>CM070756.1:1653498-2268498 GCA_036346245.1 Bonia amplexicaulis | reverse complement strand
ACCACCACGAGCGAGTACGCATTCGTCCCGGGTGTGGATGACCTCAACGTGGACATCGACGACCTCGATGAAAGTCAAGGAGGAGAGGGCAGCACCATGCCTTCCGCTATGCCGACACCTGGCAGCGGTGCGTCGGGCCGTAGTTCCGGTAGCAAGAGGCCATGCCCCGCACCTTTGCACCCTAGTAAGCGCAGTGAACGTGACATGAATTTGAGGCGCCTTGTTGACCTTTATGAAGCGCAGGTGAGCTTGCAGTCCGGAAGCCGAGGCTCTGGCACGAGTGTGACATCCCCGACGCAAGACCCCATAAGGGAAGACGTGCGTCGCTTGATGACACTTGTCGAAGAAGCAGGTTGCCACGAAGGAACCGATGAGCACTACTACGCTACGCAACTTTTCCTGCGAACGAGCGAGGGCCGGCTGAACTGGATAAGGCGTACTTGGGAACGACACGGAGATCTTTGAGGATTACGGACATATGTGTTGAGCAATGTCGGTTGAGTGTTGAACTGTATTGTGGAGTGTTTACATTTGTGATCGTTCTCGGATGACTGTTGAACTGTATTGTGGAGTGTTTACATTTGTATTGTTGAGTGTAGCGACACATTTTATTCATCAGTTGTTGACTGTTGTCATGTGTTCCATAATATGCTGTGTTCAATGCTTTCTCTGCTGCACCTGGGGCTGCTGTGTGCAATGCTTGGGCTGGCTGTGTTGAAATGTGCTACTGTGTGCACTCTGCTGCCGAACTGCATTGAGTAGTAATGTTCAAGCGTGTTGAAATTTGGTTGTGTTGAATTGTCTTTGCCGTGTTGGCCGCCGACGCTATGCTCGCTCTGCCGCCGAACGCATTTCGTGTTGGTCGCCAAAGCTGCATGCTGTCTGCTGCCGAACTGCATTTCCGTGTTGGCTGCCGAACTGCTGTGCCTGTCTGCTGCCGAACTCCATTTCCAACTCTGCTGCCGAACTGCTGTGCCTGTGCTGTGCTGCCGAGATGCATTTTCTTTCACTGCTGCCGAACTCCATTTCCTTTCTATGTATGAGTAGTAATTGCGATGTTTGTTTGTGTGCAGTGATGGCTGGCGACGGCATGGATTTTCCTGTGCTTCAGTTTGTGGCTGTCATGTCCTGCGACGACGATACGGACGTTGACGAAGAGGCCGCTCAGGTCGCAAGAATGCCTGCAGTTAGTGGTTGGCAGTGGGTATCGGCACAACTAGCGGCTGTCGCTTCACATTTGTGTGTGCCGGTTGGCCGGGGTCGGTGCACGACGCTCGGATCCTACAGCAAACAATCGAGACGTACAGTGACCGCTTTCCACATCCCCCCGAAGGTTGTATGCAACCTTTAGATTCGATCGCTCTATGATTTTTCACTTATGTCCTAACCAATATTTACGGTTGCGGGCAAGTACTACCTTGTCGACTCCGGTTATCCCAACCGCTTGGGTTACCTAGCTCCATACCGCAACACGCGGTACCATTTATCCCGGTTCGACAATGGGAGCCATCCGGAGGATGCGGAGGTTTTCAACCACCGTCACTCGCAGTTGCGGAACGCCATCGAGCGTGCGTTCGGCATGTGCAAGGGCAAATGGCGCATTCTCAACAAGATTCGAATTACAAGAATCGGAGGCAATGCGGCATCATCACGGCTGTATGGCGTTGCACAACTTTATCATCGACGCCGAGTCGGGCGCGGGCCCTGCCGGCCACATGGCTATGCAGTCTGCAGGATCTTCCGCACCGCGCATACCACCGTCCGGCCGCCGCCGGTATGACGCGACCTCATGAACATCACACGTGACTTCATAGCGGCGTCCTTGGTGGTTTAGAGAATTATGTACCGTGTATGTGCCATGCAGTTGGGCATCGTTTGTCTGCGAACATCATTAATATGTGCAATGTTCTCTCCTCGAGTCTCTCAGCTTATTGCATCATTACGTTCAGCATTTCAGTTGCTACGATTACTACATTCGGTAGCTCTGATACCTTATTCACCGCCACGGTACATTTTTCACCACATCGGTGTTTTCGACCATAAGCTTTCAGCTTTTAGCCGAACCGATCACCACCATAATCATAAACATATAGAACCATTGGGTCAATAATCAATTAAACATAGAAGAGTAACACATATAATCATAAACATATAGAAACATTGGGTCAATAATCAATTAAACATAGAAGAGTAGCACATATAATCATAAACATATAGAAACATTGGGTCAATAATCAATTAAACATAGAAGAGTAGCACATATAATCATAAACATATAGAACCATTGGGTCAATAATCAATGCGAAGCTGCATACCTAGCTAACGGTCAGTAAAAGATAAACTTGTACTGTTCCTTGGGGGCAAAAAACCCTCCTGCGTTATTTTTATAAAACAAATGAACGAGACACACTTCTTTATAAAAACAAAGGAACATCTTAACAAAGTCACGTTATTTTTTTACCATAGACATGTCATTCTCACACAGATTTTTTTTTCTCCTGGAGACGAAGTACCGTCCTCTTTGGATTTGTTTTTCCCGGATACGCCAGTTGTTTTATGGTATTATTCGATTGGAGGGTACAAAATGACCTGGATATACGCTTACTGCGGCATGCCACGTTGGAGTCATGGAAGTCCGTGCAAAACACTGCCATAGGAGGACGCTTGCGGGACCCTTCCACCGTCGCTAGATCTGTTGCCACCTCACCAAGTCACCGTTGAATTGCGGTTACGGGCCTAAGGCTCCGTCCCACACAGTGTTTGTGGTTTCAAGAAGTTGTAAACATGTTAATTCTTTAGCATATTTTTTCTTTATATTATCTGTAAAAATATAAACAAAATTTTTTATTTTTAATTAAATATCTTTAAAAAGCTATTAGCTGTTACAGTTATATTTCAGCTAAAAGTCAAATAACATAATATTTTAGAACAGATTGTTCCCTACCATTCCATGGCCACAAGTGTTGCAATCCGCGAAAAGACGCTTGGAAACGAGGTTTGTGAGTCCAAACAAATTTTGTTATAGTTCATTTCTCAATGGAAAATGCTAAGGTTTTTGGCCCATTTGCCTTGTTTAATAAACATTTGAAAACAAACTTTGAGTTCATCTAACAAGACGGGTTTGTCTTACACTGTGCGAATATAATGTTTCTTAGAAAAAAATTATGTTGAGCATTTGTTAATTTTAGTTCAGAGTCCATTGGTAGTAGTACCGGATTAACAGTATTGTTGGCAAATATTAAATAGTATACTAAACTCACACCGTACGTAGTAGCGCAAGACTCATATAGGCCACACATGTGGCTATTTTCTTTTCAGCTTATGATTTCCTAAACAAATGTATAAAATAATTTCTCTATTGTTTTTTCGAAGTGACTCATGAAACCAGTATTTTTGAACTAATTTATCGGTATAATAGCATTCGATTCGTGTTATATAAATGTTCATGTTAGAACAAAAAAAATATTAACTGTATCTATAAACTATCAACCACCATAAAAAAAGGGAGTGTCTATACACATGTGACTATTTTTAGAGGTAAAAATAGTCAGATTTTAGAACGTTGGATGGTGATCTAACGCTCCAGATCTTTTTTTGGAGGGGTGCTTATATTTGATTTTTTTTAAGGGGTGCTTATATGAGTGGATCCGTTGGATAGAGATACAACGTCTCTAGATCATCTGACTATTTTTACCTTCAAAAATAGTCGAATGTTGTATAGTATTTCTCTAAAAAAACCCACGCACAACCATGCCACAACAAACAATTGTGGGAGCTAGAGATCAACGTGGATCGGTGGATGCCCACAAAAGCGACCATGCTTAACAGCGCCCACATATTCGTCCACATATACGCCTGTGCCACGGTAGATCAAGCAGGGGGTGCCTGTGGGTGTGGGGCCTGGGCCGATCACCGGTCATGTTTCATCGGCAGTCTATTCCATAGGTGCACTGATTCATGGGTGTCTTTGTTTCTAAGTCAATTACCAAAAGTTTCTGCGGTACTAGTATCACATCACATTAGAAAATAAGGTTACGCACACCCCAGAGACTAAGAGTACTGCTGACTTCATCATATGGCAGTGGAAAAGATCAACTAATTTCCAAATAGATTTCGCGTCACTCAACCCTCTCAATCGCAGAGTTGAAGGGTTAAGTTACTCCGTTCCGCAACATAAGTTCCATATGTATACCTAAAAAAAATTAGTTAAATAATTTTTAATGAAATTAAATCATAGTTGCTCCAATTAAATAGATATAGTATTATTTTTCTATTATAGATAAATATAATATGATTTTATTAAATATTACTTAAATAACACAACTCCTAAGTATACATGTCTAATTTATGGATGGGTTCTTTTGAGTTGTGTCTTATGGCTTTTGAATTCTGTCTATTTATGAGAAAGATTACGAAGGGGAAGACAGCCACATGCGATTTTGACCGGTATAGCTAAAATAGATACAATATCTACTATAATCAATTTATAGGCTTTATTATAAAAAATACATATTTTAAAGCTAATTACCGTAAAAAAATACAAAAAGCCGAAAAGACGGTGAGAGTACACTACTGCCACAGATCATGTCACGCCCTTCCATGGCAGCATTCGAGCGCACATTCTTCGGCTCAAGTTGCATTGTCTTTACGCCAACATCGAGTGCGCTAATGCTACCACAACCGATGTTAGATTGATCTCCGTGATCTCTCGAACGCACAAAACAAAATCAAAGATTAATCTGATAAATTCACTGCTCGATCAATCCATCCACCTACCAGCAAGGTTAATTCAGACGATTCGTCTGCGTAGATCTGGAGGCGATCGAGGAGTGAGAAAATAAACCAAGGTGAAGTGATCATGCCCTAGCTAGCTAGGATACAAGGCTGGCACTATAGAACGTGCACGAACAATCGCCGCGACGTACACATGTACCGATCAGGGCGGTGCATGCAATGCACCGAGTACGATGACCCAATCCTTACAACTCAGAAGGCACGCTTGCCCTCGTGGCCTGGCCAGTTCGGTCTCCCTTGGCCTTTTCTTGATCCATTTCTCTCCTTGTCTAACTCTCCTTTAACCTAACCAAAAGAAATACTACGTACTAGTGCTACTACTTGCATGCACTAATGCTATGTGAGGTGTGCATGTAGTCATGTACACCTCCGAGATCCCTACAAGATGAGCTAGCTACAGATCAGTGTTTAACTCGTCTCTATACATTTTTGTGCGACACAAAATTGGGTGTGTCTAGGCATCACCTAGGTATTTTCTTCCTAACAATCATCCAGATTTGAGACCGTTGGATTAGAGATCCAACGGCCACTTTTTTTAGAGGGTAGGGGAGAATTCATGGTCGTTGGATCTCTAATTCAATGGTCACAAATTTAGATTATAGTTAGAAAAAAAACATTCAGGTGATGATTATCAACACCCCCACAAAATTAAGGATGGCATGCCTTTTACCTTAGGTGCGAGTTTGTGACCGCTTTGGCCTTGGGAGGCCGGGCCCTATGTATAGCCCCTCTGCCTCAACACATTGCCTCGCAACGCAGTCACATACTCTCATCGATCTCGCACTGATAAAGTTAGGCGTTTTCGCACCAGTGGTTCAGAGCTCATCACCAATGGCCACCGTCGAGGTAGAGTGCTACTCCAATCAGTGTGCCTTCTCATTAGACTTCATTTCAGTTGATCCGATCAACTTCAACTTTGTACATGACGAACTTGATCGTATGCGCGCGTCTACGTACACGCACATGAAGAATTTACATGACATGCATCGATGGATATTTTCTCGTGCGCGAATGCAGGCCCAAGTCGCAACCCCCACGCTGCCCGCCGAGGAGGCTCCGGTGGTGGTAGAGGCTGTCCAGGTGCCGGCCGTCACCGCCAAGGAGGCCCCGAAGGAGGAAGACACTGCACCGGCCGTGGCCGAGACCAGCGAAGAGGTCCAGCAGGAGGCTACCCCGGCCGAGACGGAGACTAAAGAGGTAGCGTCGGAGGCAGCTCCGGCCGAGACTGAGACCAAAGAGGCCGAGCCGATCGAGGCTGCTCCGGCCGAGACGGAGACCAAAGTGGTGGAGCCAGAGGCAGCTCCGGCTGAGACCGAGACCAAGGAACCAGGGCCAGAGGCTGCCCCGGCCGAGGCAGAGGCCAAGGAACCCGAGCAAGAGGCTGCTCCGGCCGAGGCAGAGCCAGCCGCTGCCGAGGCCAAAGAGCCGGAGGCAGAGAGAGAGCCGGCACCGTCCGACACCACTGCCGCCGAGGCCGAGGCAAAAGAACCGGAGGCCGTGGTCACTGAAGAGTCCAAGGAGGAGGCAGCGCCTGCCGCGGATCCAGAGCCAGCGGCTGCGGCCCCAGAGGCCGCCGCTGCCGTCCCAGAAGAGGCGCCAGTGGCAGAGGCCGCCGCTGCCGTCGCAGAATCGGCGCCAGTGCAGGAGGAAGCAGCACCCGCCGAGGCGCCAGTGGCGGCAGAGATCGAGGAGGCCCTGGCCGCCGAGTCGGCGCCAGAAGCTGCCGCCGAGGCTGACAAGGCCAGCGAGTGAGTTGATGAGCTGGTAGTGTACGCGCGATCGAGCCTGTGGATCGAGAGCTAGCTAGTGTCGTGCCATGCCATGCCGCGGCATGGCACCGGCACGGTAGTCCGTTGCTTATTCGTTTTTGCCGTAGTGTCGTCGTTGTCTGTGTGCGTACGTACGTAGACTACGTCGGAGTTCAGGAGTCGTGGCATGTGAAGGTGTGCGTTCAACAACGTGTCTGTGGGGTTCTGGGGCCCAGTGTCAGTGCTGACGTGGAGCCACAGGCTTTGTCAGGGTTGGGGGCCTTAGCCCATACTCGTCCATGTTCGTTGGTCGATATATGGCTAGCTATTATGTCTGTATTGTTTTAGCACTAAGAAAGCGCGTGTTATGTACAATATCTCACCTGTGGCGTTGATGATCTTAGTACATGTTCAGATCTGTTCTTTTTCTTCGAAGCTGACGATTTTTGACTTTTGTTTCAGTATCTAACTTTCAAACGGGATGTTTTTTCAAAACAGGGTCTATAAGTTCAACAATGTACACGTTAAAAGTCTAATATATATACCATCCAAAATCGCAATTGAGTTTCTTTCTTCGTAATCTATACCATAAACAGCCAAAATTTAAAAATTTTGATCAAAAGCCATAAACTGCAGTTGTTGCCAAACACGCCCTAAGATCTCTCATATCTTTTTTCGGAATCTGTGGCTTCTACAGCCTCGTGCTGCACACTGCACTCGACTCGTTGTCCATGTTGCCAATTGAACTGCTTAAAAATGAGATTTGGGACTCAGAGAAACTTGAAATCCTCGAATCCACAAATAACACTGCAGATTTGGGGGAAACACGTGATGAGTCCATACAACATATATCTATTATATATTAAAACTCGATGATATATGGTTTACGGTTGATAAGAAAAAAATAAAAATGTGGTAGAAACACTAAAAAGATAAAATATCTAGCATTTTATTTGGTGGATCCTAATTTTAGAGGCTTAGATTTGCTATTTTTGCTTAGAGATTGATTTATTTAAAAACACTATGTGGTCTTAAAAAAGTGGACCATAATTTTCGTGGATTAAATTTGCTCTATTGCTTATAAATTGATTATTTAAAAACCACCTAGTTGTTGAAAAGAGAAATAAATTATATATTCAAAGTCGATGGTAGGCGCTTTACGGTTGCTAAGAAAAAAAGAAAATATGCTAGCAATTCACTAAAAAGGAAAAATATCCGGCCCTCTATTTGGTGGATCCCAATTTTATATGCTTAGATTTACTCTATTTCTTAGAGATTGATTTATTTAAAAATACCATGTAGATTTAAAAAAGTGGACCCTAATTTCAGAGGCTTAGATTTGCTCTATTGCTTATAAATAAATTTAAAGTCTTGTAGTGACTTCGACGAACCACTCAGAAATAGCGTTGCACGAAGCCGCACGAGAATGTACTTAGCTCCGACGAATGATTCATCACATCCAGCAGTCATGTGGGATGAATATCATGCAAGCTTCCATAATTATCTATGAAGATAATGCAGCTTCTGTTGCACAAGTGCAGACAGGCTACGTGAAGAGTCATCTCATAAAGCATATCAACTCCAAGTTCTTCTGTGCTCATGAATTGCAAAAGATGGACGAAATCAAGTTACTGCATACTAAGTCATGTGAAAATCTTGCTGATCTATTCACTAAGTCACTCCCAACATCTAGTTTTGAAAGATGCGTACGAGAATTTGGAATGACGAGGCTTAGAGAAGTGTAGAATTTAGGGGGAGATTTTTCTCAAGCTCGTTACTAAAACTTGATCACGAAGATCGAGTACACAAAGAATAAATCATGAAGATTAAATGAAATTAGGTGGATTGTACTCTTTTTTCCCTTGACAGGTTTTTCTAAAGTTTCTCAGCCAAGGTTTTTAATAAGGTAATTCGTGCAATACAGCATAACATGTATCATGTACTATTTCGCCAAAATTTTCTCACTGGTTTTTTTTATGAAGTTTTGATGAGACATAAACATGTCAGATGAGTGTCCAAGGGAGAGTGTTACGAAATATGGGTTTGGGCTTGAAGCCTTAGCCCATGGTGGCCACCTCACCACTAAATTATAAATGAGAAGTGTTATGGACTATTTTGTATTGACATGTATGAGAAAATAAAGGAATAAAGAAAGATCAGGAGTTCTCTCTATCTTTATGTTTCAATCTACTATTTATATCTTCTATGATTTATCTGTTTTTGTATAGCAGAGAAATCGATCGAACTGATCACCAGTGATGATCCTCAACAACTTATTCATTGGTGTTCTTGCGGAGGTTTGTGCAAGTAACGAGATTACCCGCCGATGTTGTACATACCATATCAATTCAGTTTCAGCCACAAGAGCAACACCACTCATCGAAGCGTGCTGCACCTCCAGCACATTTGTGCGAATCCATTGCGGCTGATTGCGTGCGAAGAAATGGTCTCTTCTTTTGAATTACGGTCTATAACTTTCAGCTAAAAAAATAAAAGCTAAAAATCATTGAAAAACTAAAACGAATATGACCAAAGTTTGTGCGGCACTTTACAACTGCGTAGCACCATCCCGATTTATTTAACTATATGACACAAAGTCAAAAGGAGCTAAAAGCGAGTTTACATTAGCATCGCTGGTTTTTGAAATTTCTGTATATAAACGTGTACTATAAAGCTTTCAAGAATCGATTCCGTTGGTAACGATCAACCTGGAACAAATGCCGCCCAAACAAAGTGACACTGTTAATAATTAGCAATCAAATGATGAATAAAGGAACAAATAAATAAAGACCTAAAGACAAGCAGCAAAAGAACAAAGTGATATTTTCTAAAGGGGAAAAAATCACGCCGCGGGTAGTGCTGTGGTGTGGCGCACGACGCGAGGTCGAAGATTCCCGTACGGGGGCTCACGGGCGTCTCACTGTAGAGTGGGCCCACACGCCAGTGCCCTTCCGTACTACCTCTAGCTGACAGGTGGGGACACCGCTGTAGCGGCAGCACTTGGCCCGCTTAAAAGGGCTTATTTCGAATGACTTTTGTCTGAAAATAATTGTTGCGGACTGAAAAAACACTGATGATGATCTATTTGACGTAATTAAATTTAAAAAATTAAAAATAAAAAGATAGGTTATCTCGTTATGAACAGTATAAATAAATACAGGAAAAAAAATAGAATCGACAAAAAAAAACTAAAAAAAGATGAAATTGCTAAATAGTAAAAAATAAATCACAAGTTTAAGTCGAAAGGAACGAGGCTACGCAATGATTTCCGCTGATGGTCTTTGATTGCGACCGAGAATGAATAGCAGCTGAAAAAAATAATTTTAAAAGAAGGGAACGAGTTATACAGGAAATGGTAGAATAGAATACGTAATACGTCTGGTTGGAAAAGCCAGGTATTTATGCTTCTGGAAGCAGAAGAACGAAGGCCGTGCGTTATGCTATCAGCCACAACACCAGAGCTTTTCCAGCGCTCTGCTTCTCTCTCTGCCGCTTCTCTCCGCCTCTTCCCACGCGCGCACACTTGCTCGCTCCACAGGAAGCTTCTAGAACCTTCGAGAGATGAGGTGTGGTGGCTGCCAAGGTGGGCGAGGAGGCGGCGGCGGCGGTGGTGGAGAGGTGGTCGCCTCCCTCACCGCGCTGCTGTGCTGCCTTCTACTCCTCGCCACCGGCGCCGCCGCGCAGGGTCCTCGTGCCCCATCTATCTATAAAACCCTGACGGGCAAGCTCCTCATCTCCCCCCTTTTGCTGCCTCGAGATGGTTGTGATCCTCTTGCTAGCTTCGTGTTCTGTCCCCGGGGGGCATGTGTCGAATTAGATTCCTACGTTTTCTAGACACAACAGAAGGACCTGTGCTCAGTAATTGGCATCTCCTGAAACATGTTCTTATCTCCCCACTCTCCTTTATGTTAGGACAAATGAATACTGTGTTCTCACTGAAGGTGTTGATTCTTGCCTGCTATGACAATGCGTGCTTGCCAATTGTAGTTGAGGATTTGCGTTGAGCTGATGTGCTTGCGCTTTTTATTTTTATTTTTGAGGGAACGTGATTGAGCATATTGAAGGAAGAAGTTGTCCATGAGTGCAGGTCTACGAGCATGAGCTGTTACAATAGCATAGGTTGTAACTTTTTCTTTGAGGAGTAGGGTGAAAAATTGTTGCACCGATGTTTGTCATCCTTTATTCAATCTTTGTCAAAGGGTCACGCAGGGAGATCATGTATGCACAATGGATCATAATTCATAATGGCGAACCAGGCTTTTCTGTTCATTATAGCTCTATGAATTAAGATGTATCAAGTGATTTGCTAATAGTTCTCGCAAAAAAAAAGTGATTTGCTAGTAGTACTTTGTTATGAGAGACAGAGAGTATTCAGGGTGTGTTTTTTTATTTCTTGATTTCGATTTGTAGCCTGAATTCAACAACAACAAGCGTTTGTTATTGTGCAGGTAATGCTCCCCTTGTCATAGCTAAAGGCGGTTTTTCAGGACTATTTCCTGATTCCAGTCAAAGTGCCTTTGTTTTTGCGTTGACTGCTACCACATCTGACACAAGTTTGTGGTGTGATGTGCAACTAACCAAGGATGGTGTTGGAATTTGCCTCCGGGATGTAAAGATGGACAATTGCACCAATATCAACCAAGTTTACCCAGCGGGAAAGCGGACATATAGAATCAATGATGTGCAAAATTCTGGATGGTTCTCTCTAGACTATAACATGTCTTCTCTGCAAAATGTTATTTGTGAGTACCAACATATCTTTTTTCAACTCTTTTTAAATTAAAGAAACTCATGTTGATACGTAAGTACTCAGTATGCTAATACAGTTCAACTGTATAGAAACTACAAATTGACAAGAACCATGTACTGAAGTACATGAACACGTACTGTGATACACATGAAATCGCGGAATGTCCTCTTGCTTTATATTGTTTTGCTTGTGACCAAAATTGGGTGTTGTCCTAATGCTTCTGCTTTTTAGTTCTTTGCATAGACTGTTTAATTTTCGTCTGATTGTCTCAAGCGTTTTAGATTTTTTCCTTGGATGACTAAACACTTTTTTTGAAAGGCATGCTCTGTTTATGGGATATTTGTAGCTATGCTTCTGTACTCATTGTCTATCACTGGGCAGTAACACAGGCAATTTGGTCACGCTCCGACAAATTTGATTTCACCTACTTTCCCATCCTTTCTGTTACCAACGTCGTGTCCGTGGTCAAGCCATCTTCTCTTTGGTTGAATATTGAGGTTGAGTTACTTTCTTTGCAACTTGAACCTATAAAGGCTATTGTTGCTAGTTCTTCATGACTCATGAGTCCTTTAGAGGCTAACTTCCTTTTCATTTTTGCAGCATGACATTTTCTACAGAGAGCATGGATTGAGCATGAGAAACTACACTCTTTCAATCCAAAAGCGTGTTGCTGTGAAGTATATTTCGTCACCTGAATTGGGTTTTCTCCAAAGTATTTCTGGTAGAGTTAATCGTAAAACAAAGCTAGTTTATCGCTTTCTTGATGCAACAGTTTCTGATCCTTCTACAAACCAAACATATGGCTCTCTGTTGAGTAACCTGACATTTATTAAGACTATTGCTTCTGGTATAATGGTTCCCAAGAACTACATTTGGCCAGTGACAACTGATAACTATATTCAGCCTTTCACATCGATTGTCACAGATGCCCACAATGCAGGCCTAGAAATATATGCCTCTGATTTTGCAAATGATAGAGTTATTCCTTATAACTATAGTTATGATCCGTTGGAAGAATATCTGTTATTTATCAGTGATGGTGGCTTCGCTGTTGATGGCGTGTTATCTGAACATCCACTTACTGCAGCAGAAGCTATCGGTAAGTTTCTAATTTTGTTATGTTAATTATTTATTACAGCTTTATCTACAGTATGTTGTCAATTTCATCATTGTCTCACTGAAAGCAACGCTTCGATGCTCTCAAACTAAATTTCACAAATCTCAATGCAATATGATCAGTAGTGGAGTAGTGGGTGGACTGGTGGATACAAATCATGCCCTCAATGTGCTTTAAAATTTGTGCATTGCACCTCTTGGAGGAGCATTGTAGCACTCGCCCTGCTTTTTAACATAGAGGAATAACCCTGTGATGTTGAGTGGGTGATCATAGACAATGATGATGAGTAATGTAACACCAGCATATTGGGTTCTCTTCATCATGTAATATCCATAAATCATTTGCGCTGGACGGCTATAAATGATTGAAGGCTTTATAAACTTATTTTCCAATTGGTTGCTGATAAAATAATTTATGTCCTTTTGCCTTTGTGCTAACCTGTGAGCCATGAGATAGGTTAGCTTGTTCATTCATGAATCACAGTTATGTTGCTTGCTGTTAATTGTTGGGTAAAGAAATAAGCAATGAAGATGTATTAATGCATTTGAATCTACATGTCTGCAGGTTGTTTTACTAATTTGAATAAAAGCAGTAAGACAGATCATGGTATGTTTCATTTGGGTGCAAAACCTACCCTAGTACTGTTGCCATGATGCTTGACTGTCCACAAGTTCAACTCGGTTTAATTATTATAATTTTTCTGTACAGAGAACCCATTAATTATCTCGCATAATGGTGCTAGTGGAGACTACGCGGACTGTACGGATCTGGCCTATCAGCATGCGGTTCATGATGGTGCAGATGTCATTGATTGTTCTGTTCAAGTGACCTTTGATGGAGTTCCTATATGCATGAGTTCCATTAATCTGTTCGATACCACTAATGTTCACAGTACAAATTTCAGTTCCCGTGCCTCTATCATTCCAGAAATTCAGACAGCTCCAGGAATCTTCACATTTAACCTCACTTGGGACGAAATTAACCATAGTGATTTGAGACGTGAGTTGCTTTATCACATAATTGAGATAATTTGTTTATATTGTTTACTCTGAAAAGAAGCTGTTCTATAACTTGGAAATTTATATGCGGATCGCATACAAGAGAGCAAAAATTCATGTATTGACCTTTTTCTGCAGCCAAGATATCTTCCCCAGAGAGTAAATATTATCTTATAAGGAATCCAAGGTACAGAAATCAAGGAAAATTTCTCAAGTTATCTGACTTTCTGGCATATGCAATGGATAAGGATTTGTCTGGCGTCATGATCACCATTGAGGTGATGCTTCAACTAGAAGTACCCTTTCTCATAATATGACCCCTTATCTTCAAACTTTCTATTGCTTGAATAGATGAATTACAAACCCACTATCTGTCATGGGCGTGGGCCCAATCAAAGAGATTAGTTTCTATTTGAGTTAGATATTAGTTTCTATTTGTTAGGGATATAATTAAGATTAGATTCTATTTGTTAGGAGCGAGCTCACCTATATAAGGGGGCTGCCGCATGCTATTGGAATGAAGAAAAGAATCAGTTACCTTTTCTTCCTTCTCTGCCCATCCCCTAGGCGCACGGGCGCACCGCCAATGGTGCTAGCCCATAACAACTTAGTATCAGAATCACTCACCATGGCTTCCGATGCTGAAGAGGCCATGAGAGGCCTCTACGCGGAGATCCGCTTCGAAATCCAAGACTGGATGAGGTTCGTGATGGAGGTCAAAGAAGCAAAGAAGAAGATGAGGGAGCATAGCCTCTTGGAGGTGACGTGCGGCAGCCTCTTCCACCACATCGACGACCCGCTCAACGTCCCCAAGAAGGACTATGCCGCTGGCGTGCTCCTCCTACAGCGCCGTCACCACCGCGCGCTCGTGAGCCCTCACGCTGGATCCCGCCACCGGATCCACTGAATCGGGGCTTCCTCGTTGCCGCTTGCTCGGATCTGGGCTTTCCGCCGCCGGCACCGTCGCCTCTCCTCCGCTGTCAACGCCTCCGAGCTTGATCCGCCGCGCCTCTTGCTGCTTGGGCTACTAGAGCCCATGGCTTCCAACGTGCATCTCCCGGGGCTCCCCATCGCCGAACCGGCCCGCCTTCTCTGAGCCGGATCTGTCCCTCTTCGCCGTGCCTGAGCTCGGATTCGGTCACCTCCTGCCGTGCCACCAATCCAGCGCCAGGAAGCTTCTTGGCTGTCCGCCGCCGCCTCTCGATCTACCCTGGAGTCGGTCGCGGTCATGGCTCTCCGCCTGCCATCACCGTCGGAGCTCTCCACCCGCTGTCGCTGCTCTCGACCGTGCGGCTCCGCCCGACCCCGAAGCAGACCCCTGCCTCTTGCGGGGTCGTCGCTCCGACCGATGAGTCGTTGGAGTCGAGCCGCTGGAGCCGAAGCCGCCACCCGCCGATCGTTGGAGTCGCCACTACTGCAGTCGCCAGAGCCGCCACCCTTTTTTTCTTGGGTCAAGTCTTGACCTCTTGGGTGTGATCCAGTCGGTCGGTTTTGTAACCGATAGCAGCTTGTTAAAATATGGAAAACAATTATCTTCTTTTGCAGGCACCGCTTAGCCGAAAGCACTACACTTCGTCGACGTGGAACTGCAACCATGGCAACCGTCTAGCAGCTCGAGGACGAGCTGCATGTCCGGGAGGGGTGTAATTTCATGGTTGTGGGCCCAACCAGAGATATTAGTTTTTATTTGAGTTAGTGATTAGCTTCTATTTGTTAGGGATATTATTAGAGATATAATTTTAGTTTTTATTTATTAGGGATATGATTAAGATTATATTCTATTTGTTATGAGGGAGCCCATCTATATAAGAGGGCTACCACATGTTATTGGAATGAAGAAAAGAATCAGTTACCTTTTCTTCCTCCTCTGCCCATTCCCTTGGGTGCGCGGGTGCACCGCCAATAGTGCTAGCCCATAACACTATCATCCTGCTATGTGCAAAAGTTCACCTGCTAGTTAACTTTTCAATATTGTGAAGAAAAAAAATGAGTAATTAACATAGTCCGTTTTTAGCAGCCCCCCAATGTTGCATTTTTTAACTGTTGTCATCTCTGATGAAGTCTTGACTGTCAAAAAACCTGCGTAAGAATGATAACATACCAAATACGTAAGTTTCTGCAGATAACAAGTACATTTTTTGATTTAATCGTATCCATCATTATGCATCTACTAATCAGTACAAGGCTCTTGGCTCTAGACTAACGTAGCTTTGGAAGGTCACGTGTGTCTCTCAAGTCTTGCAATTTATTTTCCATCTTTCTTGAAACCGTATATCTTGAACGGTTGAGCCGTTCTAAAATCTTCCCATTCAGTGGAGCTTTTTTCATTGATCAATCAACCTTCTGTATTGCAGAATGCTGCATTTGTGGCGAAGTCATTAGGATTTGACGTTGTTGATTCTGTAACCACTGCCTTAAATGATACTGGTTATAATAATCAGACTACCAAGGACAAGGAAGTTATGATCCAGTCGACAGATAGTGCTGTTCTTGTCAAATTGAAGCAGCAGGAAACAAAATACAAGCTTGTTTACACTCTCCCACCAACCATTGGGGATGCTTCTGCTTCCTCACTAGTAGATGTAAAGAAATTTGCTGATGCGGTCGTTGTCGACAGGGAATCTGTTTACCCTGATAGCCAGAGTTTTATCGTCAGGACTACCAGTCTTGTGAAAGATCTGCAGTCTGCTGGGCTTGCTGTATATGCACAGGTGTTCCGGAATGAGTTTATATCACCACCGTTTGATTTCTTCGCAGATGTGACGGTGGAAATCAATACCTATGTTCAGTCGGTTAATGTTGATGGCTTCATAACTGATTTTCCGAAGACAGTCAGAAGATACAAAAGTAAGTGGAAATTTCCCATATTCATGTGGTTCCATTATTTCGATGCTGGCATGCTTTGGGCCTGATGAAAATCAGCATGGCTTGTGGTGCCATTTTCTAAGAATTTTCAACTTTGCAGTGTCATATAGCCACCACCAAACTTTAAATGGCCCTGGCCATATTATACTGTTTCTCACAGTCACACTTGCATGCTCTCCTATTGGCAGTGAACTCTTGTACGGGTCTGGGAAATGACATGCCCCAGTACATGAAGCCTGTTGAGGCTGGCGCCCTTGCACAGCTACTCAAAGACAGTGTTGCGGCTGTTGCCCAGCCGCCAGCTCTGGCACCAATGCCGGAATTCAATGCATCAAGTGTGGAGGAGCCACCTCTCCCCCCTGTTGCGCCGAAGAATGCACCTGCTGGTGGCTCAGGGAGCGCTCCAACTCCTGGTGCAACGCCTTCTGACGCTCACGCAACTGCTGTAAGTACTGGTATTCTGCTGGTAATGGTTTGTGCACCTCTGCTCATCTGAGCAGACACACCAGGCTGTATTTGGCCAATGATGTGGCGCTACTTATCGAGCATACCCAGGAGGAACCAGGTATCTTTTCATCAAGGAGAAGAAAGACACCCACATTCTAGATGTGATGCTCCTAGGCATTCGTTTTTGTAGCTATTTCGGTACGGATCTACCCATATTCGTTCCTGCTGTATAAATCCGTTAATGGAGAAGGTATTTGGTATTTCATGCATTGCTGACAGGATGCTGCAGTGTATGGTGTACGCATACAATTGTTTCTGTATAGAATTCTCATTTCTTAGCTGAAAAAAATATGTATTTCGTATGGTACCCAGGAGCTTGGAGTCACCGATGGGACTTGTGAAACAAACAAGTTCACGAATTCAGGTAGTGGGAAGCTATTTCGGAATTGAATGGTATTTTTTGTGTCTCATTTTGGCATCTCGTGTTGCCGAATTATATTGTCTGTGGGAACCTGTTCTGTTCTCTGCAGTGGTTAATTAACACAATACTAGTATATGTGTTTCAAAGATAGTCTGATCTTAAGATAATGACATCCATCTCGGTTCAGGAGTAGGATTTCCCTAATTCCATTGCATTTGTTGTAGTCCTTTTTTTTTCTGAAGAAAGATTGGGTGCAACACTGCAACAGCTAGGCAGATAGCGGAGAAAAAGCCAAAAGGGGAGGAAAGAATGGAGAAAAAGCCAGGTATTGATTCTTCCACATAATTCTTACCTCGAGTCCGTCCGTTCGGCACATATGGACGGCGACGTCGTGCTTCTCGACGCCGGGGAGATGCTGGCCGAGAAATTAAGACTATGTGCTTTGTGATCGTTCTTCCATTAAGATTTCAGATAGATATAATTTTTGTGTGGGAGCAACTTATAAGCCTAGTACTTATCAAAAGGCAGTTCTACTACCTGAGCGGTAGCTAGCTATGTCTGAGGAGCTTGCAGCTCTGAAGGGTACCGGTACATAAGATTTGGTGCTACTACCCCCTCAGGCAGTTTCTATCACGTACAAATGGGTGTATAAGATAAAAACTAAGTTAAATGGTTCTGTGGAGCACTATAAAGCTCGACTTGTGGCTAGAGGTTTTCAACAGGCTCATGGTCGAGATTATGATGAGACTTTTGATCCAGTTGCTCACATGACGACAGTTCGCACTTTGATTGTTGTGGCTGCTGTTCGGTCATGGAAAATTTCTCAAATGGATGTTAAGAATGCTTTCCTTCATAGTGATCTATATGAGGAAATCTACATTGAACCACCTCCTGGTGTTGAGGCTCCATCTGGGCATGTATGTCGCCTTCGAAAAGCTCTCTATGAGCTCAAGCAAGCCCCTCGCGCCTGGTTCGAACTGCTGATTTCTCTCCTAGTGAACATGACACTACGCTTTTCACTCACACCTCTAAGCATGGGCGCATATTGCTTTTACTCCATATGGATGATATGTTGATTACTGGAGATGATTCAGAATATATTGCCTTTGTTATGCAAAAATTGAGTGAGCAGTTCAAGATGTCAGATCTAGGGTCCCTCAGTTACTTTCTGGGAATTGAGGTTGATCATACTGATGAAGGCTATTATATCTCTCAGCATCGGTACACATAGGATTTGATCTCCCGTTCATGTCTTACTGATACACACACTGCTGCTACACCTATGGGGCTACATTTGCAACTGCGTCCTACTGATGGTATCTCTCTTGAGGATCCCTCTCGCTACAGGCATCTTGTAGGCAGCCTTATGTATCTCACTGTGACTAGACCTGATATTACTCATGCGGTTCATGTTCTCAGTCAATTTGTTAATGCTCCTACCTCAGTTCATTATAGTCACTTACTTCGTGTACTTTGGTACTTAAGGGGGACAACTTCTCGTTGCTTGTTTTATGCTCACTTTAATCGGTTTCAGCTCCACGCCTACTCCGACACCATTTGGGCCAGTGATCCTATTGATCGTCACTCAGTACCGGTTACTGTCTTTTTTTTGGTACCTCTCTCATTGCCTAGAAATCCCAAGAAACAAACTACAGTGTCCCGTTCCAGTGCTGAGGCCGAGCTTCAAGCCCTTGTCACTACCACATCAGAGATCGTGTAGCTTTGGTGGCTTTTGGCTGATATTGGTGTTCTATGTGATGCATCCACATCACTTATTAGTGACAGTATTGCCGCTATTCAGATTACAAATGATCTTGTCAAGCATGAGCTGACCAAACATATTGGTGTTGATGCTTCATCCACGCGCTTTTACTGCCAACAATCAACTATTCATCTTCAATATGTTCCTTCGGAACTTCACGTGGCAAACTTCTTCATGAAGGCTCAAACTAGAGAACACCACAGTCTTCAAGTTCTCAAACTCAATGCATTAGATCCACCTTAAGTTTGAGAGGTGGGTGTTAAGAGTATCTCCTCTCTCTCTCCCCTTGTGTTCTCCTTGTACATTTGTATAGGGCCTATAGATAGAGTTTGTGGCCCATGACCATGAGGCCCACTCTCGGTGTGCCTCTCTCTATGTATTTGACTCCTCTCCAATCAATTGAGAATTGACTTGGGGGAAGAAACTCGTTTCACACTCTATTTAGGGGCCTTAGTGAGAGCTTCCACCGTGAAGGTGCTTCCACGCAGTCCCTTAGAGCAAAACCGGAACAAGCAATTTACCATTCTTGACGTAATTCCACGGTCCGCGAGATCGATCAGATTGTGATTGTAATTTACCATTCCGGCTGGGAGATTCTTGCATGTAATGTATGTGTTTTGAGTGCTTCCCACTGTTCAGTTGTTGAAAACTGCCTGACGAAATCTGCCCGTTTTTTGTCACGGCGCCGAAGCGATGGCGCCAAGTCCATTTCGGAAGATGAAATGGTGCCGTCAGTTATCATAATGCCCATGTACGTGCGTACTTCGTTCTTTTTTCTGCTGTTACTGTAGGCCATGTTATTGATGCAGGGAAAGACGATGTTATTGTGGCTGTGCGGAGTCCGGTGTACATGCTCCACTCGTTTCGCTGTGTTAGATCGAAACTTTGTAGTATCTATGGCTCGCATACTGTTGATCTTGGAGAAAGAATAGTCGATGTTGTTATAAATAGAGAACTATTCAGATTGATCATATAAAATTATAACTTTAGATTAATCATGAAAAGTGCCTCCATTGTATAATATCTTTGTGGGTTTTGCTAATGTATTTAACTGCTATAAAAGTTAATGATCAAGGTTACATATTAGAGACCGCGTTATTACCGAAACAACGTATGTTCTTAAACAGGGGAGTGACAAATTCAGAAAATTATCTGGGAATTTGAGAAACAGATGTACACATTTCAAAGCAAGACGAATACTACACTTAAAAGACCCCATCTAGAATCAAGGGTTTTGATAGACTTTTAAATTCACGTGTTCCAAACAGATCATAGGATAGGAGGACCATGTAGAACCCAAAACAAAGAGAACGTACGTTTGCTTTGGGGAACTATGTAGGTAATAAAAGTCGTGGTTGAACTTTGGCCAAATTATTTCGTGAGAACCACACATGTGCATGTGATGATGACTACTAGCAAAACACTATGCTTCCGATACGGCTCCGGATACGCCAGTTTGCTTCTTTTTCTTTTTTTTTCTTTTCTTTTTTTGCCCGCGCTGTCGATCATATCAAACGCATGATACATCAGCTGCTTAATTAACATCAGTACATCATGGACATCAAAACATTTTCAATGGTAGGATAAATTAGAGGTATTGATAAACATCATTCGAATATTTTCTTTCTAACTATCATCTAGATTTGTGACTGTCAGATTAGAGATCCAACGGCCACGAATTCTCCTCGCCCCCTCAAAAAAATAATCTCACCCCTAAAAAAAGGACCGTTGAATCTCTAATCCAACGTTTTGAAATTTAGATGATTATTAAGAAGAAAATATTCGGGTGATACGTATACACATCCGTTAGATAGAGCCCTTTTACCTGAAAGACGTGAGCAAATGGTATTGTATCGATTCAGTACATCACGACTTGAGTAAAACTTAGATAACCTGATGAGCTAGACATCTATATATATAGTGAGTATATATCAGTATCACAAATCGAACTGGCTAGCTACCAACTGATTATGAGCGACATGTCCATCAAGTGACGACCTTTTCTGCACTACAAAACGGCAGAAGCTCACCTCACAACAACAGACTTAATTATGTGGTACACCCGACCGTGAGATGGGACAACTAGCCCCCACCAAGCTTGAAATACGGCGAGCTACGCATGCCGTCCCGCTGTTTCGGCTTCAGTTTCTGATTTCTGACTTATTTTTTATTATTTATAAATTTTGTTTTTTCTATATTTTTAGCTTTTTATCGGTTCTTTTTTTTTTCCTGAATTCGTTTGCGTTCTCCGTGATGAGCTAACATATTTTTTCTATTTTTAATTTTTTTAATTTAATTACATCAATTAAGCCATATTCAGCTACAGTAAAATTTCAACTGCTACAGTGTAATTTTAGTTATAAGTCATAGCTTTTCAGCCTAATCGAGCGGGGTCACCTCGTTCTCCTACCCACATGAAATCAAGTGGAAGAAAACTTATATGTGGCAAATCGAAGGGAGGAAAGAGGAAGCAATGTGTGCATTGGTTGAGATTTTGAGAGACTCCACGAAGAATATTGGATGCCTTTGTTTGTAGTACGCTCATTACTAGACTTTAGGTTATTAACAACCAAGTATCAACAACCGTCACTAGTTTTATTGATCTCCACTACTTAAAGGGAGAGTTAGTGGTGGTGCTTGTTTGCCCCTCTCGACTCCCTCTTATATCTTTCTAAATTTTTTAATAAAAACAAAGAAAATAATCTACTAAAAAATAAATTCTACCACCCTAAAAATTCTTTAATAAGAAAAAATAACAGAGCTTTACCAGATACGTGGCAAAGCTGAAGGTGCGGAGACACAACGCAGCCGAGCGCGTGGACTAGGCAGGCTGATCCCGACAATATCTATTCAATATGTTAGAATAATATAATTTTTTATCCGTAACAAAATATAGATATTCGGCTAGTTAATATTATTT
The DNA here is from genome assembly GCA_036346245.1 of Bonia amplexicaulis. Lineage (NCBI taxonomy): Eukaryota > Viridiplantae > Streptophyta > Magnoliopsida > Poales > Poaceae > Bonia > Bonia amplexicaulis. The sequence continues at coordinate 2,246,676 of CM070756.1, read as the reverse complement.
ATGTGTGGTCGGAAATGAAAAACAACCCGCAACAGACTACATAACGACGACGACTGGTGTAACAACCTACGTCTTTGATTAACCTTAAGTGACAAGTTACGACGTTAAACGGGATTAATTATGTAACATTGTTTTGTCTCTAATTATTGTTCTGTTGCAACACTCTGATGAGTTTATTATTCGTTAGAACGATGTTCTATTGGCTAAAACGAATAATAATGATACCGCCACACAAAGGGGGATCATACCGCATGACTAATTTTCAGCAGAGACAGAGTGCATATACTTCGATAATTTTACAAAAATAGATTCGTAAATTGTAGTACCATGCACACACAAGGATAAAAATATGATTCATGATAAGTTGCAAAACACATTCATACACTTTATAATAATGACACAAGGTTTAGGTACATTCACTTAAATCGTTTATAAAACACATTCGCAAACTTAAATCACATGCTACAAGGATTATACATGAGCTTCAAATATTTATAATACACATTCGCAATCCTAAGTATCATGCCACAAGGATTAGGGAATATGACTTCAATCATTTACAAAACATATTTAAAAATTCTAGTCACATGCAACAAGTATTAGATATACATGAGCCTTAACTATTTGTAAGACATATTCGTAAATCTAAGCATCATGCCACGGAGAGCTAGATCAAGTGGGATTAAGTTATCAACACATGATGAGACTCAAACTACTAGACAAGACCCCTCTTAATAATACGATAACCTATACTAAAAATCCGGTCTCCCAACCAAAGATCGAGATCAGTAAAAGACTAGGAACATATTCTTAACCTATACTAGTTATACATTTTTCTTATGCATACTCTTGAAGCTTGATGACAACCATCTTCTATCATTGATATGAGACCGAACAGTAAACTTAAAAGCATCCTCGGTAGGATGCGGAGACTATCGAGGAAGCAGAGGGACTCAAGGAGAAGCACAAGAATGACCAAGTGTATTCAACATGAATGTCTAGAGTTACAAAATGGCCTCCCCGTCCCATTTCAAGATGTCCTATTTATAGGGGAGAGCGATGCGTATGAAGTTACAAGTTAGCCCTCGAGGCCTAGTTTACTCCTAGAGGTATCTACGTCATTTTGTCTCGCGCATGCCCTGCCACGTGTGGGACTCCGAGGTTGGTTGTGGCTGGCTTCGGACTTCGTCTAGGGTTGGTTTTGCGTATTTTGCCTAGGGTTGGTCTGTGTACTTTGCCTGGGGTCAGTCCCGAACCCCTCCAGGGTTGGTCTTGCATACCTCGCTCGGGGCTAGCCTCGGATCCTTCCATGGTTGATTTTGCGTACCTCGCCCAGGGTTGACCCCGGACCCCTCTGGGGTTTGTGTACCTCGTCCGGGGTTGGCGCTAGACACCTCTAGGTTTGATCTTACGTACCTCGCTCGGAGTTGGCCCTGAACCCCTCCGGGGTTAGCCTTGCGAACCTGCCGAGGTTGGCCTTGCGAACTTGACTCGGGGTACCCTCCAATGGGTGCCATAGCTCTAAGGTGGTTGTGGGCCTAAGGTGATGTGGGGACCCTCTCCCAGCATCTTCACTTTAAGTCCGGATTCTTACGTGCATCAATACATGATACATCCTCTTGACTAGATGGCCTTGACACATAAAGCCATCAACAACTTCGGGATCTTGACTTAACGCTCATCGACTCATGATGATCATCTTTTCTTTCCGAACCTTAACTCGGTGACGATCAACTCATAACGCATTTCTAAATTATCCTCATCATGGGATCTAACCTATTTCGTAAACTCATAAAAAATATTAGTCCCACAAACCGTTGTCATTCATTGCCAAAAATCACTATTAATATAAAACGGTGGGAATATTCTTTAATCTACCTATCAATCGTAACATAAAAAATTTGTTTATTACTTATCATCAAAAACTTATCATTAGCGTGTAAGTGGGACTAGATTCTTCGTCATCATTAATAGTCGTTTTCCTAATGGTCTCTCTGGTGGACTTCAATGCCATTCAGTCTGCCTCCTGTCCTTCCGTGCAACCACAGCACTATGTACGCATCACACCACCAGCCCCTTGTTCTCTGGCTACTATTCCCAATTAAATGGCCTCACTGTTTGGAGTTTATGATTCATACCTTCAACCCACTCTGTCTGCCCGGATCCTCTATCATATGATGACATATCTCCTCCTCAGATCCTCTATCATATGGTGACATTTCTCTCTACCTTATCATCACGTACGCCACCACCAGCGCCCAACATATATGTACATGCCCTCCTAACTAGGGGTGCAAACAGGTCGAGTTAATCCTGACCGATTCGACACCGAATCCGATTAGTACCGAATCCGATTGGTATCGAATCCAGAGAAAAAATATGGATTAGAAAAATATCCTCTCAAAATGGTTTTCATGAGTCACCAACATATGGTCATAGGCTCTTATCATAACAAAAGGTATATTAACGTAGTTTTTCGGTCAAGATATGAGCTTGTTCTTTTTGGCTGAAGCTTATGGCTTTTAGCTGTGGTTTGTGGATTTTGGATTGTTCGTGTGAGAGATTATAGTCTTGTAGAAACTCACGTGCGATTTTTAGTGATATAAATGAAGTCGGTACAGTATATACTATAATTAACTAGTAGACTCTATCTTAAAAAGATACTCCGTTTAAAAGTTAGTTACTATAGAAAAATCAAAAAACAGTTTTTAGGAACCGAAAAAATAGACCCTATATGGCATGTCGGAAAAGCCTAGGGTTTGGGCGTATGGAGCATCTGATGACAGCAAAGTTACAAGGACTCGCATGTACGCGATACGCTCCTCTCACCCGTGCATGCTCAATAAGAAAACATGTGTTAGTGCTCTGCAAGACTTTATGCCTTCACAAAAAATTTCAAACGTATGTTAAAGAATACAATACGCATATATACACGTGTGATGCGTATAAGATACGAATTATGTATGTGTCTGCATTGTACCTTAAAAATACTCGTCTCACGCGGCGTATCAGGATCTCGGCTCGGTTGTGCGGATTACACGTACAGGGATCGCACCGACGGGGTGATCAATCGGAACAGTGGACGGTTGGTCAGTGCCACTACGCTGTACCGTACGACTGCACCAGTCCGATCGCATACTTAATCTGAACGGCCTCGCGACGCCTCCATCTGTGCCGAAATGGACCGCGACACTGTACGTCTTGAGTGCTAGCAAACTATACATGTACCGGTACGTACAATTATTCCTGGGCTAGCTTCCTGGGCGTTTTTTTTTCTTCAGGTGTCGACGAATGAATGCATCACACTGCAGATGACACCGAAAGCCAGGTTATGGTCGTGTCGATCGAGAGATATATGTAAGTAAAACCAAACGCTATACTGGAGAGCATTTGTATCCTACGTAGCTGCATATGCGAGCCATGCGTGTGTATGCGTGTTGTGAGTATTGACCGTGTGTGCATGCAATCATGCGGCCGGCATATTGCATGCATGCATGCATGCATGCAGTAGTTTTCCTAAGCATGCACCAGTGCAAAGGCTTAGGTAATCACAGACACACACACAGGACGAGCGCTGCTGTAGTGTTACATCAATGTGTTCTATGCATGCTGCCTTGCCTACTGCATACGATTGGCTCTTTCGTTTTGGATCTCGAAGGATCGAGACGAACACGCTGTGGTTGTGCATGTACCCTAGATTACAAAAAGCCCGGCCGGCCTTCATTGCCCGGAAGCAGTCATGGGCGATGCGATCGTCATCCTCGAACAGTATGGTAGGAGCAGCGTGCATGCACCAGTAATATTGGTGGCAATGCTTCTCCTTTCTCTATCTTTTTTTTCCCAAAAGAAAGTTGATACGTGCATGTGCGTCCACTCAACTATAAACAGTGACGAAGTTAGAATTTAGTTACGTTCCGAGTTTAGTGGTGGAATAATCTAGTTTATCTGGGCTAGATCATGAACATATTGCCTAAACTAAATTGAATTTATCCGAACTGTATACTAATATTTTTTTACATCATAGACTAAAACCTACTCTGTCACAGGGTGTGACTCGTCGCTGACTATGAACACCCAATTCCAACGACGTGACAGAGGCAAGCAGAGGTCTTCGCGCGTCGTGCGCCCGTGCGCGCGCGCAGCACGAGCCTTCGGGATGGGAGGCGCGTCGCCTCCCCGGCCGGAGCCAGACCCGACCGCGCGCCACGGATTCCGAGGCATGTGCCGGTGGAAACCCCGGGCTGCGCCTCCTGTCCCAAGCAAACTACACCTCGCCTGATAAACAAACACGGCGTACAGGCCGGCTATGTAGATGTGGCCTGACCAACCATGTAATGTAATGTCCGGATGTCAAAGCTGAGACTTGTTAATCGATGTTGCACTTGCATCGGCTACTCTTTTGCACGCATGCCTCTCTTGTCCCTTCCGTCGAACCCTTTCTCGGTTGGTTCCTAGCTAGTAGGTCGCCCTCGAACAAGTGTGGACATGCACGCTAGGTCTTGTTTCTCCTCTACAGTTGTCTAGCTAGCTAGGCCGTGAAATCGGCCTCTCTCACCCACCTGAAACGCGGAACAAGAATTGTAGCTATACTATTCTGAGTGATTTACTCTGTTTTTCTTTTTCTTTTCTGCAGAACTCGTGTAGTTAGTGAGAAAATTCCAAGGCGCGTTTTTTTTACTTATTTTAAAATGTATGATTATTTGGTATGATGTATATTTGACCTAAATTATTTAGAAACCAGATAGTCAAAGCTTTATAATAGGTTACAAACTACACACCACTTAAATATTTGGATTGGCCGTGTAAAAATAGAATAACTCGTGTGTACAGTAAAAGACCTTCCTAAGTTTGTTACTGTACTTTTAACAGCTTTAACAAAGCTAGTAATAAAAACTAGTGGCGTATATCTGAGCTCACATTCATCGAGAATTTTTGACCGAAGGGAAACCCCTATTGGTCGACCTGGATCTTATCATGGCGTGCACGTACCCTTCATGAAATCTCAGCTGGGTAACCTTAGGATTCCCCCTAGCAGAATACAACCGTCAAAAGAACACTACCGCCCCTCAAAAGAAACACTACCACTCCACAAAAGCCCTCCAAATTGCTTATCTTCTATTTTTTTTCGGCCTTCCATCTTATTTAATTTAGAAACTATTTAAAGCATATCGGCTTCTAATTTTGATTTTTACTTTTTTTTCTTATTGTTTGCATTGTTTGTAACAATATAACGGTTTTTTCTATCTTTTCTATTTTTCCTCTTTAGCTTTTGGCTTAAGGTTCTGACTGTGATTTTTGGTTTTTGGTCGAATTTACACTACGATAGTTTTCTTTTTCTGATAAAATAGAAAAAATGAAAAAATATCATTATATCAGGACAATACAAATGAATAAGGAAAAAATATTAAAAAAATAAAATTAAAAATCAACACATTATAAATGATTTTTATTTAAATAAATTAAAAGATAGAGAAAAAAAACAGATTTGGAGCGGAGCCTAGCCCCAACACTTCTCTCGTCTCGTCTCTCTTTTCGTAGCTGCCCTGCCCCTCTCACTATAACTACCCCTTGCCAACCACGGCACCTCAGCTCACCCCCAAAGGCAAGCCAGTAGCCAAGAACAGAAGCAAAGCAGGAAGAAGAAACCAAGCTATCCATCCATGGAAGACCCCTACACAAGCTTCTTCAAGAACCCCTACTACTACTGCGCTTCCTCCTTCCCCACCCCTCCTCCTACCCCTCACCTCCCTCCTCTCCTACCACCTTACACCGCCCTCTACCCCGCCGTCGCCGCCGCTCCTCAGTGCCACACCAGCTTCTTCCAGCCGCCGCCGCCGCCTCATCATCATGACAGTGCGCCTCCCTCCCCTCCGCTGCGGGAAGCCCTCCCCCTCCTCTCCCTCTCGCTCACGCCCGCCTCTCGCCCCCACGAGGCCGCGGACTCCGACTCAGACGACGACGACGACTGCTACCTGCAGGAGGGGGCCGCGGGCTCGATCACACCCGCGCGCATGCCGCTCTTCGCCGACCTCAACTGCATGCCGTCGTGCTGCGACGACGGCGACCCGATGGACGTGGAGGCCGGGACGTCGGCGACGGACGACGCCGCGGTCGCTCTGCGCATCGGGCTGCCGGCCGGCAGCAGCGGCGGCGGCGGCGGCACGGAGGCTGATCTCCTGTCCGGGCTGTCCGGCAGAGACGGCGCTGGTATTGAGCCGGAAAAGGAGGAGGAGTGGTGCAAGGTGGACGGCGGCGGCGACGAGGTGGCGCCGCTAGGGTTCCCGTCGACGCCGATCGGGAAGCTGAACAAGGGGCAGTACTGGATCCCGACGCCGTCGCAGATCCTCATCGGGCCCACCCAGTTCTCCTGCCCCGTCTGCTTCAAGACCTTCAATAGATACAACAACATGCAGGTCAGATCGTCAGAATTAGTCACACATATATAGAATTTCTCTACCTTGTTGCTGTTCTTGTAGTTCTTGGCCATATAATATTGTTCACTTCTTGGATTGATTATTGCTCATGATGTGTTGGTTACAAAATATGAGGTGACTAGCTTTGGAGACTCCTGAAATAGACTTTTTGAGCTCATCAGAGCATGCACAGTGGCTGCCTTTTGTGTGATTGAACTAGACTGGCATGCCAGGAGCAGCTAGCCATGCATGCATACATACATGCATGCATCTTTACTCTTTTTCTTGGGGGTGTGGCTTTTCGTGATGCATATGCATGAGTGGTGTTGGTGCAGTGGAGATCCCAGGGAAGACTTCGGGTGAGTTCTTTGGATGTGGTTTATGGGGTTTGATTTAAAATTTTGAATTCAGTTGTTGCAAGAAAAAGTATGGAGAGAAAAACTCGTATGTGATTTTAGCTGATATCAATGAATTTGGTACAGTATATATACTACAACTGACTCGAGACCTTGATACAGTATATACTACAATTAACTCGGAGACTATATCTTAAAAGACACTCTGTATGAAAGTAACATAAATTAAAATTCTCTTATCTTAGTACTGATTGATGATGTTACTTAGTTTTCTACTACCCCAGATCCCAGTACTCCACTAGCTAGCTACAAGCACCAGTCCTGATCACTCATGATTCGTGGTTCATGAGATTTGGCTAGAATGCATCTGTTGTTTCAGGACAGGCTTTCGTGTTTTGGAAAAGCATAAGATTGTGATATTATGGGGCTGCTGGTGCAATGACAGCCTGCTGCGCTCCTTCCAAGAAGAGCAAGAGATCTGCAGTGTTCTTCCTGTAGCCAGCCACAGTGCCACTCTGGCTCTGCTCTCTTTAAAGTTTAAAGGAACAACACCAACACAGACGCAAGCAAAGGGCTAGCTGCATGCTCTGATAGCTAGAGTAGAGCCCTCGCTCTCCAAAGATCACTGCATGCAATTCATGTACGCGGCTTCTGAATTCTGATATGGTTGCAACTGTTACTACTACTGCTAGCTGCATGGAAGAAGTCTGGGCTGGAGATAGCTAGGTATTAGTGAAAGAGAACAAGCTTGGAGTCAGGCCAGCACTACCTAGCTACAATTCCAAACATCCTACACACTCTTTGAAGTCATCAGTGCATTGGAAGGTGGTTAGGATTGCATGATTATGCCACCAAACATTGCATAATGTGACATACGTTTAACATGTGATATGGTACCAATTTGACCTCATGGATGTCCACTTTCACACGGTCATTCGGATATTTTCTTCCTAACTGCGAACTCTCTCTCTCCAAAAACAATCTCTCCCTTCAACGGTTTTAAATTTGAATGATAATTGTTAGGAAGAAAACATCTGGGTAATACCTAAACACACATATCCAGTCAATCTCCTTTCTTAATTGTGTTCTACTACTACTTAAATACTAATTCTGTGTACATTATACACATGTCCAAAATTAAACCGATGTAATTAGTTACATGGGAATATATGTACTGCGTGCAGATGCACATGTGGGGGCACGGGTCGCAGTACCGGAGGGGGCCGGAGTCGCTGCGCGGCGTGCAGCCAACGGCGATGCTGCGGCTTCCGTGCTACTGCTGCGCGCCGGGGTGCCGCAACAACATCGACCACCCGCGCGCGAAGCCGCTCAAGGACTTCCGGACGCTGCAGACGCACTACAAGCGCAAGCACGGGCTGAAGCCCTTCCTGTGCCGCAGGTGCGGCAAGGCCTTCGCCGTCAAGGGCGACTGGCGCACGCACGAGAAGAACTGCGGCAAGCTCTGGTACTGCCTCTGCGGCTCCGAGTTCAAGCACAAGCGCTCGCTCAAGGACCACGCCCGCGCCTTCGGCCACGGCCACGGCGCCTTCGGATGCAACGGCGTTGACGGCTTCGACGACGACGACGAGGGCGCCGTCTCCGAGATCGAGCAGGACTGCGCCGGCGCCGCCAGGTCTTCCTTTCTGTGATCCATCGATCGATTCGTGATAGATCAGTGTCATGCATGCTAGCTGCTACCTGTGTGGTGGTTGCTGTCGACGTCGTTGTTTTTGCTTTAGTGCTAGGGTTGTGGAAGCTATTCGTGATCTTTTCTCTAGCTGGTTAGTATCGATCACCGAGTAGTACTTGACTGCTTGATCGCTTGTACGTGCATGTTGGGTGATCTCAATCGGTCACACCATTAACTCATGGAACAACATGAGCTTTTGCATTCTTGAATTTCAGTTTAATTAAGCACATCCCGTGTTAAATTAGTTCAGGGTAATTTTTTCCTTATGGATCTTGGTTCATCTGGTTAATTTCTCACAACGGTAATGCGTTTTTATATTGGTTATAAACTTTTAATCATTCTATTATCAACTGTATAATGACTGGGTAACATTGGAGCTGGATGACGACTGTATGTGCTTGCCATTGGCATGCATGCAGTATTGCAGTTCACAATTAATGTCATTTCTGCATGTGGAAAACTTTAACCTATCGTCCCTGCTCCAGTCTATACTACTAGCCTCGTAGGCGCGGCGCAACGTCGCGTCAGCCACCGTACGCAAAAAAATAAAAGAGGCGATAATTCGTGAGGAGTTTTTCAAAAAAAACCGGGGGCAAAAACGTATTTTCGAGAAAGGTAAAGGGCCTTTTCGGAAAAAACCGGGGGCAAAAACGTATTTTCTAAAAAGGCGGATGTTTTTTTCGGGAAAACCGAGGACCTGTACGTAAAAAACCGGGGACCCGCGTGTGATTTTCGAAAACGCGGGGGGCTATCCAGCAAAACGGAGGGGGTAAAAAAAATTTTCAGGGACCTTTTCGCGAGAACCAAGGACCCGTACATAATTGCGGAAAAACGTAGGGTTTTTTTTTTTGCAAAACTACTCCCAGACCGTACCGATATTCGAAATCCACGCGTTAGGCGGAGCAACGTGCGGGCTGAGCTGGCGCACGCTGGGCGCAGCGTTTTCCCGGCTTGTAATTGACGGAGTATATATATATCAACGTACCCTTCTCTGTGCAAGCATAGTGGCCAACCTAAGCATTTCCCGAAGTTTCTAGCTAGCCTCCCTGCAGCAAGGACACTCCCAATGGAACGAGTCGCAATGTCTATAGCCTCTCTTAAATTTCAAAAATTCTAAATTTAAGTAAATTTCAAATAAATTCAAATTTTATTTTTTTTGTTGTTGTTTCAGGACCATTGGTTTTGAAAAACATTTACTTCCTCTCTTCAAAGGTGTGTATGGCCTTTTGGACATCGACCGATTTGCCCATACTTTCATAAAAAAATACCTTAGTAAAAGAACACAAAACTAGGACATTAAAGTAATTTAATTTTGTGATAAATGTACAGATCGTTTTTTGGTTGCTTGTTTCCTCTAAAAGACACCGAGGTGTTCGTAAAATACAGAGATTTTGAGAATCACAGAGAGAGAGAGAGAGACTGGGGGCTGCAAATTGTCTGTTTGATGTGTCATCTCAAAGGAACAATCCATCCAATCCATCATCGCCTGTGCAGCTAGCCAGGTGGCCTTGTGAATGGACGGTGGATTGGGACGTATGCGTAGCAGACAACCCAGCAACGTGACTTGAGACTCCACACCTGCCGATCCTGCGCTGTCCTTTTCTCCACCTCCAACGCCTTCCCCTTCCTTCTGTCCATGTCGCCTGCCCCCTCTGTCCATCTCACCAGCTTTCTCCCCTCTCCAACTAGCTACTAGCTAGCTAGCCGCCTGCATACATAATTTCATGCAGGTCTCGGCCACAGATCGAGCTGGAGCCACCGCGGTGGTTGTGATCCGGCTACGACATGTCTAATCACCAGGTAACTTCAGGATTTAATTTGTCGTGAAAAGTTCAGCACAAAAAAAGCTTGCCAACTTCTCAAACTCGGAAAAAAAAACTCAGCACCTTCAGGGTACGTCCGGAGTGCTCTTCCTCGAGAATAGTTTATTCCGGATCAAGGACTCGGGACTATTTCCTATATAGTTTTCATTAAAATTTCCGCGTTCTAACAAGCCTCAGGCCTTCTAGCAATGGACGCAGTACATATCACGATTGGAATTTAAGTTACATACAGTACGAGAGATCAAAAATCATTCAGGCGATTGTGCTAGCTCTCCACCCATCTGATAATGGATTAATCAATGAGCTAGGAGCACTCCACAGAAAGGGCCCTGTCCTTTCCCTAAGCACGCCATGCACGCAACTAGAGACCAAGAGTCAACCCTTTCTGCACACATAAACAAGTTGATCCCGCATGTTTCACTTAGCAGCTACACGATGCTTCTTATCCTTCGGTAGATGCATGCCTGGAATTCTTGAAATGTGATGCAGTTGTGGGTCTGTTTGGCAGGCAAGAAGCCGGGTGATTTTTGAATTTTGTTACAATACCTAATTTTTAAATTGAATATTTTTTTAAGATGGGGTCTACAAGTTAAACGTAGTACACGTTAAAAGCTCAACATCTGTACCAGCAAAAATCGTAAGTGAGTATCGGTCTCTCCGTAATCTGCACTGTAAATGTACCAAAATTCAAAATTTCGGACAAAAGCCATAAGTGCAGACCAAAAAACAAGCCTCAGATTATATAATGCGAGTCTGGTCGGATCTAATTATTGCTGGTCTTTTTGACGAATTGATGCTTCTTATCATTCGGTAGATGAATGTCTTGAATTCTCTATGTTGAAATGTGCACACACATATGCATACCAACCAAGTGATCAACATATACCGTTGTATTTTATGATCCAAATCTAGTCAAGTTCGACCACTACTGGTCTTTTCGACCACTTGAACAGTTCGATCAGAAAGCAATGAGAATTGATCGGAGGTTATGATTGAGATCATCTTCGTGTCCATGATAGACTTTGTACCAATATGCATCGACGTGGTGCTCTAAGGTGTATGCTATCGACTAAAGTCGACGTGGCTACTCGAGGCATTTTCAACTACAACTCATCACCGTTATTTTCTAAGACTCTCCAGCGGGTGTTGTTCCCATCTCCGAGAATATTATTGTTTCATTGCCAGCTAGGACTCTGTTCCTTGGCTCATCTGGGACTCTAGTTCCCAAGGCTATTATATCCATTGTAAGTTGCCTGGTAGAGGTGTAGAATCACACATACGCCAACAACGTTCTACAACTTCTCCTCATATAGTGATTACACCGATTATCGTCCATGGTTTTTCACCCGAAGGTGTTTTTCATGTTAAATCTATGTCTCGTGTTCGTCATTGGTTTTGTACTTTGCCTTGTCGATTCCATAACAACTAGTATCAGAGCCACGTTTTCCGCCCAAATCAATTTAGGGCACTCTTGATATGACGACACTGAAGTATGATCTTTTTGCTACTTGATCGAGATATAATATTTCCTTGTGGCAGATCAAGATGCGAGTTATTCTAGCACAGCTCGATTTGGATGATGCGTTATTAAGAATCGACAAGATGTCCGCTGCATGGTCCGTTGAGGAGAAGCAAAGAAGAGAGTGTAAGGCTCTCTCTCATATTCATCTTCATTGTCTAACAATATTCTCTAGGATGTTCAGATCCTTCGGTAGATGAACGCCTGGAACCGCAACAGTATACAGTAGTATACTGTTGAATCGCGCGTTCGTGCACACATGCATACCAACAACAACCGAGCGACCAGAACACATACCATTTCTTAAATTCCCCTTGGGCGGGGCAAAATGCGTGCCGTGAACTCGAGCTAAAAAAATGGAGCACCGGTAGCAGCAGACGGGAGACCAGGAGAGGCACAGGAGGAATATACAAGTGACGTGCTGTCTCGTGCACGCCCTAACAGGGTAGGAACAGCCCTGTCTCCCCCAATCGGGTTTACGAGGCACTTTTTTTCCTTCTGTGATTTTGCTCTCTCGTCGTATCAGGCACCGAACAGCAGCACTAGCTAGAGAGAGAGAGAGAGAGAGTCTTCTCTCCCAGATAACATGGCCCCAACTAACACAAGTGTACTCCATGGAAAGGCTAGTGGCTGTTTCTGGGAGTAATGTGCCCATCCAGTGGTCTCATGCACACCTTAATGTATTGGGGCATCACACACAATTCAGGTCCTGTTGTTTTCGGCTTCTAAAAACGGCTTTTGTCTTTTGCTACAGTACTAACTTTTAAATGAAGTATTTTCTCAAGACAGGATCTATAAGTTAATTGTAGTACACGTTAAAAGTATAACATATGTATCAACAAAAATCGCAAGCGAGTATCTTCCTCTCCGTAATCTCTGTCACAAACAGCTAAACTTTAAAAATTTCAGCTAAAAACTATAAGCCGTAGTAAAAAAGAACATACCTGTTGTTGAGAGAATAAACATGTACTGCTAGTAGTTCTACAGAAGATGGACATGCGCATACATGATGCATACTTCGGCGGCTAGCATAGATCAGCACGGGGGCTAGCTAGGCAGATGAGAGTAAATGCACATTTTGGGAGGAGGGCCGGTGGTATTGGTTGTGTTGTTGGAGTCGTCCTCAATGGAGCACAGCGAAAGAGATAGATACATGCATGGAATAAATGCCACCACTTCTTCTTGTCTCCCTCGAACTCAGTCGAGACTGGAGGAGACTTGTACAGGATGCAACTGTAGTGACAAGCAAACTGTAAATTAAAAGCATCTTGCGTTGCAGGTGTGAGGGAGGAGGAGAGAAGAAGGGTGCAAGCTAGCTAGCTAGAAAAGCTGGCAGGAGACCACTCGGAAATGACCCAAACGGAGGCGAGCAGCTAGTAGTAGCGGCAGTGAAGGGCACTGCTCCCCGGCCGGCTACTCGCAGATCCCGTCGCAGATCATGCGCTTCTCCTGCTGAAACCAAGCAGTTCTTGTTACTCCTCTCAGGACCACGAACACCATCGGGCTGATCACGCCTACTACGTACTCCACCAGTACTGAAATACTGAAGGTAATAATGAGATCGATTGTTGCGATGGAATATGTAGTAGCCAGGCGAAGGGTACGCTTCAAATGGCTTTAATGTCTGTGTTTTCGACTTATTTAAATTAGAGATTACTTGGAATACGTTGACTTTTAATTTTAGCTTTTCTTTTTTTTTCTTATAGAAATCACTGTAAGAGTCGCTTTCAACAAAGTGGCTTCTCAACATGCCTTTTAGCTGCGACTGATGAATAGTAGTGGCTGATAGAAGCGGTTGATGAATAATAGTATATTATGTAAGAAATACGATGCAACGAAATACATTATAACATTCGGACCGTCATACGACTTACGGAATTATGATATAATAAAATATACAAAGTACATTATAATATATCAAAATAAAAATAGTGGTTGATAGAAGTAATTTATAGGAGCTGAGGGTATTTATATTGGTTTCTGTTTTTAAAAAGCAGAAATTAATACGAGGAGGCCCTGTGCCCTGCGGCGCTGCGATTTGGGCTATCGGTTCTAGGTGATTCAAACACGGCCTGGTTCTGCATTTCGGAGTTGGGCTGTGACGGGCCGAGCAGCCGAGATTTGCACGGATCTGGAGGGAGCTGTTAGTACTGCACTGCGGGCAACTTTCCGGCAAGGGAACCGGTAGTCGGCCGGGGATAGGAAAACAGCGAATGACCAAAATTCAAAAATTTCAGACAAAAGCCATAAGCTGCAGCCAAAAAAACAAGCCCTGTATTATATAATGCGAGTCTGGTCGGATCTAATTATTGCTGGTCTTTTTGACGAATTGATGCTTCTTATCATTCGGTAGATGAATGTCTTGAATTCTCTATGTTGAAATGTGCACACACATATGCATACCAACCAAGTGATCAACATATACCGTTGTATTTTATGATCCAAATCTAGTCAAGTTCGACCACTACTGGTCTTTTCGACCACTTGAACAGTTCGATCAGAAAGCAATGAGAATTGATCGGAGGTTATGATTGAGATCATCTTCGTGTCCATGATAGACTTTGTACCAATATGCATCAGACGTGGTGCTCTAAGGTGTATGCGCCGACTAAAGTCAGACGTGGCTACTCGAGGCATTTTTCAACTACAACTCATCACCGTTATTTTCTAAGACTCTCCGAGCGGGGTGTTGTTCCCATCTCCGAGAATATTATTGTTTCATTGCCAGCTAGGACTCTGTTCCTTGGCTCATCTGGGACTCTAGTTCCCAAGGCTATTATATCCATTGTAAGTTGCCTGGTAGAGGTGTAGAATCACACATACGCCAACAACGTTCTACAACTTCTCCTCATATAGTGATTACACCGATTATGCGTCCATGGTTTTTCACCCGAAGGTGTTTTTCATGTTAAATCTATGTCTCGTGTTCGTCATTGGTTTTGTACTTTGCCTTGTCGATTCCATAACAACTAGTATCAGAGCCACGTTTTTCGCCCAAATCAATTTAGGGCACTCTTGATATGACGACACTGAAGTATGATCTTTTTGCTACTTGATCGAGATATAATATTTCCTTGTGGCAGATCAAGATGCGAGTTATTCTAGCACAGCTCGATTTGGATGATGCGTTATTAAGAATCGACAAGATGTCCGCTGCATGGTCCGTTGAGGAGAAGCAAAGAAGAGAGTGTAAGGCTCTCTCTCATATTCATCTTCATTGTCTAACAATATTCTCTAGGATGTCACAAAGGATACATTGCTACTGTGTTATGGCTAAAGCTGTAATAGATCTACATGACCAAGGATTTGACCAGTAAGTTGCTCGTGAAGCAGGAGTTTTTCTCGCTCAAATTGGCAAAAGGCGGATCTGTGTTGAATCACTTATCCAATTTTAAAGATATCATCGCTGATCGTGAAGCAATTGAGGTCAAATATAAAGATGAAGATTTAGGTCTTATTCCACTTTGCTAATTGTATGGTTCATTCTTTACGTTCAGAGACACAATTCTTTATAGTTGGAACATCCTCACTCTCAAGGAGGTTTATGATGCTCTACATGCAAATGAGAAGCTGAAAACCATTGTGTCGAGTGAAAGCTTGAGTTCGCATGCAGAAGATTTGTCTGTCCTTGGAAGACAAATTGAGAGGACTCAACTAGGGATTTTAGGCATTTTACTATGCAATTGTGTGGGAATCAAATTGCAAAATTTATTTTATTCTTTATCAGAACTTTAGTTATTTTTTGGATTATACTTGATATTAATGTTTTTTAAAATCTGGATCATTATAATTTAGACTTACCATGATCAACGGTGTGGATATTTCTCTTTTTATTCCGATTAACGGGAGAATTTTTACTCCTTGAGAGTTAATGTGGTGGCTCTTTTTATCTTTGCTTTAATAATATGATATATGCACATTTTCGGCAAGAGGGTGGTATTGGTGGTGTGGTAGTCGTAGGAGCACAGCAAAAGAGATGGATAGATGCACGGAACAAATGCCACCACTTACTTCCTGTCTCCTTCAAACTGAAGTCGAGACTGGAGGAGACTTGTACAAGATGCAATTGTAGTGACAAGTAAACTGTAAATTAAAAGCAGCATGCATATGCATGCAGAAGAGGGGGAAGAGGAGAGAGGAAGGGTGCAAGCTACTAGCTAGAAAAGCTGGCAGGAACCCACTCGGAATTGCCCAAGCAGCTGCTGCAGTGAAGGGCACTGCTCCTCGGCCGGCTAGTTGCAGATCGCATCGCAGATCTTGTTACTCCTCCTGAAACCAAACTAACTGCAGTTCTTGTTACCCCTCTTAGGACCATGACCACCTGATACCAAACTAACTGCAGTTCTTGTTACCCCTCTTAGGACCATGACCACCTTTTGGGCTGTCTCTGTTAGAAGTCTTACGATTTTTCTAGGACCTTTACGACTTCTTACGATCGTTTACGACCGGTTACGACCGCTTCTGACCGTCTCTCACTGCCGTTCGACCACTCTGTCGCTTCTCCAAACGCTTCGCCTTCATGGTCATAGACCTTCTGCTGAGATTTCGATCGCTCTTCTCTACCGTTGCGATGCTTTTCCTTCAACTGCGCTCGAATTACCGTAAACGCAACTCCCTACGATCACGCGGTGATGCTGACGATCATTGTTCATCGTGGTCGAAACACCCTTTCGACCACGTTCACTTCCTTACTACGTGGTTGGAGTCTCTTCCGACCACTCACACCGTGATCGAACCCTTCTCGAGTCCTTACAGCGTGGTCGAAGCTCTCTCAATATGGTCGTAAGTCCTTATGACCACGTTCAATGTCTTCACAACGTGGTTGTAGTCTCCTTCGACCACGTTCAACTCCACAACATGGTCGTAGCCTTCTCCGACCATGTTTAATTCCCTTTGCGGCGGTCGAACTCCTTCCGACTACGATCAAACTCCTTTTGTTGTGGTCGCGATGTCCTCCGACCATGCTTGTCGATACTTTGCCGTGGTCGTAAATCCCTCCGACCACGTTTGCCGTGGTCGTAGGTCGACCTCGATCACGTCTGCGAGATTACTCAATGAAGTCGACACTCAAGTTTTTGCTTTTCACTTCTTTATTTCTCACATTACTCGGTACACTTCTGATTACATGACTTGTCTCCTTTTTATACTTAGCTCTTTGACTTGTGCTCGGGTTCTGACTACAAGAACGACTAGACTCCAACTCCGGCTGCTATACGACTTCGACTCTCGACTTTGGATTCCGATTATAATTTAACTTCGAATACTACTAAAATTTGCATACAATTTCCAAACAAAATTATTTGCAACAGTCACACAGCTGCTACGTACTCCACCAGTACCGACCTACTGAAGGTAATAACGAGATCGATTGTCGCGACGGAATACGTAGTAGCCAGACGAAAAATGCTTGAAACTCACACAGCCTGATGTTACAAAATTCTTGAAGCGTGCGACGGTGGCCTGCGTTGACGTCCAGACGGGCTCAGAGTTGGAACAATCATGAGTGCTAGGAGTATGCCCCGGCCGTTTTGGGCAAACATTGCAGGACGTGAGCAGAATCAACAACCAGCATTCTATAGACACGATGTCTTATTAATCTAATAAATAGTAGTAAACTAAAAATATCGGAGTTAAAAGAAAACAACGGAGCCTAGGATCTGTTCTTTTTTGCTGCGACTTATGGCTTTTAGCTATTTGCGACAGAGATTACGAATAAAGATACTCACTTACGATTTTGATTGATACAGATATTAAATTTTGGTTGATACAGATGTTAGATTTTAGCTGTTTGCGTGGAGCTAGTGCCGCCTGCCGCGACGTCAGTGCCCTGCCGACTCACCGAGCCGGAGTTCGGAGGGGATGGCATTGGCAAGCCTCGAATTTTTCAGTCTGCGCGGTGGAACGGATGATGCTCTCTGACCACTTTCCAGGAGAAAAAGGCTCGCGATACAACCGAAATAATCAGTGAACATGTCATACTCTTAGTTGCAGCCATCGATCACTATGCGTTACACATTTATCAGCGCGTAAGTCAACTTCCATTCATCCCGTTGGGTTGCCAGCGTGGACTGTGAAGCACGCGTAGCACTGCTGGTCATCAATCGTGGTTGGGTAACTCAAAGAGGATGGAGTAATTCACAGAACATACTTACGTAGCTTATCCACAGTGCCTCGTCCTCCCGCCTATACAAAACTGCTTAATTACACCGCGCAGCACGTTACTTATTTTTCTCAAGTTGCTAGCTCTTCAACAACGTAACACGTACTTACCCATATGCTATGCTCATGGACGCAGCTGGCCGGCGACCGACCGCGCACGCGCACTAGCTCGCCCCGGCCGGAGGCGGGCCGGCGGAGTCGACGGTCTTGAACGACTGGTGCAGACGGCGCAGGACGGCCTCGTCGCGGCCCCACTCGGGGTTGGGCGCCGTGACAAAGTGCGCGTACAGCTTGTTCCGGGCGCACGTCACGGAGATGAGGCTGTGCGCGCCGGCGCCGGCGATCTCGTACTCGTAGTACACCTGCCCGCTCCCGTCCGTCCGCTCCGCCGACCGCACGTCGTCCGCTGACGCGATCTGGTCCTGCAGCCCGACGTCGGAGAGCGCGAGGTTGTCGAGCACGGCGTTGACGGGCGCCAGCGCGCGGAAGCCGGCGAGGAAGGTGAGATACTCGCGCTCGGAGCGCTTGCGCGGGTTGAAGAACTCGCTGTCCGTGCCGTTTGTGCCCTTCTCCACCTTGGACACCTGCCGCTCCTTCCACCCCTCCGGCACCTCGTACACGTACTCCGCCGCGTCCTTCTTGCTCGCGTTGCCGCCGTACCCGCCGTAGTTGGCCGCGCTCGCAGCCGTGCCGTAGTACACCTTGAACTCCGGGTCAGCCTGGGACGGTGGAGGCGTCGCGGGGGACAGCAGCAGGAGGCTGGCGGCGGCCGCCGCGGCCAGCGTGGTGGCGAGTGGCCTGGCCGGGAGCCTGACAGCTTGCGCGGGTGGCTGCAAGGCGGAGGAGGAGGTGGAGGCGGCGGTGGTGAGGAGAGGGGAAGGGGAGAGGAGGGAGACGAGCACGGTCATGGTGGCCGTCGTGGACCTCGACGCACACGCCTTGCGGTGGGGGTGGATCGCGCGCGTTTTGTGTGGTTTTCTCTTGCCGAGAGGATAAGAGAGATCGGGGTGGCTTATCCGGTGCGACGACATGGCACCGATGATAGCTACCGCTTATGGATTGGCCTTCTCGGCTGTTTTTTGGTCAAACACTCGGCATTCGCCTATGGATTGCCAGTTTGGCGCAGGTAGCGGTGAGAGATGAGCCTTGTTTTTCTGGTCAGTCCGAGACCTGGCCAATCTGGCACGGTCTAAATATGGTACAGACACACCATATAACGGATCATATCTATATGGTACAAACGGTAGATCAGACCGGGCCTAGAGAGCTGACTTGTCGGACGGCACGACACGGCATGGCGAATCGTGTCATGCTTGGGCCGGCCTAGCACGAGGAGCATGGGTGGCACGGCGGGCACGGTCATTCCCACAACCACAAGCTATCATAGACACAAAGCATAGAGAGAGAGTGAGGGGAAGGAGTGGAGTATACTGTAGCCCGGACGAGTGGGCGACGACCGCAGGAGGAGGAGGGTAGTCGGAGCCAACAGAGGGGGTAGGGGTCATGATGATGCCTTCGCTGACATCGGCGTTAGCACCTTCGCTGCTCCACAGCTCCAGCAGCCCACCCGCCTTGTCTCTCGCAGCCCGCGCGGCCGCCTTGGCCTCACCGGCGCCGGTGATAGATAAGATGGCAGGGGGCCAGGGGAGGTCAATGGAGGTGGCCGAGGAAGGAAGGGGAAATAGGCGGCCAGGGGAAGGGAAGTGAGCTATGGTCGTAGAGGGGCCCAGGGCAGTGCGACGCTGAGGATCGGCGGCGTGAAAGGAGAGGCGAGCAGAGGGACCGACAACATGAGGGGAGAGGCGAGCAGAGGTGTAGCGCCCAAAAAAACAAGGAAAAAAACCCTAACTGTGTATCTCTCTCTCCCATCCCTCCCTAACTGCTCAATCTCTCTCTCTTCCTCAAACACATCTCCAATCTTTCTCTCCCCGTGCATGCACCGGTGGTTGAGGAGGCGGCGTCGGCGGGCGACTAGCCGGCCGCTGGCGGCAACGAGGTGCGATGCATACGCGCACGAGGTCGTGCAACAGCAGCTGCAGCGCCCGCTTGCTCGCCCGGCTATGGCACGCGATGCGCGGCGGCGGCCCGGTGGCAAGGCGCACTAATTTTACCGAATTAGCGCATACACTTTCGGGTTTTTCACAGCTAAACATAGAGATGAGAGTGAGGTTTGAGGTGTAAAAAATGGAGACCGGATGCCCTCCTATTTATAGAAATAAATTCAGTTTTTTCAAATGTTTTGCTATTTTTCTGATTTTTTTTACTCTCAACGATCAAAAATAGCTATATTTAGCTGGGACGGACCGTACCGTACCGGCATAGCCCGTTTACAACCATTAGCGGGCTAGGCCGTGCCATACCGGGCCAATAGTATCGGATCATGGGCCGGTACGGTTAGGCCGGCCCATCTGAACAGCTATAAGAAAGCATGAGAAAGGGGCGGGGTATACCCTTTGGTAGTTTTTCTCAAACAAAAACCCAATTGAAAATCTCGCCTCGCTTCGCCCTATCCTCCGTCCCGTCGCCTAACCCCATCCCCACCTCCACGCGTCGCCGCCGCCTTCCGGCGACTCGAACCCCCTCCCCACGACGCCGGAGCTTGCCGGCCCCGTCGATAAGTGCGGTGTGGATAAGTCGCCACCTCTGCACTTCGTCCTCACTCCTCTCGGCCTCGGGACCCCATCGGGCTGGATCTAGGGTTGTGGGGGGAGGGGTTCTGGAAGCCTCTACCGCGATGGAGGCGGCTGATCCCGCCGGCGAAGGACGCACCTTCAAAGCCGACTTCACCGCCGCCGGCGTGGACCAGCTCCGGGAGCACGTGCAGGAGAAGCTGCGCGAGTTCGGCGTCTACACCGACGACTCCCTCGTGGTACGATGCCGCCGCTCGCTTCCCTTCCTCCCCGTCTGGGTAGCTCCGCGTTGGTCCTTGACTCGTGGTTCATGTCGGTAGTTCGGGGCTTCGGTCGGGTTGCAACTTTGGGATTTTAGTCTAATTTTGTGTTCCGTTTGCCTTAGAATTGGTTTGTGCTCAGTTTGAGTGAAATCTGCTTGGGAGCATGCACCGGAGGTGCTAAAATCTTTGTTATTTGTTGCTAATTATGCTGCACATTGTGTGCACATATATGTGGCTGGAGTGTTGTGATACAGCTTCGAATGCAGTGCTCCTTTGAGGCAAATTATACCATGTTGTGATTTAAGGATTTGTGAATTTCTTATCCTGGCATTGTGCAACTAGTCAAGTTCCCGTGGGTGCTTGGTGATTAATTTAAGTTTTTGCCTTCCCATTTTTTTATAAAACAAAAGTTATTTTTACTTATGATTTTTTTTCATTCATTAGCAACTCTTTCTCAACCAGGTGTGCTTTGTTTAGTACTTGTCATCATTTGGTCCAAAAGTTTTAACAATGAAAAATGTCTAAACTATGATAAAACAATACTGCATGTCATCGTCATTGTTATGGCACCTATGGCACCTATGGTACAATGTCTCTGGTGGAACACTAGGAGAGACTAGAGAGGACACCTATGGAAGAATCTGCTGCTTAGTTGTTCCCTGTCTCTAATGAATGACATCACGTCGTCTTAATCATCTGGATTCTTATCTGCAGAAGCATCTTGCAATGACATAGATTGCATTGCTTCCGGCACTTTTTATTACCTTGTATTCATTTTTCACACATTGGAAAGCTAAACATCATGTTTTGCTTCTCTTATTGCTTTATTACATTGTGATATTTCTAGAGAAAGGAGTAAGTGGACCTCTATTGTCGTCTTAAGTGCAGGAATACATTATTGTCTTGCTCAGAAATGGAAGACGCAAGGATGAGGCTAGTAAGGAGCTCAATGTATTTCTGGGAGGTGATAGCGTAGCGTTTATTTCCTGGTTAGTACACATCACATGTGATTTGAATTTCTTTTTGCATCAACTATGGTGCTGAACCAATCTTTAACGTATTTGTGCATAAACGATTTAGGATAATTGGAAAAGAGAAGTTTTCTGTGAATACTGAATAGTAACTTTTATTCTTCTCTTTATCTATTTTATTTTGACGTATAATTTGCCTGTGATTTCTCCTTTCTGTTTCTCCCAGAACAAATTGAATTTGAACTTGAAGTTTAAAATGGAGGGATACTAAATTAAGAGCATTCATTTTCCCTGGGTATTTTTCATGTCGGTTGGTGTTCAAAATTAAATGGTTTGTATGATTGGACTTAAGTCATGGTTTGCACTAGATTTATCCTCTTCACTCATACATTGAATTTATTTTCAAATCACAAATCATTTATGACTGAGTATTACAGGCTGAATTTACAAGCTTATGTTTTTAATTTTTGCATGAGTGTAAGTAAGTTGGTTATAGCTACTTATTCTACTGCATGGCTCTGTAATCGTGAAGAGGTGGATTATTTGAAGAAGTGCCTTTTCTACCTTGTCTATTGCTGTTTGCACTATAGCAACAACTGCAATTAATTATTTTTTTACTTTTTAAATTGAAACTAATTGGTATTCACCGATCAATTTTGCCTTAATCATCCTTTGTTGCCCATACAAGCAGTTCAAGGACATGCTTTGTCTCGTAAATTTATAATTGTCTTGCAAATTTCTCATATCCAGTACAGCAATCAATTCGTTGTTGTTGGAATGCATACCATCTTATCAAATTAAAATGAACATATTATTGAATACCATGTGGTCCTTGTAGGTTGTGGGATCATCTATCTTTAAATTTGCACCTATATGTGCAAACACAAGAACAGCACCAGGTGGAGAACAAGGATGATGAAACCCCAAAAGAGCTATCTGGGAGACTGGAATCAGCAGAGGTGCACTCAAGAAGCAAAGGTCAAACTCATCGTCATCGTGATTATACAAATGAATCAAGTACAACAACCAGAAGTCGGAATAAGAGGGAATGGAAAGGAATTAGTCGGGAGGGCAATGAAAACTTTCCACTTCGAAGTGTACTAACAGATATTTTGCATGGAGAGGAGAAAAAGTTGCAAAAGTCTAATGAAATACGACATCCTCCAACATATAATCAACGGAATGGCAGGAAGCGTGACAGGGAGGATGAACCACAACAAATAAAGGTGTGTGATAATTTCAGCAAATCATAAAAAAAATCTGTTTTTTGTTAACCAAGCGGATGGAACATTGTGCCTTCATGTCTACTTTACCCATGCCTGGTTTCTGTCAAACAAAGATGCTTGTTAAGTTGTTAACACTGACCAATCTTTTTAGCATCAGCAAGAAGAATATAAGAAGACATTCAGTTTCAATTTTGTGGTTGAAATGAATACGTCCTTTGGTTTTCTTCATTCCATTTTCCAACAGTTGCATTGCAACAAAATATTCATGTCTACTGACGAATCAAATGTTTACTTCTCATGAATGTGCATATATTTGAGCTTTAGCTGTTTATCTTTGCAACAGTATCTTTTTTCCAATTAGGACCAACTGACTGAGCAAGTTGTTTTCACAAGTTTTCAAATGCTGGGGAACTCACCACATAGACAACATAGTCAGTGTGACTTGAAGTATTGTTGATATTCTACTCTAAAATTTGGACAAGAAAATTGCTAGTGTTGGGCCAGTGAGTATAGCGGTTTGATACACCTACCTAATTTCTGGTATAACAGTAAGCATTTACTCTTCATGGCATTACTTGGGATTGTTTTTCTTTGGTAGTTTTTTTAATTTTCATACTTTAAAATTTGATTTTACTGAAACAAATATGCCATTTATCAACATTTCTTTTATTTGTTGCCAGAGAGACTTGCCTTCACGTCCCATGCTTGGTGCTTCTCGCCGTCTTCTACAATTCGCTGTTCGAGATGCTGTAAAAGCTGTACAGCAAACCAGCAGCTCTACTGAACCATCTTCCAAGCGCCTACATTCTGTGGTTTCTACATCATCTGCAGACAAACTTCATGGTAAAAGATCAGAAAGATCTTCAGACAGCCTGCATGACAAAAGATCAGAAAGATCTACAGACAACCTGCATGATAAAAGATCAGAAAGAACTAGGCAAATTCTACAAGTACCTGGAGCTGCTTTAGCTCTTAGAGCTGCTGCAGAGGCTGCCGCAGATTCTAACAAAGGTAGATCTACTGGAAGTGTGTTCAGTCGATTAGGTCAAGGGAATGTTGTGAATCATCCATCTCGTTCTCGTGAAGAGCAGAGAGATTACGAGGATTTTGAACCAGAAACAACTGTAGATGATCATGATTCTGATCGACACGATAATGATGAGATATCTGGAGACCTGACCATAGCAGATAGGGAAGCCGAAATGAATGTTGATTCTACCTCTGATGATGATATGAACAGAGATGATGGAATTACTAGATACCAAAGTTCCGATTCACATATAGGTGCCTTCTCTTCCATTGCGGAGAAGAAAGGTATATTGGCGAAATGCAATGAACCAGAAACCAATGCAATGAGGCATTCAAGTTTGATTAATGTGGAGCAACCTGTTTCTTCATCACCGATAAGAACGAGCAAAACTGTGGCTGTTCCGGTTAATGTCAATACTGTGGAACCTCCCAATTATGAAACACCAAAAGATGTCCATGTTGTGGAGAAGCTGGACATCATACCCGTGAATGCTAATGTTACCTCTCTGGCTAGTAATATCAAAGTAAGTCACCTCATACCTTGAGCAAGAAATTTCCGATGATAAAATGCACTATGTTTAGCATTTGCACATACCCATTCTAATTATTTTATCTGAAGTTATGCAACAACCGTTGCGATATGCAGTACCTCAGAAAATGTTAATAATCTATAAACCTATGTTTCAACAAATATTTATCTATTGTGATGGATTTGTTTTGCATTTTGGGATCCAGAATGAATTGCCACATGAAAATGGTCTGTTTTTTCTTCGTGGACCACAAACATGAAACTTGTAATCCTTTTACTATTTCAATCAAGTGTAAAAGTATTAATATTTGCCCAAATATCCTAGGACAGAAACATAGTCTTTGTATTTGATATTTACATGCTAGTGATGACATTTACCCATTTGCCATTTTGTTGGAATGGAAGAGCAGTAGGGCTGATGGATCATGATGTTAAGATGCCTTATCATTTGAATGACTTTTCTGTACTTGCCTCTACTGAGTTGCACTGGGCTGGTTTAGTTGTTTTTGCAGAATTAGTTTAGTCTGCTTTTATCCCTCCATGACCAACTGCAAAGGCAAGTGCATATTAACCTGCATCCATCAAATGAAGCTTGGGATTTGCTATATCCATGTTGCCTGAATTTAGACATAGTCCCATTATTAGCTTGCTTCTTGAATATTTCTGATAATAAATATTGCTTTTACATTTTTTGTTGTTTCTTACGATGCTGATTAGTTGTTTTTTCTATTCTTTTGGGCATTTGTCTTGTAATGTATCTTCATCTGCTTGTGGATATTGCCTCAATATTTTTAATTTTATATAGGAATCTTTGGGTAGATGTGCTCTGACAATTCAGGAGTTAGGTCATGGAGAAGTCCAAAAGGATTCACAACGGTCTGCAACATCTGGTATGGGGATCTCTATTGTCTTCATAATACATCAAAGCAAAAGGCAAATAGTATTGTAATACGAGTTTTCTTGTTAGAATAATTTATAAGTAGAAGATGCCTTCACCTTGAGGACAATGCCATTTATTACTCGATATAACATACCTTGCCTCCTTGCAGTTGGAACTTCATATAGCACTGCACATCCCACCGATGATGCAGATTCTAGAACGCTCTATGTTAGCAATGTGGGTATCCTCTTCTTTTCATCCCCTGTTTTATTTCATGCCCTTAGATTCTTCTATTTATCTTTATCAATTTTATTTGAAGGTTCACTTCGCTGCCACCAAGGACTCATTATCTCGCCATTTCAACAAGTTTGGTGCGGTGCTGAAAGTAGTCATTGTTACTAATGCAGCAACAGGGCAGCCAACAGGGTTAGTTTATTTTTTTATGCTAATTA
Source organism: Bonia amplexicaulis (assembly GCA_036346245.1). Taxonomy (NCBI): domain Eukaryota; kingdom Viridiplantae; phylum Streptophyta; class Magnoliopsida; order Poales; family Poaceae; genus Bonia; species Bonia amplexicaulis. The sequence continues at coordinate 2,220,736 of CM070756.1, read as the reverse complement.
TTGCTGAGATAAGAAAATTTTATTTTATTTTAGTTATTTACTTGAGAAAATTGTATGGTGGTTGGAGAAAAGTAAAGTACTAAGACAAAAAAAAAATTGAAATATCTAGCAAATTGTAAATACAAGGAAAAGGCAAGAGTTTACTATTTATATGAATTTTCACCTTTTCTCTTACCATCAACTGGATTTGGACTTGAAATTTTATATGGTGCTAGATCACACCAAGGAGTACCTCCACAAGTTTTTTGAATTTTAAGTCGATTTTGTATCTAAATTAAAAGGGTTTGCATGATAAAATTTAGTTGGTGGTAGCAGTAGATACGTCACACGTCCTTATTGGCAAAATTGTGAATGTCAATTATTTAAACGTGTTATACTATACTGAGGAAAGAACTCTGAATAAATAGAAATGGCGCCATAGGCCATTAAACTTGTGTCGAGTTTCAATTATATCCATGAAATTTAGAACTCGATATTTAGGTCGTTAACTTGTGTCAGTGTTTGAAAAGTATATTGTGTGAGGTCCTTCGAATTGCTCTGATTGGAGCTGAGTGAATCACTTGTGGAAGTCTTAAGGATCTAAATGCTGAGTTCTCAAGTTCATGGACCTAAGTGGAACATCATTGCAAGTTAAAGCTACAATAAACTAGCTACTTCAATTATAAAGTCAGCAGTTCCATATCTATTTTTTGAATAGAACTCAATGGTTGTTTGCTTGTTTTTTCATCTGATACAGGTCTGCCTACGTGGAATTTTTACACAAAGAGTCGGCTGAACGAGCTCTGTCATTGAATGGCACATCATTTATGACACGTATTCTCAAGGTATGGTGGTTGTCTTTTAAATTGTTTTAGGCTGTCATATGGTACTGTTTTCCCTTGCTAATTATTGATTTACTTTGGCCAATATGGAACACCATTGTCGAGTAGAGGTCGAACATAGGGCACAATCCTTGTAACCAGTTCAGTTTTGTATTCATCCACCGTATCTTTATGCACTAGTCTTGGTCTAAAATATCAGCCTTGCTTTGTTGGTTGGCCTTTTGGGTTCCCTTAGAACTGAACTGATTGCCAAAACTTCTGAATACTTGAGTGCACTGCATAGGTGATATTCACGTTGTTTTTCTTGTATTGTAGGTTGTCAGGCGGAGTTCTCAGGAAGCTGCTCACTTTTATGGTTGGCCTGGTAGTGGACGATCATCACTGTATGCTAGGCACAGTAGGATGACATACCCAAGGGGTGTTCTCCCTGGTAGTTTCTATAGAGGGCGTGCTCCAATGAAAGCTGGTGCTAGAAGTTTACAATGGAAACGTGAACCTTCAGGCACTGATTCAAGTGCAGGTGCAAAACCTGACATGAGCGTGGCACTGTCTTCTGCTGAACATGCGCTTCCACCAGCCACATAGGGTAGCATATTATAGTTGATCATAATGAGAACCAGTTGGTGTCTTGCCCATCTGCGCAGCATGTTCGAATCAGGACAATAAGATGAGAAGATGGTTGCTGCAAAAATGCTGCTTTGTAAAAAAGGCTAAAAAACAGGAAAATACAAAAAAACAATAAAAAAAGAAAATGGGAAAGGAGTTTGGAGTCAGAATTTGGTAAACTGCCATGCTGATACTTGGAGGTGGTTGTCTTCCAGATCGATGAATGGGCTGCCATATTGTGCAAGCAGTGTTCTTTAGCCATCTGAAAGGGGCTTACTCAGATTTGGAATAGCTGCAAGCAGCATGAATGAGGATTGATTGTCAAGTAGACCAACAGGCGGATCAGTTTTCAGACATGATATTTTAGCGTTAATCTGCGCTTCATCAATGTTTTGAAACAGCGCTTCATCAATGTAAGCCCCAACTGTACTGCAACCTATCTATTTGTACTCTTCTCCGAACCAATCCCTTTCCCAACCCCAAAAAAGGGGAAAAGGAAAAAGAAAAGGTGTATCTCTGTGTGTTATTTCTTGCTGAATCAACGGTTTTATTTCTTAATGTATTGATATTCTTTTTTAGTTAGACATTCATTTCTGTGAACTTTGTTACATTACCTGGAACGCCCTTTCCTATCCATAAAGAAATTATGCAACCAGCTAGCTATATTTTCAGGTTACGAAATCATCCTTCTGACTCTGTTTTGCAAGTTGCAATATCCTTCTTAAAGTTTACAAATGCTTTCGGTTTAACCCCTCTCCTCTTGCCAACTACTGCTTGCACAAAGTTTTTCTGAATGCAGGGTTTGCTTTTATTCTTTATTTCTGCGTTGTACACTACTTCCTTGTATATGATGATCCAGAAGATGCTACTTTTTGGCATGATAGTGTACTACTGGCGAGAGTATTGGTTAGTGTCCTGCATGTCGTTGTAAGAGAGCTATTATTTGTTTCTTCCAAAAAAAAAAAAGTCTTTACTAGAGGCAATGTGGGGCACATCCCCTTGCACTGCGGCGAAATACTCCCTATATTAAAGCCGGGGATCGCCGCGAGGGTCGCACGCCACATCATCTTTTTTGCGAAAAAGATGATGTTTTTTGGAATTATGTATAGGTCATGCTTTTTCCAAAAAAAACCCTCTAGTCTTTGCTTTTTTTAAAAAAAACTTCATTTTCTCTGTAATTACGTATGGATTTTTATTTTCGGTTTTTCGCATATATATTCTTGCGGCGCAGCGTGGCACATGCCAATACTTGGGGTCTATTTTTCTAAAATAAAAGTGTTATAGAGTTATATATATAAACTATCGACTCTTTTGCTTTGATCTATACGGTCTTTTGTTTATATGGTAGCTAGTGTGACGTGACATGGTGCTTTCACATCTAGTTTCCGTGGGCAGTAGAATTTTCCTATTAACGCTGCGCTTTCACATCTAGTTTCCCTGGGAAGTGGAATTCGCCTATTAACTGAAGACTACTTTTCGGCACCTTAACTTGGGTGGAACAAGTTGTACCTGAATTGTCGGTATTGCAGTTGTATTGAGCTTAAGATTTCTAATGCTTTGTGTGGTGATGCTTCGGTCCTCGGTATGCACCACGGTGGAAGATCGCGCAAGGGCTAGTACTAATGCGCACATCTGTACCTTAGCCCTGTTTCAAACCACTTAAGTTTTTTATTTTTTCTTTCGATTGATTTAAACTAGAGATTATTTAGAACGTATCGGTTTTTAATTTTGCTTTATTTTAGTTGATTTTTTGTCTTATTTTTTTTACTGTCTGTAGCTAGGGGTGAAAACGGATCGAATTCAGACGGATATTGTTGTTACCATATCCTAACCTATATTTTTTCTTCAGATTCGGTACTAATCGGATTCGGTACCAATCGGATTCGGTACCGGATCGGTCGGGATTAACCCGAGCTGTTTGCACCCTTACTTGTTTGTAAGGAATGCATGCAGTACAACAAATGGAGTAGGAGGACGTACTGTCAAGAACTTAATGTTACTACTTAATAGCTGATGTGGAAGACTTTATTTTACCATTGCAAAAGAAAATGAAATGTCAAATAGTAGCACTACCTGAAATCAAACTTGAAGACGTATCGGATTCGGACGGATATTGCTGTTACTATATCTTAACCCATATTGTTTTCTCCGGATTCGGTACCAATCGGATTCGGTACCAATCGAATTCGACGCCGGATCGGTCGGGATTATCCTGACCCGTTTACACCCCTATCTGTAACGATATAACTTTTTAAATTTTTTATTATTTTATAAAAAATCTAAAAATCATTATAGTGTAATTTTTACCAAAAACTTAACCAAAAGTAGCACCACGTAATTCATGTCGGTAAAACCGTGAGAGGAGAGACGACGTCCACAAGATCTCAGACGTGCCTCCCTGTAGCTCCCTGCTGGCCCGTGGAAGGTTCCTGCGACGCGACCACGTGGAGCGTGTTGTACTGGGCATTAGCCTCCAGCTGCGGCAACGGCTTTGTTTTTTATTTTGGGCTTTCACAGTGTCTTTCGACTTTGATTTCAACTAGCCTCGTAGACGCGGCGCAACGCCGCGTCAGCCATCGTATGTAAAAAAATAAAAGAAGTGATAATTCGTGAGGAGTTAAAAAAAACCGGGGCAAATACGTATTTTCGAAAAAGTTAAAGGGTTTGTACGTGAAAAAGGAGGGCCCGTGCGCAATTTTAAAAAACGCGGGGGGCTATCCTGCAAAACGGAGGGGCTAAAAAAACGTAAAGGAGACGATAATTTGTGAGGAGTTTTTTAAAAACCAGGGGAAAAGCGTAGTTTCGGAAAAGGTGAAGGGGTATTCGGAAAAACAAGGACACAGAAAAAGCGGGGGCAAAAACGTATTTTCGGGAAAAGTAAAGGGTTTCTTTGGAAAAAATCAAGGACCTGTACGTAAGAAAACGAGGACCCGTGCGCAATTTTAATTCTTTGAAAAAAACAAAGGACCTGTACGTAAGAAAACGAGGAACCGTGCGTAATTTTAAAAACCGCGGGGGGCTATCCTGCAAAACGGAGGGGCAAAAAAATGCAAGGACCTTTTCGCGAGAACCAGGGACACAGACGTAATTCGAGAAAAACACGGGTTATTGCCACCCCGACCGTCACGATTTTTCGGCGTCCGCCTTGTATACAAGGCGGCGATCATGGCGGGGACATGGCCTCGCCCGCTGCGTTCCCTACTGTAATGGGTTCTGATTTCTTTAAAAGTTAAAGTAAATAGGATAATTTTTTTAAACACATCTTAAAATCATTTATTCAAACAGCTTTATAAGCCTACCGACGTATGCGACGTCCATATCAGGACTACGTAATTCATCATTGTCTTAAAACCACAGTAAAAAAAACTACTAGACACAGTCAAAAATCATTCCTTGTAACCCAGAAGATCCAGTGTCACCGTTCTATCGTTCACGGGATAATGTTAGTGTTGGTGTTAGGGGATCTAGCCTTGTGGTCGCGGACATTTTAAAATAATCCAATATTGTCATTATCGATAAGCCATGGGACACGAAATTTTTTTATTGTTCTGGCGGCGTCTATGCGCACGAATTTTGTACTGGTTTACTATTTTATAGTAATTTTTTACAAATCTAGCTCCATGGTCTGTGTTTTATGGATTTGATCCCTCCCGAGCACAGCACAGGTGAGCTGGCGTGCGGCCCGGGTGTGCGAAAAGTACGTACCAAATGGGCCTCCCATAGACGGGCGCAGGAGCTGGCCGTGCGCCACTGGGCCGCGGGGTTTCCGTGGCGCCCATTTTTCTGCGGCTCCTGACCGCGGGAATCAGCCCTGAGCCACCTCGACGACGCCGTCAGCGTGCAGCTCTAACATCAATTGAATGCATATGGCTAATAGATGGATCTAGCTAGCTTGCAGGCATCAGATGTAATTATGTATGTAGTGTCATACCTAGCTACGTTAAGTATAATTAGCTGGATGTCTTGTAACCATAAAGGGTCAAAATTTAGCAAACATGTACCATTAACATTTTGGTCAAGTAGCTGAGTGGCTATGTCACTTTTACACTCATTATAACTGCGAACCAAACAACAGCCGCAAAATGTCAAACTAACTTAAAATCGCAAACTGCCTCATAATATCAAACTAATGAAATCGTACAACCATAGCGTGAAACAGAACCCTGAATCCTAATGCAATACGCAAGCTGGCCTACTCTAAGTGGCTTATAAATCAGAGTCTATAGTTTATTTTATACTATAATTACTACTAACTTATTCTACGTAATTAAATATAAAAAATAAAAAAAAACATTGTTGGCGCAGAACAGCCGGGGCGCCGATTAGGAGGGCTCTCATCTCAGCGTTCCGCCTTATAATAATCGCTGGGCGTGCGTCCTGCGCCGGACGGTGGCGCCGATGGGTTTTCGCTCCGCTTTCCTGCTCCCTTTTTCGTTGCTTTCCGGTGCGCGGCCGGATCGGTCAGCTTTGGGCGGCTACTTTACTTGCCCAGGTACCAATCACAAGGGACATGGCGTGGCGTGGCATCTCTACCGGGCTACCATTTGACCTTTCTGCCCCTCCCCCCCGGGGTGCAAGTTGGTGTGGTGTACCCGGTCGTAAGCTCAGCTCTCTTAGCTCGACTGATCAGTTACGACTTACTCCAATTATACGCGGCGTATTTGGGTGTTTGACCACTCTTGGAGAATCAATCGTGGGTCACGCAAACCTTCTGTGTTTAAGTAATTTTAGTGGGACCTTCTGCAAAATTGAAATGAAAAGTGTATTATAAGCGCGTTCACCCTACAGTTTTCCAAACGGGATACCCCGGTTTCCCATTGTAGAAAGGAAAGCGAAGATAGTTTTATAGAACGATCGCATCCCAGATCTTGGTATAGACACCGGTGTTTTAGCCTCGGTTCCACGTATTCACCCTACAGTTAGACCAACAATGAATTCTTCTTCCTTGTATACTGTCGCAGGAGTAGCCCAACCTCCACGATTAGACTTTATAATTAATCTAATTTATAATAGATCCAATAGTATAAAAAAAATCACTGTATATAAACCCTATTATTAAGAGATAGGATAGTAATTTTTCATCCTATTCCACTCATGTATATAAACCCACAAGAGAGACGTGAGAGAGGGGGATCACTCATTTCCCATATATCGTCTCTCTCTATTGGCTCTCCTCTTCTAGTCCCCTCTCTACTGTTTGTTCTGTAGCCACAACATCGTGGTCGTACACGTTTCGTCCAACCACCCTATGGTCAAGACTTCATATGACCACCTCGTGGTCATCGACGTTTTGTCCGACCACCTCGCGGTCGAGATTTCATCTGACCACATAGTGGTCCAAGTCGCTTCGTCCGACCACCTCGCGGTACAGACTTCGTCCAACCGCATCATGGTCATTGATGCCTCATCCGATCACCTTGTGGTCATCGACGTTTTGTCCAACCACCTTGTATTCGAGACTTCGTCCGACCACATCGTGGTCGTACACGTTTCGTCCGACAACCTCATGGTCATACATGCTTCATCTGACCGCCTCGCGGTTGAGACTTCGTCCAACCACATAGTGGTCATCGACGTTTTGTCCGACTGTCTCGTAGTCGTTATCTTGTTCGACCGCCCACGATTGTTGCTTTGTCTTACCACATCGTGGTCGTAGACGCTTCGTCCGCCCATCTCATGGTCAAGACATCGTCTAACCACATAGTGGTCGTAGAGGCTTCGTTCAACTGCCACACGATCGTGACTTCGTCCGACCACATAGGGGTTGTAGACGCTTCGTCCGACCACATCGTGGTCGTTGACGCCTCATCCGATCACCTTGTGGTCGAAGACGCTTCGTCCAACCATCACGCGGTCGAGACTTCATCCGACCACATCATGATCGTAGATGCTTCATCCGACTGCCTCGCAATCGAGACTTCGTCCGACCACATCATGGTCGTACACGTTTCGTCCGATCGCCCTATGGTCGAGACTTCATCCGACCACCTCGTGGTCGTAGATGCGTCGTCCGACCGCCGCGCGGTCGAGACTTCATCTGACAATGTCGTGGTCATAGACGCCTCATCCGACCACCTCATGGTTATCGACATTTGGTCCGACCGCCCTGCGGTCGTGACTTCATCCGACCACATAGTAGTCGTAGATACTTCGTTCGACCGACTTGCAGTCGAGACTTCGTCCGATCAACTCGTGGTCATATACGCTTCGTCTGATCGCCGCGCGATCGAGACTTCATCCGATCACATCGTGGTTGTAGATGCCTCGTCCAATCACCTCGTGGTCATCGACGTTTGTCCGACCACCCCGTGGTCGTGACTACGTCTAACCGTATAGTGGTCGTACACACTTCGTTCGACCACATCGTGGTCGTAGACGCCTCACCCGACCACCGCGTAGTCGTAGACGGTTCATCTGACCACCTCGTGGTCACAGACGCTAGCGTGCGGAAGTCTTCTAGACCCAAGAAGGGTTATAAATCAGCAACATTGAATATAGAACTCACAGCATAATCATCACCCGAAAGTTCAATCTTATATGTATTGTCATTGATCTTTTTAAGCACTCTGAATGAACTATCTCTTTGAGATTGGAATTGTGTTTATCCGAAAATTTTTCAGGCATCACACCCTGTATATTTCCTTACTTGGTAACAAAGAGACGGCACCAAGCTGTCCCGCTCCCACCATTTTGCCAGGTACGTACGCACAAACGAAAAACCCGTCCTCTTTTACAAGTCCACCCGTGTCCTCCCAGGTCTGCACAAACCGCGCGCGCCGGGGCCAACACCGCCATTCCACGCCGGGCCAACGGGACCAGCGCCGGAAATAACCCCGCGCAGCCGTCGCTGTCGCGCGAGAACGCGTACGCCGCCCGTCTCCTCCCTCCCCGCGATAAAAAGCCCACCCCCACCTCCCCAACCCATTCCCAAAACCAAGCTCCTCTCGTCTCCTGCTCTCGGAATCAAGCTGCTTCCTTGCTCGATCCACACCGAGTCGCCGCAACGATCTACTCGTCTCAGGCTCATGGCGCAGCGGGACAGGAAGGTGGAGGAGCCCATGGAGCTGCACGCCCCGGAGATCACGCTCTGTGCCAACCGCTGCGGCTTCCCGGGCAACCCTGCTACCAAGAACCTGTGTCAAAACTGCTTCTTGGCCTCCTCGCCGCCGTCTCCTTCGTCGTCGTCTTCTTCTTCTTCACCGGCGGTGTGTCCGCTGGTCGACAAGCCGAGGCCAGCTGTCTCGGCCGTGGCGCCTGCGGCGCCGGTTTCTCTGGCCGTTGACCGGCCAGTAGCGGGGCCGGCGGAGGCGAAGGCGTCGAGGTTGTCGGTCAACCGGTGCCACAGCTGCCGGAAGCGGGTGGGGTTGACGGGTTTCCGGTGCCGGTGCGGCGAGCTGTTCTGCGGCGCGCACCGGTACTCGGACTGGCACGACTGCAGCTACGACTACAAGTCGGCGGCGAGGGACGCCATCGCCCGGGAGAACCCCGTCGTGCGCGCGGCCAAGATCGTTAGGTTCTGAGAGGAGACAGAGAGAAATCTGAAGTAAAATCTCCTCTCTTTTCTTTTCTCTTTCTTCCCTTAGGAAATTAAAGGTGAGGGTGTTGTTATGTGCTGTTCTTGAGAGCTTATTAAAGATGAAAAAAAGAGAGAGAAAAGGAGATGATAGGGGCAGGCATGAAGGAAAGAAAGAATAGTGTGATGATAATGCACGTTGTTGTAGTGGTGGCTGGGGTGGGGAGGTGGAAGAGATGGGGTTGGTGTGCTGTACCACAATCTCTATTTAATTTAATTTCCTTTTGTATAAACTATTTGGCATTTCTCCGGAGTATTATTAGCTTGAGCTATCTCCTTTCTCTTCCATTGGCTGTGAATTGTCATGACAGCTCAGCCATTGACGTTTGCGGTGCTCTATTATGGTTGGGATTGGATTAATTCAGCGTCGTATTATTGTTAGGTGTACTTGTATATACACTAGCATATTTTTTATTTTTAAATTTTTTAATTTAATTACACTAAATAAGCTATTTTCAGTTACGGTAAAATTTTATTCGTTATAGAATAATTTTAACTATAAGTCACATCTTTTCAACCGAATCAAACGGGGCCTAGTGGTAAGGACAGTGACACCCCATTTGTTGTGCTGATCAGAAGTAACACACCAACACCACCCAGTCCCATATCATTTCGGCCGCTAGCGGAGTTTGGTCGGCCAGCGGCAGCCCATCCATCGGGTTTCGAGCTCAGAGAGATCCGCGTCGACCTTTCCGGCCAAAGCAGGAGGCGGATCTTTTCCCGATTGCCACCGCCGTGTACAAATCCGGAGCAGCGGCCGCCACTCGCGAAGGCATCACCGGCACAAGTCGGCGGCAGCATCATGTTCAATCACGTATCTTCTAGTGACCCAAGCTACCAATTTGCCACCGTGGATGCCGCGTGGCCCAGGCTGGAAGGGGCGCAGGGAGGGTCCTCTCGGCTTTCGGCTCGGTACTTTTCAGCCCGGGACTCAGGGAGCGGGTCCTTTTAGGCTCCGCTGTTTTAACTTCAACTTCTGATTTCTAGTTTATTTTTTACTATTTATAAATTTTATTTTTTTTAAACTTTTATTTTTTTAAGTTTTTTTTGCTTATTCTTTTTTTCTTGTATTAGTTTGTATTGTCTATGATGAGCTACTATATTTTTTATATTTTTAAATTTAATTACGTTAAATAAACTACCTTCAGCTATGTGAAATTTCAGTCGCTACAGTATAATTTCAGTCATAAACTACAGCTTTTCAGCCCAACTGAGCGGAGCCTTAGTTGTGGTTTTTAGTCGTGTTTTAAGTGGTTTTAGTTTATTAGCTTTTAAATTTTGGTTTTTTGTCTTTTCTGTTTTTCTCAACTTATTTTTATATTGTCCTAAAAGATTTAGTAGTATTTTCAATTTTTTGAATTTTTTTACTATTTTCTTTTTTTACTTAGAAAATGTTAACTGCTGTTACAGTGCATTTGTGGCCAAAATACACATAAAAAAGCCCTGACTTAAAGCTATTTGGAGCAGGCTCGACTTTTGCCTTTTGCATTTTGATTGTTCGTAAGAGATAGTATAAATAGAGAGACGGTCACATACGATTTTGGCCAGTATAACTGAAGCCGGTATAGTGTATACTACAACTAACTTAGTAGATCCCGTCTTGAAAAAGCGCACCGTTTAGAAGCAGGTTACTGTAGCTCTGTATAAAATCCAATAAGTCACGGTCCTTTCAAACCCGTCCATGTTTTTCCCCGAAAGAAATAAATGAAATGATTTCTCCGCCGTTTTGAAGCGGTTTATGGAGACAATTCTTTTAAAGCAGTTTATCGATGTTCAGCTCATTCATATAAATATTTATACTAGAGTTAAAAGCTATTAGTCGTAGCCATACACCATCCGCCGTAGCAGAAAAAGCAGGACCGGTCGGCTTCCCGTATTTGGGGTGCAAAACCGTAGCTGGAGTGTAAACAGCTGGTGGCGATGGGCGAACCTGTGCTCTTTTTTATGGATTTGAGGTTTCCATTGGGCTTTCACGAGAAACATCCCGAATGATCGATGCAGCCGCGAATTCGTTGTGGTTCCTTGGTTCTGGAGAGTGGAGGTAGAACACTTGCAATTTGTAGCCTACAAAGGTGCGGGTATTGAGATCATGTCAACATGGTTTGCAATTTGTACAGATCACGTGTTATTGAGTATTGACTGGTTTTGCCTGTAGTTCATGTGTCACATATGTTAAGGAGATAGAGATAGAATTGTATTAGGACATAGAGTTTGGATTCTATTCCATATATGCCTTATCTCTATATGGCATATCTCTTGTACTCTTCTATATATATGGCCCTTTGAGTCTCATATCAATACACACATAATATTCATAACATGGTATCAGAGCTTAGGTTGAAACTCTAACCTCATCAATCTTCCGCATCTGTTGCCCCCGGGAGGATTATCTCTCCCGGGGGCGGCCACCTTGTTGGGCTGCGTCAGATCCGCCGCCTCCTCGTCTCCGACTCGCCACCGTCGGTCTCGCTCGCGTTTGGGGGAGTGGACTTCAGCATGACGCTGATGTTCCTGGACGCGGCGCTGCTGGGGCCGCTGGTGGAGGAGTTGTCCCGGGTCTCCCCTCTCCTCGTGGGCCTCGTCGCAGGCCTCGTGCTCGACATCCTCTTTGTGGGGTTTCGTCGCCTTGAGGATGGAGAGCTTGAGGGTGCCGTAGACGACGCCGACGCCAAGGCCCCCGCCGCCATGCCTCCGCGCCTTCCTCGCAGCGCCGCCCACCGCGGGCGCTCTTCCTCGGGCGGCCGCGACCTCGGCGTCGTGGTGCTTCTTGGCCGGCACTACCGGCGTCGTCACGCCCGCATCAACCGCCTCGTCCTCTCCCGCGCGACATCTGGCGGCCGCGGCTTCTCCTTCGCCGTCCCTCCCGCCGCCTCGGCCTCGGTGTAGGCTCCTCGACCGCCGCTCATCCGGATCTGCTCGGTGGGCCGGGTTGGCGGGATCTACTCCCCGCCTCTCTGCTGAGCGTTGCTAGGCCTCGCCGCCTCCGCCCAGGCCGCACCGTCCTCGCCGGCTCCGGCTCATGCCCGAGCCTCGCCGCCTCCGCCCAGGCCATGTCGCCCTCGCCGACTCCAGCTCAGGCACGTATGGAGCTTTTGATCTGCATGTATGCATGTGCTCAATCGGCTTGACTGATCTACATGTATACAAGTACTCGATCGGCTTGTTTGCTCCTTCGTCACGTGTGCGTGCGGCTATGCGTTCGTCTCCTCCATGACCTCTCGCTGCTCCTCCGCTCGGGGCACCTCGACCTGGTGGCATCGCTCCTCCCGGCGCTCCGCTCCCTCCACGCGCTCTCCGCTGCCTCACCGTCTCTTTTCTTGAGCCCTCTTGGCCAGCGCATCAGGGGGAAGAGAGAGATTTTGATGAAGTAGGATATTTTCCCTGCTGTTCTTTTGAGTCAGTCCTCAGTTATTTTTCTTTGGAGTCTTCTGTTGCGTCCATCCAGATCCGTAGTTTTAAAATTTTTAGTTCGTTCAAGTCGTGCGAGTCCACAAATTAATTGTCAGTCATAGAAATGTAGGAATTTTTTTTGCATGGCAGCAGCCGCCGCTCTATTCTTTGACGAGCTTTTAACGCCGCTGCGCTTCTTCTGCACCGCGCCTCCGTTGCGCTTCTCGTGCACTGCGCCGCCGCCGTCTCGGGCCTCGATCTGTACCGTCATGCATCTATCTATTCCTCTTTGACTTGATTGGACAGTTTATTCCAAGGCTGCACGCAACGACGACATCATCAAGACTCAGATTTCGGATTTTTCTTGTTTTAATGTTAACTCCTTTTTCAAATGCAATGCTATTGCATACGCCTTGCATTTGAGGGGGGTGTTAAGGAGATAGAGATAGAGTTGTATTAGGAGATAGAGTTTGGATTCTATTCCATATATGCGTCGTATAAATAGGCTATTGCCTGCCAATATATTTAGGCGCTATTTGTTTAGGTTTTTTCTCTGACTTAAAAGCAAAAAAGTTAAAGTCTAAATAAACAGATGGCTTTTTTACTGGGCTTTTAGAAACTTAGGTCACCATATAACTAAAAACCAAAAGTTAGTTTGAGGTGCTTTTTAGGCTTTTGTGGGATGAAAATAGCATGTTGCCACTGAACTTTGCCAAAATTAGCCGCTCCCCCCACCTTCTCCCCCGATGCGGCCTCCCCTGTCACCTCCTTCTCCTCCGACACCACTGCCCCCGTCGCCTCCTTCTTCCCCGACACTGCCGCTCCCATCGCCTTCACCGCCGCGGCCTATCGTTGCCTCCTTCTCCCCCGACGCCACCGCCCCCATCGCCTCCTTCTGCCCCGACGTCACCTCCTCCGTCGTCTTCACCACCGTGGCCTCTCATTGCCTCCTTCTTCCCGACGCCACCACCCCCGTCGCATTCGCCGCCGCCTTCCGAGATGCCGCTACCACTGGTCTCCTCCCCAACTCCGAAGCCGGTACAGTACTTGCCCCTCACTTTAACTCCTATGATTAATGCTAGTCCATGGGAATCCTTAGGTTTTTGTGGATGAGAACTGAGAAGACTGGAATTGCAAATCCATTTTCTTAATTTTGCAAATTTTACATTTTGTTTTTGTAGTGAAAACACTTCTTTCTTTGAAACAAAGGGGGGAAATGATTCCAAAATGGATATACTACTATATGCTTAGAAAATATAATGTACCTTTAAAGTTGAACTTGGCAAGAATCTTGGCGATAATCAATAGGGATGCCGGATTGTCATTAAGAACCAAAATTGAAAGATTGTCCATTACAGGGCAGTCTGTCCCTATGGGAAGCAAAGAAAGGTTGTCAATGTTTTGGTAGTGGGCCTTCATTTAGGCTCTGCAATGGTTCTAGTAGGTCACTAATATGTTTCAGTTTATTGTGTAGGACTGCAAATTGCAATGGATGTTTTAGAATCTAAATGTTGGAGTCTGTTTAGTTTCTCTGAAAAGTTCATCTTGAGTCTATCTAGTTTATCTGAAAGGTTCATCTTGGCTTGGTGTTTTTGCAAGACAGCTCTTGATTGATGTAATCATGTAATGCTTATATTAGGATAGGAACATAGCTAGTTACAGCTCATGTAACACTATCTTTTGATGTAATGCTGATGTGATCAATAGCCAAGTACATAAGTTGTTATTTTTTAATTTTATGTGCTCTCTCTTTTCTAGAATGTAAGAAAAAAGTTAGATTTCACGAACTATTGATGTTGTGATTGTTGCAAATGGTGAATATTTTTTCCTCTCATCCTGATCGTACTTTGTTCTGGTGTGACAAATGTTAATGCATTTAAGAAACAAAAGCAAAAAAAAGCAAAAAAAAAACCAAAAGTTGCTCATTTCGTATGCTACAAGATAATACACATCAAACTTTTTGCCAATCAAGATAATAGGGGTATTTTATACTTTCACCATCCTATCTAGTAAAAAGCCAGGATACTAAATAGTTTAGCTTGGTTTAAAAGCTAACTGTTTTTGAGTTGCTTAAATTAAAAAGGCTAGCTTTAAACTATAAATTAAAAAAACTAAGTCTAAATAAATAAGACCTTATATTTTTTTCGTTGAACACGATGATTACAGGCTGGTGTGATCCATTGCAAGGTGGTAATGATCCAGGCTTCCAGAGAGAGATTCATTTACTGCTATAGTGACAGCACGAAAGATTATTGTGTAGATAGGCAATAAAATCGAATAGTAGTATGTGTTATGAATATTGTGTGTGTATTGATATGAGACCCAAAGGGCCATATATATAGGAGAGTATAAAGCGATATATGGTAGGGATATACCATATAGAGATAAGGAAGGAGATAGAATAACAATCCTATTCTATCTCTAATATATTATCTCTAATACAACTCTAATACCCTTAACACCCCCCCTCAAATGCAAGGCGTATGCAATAGCATTGCATTTGAAAAAGGGTTAATACTAAAACAAGAAAAATCCGAAATCCGAATCTTGATGATGGCAGAGCCGTCGGGGGTGGCCCCGGGAGTGGTAGACGAGGCGCGGCGGAGGTGCCGGACCGGGGAGGCCGGCGTGCGGCGCAGCGGAAGGAGGCGTGAGCGGCGAAGGAGGTCGACGGAGCGGACCGAGGCCGCGAGGCGGCACGAAGGAGGCCGACGGGCGACCGAGGCGGCGCGGCGGCACGGCGAGGCCGACGGGCGACCAAGGCGGCGGCGGCACGTGGAGTCGGCGGGGCGGCAACGGCCGACCTCGAGCAGCGGAGTCGGCAGAGCGACAGTGGAGTCGGCGGCGCAATGCACAAGAAGCGCAAGCAGGCGCGGTGCAGGAGGCGGATCGGCGGCGAAGAGGCCGACGCCTCGGGCGGTAGCCGAGGGCGGACCGGGAGGCCGGCGTGCGGCGCAGCGGAAGGAGGCCGCGGCGGCGAAGGAGGCCGACGGGCGACCGAGGCCACCCGGCGGCTCGCCATCATCAAGATTCGGTTCGGATTTTCTTGTTTTAGTATTAACCCTTTTCAAATGCAATGCTATTGCACGCCTTGCATTTGAGGGGTGTTAAGGTATTAGAGTTGTATTAGAGATAATATATTAGAGATAGAATAGGATTGTTATTCTATCTCCTTCCTTATGTGTATATTGATATGAGACCCAAGGGGTCATATATATAGGAGAGTACAAGAGATATGCCATATAGAGATAAGGCATATATGGAATAGAATCTAAACTCTATCTCCTAATACAACTCTATCTCTATCTCCTTAACACCCCCCCTCAAATGCAAAGCGTATGCAATAGCATTGCATTTGAAAAAGAGGTTGACATGAAAACAAGAAAAATCCGAACTCTATCTCCTAATACAACTCTATCTCTATCGCCGGAGACGGCCGGAGAGGCCGGCGAGGGCGAAGTCGGCGATGTAGCTCAGCAGGATGCCAGAGTTGACGGCGAGCACGGCGGAGCCATGCGGGGAGGTCGACGTGCGGCGCAGAAGAGGAGGCCGACGTGCGGCGCATTGGGAGGAGGCCGGCGGAGCGACAGTGGAGTCGAGCGGGGTCGGCAACAGTGGAGCCGAAACCGGCAGGCAGCGGAGGAGGCCGGCAAGCGGCGAGGCCGGCGTGCGGCACGACAAGGAGCCGAAGGCGGCAGGCGGAGGAGGCGGCGGCGGCGAGGCCGGCGACGCGGCACGACAAGCAAATCGACGGTAGAGCCGGCGGCGCAATGCACAAGAAGCGCAAAGCGAGGCGCGGTGCGAGGAGACCGGATCGGCGGCGAAGAGGCCGACACCTCGGCGGTAGCCGGGGGCGGCGAACACAGCGAGCCATGCGGGAAGCGGTAGAGGCGCGCGAGAGACAGTGGGAGGCCGGAGGCGGCCGTGGAGTCGGCGGGGCGGCAACGGCCGACCTCGAACACTGAGTCGGCAGAGCGGCAATGAGAGCCGACGGGTGGCCCGGAGGCGGTAGACGAGGCCGAGGAAGACGACTACGAGCGCAGCGAGCGCATAGTAAAGAGATGCCGGCGAAAGCGGCGAGCACGGCGGATCGGATCTGCGTGGAGCGGAGGCTGCCTCCGACGACTGATCTGGACCATCGGGTGACGGCGACATGCGACACGCCACTGTCGGCACACGATGCGGATCCCAGCGCGGCAGCCGGCCGAGGACGTCGCGGATCAGGTCGTCCGGCAGGCCGGACCAGGAAAAGACGTCGGCATATAGTCATAGACGACGAGACGTAGAAGCCGCGGAGGGCGGCGGTTCTGTGGCGGAACACGGCCGAGGATCGCCGAGGATCTCCGCATGGGATCTCGGCGATTGCGATGGGACATTTTCACGCCCGATCGCCTTCTCCGGAGGGAAGAGCGGCGCCTCGACCGGCGCCAAGGTGTAGAAGCGGCGGTGTCGGTCGCGAAGCGGAGGACACGGACGACGCGGCGACGAACCAATGCATGGGCCATGCACACGCCCGTGGCGAGGTCGGTGCAGAGGTAGGTGGTGCCGAACTGGCCCTGGCCGAGCTTGCGGCGTAGATGGATGGGATGGACGCCCCACGGTGATGAGCGTGTCGTAGTTGGCGTCGAAGACGTTGGTGATGGAAAGCCAGGCACATGCATGCATGAGTGCATGTGTATACGCCACATACGTATATGCACATGCATGAGTAGCATGAGCGCCACATACGTACATGCATGAGCGCAGATCGGCGGCGTCGAGGCCGGCGGATCGATCCGTTCGTTCGCCTCGCCGAGCGATTCCGTGTCGATTCGCGGCCGTCGCGGAGGCCATGGAGACGCCATTGCCGTTCAAGAGTCCGCCCATCTGCGACGTCTGCGTCGCTACGATTGCTTCAACAAATCTTCCGGTCATGGGCGGCGATGTGGAGGCCGACTCGCGGAGGTTTCGGCCGGCGCGTAGGCACGGACGCGAAGGCGTCGACGTGAAGGTGGCGGAGACCTCGGGCGAGCGAGGGCGCGCCCCCCGGAGATAGATCTCCTCGGGGGCGCGCGATGCGGAAGCGAACGGCGGCTAAGGTTAGGATCTAAACCTAGTGCTCTGATACCATGTTATGAATATTGTGTGTGTATTGATATGAGACCCAAAGGGCCATATATATAGGAGAGTACAAAGCGATATATGGTAGGGATATACCATATAGAGATAAGGAAGGAGATAGAATAACAATCCTATTCTATCTCTAATATATTATCTCTAATACAACTCTAATACCCTTAACAGTATGCACCACATGCCTAACGCACGCTTTTCTTCCTCTTATCTTTCTCAAATTTGAGGCTCTCGTCAAGGGACCCGGGGGGTGGGGTCTCTTTTCGGGCAGCTCTGAAGGACAGGTTCAATGAATTTCGCTGCCTTCTATTCCCTTCGCCGTCCTATCTTAAGCGTAGCCTGTTTATCTCGGCCACAATAGTTTTTTTTAAAACGGCTGATATGGATAAGGAAGCTTTTATTTTATAGAGAAGTGACTCCGTTTATTTCAGCTTTTGGAGAGGCTAAAACCAAAAACGATAAAAAAAACTAAAAAAAACAGGTCCTATACATTTGCGTCCTGTTGATTTGAGGCTGATAGGTTGTGTTTCAGTGCATTTGCTCATGTTAGGAGTAAGCGGCTTGGTGCAATGCAACTTTTGACTGGATAGACTGATTGGAAGGGCCGAGATACTGCTAGAAGCAGCATGAACTGTATAGTAGTCCACTGTCGGTGTCCCGTGTGAGCCCAACAGCCAGCTCAACCGCGCGTTGGGCTGGGAGTCCGTGGAACGGATGATGGGCGATGGCGTTCGGATTCCAGCCCACGTCGCGCCGTGCCTGCAGGCGTAGCAACACGTCTCGCCCTGGCCTGCTTCCGGTGAATCCGCGCGGCTGCCCTCTCCCACACGACGACCAACACCGGTCGATTTGACGACGTACGTAGCCGCACAGGCCACGGCATTCGCTCGTCGTTCCGGGCGTCGGCAGCCGTAGCCGTGCCCACCCCACGGGCAGAGAATATCGTCGCTCCGTTCAAGGCGGGCGCGCGTGCGCACGCCTGCCGATGCCGCGGTGGTGCCACGGCGTTGCAGCGCGCCCGTGCGCGTGCCCTCGGGACATGGTGCCGGCCGAGCCGCGCCCGCGACCGCCTGTGAAAGGCGCAAAAGGCTACCCCACCCTAAACGCCACAAAACGAACGTGGTAGTGCGCGTAGTGTGGCGCGTACCCGATCCGCTGTCCTCCACTGCAGCACACACGCTCCCATCTTTTACTTTTGGCTATATCTTATATTTTTTGGTTAAAAATAGATAGTAGTAGCTAAAATAAATAACTTTTAAAAGGAGAGGACGAGCGTTGAAAAATTAAGAAAGAGATATGTGTACATGACAGGAGTGGGATACGTGATGCACCCGTGACCCCTACCTTATTTCTGAAGTGAGATGATAACGAAAGAAGTAGAGAAACCACTTTAAAAAGACAGATGTTTGTATTGGCTTTTGGCTTTTCTAAGTAGAAGTCAGAAACAAAAACAATACGAACATGGTCTTAGTCGACGGAAGAAATTTCTACTACAGATAATTCATATGCTTTTCTTCCTCAAAGTCTTGTTCTGTGTCGAGCCACCAGGATGTTGCCATCATCATCAATCTCAGGTGTGAGTCATCCTCTTCAGGGATTTGACCATCGAAGCGCTCCACGATGCCGGCAGGGAGTCCTCGAGCGCGGAGAGGATGGGCGGGAGGTGGGATAGCGGCGAGGGCAGGCGGCCAAGGCCAATGCCGGTTCCGAACAGGTAGCCATCCCAAGATGCGCGGGGCTCGTCCCAAGAGAAGCCTACATCATCGACATACATGCAACCAGCATCCAGGAAGAATCTTGGGTCAGTGTGGCAGGAGCACCGGCCTCCGGTGAATTCCAAGTAGGCTTCACCACGGAAGATCCTTGCAGGAGGCGGGGAGGAACGTGGTCAGGGGACCGGTCGAAGGTTGTGACCTCGGCGGCGAAGCTAAGGAAGGTGTGGAGGAAGTGGAAGGGGAAGAACTCCTTGCGAAAGAGGGGCGAGTGCCAGATCTGGTCGAGCTTGTCGACGGCGACAACGATGAGCTCGCCGTCGGGGTTGAAGCGGATGGCGGAGGAGTTGGCCTTGAAGAAGATGCGGTGGAGGACGGCGCGGTGGCGAAGGTTCACGTAGAGTGCACGGCCAGTGTCGTCCACGACAAGGATGAAGTCGCCCTAGGGGGAGGCAGCAAGGCGAGCGATGTTGGAGGAGGACTCGAAGGAGAGCGTAAGGGAGGACTCAAAGGTGATGAATTATCTATAGGTGCTTTAAGATTAGTAATGGACACATGGTAAGACACATAGCAGGATCTAGGGAAAGACCTAAGGGGAGGGGTTAAAGCCCTCTCCATAAAATTTCCCTAGTCCACCCGGGCGGCACGGCACGGCTGCTTTTGTTCGGGCCGACCGCCGCTGCTACACTGCTCACCGGACCGCTTGCACCACTCTAGGGAGCTGTACACTAGCTCGATCAATCTTTCGTGAGCCATTTTGATTCGGCGTGTGTGGGTGCGTTGCGTGTGGTTCAATGTATGGACCATGGTTGCACGGGGTGGGCTGGATCATTATTGGCGCCGTCGCAATGAGGCGTTTGCTCGTCACCTGTCGTGGCAGGCGACACGATACCATCGAACTCGTTTGTGGTAGCAATCATAGTGAAGGCAGCTCGAGCGTGATCAGAGATACAGTACAATTGTACCCTCGCTTAACCCACTGCGGCCAGAGATGCCACTGTATCATAAAGCAAAGTAAGTAAACAAATCTAGTAAAAGCTTACCTTACCCTACTTTTGCGAATCAGAGCTCGGAGTATTTAACAGCTCTACCTCTTGACTTCTCCGGAGCTATAGGACCTATTCTTTTTAGCTACGGTTTGTGGCTTTTGGCTGCAGCTTATGACTTTTGGGCTGTTCGTGCGGGAGATTACAGAGTAACAGAAACTCACGTGTGGGTTTTGCCGATATAAATGAAGTCAGTACAGTATGTACTACAATTAACTAGTAGACACTATCTTAAAAAAAATACTCCGTTTAAAAGCTAGTTACTGTAGAAAAGCCGAAAAGCAGCTTTTAGAAGCTGAAAAGAACAGGACCATAAGATCATCATGTTCATTTCAGCTCTCAACCGCCTTAATAAGGGCTACATGTGACTTTTATTTTTTTGACATACATTAGTGACTCCGAATGGTCAGAAGGGCCCATCTGCTTAGCTTAAAATATGCTGCTTAGTGGCACTAATCATTTTTTGGCGCCAAAAGGCCAAGGACCACGGGCTATCCCATCAAATCTTATCCTAACATGCCAAAAGATGACGATGGCGCACCATACAGCAGAGGGAGAGATCAAAACAAAAGGTTGCCCTAATCAACACCTTTACCATTCCATGTCCCCCTTTACATGGCCAAGAACCATTATTCAAATGATGCGCAAATATTAGGACATGTTCTTTTTTGCTGCGGTTTATGACTTTTGGCTGAAATTTTTGAATTTTGGCTGTTTACGGTACAGATTACAGAGAGACCGATACTCACTTACGATTTTAGCTGGTACAGATGTTGGGATTTCAACGTGTACTACGTTTAGCTTGTAGACACCGTCTTGAGAAAATACTTCGTTTAAAAGTTAGATACTGTAGCAAAAGTCAAAAGCCGTCCGGCTTCTCACCTACCGAACAAGCCCTTAATCTCTTTCTTTACCCCTAAATGGCCAATAGCTTGCAATGTAATGGCCGACCGAGCCACCCATACAAAAATGAGAAGTCTGTCCTACTTTAGGCCTTTGCATTGGTGGGCTAACATGCTTGCAAGTATTTGCATGGTAGCTTCATACCTTTTGCATTTCACTTGGGAATTGCAGTAGTGGGGCTGTGTGAGCAAATCATGTCCAACCAAAGCAGGGACCCTACCTATCGTGCAATTTGGCTTCTTCCTTGTGTTGTTTCAGTTACAAGGAGGCAGAATTAAGAAATATACTCTACCAAAAGCCCAAAAGAAAGTGGAGCAATTGTAGTCTAGCTGCTATGTTTTCGGCTCCTTGATGATCAGTGGTACTGGTACTTAGCGATTCTGATGAATCTAGAAACTTTTGGGTAGTGGAGATCCTCTTCCTTGATTCGTTGTGACCGAGAATCGTCAGACATGTCAGGCTGTTCTACAGTTCCATGTGAAGAGCTAGAAGATCCTCATTTATAATTAGTTTTGTTTCCCTAGTTAGGCGCATTTCTCCATCTGTAGCTCGCTTAGCGACGAACAAGGTTGTGCTTCTTGAACTCAGGTAATGCCACGAGGAGAACCTTTCTGACGCAAGACTCTTGGGTAGAGCTGGGACTTGGATTGTGCTTTTTTGGGCTAGCTCGAAGCACGATCGGTACGGTACGGTCCAAACACGGTTCGGCCCGACACGTGACGGGCTGTGCCAGCACGGCACGAACAGTGGGCCGGACCGGGCCTCAAAAACCGGCACGGTGGACGGCACGAGACGGCACGGTAGATCAGGCCGTGCTCGGCCGGCGCAACGCGACACGGCTCGGGCGGGCACGGACGGTCGACGTCGAGCTTGGAGAAGATGAAGGCGCAAAAGATGACACAATTACACAAGCAACTAAGCAAGCATACTGTATACATACTAACACACATACAAAAATACACACTAACACACATGACGCCGGCCGCAACGCCACAACGCGTCGAGCTCGGGATCTTGCTATGCCGCCGGCCGTAACGCCGTCGCTCAGGGAGGAGGGAGGCGCTGGGTGAGGAGGGAGGCGGCCGAGCCGTCGGAGAGGTCGAGGAAGGCCGAAGGAGCCGGACGGCGGACGCGACCGTGTGGGAGGAAGGTCGGGGAAAGCCGAAGGAACCGGGCGGCGGCGCGCGCCGTGTGGGAGGGAGGTCGGGAAGGCCGAAGGAACGGGCGGCGGGCGCGGTCGTGTGGGAGGGAGGTCGGGAGGCGGCGGTGGATGGGCGGTGCGAGAGAAAGGAAGATGCCGACCATCGCCACCCCCTTCGCGTATAGTAATTTTAGGCTGAGCTTGAGCTGGCACGGTACGAACGCTGGCACGATGGGCTTTAGGCCGTGCTTGGGCCTGACCAGAGGCGACGCGGGCTGGCACGGCACGGCACGATGAGATGACTGAGCCGAACTGGCACGGTACAAAACGGCACGAAGCACGTCCAAGTTCCAGCTCTACTCTTGGATAGCAACTAGCAAGTACATGAGCTACTAGAAAAATGAGTTGAAGACTGTTCAGTAACTCCTAACTACCAAGTGATGTGATGTAACAGCATTTTTTCTTGATCAACTGTAATAGTTCAACGCAAAAAAAAAAAAAAAAAACTGAGACATGCCTAACACTACACGTCGTGGCAAATGAACTGTTAGGCTGCTGGCTGCAGCCTAGTACAATGAGGTGTAGATTTCTTTAGAGTTAGACGGCGGTCAGCTTTGAAACGTGTCTCCCACAACCGTGCATATCGAACATTCCCTGGCATGTAGAGATTTTGTATATTTAACATCA
This sequence comes from Bonia amplexicaulis, assembly GCA_036346245.1. NCBI lineage: Eukaryota > Viridiplantae > Streptophyta > Magnoliopsida > Poales > Poaceae > Bonia > Bonia amplexicaulis. The sequence continues at coordinate 2,197,745 of CM070756.1, read as the reverse complement.
AACGACGTATATAACTCTGAGGGTTTATGCAAGTACATGACACGTACATATCTGCCACGCTTGAGCACGTACTTCGGCCGACTTATTTTGCGATGGCCCAACTGCCAGACATATGTCTGTTTCCAGCAACAAAATCCAAAGGGGGCAGATCAGCTGAAAGCTGTAGCACGACAAGATCGATTGTTCTACATGGTACAAGCACATAATTAAGGTATTTTAAGCATTAATTATAAATTGGGCCATGACTGGATCTGAATATACATGGACATGTTATTTCCAGATGGTGGCGTGCAGGTGCAGAACCAGTATATAATGACCGGGTCAAGTACCATGAAAAAAATGAAAACTTCAGCCAGTACCATCCGATCATATGTGAACGGCCTAGATTGAGGCGGTTTCCCCTTCCAGCACTTAAAACGGTCTTTTGCAATAAAAAAAAACCTAGATGCACTTCTTCTCAGCCAATCTCCATTGCCTTCTCACCCTCGTGGACATGGCGCGGCGGCGGTGTTGTACTGGCGAGACAAGGGCGTGGTGGAAATGATGCGTGGTTATAAAATATTCATTCTCAAGTAGAAATATATCAATTTTATTCATCTTTCATGAGTTTTACTTGTTTTAGTTGATTTGCTCTTGATTAGGTTGTATTTGATCTTCTCTCTTCTCTTCTTGATCTTGCTGGATGCCAAAGACGTGTAGTGATGGAGATGTCCCACATAAATTAATCTACATCTATCTTTGCATCAAGTTTAGCAAATTCTTGAAGTGCATGATTTTTGCTTGATTTGGCCTCTCCAAGTGATTTCTTGATCTAAGCATTTTTGGCTCGATTCTTTGGGTGTTCTAGTTTACTGTGATATAAAGGAATAGATCTAGAACCATCTTGGTTATCATTCACCCAAAAGCAAGTCATATTCACTGTCTTTAGTTTTTCCTCGGTTTTGATGCAACTTTCATTTAAATGGAAAACCTTCCTTCAACGTTGATTGGAATAGGTTCATAACATCCTAATGACATCCTAGAGAATGTGCATATCAAACTTAGAAGTCATTTGGAGATGGAAAGCTACATGGCTTTTTGGTTTTAAAATAGTGTTGTTCTTACTATTCCCGAGTTGATTTTATCGTAGCGATGACACCGACAAACAGTCCCATTAATGCTAATTTTACTGTAGCAATATTGATGATTTAGTGCGGTGCTACCGTTTTCACTATTCATTTATCGGATTTTTAGTTTCCTGATTTGCTGGTTTTTGTGTTGGCTTTCTACTCTAATTTTTTATAGCTTTGTAGCTATCGGAGTGAAGGATTGACGAATAATTAGAAAAAAATTGAAGGCACCATTTACCCCTTTGTTACTATACTGGTCCTACAAATCTATATAAAAAATACTACGGATAAGGTCACTCAAATTCAGGCAGGGATCCAGCAAAATTTTGAGGCCATAATTTTCTAGCGAAGAGTCATCACATCTTCATTCGAATTGATACTCCTACACGATTAGATCTCATATATTTTGCGCATCGCCAAAAACAAAACAAAAGAAAGAAAACTCAATCACCTCTTCGAAACCCAGAAATCGCAGACACAGAAACCACACTGAAGGATGAGTACTAGTAGCAGACACAGCAACTAAAACTGCACAACTGGTAATATAATACAAGCCCTATCTATCTAAGTCTACACTGTGATTAGGTGTCTCCAAATAATAATTCCAGCTTCCAACCCTATGATTCTCATCACATGCGTTCTCATCGGGGGGATCGAGCGGCTGAATTCATAACTGAAAAAAGCAGCAGGAGATTCGAACAGTAAAGCAAACCATGCTTGGACTTAAACAATGGAGTCTACACTGGCGATTTATTAGAAGGAAAGGTTAGCTGTGCATGTTATTTGGGATAGTGAACTGACACTTGATTTGTTGTTTGCCGTACAAGTGTACGTAGTTAACTAGTCCTTGCAGGTCTGCAGCTGATTTGTCTATGAGAACATTTGCTGGTTGCCTGATAGCATATGATCTGTCTAATTTCTTGTTTTCAGTTCGTACAATCTGAGAAATGCTTGATACACAAACTTGTACTCAAATTACTTGTAAAATCTTCAACAATTATGCAGCCATATGTCACTATATGGCGAACTGTTGGATTAGTTTCGGCACTGGGAAATTAAACAAAAAAGGCCAGAAAGGAACTGGTTGGAATTATCGCTGATGACACGAACTTATGCCCTTGCTAAGTCACCACCGATGTACACTTCTTTGCGATAGCCGTCTGGACAGTATCTAGCTGCTTGGCAAGTAGACAAGCAAAGTCAAACAAGATCCACGTAGGCATGCTGCAAATAAACACCATGAGTAGTTCAGTTAACAGTAGAATATCAATCCACGTATGGCTGCAACTTATCATATCAATGAATATTCGCTGATTCCAGCTTAAAATATTTTAATTGCGTCAGATAGTCACAAGCTAGCTCAGAGTTTTCATGCTCATTATTCATGCATTATTAAGGTCTTTGTCGATCTTACACTGAAATTTGGTTCAGAATTGTATCAATTTTAGATTCTTTAATTACAAACGGACGCATTAAGATCTAGACAAACTACGAACCACACATCGATTGCATCATATGATTGATTAGTTTTTTCTTTAATGGAATTATTCGATTCATGTTGCCTTCCACACGTGGAAACCCCGCCTTTCCCTCCTTGAGCTCCACGCCCAATGCTCCCTTTTCTGGATAATTTTTTTATATAATCCAACTCGCAGGATTAGTGGATCAACAACGGTGCATGTTCTATTTTAATCACCAGCAGAAAATGAGCACTTCTCTTTTTTACAGTCACGCCAAAAGGCCACATTGTTGCTCACTCCGGTTGGTGCAAGCGTGTAGCATTCTTGTAAAGAAACTACTCCTGTATCATGTATGGTGTACGATTGCAGGAAACATGTCATTTATGCTCTGAATTTTGTTAGTACTCCGTTCTCAAATAGACATGGTTTTAGGGGATGTTTCAAGTGAAGCCGGAAGTCACTTAGAACGCGTCGGCTTCTTAATTTCATTTTTTTCTTTTTAATTTTTTTCTTTTTTCTCTGTATTTCTTTATATTGTCCGTGAAGATATAATAATGTTTTTTAATTTTTTTAATTGAATGACTCAGAAAAAGCTAACAGTCGCTACAGTACAATTTTAACCAACAATCACAGCCGGAATCTAAAGCTGATTGGAGCAGGGCATTAAAATGTGTGTAGTAAAATTTTCAAAAACTTCGAACACTACCATACACAAAACTATTTAGATTTGTTACATGAAAATAATATTAATAGATTTATTATCAAAAGTACTTTTATATTATTATTTTATTCCAATAAAAATCCTTTGCTCCAAAGAGAGCTTGATCTAGGAGTGATAGCAAAAATTAGGAGTTGCGAGGTCTACCCTTAATTCCTCAAAATCCAACATCATAAACTGCAAAATCATCATTACTATTATAAAAATACGAGTTGGTGGCCGTACGTCTGTTCTACTCTAATCGTCATTCCTTCTACTTCTCAACTGATCAAAACAACTTTCTTTTATAACATGATTATTTGTATATTTAATAAATTTTATTGTAACGTACGAGCACTTTACAAGTACCCTTAATTTAAGCAGTGCAGTACGTGTCGCCTTTTCGCCCTCCCTTGGACCTCTTATATCTCGCCTCCAAACCCTCCTGGCCTCTCCATTAGTCCATCCGGTCCGGGTCTGCTCCCTATTCTTAGCACGCCCCGCCCCACCGCGTACAAACCCGGTCCTGCCCCGCCCGTGCCGGCCACCCATGGACATCGACCTCGACCGGGCGCGCGCGCTGCGCGTCCTCGGTCGCGGCGCCATGGGCACCGTCTTCCTCGTCGCGGACCCAGCGGCAGCGCCCTCGCTGCCCAGCTGCTACGCCCTCAAGGTCTTCGACAAGCGCACCTCCGCGGCCTCCAAGCCCGACGCCTACCGCCGCGCGCTGTGGGAGGTGTCCGTGCTCTCCCGCCTCGCGCACCCGCACCTCCCGTCCCTGCTCGGTTCGATCGACACGGCCGACCTCCTCGCCTGGGCCGTCCCCTACTGCCCCGGCGGCGACCTCAACGAGCTCCGCTACTCTCTCCCCGACCGCGTCTTCTCCCCTGCGGCCATACGGTTCTACATTGCCGAGACCGTCTCCGCGCTCGCCGACCTGCACGCAGCCGGCGTCGTGTACCGCGACCTCAAGCCCGAGAACGTGCTCATCCGCGCAGACGGCCACGTCACCTTGACCGACTTCGACCTCTCCCGGCTCCTCCCTCCCAAGACGACGACATCCACGTCGCCGTCCCCTCCTCGTCCGCCCGTGTTCCACGGCCACCGCCGGGCGCGCGTCTCCGCGAGGAGCGACTCTGTTGTTGGCCAGGTCAAGCATGAGCAGCCCTTGTCCGCGGCCGCGTCGCCGAGGCAACAGCTTCAGAACCTGGTTCGGTTCCTCATGAGAAGCGACGGGCTCGACCTTGTCAAGAAGGTCAAGTCGGCGAGGGTTTCGCCGGTGAGCCGGAAGCCCGCGAGCTTCGCCTCCTCGGGGGCGGCAGGAGCGTGGGGGAAGTCGTTCTCGTTCGTCGGCACGGAGGAGTACGTGGCGCCGGAGATGGTGAGGGGCGAGGGCCACGGGTTCGCCGTGGACTGGTGGGCCGTCGGCGTGCTGATGTACGAGATGGCGTACGGCCGCACGCCGTTCAAGGGCCAGAACCGTAAGGAGACGTTCCGGAACGTGCTGCAAAAGGAACTGGAGTTCCCGGGAGACAGCCAGCGACGGCTGCCGGAGCTCACCGACCTCATCTCACGGCTGCTTGATAGGGAGCCCAAGAGGAGGCTGGGGTACGCCGGCGGCGCCGACGAGGTCCGGGCACACCCGTTCTTCGCCGGGGTGGCGTGGGACCTGCTCGCAGAGATGTCCCGGCCGCCCTACATCCCGCCGCCGGCAGACGACGAAGTATCTGCCGGCGAAGGGTTTGACGTGAGAGATTACTTCAAGAAGCTTCACCAGCCACCGCCACCGGAGACGGAGACCTCGCCGGAGTTGCCGGAGTTCTAAGTTCTATAACGTGGCTGTTTTTTTCTCTTCTTTCGGTCCTTTTGGCTCTTTTGCACTTTGGACCTCGGTAGATTACTCTGTTGTATCGAAGGGATCGGGGGTGCGTGTATATACATGGAGAGGGGGTGATGCTGTAAATTCGGTGTAGTGTCGGTGGAGATGTGCAAACATTTTTGAGAGGGCTGGTGCACGTGTGAGTGCGCGCTCACACATGCACGTTGGGTCCAAGGCTCTTTTTTTTGGTGTATTTTTCGCTTGGCTTGGAAGGCGAGGAGCTGAAAAAGTTATGTGACTTGGGGCGTATTTTACTTCTTGCTAAAGTGTTACGCAACGATGAATTCACGAGAGGATTCTGATGCAAACTGTGTCGCTTACTGCTTAACTAGTTAGAGATCTATGTATTATAATAAAATTATAAAAATAATGAATGAAATTTATTACCTGATCAACTTTACACATCAAACATTAAAGAGCAAACGACAGAGAGAAGGGTGGTCAGAATGTGCAAGGAGATAGTAAAAATGAAAGGGGTGGACGGTTGTATCCTGAGAGAGAAGGAGAAAGAAGAATGTTCCAGATTAAATCGGATGGCTGAGAAGATAGAAGTAAGAATAGATCAACTATCAACTCACATTTTTATAATAGTAAAGATTAGTACTGTAGCTGGTGCATCGCACTGATTGAAAATGCAATTGTTCGATCGAACCATACAATTCTCCGGTTGATTCGTGTAGAAACGACCGAAAGATTGGAGCTAAAAATTAGCGACAGAGAAAGGGCATGTGACGTAAAAAAAACGCGATACCTCTAGGAGAAATAAAGATCACAAGTTTTGCGATACCTCTAGGAGAAATAAAGATCACAAGTTTTTTTCAAGTTACATGGTATTGGGTTATGGTAGTCGGGGTAAAAGCAGAAGTTGCCTCAATCCTGGTTCTACAACTGCGAATGAATAGGGCTATGGCCTCAGTTTATTTTTTTTAATTTCCAACCAGTTTTGACTCTGATTTTCATAAATAATTACTATTTATTAAACCTACCAACCGTATCCTAAAATAATAGATCTTATATGTAAATAGTTGCCCTAGAACGAGACGCTTATGGCCTATGTACGGCACTACAGTAGCATGCTTTTAAACGGTGGGTCTTTGCACGATGGAGTCTACAAATCGATTGTAGTATAATGTACCGACTTTAGCTGTACATGCCAAAATCGTATATGATTGTCTCCCTCTTCGTAATCTCTTTCGCAAACAGTCAGAATTCAAAAGTCATAAACCACAGCCCAAAATAACCCACCCCAAGTTAGTAAACACTATGTTTGAGAAAAATTACCGAGGATGTTTATAATTACCTTTCGTCCAAATAGCGATCGATTCGAGAGCCGAGCTTGCTCGGTTTGTGAGTCTGTCGGTGCGCAGTTCATCCGCCGGGCTCAATCCTAGGTTATCTCATTATCTTAGGGGTATTGTTCATTTGAACCTCCAGAGGATGTACATACATGCGTATGCGTTCAGTGAGATAGCGTGTGTCCATATTTTGGAGACCGTTGAGCCTCTGTTTAGATTCTAACGAGTATAAAGGATATACATATATTTATATGTGTGTGGTGTGAGTCGGAGTGCCTAGGTTGAGTGCGTTTGTACCTCTCAAAAATAGCTATGAGCTGAGTTCTTTTCGACTTTCAGTCAGTTTATGCTTGTACTGTATACAGTAACTAGCTTTGAAATGGTGCGTTTTTCCAAAGCAGAGTTAATAGGAAGATTGTAATAAAACGTGTACTGAGTTCAGTTGTATCGGCCAAAATCACATACGACTATTTTTCTGTACATACTATCTCTCGTGAATAGACATAATTTAAATATTTAAGGCATAACCTATAAGCCATCAGTCAAAAGAACCATCAGCATCGTTTGTCTTTTATTGTGCCAAAATCACATGTGACTATTTTTCTATACATACGATAAGTAAAATTTAAATATTTAAGATATAAATTATAAACTATCAATTTAAAAAACCTACCAATGCTTCACCAGCATGTTGGTTATTTATTGCGCCCAATCCTACGCGAGCATCGTTGGTTATTTATTGCGCCCATCCGGTTCGTACACATGCCTGATAATTAGTCTGTGTTGTTTCGAGCTGTTGGTTGTTGAAATCCATGTCAGATGCGCGCGCGTCTCTCTCTCTCGGTGCCAGAATTTTCAGTCGACAGGCATGCCATGGGATTTTTTAATTTGGACATTGATTTATCTATCATGATCATACATATACTCTATTAATCTCAGGCTGGGTGAACAATATCAATCAACTGATTCCTTCTCGTTTAATCCCACTCGTTTTTACGATGGCTTCTGAATTTTAATTCACTATTTTTTAATTTCGTTTTCTCTAGCTGTTGATTTTTTGGTTTTTTTATCTTTTCCTTTCTTTCCGTATTCCGTGATATTATTTATGATATTCTAACTCTTTTTGGGGGATTCCATCCACAAACACAAAGCTTGTGGCAGACCGATATTGCTTACCATCATTTAGCTATTGCGTTTATTTTAGGCTAGCACTCTTTTTTTTATATTTTTAAATTTAATTATGACAAATAAATCACCATAAGCTACAGTGAAAAAAGTCAGCTACAGTAAAAAAATCATAAGCCGTCACCAAATTGAGCGCCCCTACAGTATTAGTTTGTAACGACCTAATTTCCGTTCACTTGTAATCAAGGCAATTGTATTGCCGTTTGTTTTTTGTTTTTGCTTTTGAAAGGACAATCATATGGTCGTTTAGATCGTTAAATGCCTTAACTACAAATTGGTTAAGAAAGGTTTCGATCGGTAGTTTGTTTGACCGTCGCTAGCTAGTGTGATTCATCGATCCATAATTAATTGGTGGGTCCAGCTCAAAAAACATGGAGTAAATTTCACAAAACGCCAGTTATACAGTTCAAGTTGTATAAAACCACAGTAGTTTTTAGTATATGATATATAACCTTAGGTATTATAGTATCGTAGTTTTATAAAATCCCACCCTAGCAGATCCGATCTACTCTAGGACTAGTTCTTGCAGCAGTTCCTCAAGCATGGCGGCCTCGATGTTGGCTTCGACGTCCCGTCGCTCCGGCTCCATGTCGACGACGTTCAGCCTCGATCTCAGCACCTCTGGCGCGACCAGCTTGGACACCTTGGCTAGCTCCGCTCTATGCGTGTCCCAATAGGCGGTGCTCGTGGTGGTGCAGGCCTGTTTTTTCAGTTTATTTTAACTTATGGTTTATGATTTTTCTCAAATAAATAAATGAGACAGCTTCTCCGTCGGTGTTTCAAAGTGGTTTATTAGGATAGTCCTTTAGAAGTGGATTAACAGTTTATTATCTTTCGGTTCATTCGCACAAGTACTTATACTAGGATAAAAAATTATAAGCCACAACCATAAGCTATATCCCGATCCAATAGCATAGACCCTGCTACTAATCTATATTAATGGTGGAGTGGTAACTTAGCAGTGAAGTTAAGAGAGTTTCATGGAGAATGTTCAAGGATTAGGAGACATGTGGGCTTTCTTTACACGCGAATTAAGGGCTAGTAGCCATCTTCCTAAAAGCATTTTGCTAATCTTATACTAGTGGGTGGCCCTACGTGTAAGTAGAGCACTTGGTTGTGACGCAAGAGGTCACGGGGTTAATCACAATTGAAGTTCGAAGAAACAATTCACCTAACATGTAGTTAGTGAAAATCGACCATGATCATTAGCCAGAAAACTAAGGCGCTACACTGGCCTGGTTGCACTATCCAATATTATTTGGGAACTAATTATGCAAAGTTTTGATCTCTAGTTGTGTTACCTTGCTCTTCCTCTAATGCTCATTCCTTTGGTTAAAGCACACTAGTACGTTTTGATATTTTTGTTGAATATTCCGCATGCTGATTACGGTATAGTCGATAGCTACTAGCAAGATCGATCTCTGTATACATTGAACATTCATCTATGAGTAATATATTTCTCGGAAACTTAAAAACACTTTCTGGTTGGCTACTTTATTTGGTTAGCTACTGGAATATTTTAGCACCAATTTTGGTTCATATGCTCCGTCAAAAAAATAAAAACTTTGGTTCGTATGCCACACAGTTTGAGATCAAAGGAGAGTGCGCGCGCGCGCCACTTGTCATGCATGATCACGATGCGAGCCTTCTTTTTGGTACTCTTCATGCATACGTATACTGCTGATCATGGTGCAGTCGATCTCGGATGTTGACGGATCGATGTAAGCTACTAGATCTGCGTTCATTGAATCCAGTGGCGGACCCAGGAAAAAAATCTAGGTAGGGCGAAATCTAGTGAACCCAGGAAAAATCTAGGTAGTGAACCCAAAAAGCAAAACAACCCACAATCAAACTATGTTGCAATCACACTAATAAAAGTACGTGATACAAAATAGAAACAACAACTGCAATTCGTATGTTAACAGATGTAGATAACTGAAGGACAATGAAAAATACCTCACTAATGAAGCTTAATCCACAATTGTAAATGAGATGTAAAACAAACAACCTGTCATTTGTGAAAGATAGATAAATCAGTAGTGTCACAATTCGATAATAGAATATAAAATATGCAATATAAAAGAAGACAAAAAATATACCAGTAAATAACTAAGTATGTCTAGGAGAACGAGGCATTTTCATTCTTGAGTTTTCATGTCTTGAAATCGTTTCTTGATTTTTCACGATCAAGTCCTTTGAATATCTCTCGCTCGATATAGCACACCATCAAATCATTAAGCCAATCATCGGACATCTTATTACGCAAATCGGTCTTGATAATATTCATAGCCGAGAAGGCTCTTTCAACCGATGTCGTCGCCACCGGTAGTAGCAATGCTAACTCGATGAGGCGGTAGACCAATGGAAATGCAATATGCCTTTCAGTTTCAACCAACTTCACGGCCAGACTTCCAAGATCATGACAAGTAACAAAATCATCAATTCTTCGCACATGAAGAATGAAGGTTTCAAGTTGATCCTTGATAGCCGCACGATCGAAATAGAAATCTTCATCATAGATATCCGCAAGTCGAGCAATATTATCCACATTGAACTTTGAAAAGGAGTCTCTTGGATCAAGACAAGAAAAACATACAAGTAACTCGAAGATACCTCATTGAGCGATGATCCATCTCATTGGTAATAGCATCAATGGCGCAAAGAAAGTATCAACACGATAATGATGGTCTTGGTGGTGTGATCCCACCCCTCCTTGATCGGCCCCATCTTGGAATCGCTTCATCCATATTTGGCACTTGAATCTTATTTTCATCACAAAATTTTGTAACTTATGTAAATAGTGGCTCCCAACCATGGTTCCTCAGTTGGTCAACCGTGTTTTGACATCAACAAGCAATGACATGGCCAGAACAATATTTTGATCCTTCCTTTGCAATACAAGAGATAATTCATTTGTGTCTGAAGCACTTTCAACATCATCTTTAATATGAACACAAAATTAAAAGTCTCCATTATATGCAACAAACCTGCTGCCTTAGATGGATTACGCCCATCTTCGTGCACAATGCCTAGCACATCTGTTACTGCATCCCACATAGTCTCAATACGGATTAAAGTTGCATAATGAGAACCCCATCTAGTGTTTCCAGGTCTTGCCAAGCTAGTTTCTTGATGCTTACCTCTTCCTGAAAAAATCTCACCACTCTCCAACTTACTTAAAATATTTTGACGATGCTTGTCTAGCAATACATCCTTCCTCTTGCAAGATGCACTAGTAGTGGTCACAATCAAAGTGACATACTCAAAGAAATCATGAATAGATGAACAACAACTTGTGACAGCAACCACTACCAACTGTAACTGATGAGCAAAGCAATGAACATAAAAGGCATATGGGTTCTCATCACGAATCAATTTTTGCAGGCCGTTGAATTCACCCCTCATATTTGAAGCTCCGTCGTACCCCTGCCCTCGGAGTCTAGCAATAGGTAAACTATGTGCACCAAGTATCCCAATCAAAGCTCTCTTCAATGCATCTGATGTTACCTCTGTGACATGTTGGAGACCAAAAAATTTTTCTATGACCTTGCCTTTGTTGTTCACAAACACGAGCGACAAATGATACAATTAGTTGAGTATAACAATGCAAATATTAAAAAAACAATCATAGAACTAACCTCACAATTACGACCATTTGTTCTTTGATTGATATATCACGAGATTCATCAATAAGGCGAGAAAAGACCATTTCAATCTCTTCCTTTATCACTTTGGCAACCTCCTGCGCACAACATTTTGCAAGTTGCTTTTGAATCTTTGGACAAGTCATCTGGGCATTCGCAGGACATAGCTCATCAAATGCAAGTTTGACTTCCTCCTTCCTTTCTTTGTACCAATCAATCATCTCTAGAAAATTGCCCTTGTTTAAGGAAGAAGAAGATTCATCGTGTCCACGAAATGACTGACCTTGCCTTAGGAGAAAACTTGCACAATCTAAAGATGCGATCACACAATTTCATATTTTATTTCTGCTTCCTTGCTATAAGACATAATCTTATGCGACACACTCGACCTTTGATTCTTAAATTCGTCGCATGCTTTCCTTGCCTTATTGTGAATACTACTAACCCCACCAACATGATCAGCATATGATTTGTATTGATTCTTCCAATTGTTATACCCTATTTTGGTGAAGACATCATGACCAAATTGTTCATGTAAAGGTTCATGCTTGAAAAGGAAGCAATAAAAGCAATAGGTCGCATCTTTCGCTACACTATATTCCAACCAATCGTACTTTTTAAACCATGATTCACGAAAGGCTCTAAGATCCTTTCCATATGTTTTACGTGGGTAGTTATGACCAATTGGTTGAGTAGGCCCCTTCAACAAATAAGCCCTCCTCACTTGATCTCTAATGTCGGGATTGAAATCATCAAGCGGTATACGAAGTCCCGGATCAGCAATGATATGATCCGGGTTGAATTTCTTAATACCTTCATCCATTTGTTGCAGTTGTTCAGCTGTAGCCTCTTGTTCTTGTGGTTGTTGTTGTGCTTGGACTTGGTTCAATTGTACTTCAAGTTGAGATTGTGCATGTGCGACCTTCATTCCGTTTTCCTTGGTACTTCTGCTTGAAAATTTGCTAAAATAGCTTTTCAAATCCTTTCTATTCATTTCGAATCTGAACAAGCCTCAAGTCACTGTATCTGCAGAGGTAAAATTTTGCTAAATTAGAATTTGGTATACCTTTATAAAATAGAACTGTAAAAGACTAAAAGTAATATATAAAATTGTAAAAAAAATCACCTCCGTACTGTCAACCGATCCTCGGGCTTCTCTAAAAAAAATCGCCGTCCGTCGGTGTTCCCCACCCCACGCGAGTGGCGCACTCGGCCTCCCCAGTCCTCACTAAAAAATCCCGTCCCCCACTCGGACACTCCACTCCCGTCTGCGCCTCCTCCTCAAATCCGTCGACGCCTCCTCGAGGACCTCAAATCTGTCCGCCCCGCGCCGACGCCCGACGGCCCGACCGACGGCCCGACCCGCTCCTCAAATCCACCGGCGCCGGCCGCTCCTTCCGCTGTTCGCGGCTCGCGGCTCGTCCTCCCGTTCCCCGCCACCGCGGCGCTCCCGGCCCCGCCACCGCCTCCGCCTCCGGCCTCCCTAGCCTTTGGCGCCGCCGCCTGCGCCGTCCTCCGACTCCTCACTTTGGGCGCCGCCTGCTGCCTCCTCCGACTCCTCCGCTTGGGCGGCGCCGCCTGCTGTCCTCCGCCTCTGCCGCCCAAAATCTAGGTTTGCTTTGCCGCTTGGTGGACTGTTGGTCCGTCCGTACATTCCCTGTATAGTGTATATTTGATTTTGGGCCGTGTGCTTGTCGCTTGGACTTGGGCCGTACACCCGGGCCGGGCGGCGGCCGGGGTGTGGGTTGTGCTTCCACCGGGGCCATTTCTTTGGGCTTGGGCTATGTTAAGCTTGAGCCTTGAAGGCGGTCCGTGGCAGGGGTGCGGCCGTGAGGGAGCTCAGGCGGCGCCGGGCACGCCCGAAGGCGGTCCATACGATAGAATCTTTATCCTTGGATCCTTTGGCTTCAGATGATACTACCTAGTAGAGATTTATCAGCTACGTACATAAGTAAGGAAAAGCATTGAAGAACCTAGAGGAGCAACGGCACCCATCGATCTTTCGTGATATACTGGTTGATTATTTGTGTGTTACGATAGATAAAAAAAATCATATTATCAAGTAAGTCAAATCGGTGTCTTCTTGCTTCATTTACATCATGCCCTTAGCTCCACCATAGCCCCAATAGTTAAGCTTTGTCTTTGGCTCGCATTGCTCCTCCGCGTTGTCCTCAACCTACAACATGCTTAGCTTCACCACCACGATTGGCAAGCTTCGTTGTGGTTTCTATTGCATCTATATAGTCATTCTTGGCCTATATTGTAAACTCAGTTCAGTCGCAACACATACTACACCATTGCCCTCATGCTACGCAGAGGGCAGCTATGCCAAGAGGGATGGACTTGACCCTAAATATGCTGCTACGAAGTGGATGCCCTATACGACACTGGGACGAGTAACCGGCTACTAGTAGATAATATGTGGAACCTAGTGAATAATAACATACTTGTATCCTTAGTTTCAGTACTTATATAATTATTGGCTAGAAGTACTCATGTTTCTAGTTGTATTATAAGAATCAGGAAACTATTTAGCCTTGTTAAAGAGTTTAGCCCTGTGTGATAATATTATTGTAATATTTTGGGACAATATCTAATTATTGTTCCGCTACAATAGTCTGATGCGACTTATTAGTTGATAAAATAGAAATTTATTTTGTTTTATTGGATAATAAAGTACATGGCTTTCTAATGTTCCACTGTCGAGGCCCAGCCAGCTATCCACACTTAGCTAGCTTGCTTTGTCCCTAGAGATCACTTAGCTAGCTTGAGTATAGCTTGATGTGATCTGTAGTCTGATCCAGAGTCGGGACATATGCATGGCAATCATTTGAACTCACAGTTACATGCACGTTTCCGTGCACCAACACGTATATCCAAGAGCTGATGAGGCTAAGTTGTCGAGAATCTCGGAAGGGTGTGCCTAAGCTAGCTATCAATTGCAGCGGCACTGCACCACGTGCGTAGATCCTAGAGGATAACCCAAGTTATTGTCTTAGCATGATAGGCCGTACCGTCGCAGCTAGCTTAACACCACTGCAGGGTGAAGATAGGCAAAAGCATTAGTGGGTTTAGCCGTGGATTATAACCTTTTATTTTAGCGTGAACGTTTCTATAAAATAACGAATGTCGATAAGTTATTTTTTAAAAAGCTATCTTGATAAGCCATTTTAAAAAAACGACAAAAAAATTATTCTATTTATTTGTTCGGAGAAAGCCGTAAGACAAAAATAAATTCCCTTTCTAAGAGATGGGCGGAAACTATCTAGTAGTATATTACTTCCTACATCCAAGTTTATATGTCGTATTTCTTATTAGTACATAGATCAAGGAGATAGTGAAAATTGCTATATTACCACTAATTATTATCACTAAGCAGTATATTCAGTACATGCATGTAGAGAATAGTAAATAAATCTACATATTTATTAGGGATATAAATGAAGCATCACACTAATATAAAATACGTCCTATATTTATGGATAAAGTCATCAAAAAAGGGAAGTACTAAACAACACTTAAGTGTTTTTTTTTTGCTTGGGAGCACTCAGATTTTTCACCCATATATACACCCTCTCCAAAAAATATAAGTGCTCCGATCACAAAAAAACACTCGAATCCTCCTTCTCCTATGTATGCACCCGCTCTAAAAAAATATGAGTGCTCCGAACCACAAAAAACATTTGAATCCCTCTTTTATTATGTATACACCTCCTTTAAAGATCTAAGTGTTTTGAACCATTAAAAAATACTTGAATGCTGGCTAGACACTGCCTTCGAAAAACTTGGACGGATGGAGTGACACGTGCAATACTTTGTATACAGTAACAGTGAGGCCAACGGCTGGACGGTGCGGCACCGCGCATGGAGCTTGCCATCCGGCCGGTGCACGTGGCCCGTGGATCGAATCGTCCAAGAGCGATCGCGCGGGCAAGCTCATCGGCCCGGTCCAGCGTCCGGCCGGCCGGCACAGCACGCTCCGTGCGCGACCCAGCAGCCAGCACAAGCCGCACAGCTCGCTCTGCACCTCACGATGACGCTGCCCATGGCCGACGCGGCCCGGCCATCAGCCGTCAGGTTGCCGAAACGCGGCCCATCCACCGGCCGGGCAGCAAACAGGGCCCGCGCGGTCTAGAACGGCCAAGAGGGGGTGGCAGCGGTGACACCCTAACCCTAGCTTGAGAATGTTGTGCCATCGACTCCCAAGCCCCAGCCGGCGAGGTTGCCGGGGTGCTCCACCGCCACCAATCCGTGAAGTCCAAAGGGGCTTGATGTGCATTGGGAAGATTGGCCACTGAAGTTCTATTGTATTTGTATTAGCTTTAGTTTCGTTTTAGTTTCAGAAAGGATGTTTGAACTATGTCTTTGTGCTGTATCAACGGAAGCATGTTTTGAACCTGATTCCATACAAATTGTCAATTGTATTTGTTTTGTGTGGTGCGAATGGAAGGATTGAAGCATTAGTAAATTACGTGAATTTGTTTTGTGTTGTATGGATGCAAGAGTGGATGCAAGTGCAACAGTATCAGGCCAGCAATCTGCTGTTGCTGCATTTTGTTCAAGTGCAAACTGGAGATGAATGTGCTGCCATTTTGTTCAAGAATCTAGTGGATGCATCTTCAACCTAACACTGTCAGTGAACCTAGCTTGCAAGGAAAGGCCAATCGCCACTTGGGAAATGCCAAGCCTTCATGCACCTAGCTTGCAAAATGGAAGCATCACGGCATCCATTCAGAAAAGTTGCTCAGTTTCAGAAAGTAGTGAGTAGTGCTTCCATTTTGTGACATGCTGATACTATTCACTATCTGCCTCGCATGCGCTGATGCTAGTGCTTGTATTCATCAATCCTTGAGCTTGTTCTCAACTCAATCCTAGTGCTTTGTATTGCTCAGGTTGTCAGAAGAATAAAACAAATTGTGCAGTGCACTGGACCAGCCATACAAGCATTTCACCATTGCTTGCAAACCATTTTGCACCAACAATACACCAATACATCAACAGCAGATTGTGCCAAAGAAACCATTTTTGCATTCAACAATTCATTTGCGAGCACTTGTACAAGCAAAATTACAGAGCGCTGCGTTTAACCTTGTCTGGTGCACAAAAGGTATTACACAGCATTCCTTGAAACCAAAATTACAGCACCGAAGTCATAATTTGGCACCATGCCTTATCCATATTACACTATTTCGATTTTAACGAGAGACTACTGGCAGCACACAGCAAAGTGGCAGTCTGAGAAGCAAGAACTTGGTGCTAGCTGCTAACTGCTGCTGCTCGGCTAGCTTAGTGCTGGCTGCTGCTCCCACCAAAAGGAAGAAAAATTTGGCAGCATTAGCTCAAGTACTGCGCAAGAAACCACTTGGTGAGCCGAGTCGCAGACGAGCGCGTTCGCCGGATTGGTGAGCCGAGTCGCAGCTTGACAAGGGGGCAGCCGCAGGATGGGCAAGGGCGGCGGCGCTCAGGCCGGATTGTGAAGGGGCAAGGCGAGGCGCCGAGGGAACGGGAGGCAGTGAGTTGAGGCGTTTGAGGCTATGGCGGACGACGCCCGGATGGAGGAGCGCCGCCAGCAGAACGGCGGAGCGTCGCCGAAACGGGTCCGGCAGGGGCGGCGGAGGGCGTGGCTAACCCTAGCTCGATTTGGGAATGGAAGTCGAGCGGGGAGCGCTGCGACGGGAAGGAAGACGACCACGGGAGGTTTTTCGCAAAATTTCGGTGGAGTACTGGAGTGCACGTAAGACACGAAGGAGGCGTATGGATACGTGGAAATGCGAGGTTATCTTCAGACTTTTGAAATCTCGTTTCAATCAATTATTACTATTTATCAGTTACTACTTTTCGTTTTTATATATTATAACATATTTTGTATTTTATTATATCACAATTTCGTAAGTCACATGATAGTCCGAATGTTATAGTGTATTTATGGATTTGCTATTTATCAGTCACTACTATTCATCAGCCGCAACCAAAAACTATCAGCAAAATCCAATATGAACAAACCCTAAATGTGATAAATCTACTTCTTAGTTTTTTTATCTAACTGTTAAATTTATCCTACCTCATATTTAATCCCATTCCCAACTCATATTTCCCTACATACAAATGGCCCTAAAGTTGTGTAAGTGGGAAGATGGATGCACCCGCTTTCGTCTCGACCGATTTCGTTTCAAATGGTGACGATTGAGTTTGTCTATATGTTAAAAAAATTAGACCTTGTTCAATGAATATCTTGTGAAAGCATTGCTATAGGAGCACCGCAGTTGATAGGTACGCACAATTTTAACTGCATCTGCAGATGGCGAGTCGCCATCGTCAGCGACCGTCTAATGATGACCATTTTTGTTGGGCCATCACATACATTGATTTTTTTTTTGCGATTACATACATTGATATGTTAGACTAGTAGAAAAAGCTCACACTCAAGTGTCCTGAGTCGTGATCAAATTTGTCGATAAGAAGAAATGATATAGAATTGTTGATAAATCATGCATCAGAACGTGTTCTACACAATGTGGACACAGGTAAAACGTCCTTCCATTTCCCACGCTTGCATCATAGTCCATAGACATCACATTCTTTAGCTTTAGGGGACATTTTTACTAGCTTCTATTGATGGCTGTGACTGATGATTTTTAATTAGAAATAAATAATAGTAGCTAAAAGAAGTAACTTTTAAAAGAAAAGAACAAGTGATGTAAAAAACGAGAGAGATGTGCGCACAAGGCAGGACAGGAGGAATGAAATACGTGGTACGCCCGTGACCCTGATTTATTCTCAAAGCGAGATAGGAGCGAGAAGAGTAAAGAAGTCGCTTTAAGAAGTCGGACATTTATATTAGCTTCTACCTTCTTTAGCAAAAGACAATACAAACAGAACCTTGATGACAACAGAACTATTCATTTCCGAGTTGCTTCTATACTAAAAAGAACAACATATATAGGAGTATACAAGAACGGGTTGCATTTCCAATGTAAAGATATACATGAAGGGCCTACAGAAAGAGTCCATTTTGGGGTAGTTGAACTAGTTATGCTACAGAGCAGCTTCTTTCACGGTTTCACTTTTCACCTCGGTAGGTTTCCCAACCTTTTATAAGGTAGCTTTAGAAGAGATTTCAGATTTTACAGGTTCACCAGTCACTGCCGCTCCGACCATACCTCTCTCAGGAGTGTGTATCTTGCATTCCCCATGGAAGGTTCTCTCTGAGCAGTAAAATGCGCGATACCGTTAGATGGCGAAGGTGGAGCACTCTTGTCAAGTAGGGAAGCAAGGGGAGAATCCAGGTCATCCAGATCGTCGTCACTGGTGTACCCTCTCCTCTGGACCATCGACGCCCTCCTGTCTAGCTTTGCACCGCCACCAGTATCTGCCACTTTTTCTGCCACGCCCAGTTGCGAAGGAGGGCGGTACACAACAGGAGCAGCGATGCATGGAAATGCGCTGATCACATCTTTGTCAGTGCAACGCTCCAGCAGGCTCTGCATGATATCAAGTATCGTGTTTACTACTACCATGTCCATATCTCAATGTGCTCGACATTGTTAGCGAAATAATATTTGTAACGCTAGATGCCTACAACATTTTAGTGAGAGAGAAACAACACCTCAGAATTCAGCTCCTCTAAGACTATGCCAGGAACAGGATCAGGACAGAACTCGTCAGGGGTGAAGTTGCACAGGATTCTTGTTACTAATGGAAGGCCAATAGAAGGGCAGACCTGATAGAGAGATCAAAATCTTAACCACAGCTCAATTGATGGTTAGATAAAAGAGAAAACAGTACAATAATTCGTCAGGCGTATATGGATTGGAGGTTGTTTCTGAGAAATCGCCTGCATTCAAGGGAGTTTAATGGGTGTAATTCAATTACAATTCTTACTCTCAGGCATACATGGATTGAAAGGAATGCCAGAATCTTCAGGAATGCTCATAAGAATGTTTACTTAGTCGTGAAAGAAATTAAAGAGGACTGCGAATTGTGGAGATTAGCAGGTGCCAGGGGCATTAGCAGCTTGCTTCACTAGCTTTGGGTGCTGTCTTGAGAAGTTGTTCTCTCCTTTTGCTAGTCTGTGTGTGTTGTTGTTAGCCAAAGGTGTTGTTGGCTGTATGGTTGTTGTTCTTTGTACAATACATCTCTTTGTTGTTCTTTTCTTTCCCTTAACTCAATGATGCGCAGGTCTACTGTGTGTTCTTAAAAAAAATCGTCAGGAGCTATGCGTGAACACTGACCTCTTTCCTGACAGATTTTTCGAGAAGCATGTCCTTTGGGAGCATCAGGAGATCACTCAATTCATTGAGTAGTTGAAAAGACTTCGATTCAGCTGCACCTCTTCTTTCATAGTCATCATTTCCTATGTCAATACCATCCTCCTCAGAGTCATCAGCATCAATACCAAGGTTATCTGTCAACCATCTCGACCAATTTCCAATCTGCATAGGCATTTATTTCATATAAATTGGTTTTTTGAGGTGCAATGGCAAGTCAGTAACACATTCATAATCTAGCTAATGCACAATAATTTAGTTTCCCATACAAGCATTGTCCTGACAAACAACTTCATAAAAAATAGAAAGAAAAACTACTTCATGATGACTTAAAAAAAGTAGTGAATCAGGTGCATACAGAGTTCTTCAGCTGCGCGCCTGATCCAAAGCTTAGATCACCGGCTGGACTTGGCAGGACTTTTAGATCAACAATTGGGTCAGATATAGGATCAGTTGGTATCTCACTGGCTGATTCACGAAAAATGGCATTAAACATTGCAACATCCAAACGGGCTACACATTGCTCCATCACCTGATAATAGCAGAACACATGAAATACAGAAATATATTGTCAATAACAAAAGGTGCATATTCTTTTCGAACTCAGGATGTAAAAGAATACCAATTTTGCCAATACTGGTAAGCAGCCACACTCATGTCCACCAGCACGAAGGGGGCAGATTCTGCTGAATGCGTCCTGAAATGCAGCCTTCCACAGGTTAACAGAAAAGGTGCCTTGCTGCTGATCACCCAAAGCAGGACCTAACACTCTACCAGCCTTTGGGGTTGATGAACCTTCCACTGGGGTTTGCATGTGAGGAGTTAGTGCCTGGAAAAGAAACATTCTTCAGAAAATTCACAGCCTGGAGAAATCAGGCATATTCAGAGGACTAGGGCCGTAAGGGAATCACTGCAAAGTATTTCTTTGTGAAACACTGGACTAGGACTGCATGGCGCAGTTTGGAGCAAGGGATGCTCAGTTTCGTGGAAGGTCAACAAGAACATATAGACTTAAGCAAACTTTTACCTGCCACCACACTGTCTCGACAATTCGAGAAAATATCCAAGATTCAACCTTCTCTAATGCAGCTAAAAGTGTGCTTGTTTCCTGCCAATCATCTGGTATGTGCATGACAGCAAGTTCGGTTTGTTTGCCGTTGGAGCTGTTTTTCCATAGCATTGGCATGGATTTCCCATCAAGCTTTTTTGCACCACCATTCATGTTGATAGTCGCCATGGTTGGGGTCGATTGACGTGAGATGCCAAAAGTTTGTGCAATTATCTCCCTGAGAACAACTGTATTGGACAGCCAGAATGTCAACCTACATCAAGAGTAGATTGTTAATGGAAGGAATTTGATTCTTATGTCATATGTTGAAGTTAAAACTGACAAAAGTATAGCCAGATTTTACCTTGAAGCATCATTACTACATGACTTTGCAACAAGCACAAGGCCAGAAACAGTGTTTTTTGCTACTGAAGCTCTCTTATCTGAGGGCCAAAACTTGGATGCATGAATAAACAGCCTAGAAAGACGCCGAGCTGGGGTATGCAACTTATGTGCTGAACTTCCATGCTCAGGCACTACAGAGTACAGAGAAACTTCAAGTGCAGCAACTTCACGAAGTTCCTGTTCCAACTTGTCAACTTTTGACTCTAATTCCTCATTCCTTTGATATACAACTGATTTGTCATCGTCTACTACCTTTTCTTCAATGTCAGCAATTTCATCATCAGTACCAGTACTCTGGTCACAACGTGGAGCTTCATCTAAAACATCAATCTCTTTGGCCTCTTCGTTGCCTTTATCATCAGTGGTTCCAGCCTCACTAACTATATCATCTGTTTCCTCAGACAATTCCGATGGAGGGCGAGAAGGAACTCTTACAATGTCTGGTTTTCTAACTTCAGCAGATTTAGCAGCATTAGCTGCTTTCCTAGGTTTCTGAGATTTGTTCTGAATGTCGTTTGATGCTTTATGTTGCAGCTTGTTTTGAACTTGCCGGCTGGTGTTGCTTTTGGCCGTGCGGGGGCTATTTTCTTTTGTCTCTTTTTTCATGAGCTTCTTTGGAACACCTGAAACTCTTTTCAGTTTAACATCTTCATTACCATGAACCTCACCTTGTGATGAAAGAGAATCTCTAGCCGGTTCATAATCTGATCCAACTCCCTTCTCATCTCTCACTTCCCCATTCTCTCTGGCACCCATTTCGGAATACTTCTAGCTTATTAGAAACTTGATGCCTGGAGAAATCATAAGCACAGATAATTAAATTATTCTAGCAACTTACAAGCTGGTCAACTTAGCAAAAGCAAGCATGACTAAATAAGATCCAACGCTGATGACACGGAGGAAAACATCAATGCCAGCACCCAGCAGAAACAGGAGATACCAAAAAAATCCACTGAAAATAGAATGAAAAATGAACGGAAAATTTTCCAGCATGCTCAGGGCTACCACCCAAAGAAAAAACTTATTAATACATATGCTGCACGGAGTGATTATTTATATGGGATAGGCAGTAATCCTTCAAAGTATGCTGTCTAATCCTGATACCAGTGAAGATACAACTTTCTGAACCCAAATCAAGCACCAAGCTCATTTCCATACAATTGAATCCCCTGGACCTTCAACTTTAGGATGTGATGTTGAAATCAAGGTGCCAAATGACTCCACTGATAACTGATAAGAGTCTTTGAGCGTCCCATCTATCTTATGTAATTGACCAAGTCGATCAAGGTTGTCACCGTGAACCCGCAAAGCTATATTGGGTGGTAACTCCACTTTGGAGATCCAAGTTAGAAACAAGTCCATAACTGTTTACAGTGCCGGAATGGCCAGTTCATTCATTCTGCAGATTTACAATGAATATAAATCGAAATTGCTACTTCCTGATACTAGGAACCATAGTAGCAAATACCATATATCAAAGTAAATTAAATTCCCGGAAAAGAGAAAAAAGTAGGCCACTAAACTTCTTTGCATGCGCAGGTAACAGGAGTAGGAGGAGGTCCCGAAAACAGAGAAATTACACTAATTAGCAAATCTTAAACATTGCCCAGAATTACCAATAATCACCAGAAACAACTAGTTAGGAAGGCGCAGGACTTCCCATAACTGCAGCAAATGATCAATTCACTGATCAATAACATGGAAAAGAACACCTTAAAAGAAGAAATTATTAGTTGGTGGACGATATTCCTTCATAAATGCAGATGGCAAACCATTACCAATCAAACCACACAGCCACTCCGAGATGCCTAATCTGCAACCGACTCGCTCGTGATACAAGAAAAGCTTGTCATCGATGGCAAGAAAAAATGAGCGGAGTGTCGACAAACCAAGTTCTCATGGTAGCGGTGAGTCGGCAGAACTCACAAATGTGGATCACAATTCACAAGCTACCACCAATCGGACGTAATCCACATCCCAAGTGACAATTCATCACGAAAACCCGAGGACTATCGGGAGACAAACTAATCAATGCTGCTGTGCTCAATCAAAGATCCCAGTCACTAACAGGGCAATGGAACTGCAAACAAAACCACCCCGAGAAATCAAGAAGCCACAACAAGAAATATATTAAGAAAAAGACCAAATCCAGCGCAGAAAGCAACAAACCACGAACCACGCCGCTCACGAATCCTCCCAGAGATCCGGCGGAGGCTTCGCACAGCAAGATTCCAAGGCTCGGGAGAGCAGAGCGGTAGAAGAGAAGGGAAGAGAAGAGCTCACCGCCTCTTGCACGAGCGCAGACAGCAGCAGCAACCACGCCGGCGTGGTGTTCCAGGCGAGAGCCAGCCGTGCGATTCAATGCGGAGCGGGAGAGGAATTAGGCGCTTAGATTTCTTTCCAGAGCAATAGCACTCCGCGGTTTCGCAGCTTCTGCTTGCTTGCGGGGGGGTTCCCGCGTGTGGCCGCGCGGCCGTCGGCGCGGGAGGCGACGCACGCCCACGGCAAGCGTGGCGTGCTTGGCTCGTGGCTCTACTGGCGCTGCCGGTGTGGAGTGGTGGGCGAAGTGGTCTTCGTGGAGAGCTGCTGCTTATATCGACCAAGCGTGTTTTCTTTTCACTTGAGAGGCATCCGACTCGGCCGAGTCCGCTCACCGCTTGGCGTGGTCGAGGGACGGTGGCAACCGGCTAGTGGTCTACTGGTCATTTTGTGGTGCGTCTCATGGTTTAATTTTTTAAATCCTGTGTTATTTATAAGAGATAGATGTATAAAAAATAGTTATATATAATTTTAATCGGTACAGTTGAACTCGGCACAGTTTGTAACTTTGTATTACAGTTTATCTGTAGACCCTATCTTAAAAAAAACCGTTTAAAGATAAGTTACTATAGTAAATGGCATAAGCCAAAAACTAAAGTCCTCTGAACCCGTCCTATGTTTGAACCCATTCTATATTTGAACACAATAATTTTACTCAAATTTCGTACAAACTTTGTAAGATGTAAGGTAATTCTTATAGAAAATCTTGAATTTTTGTGTTTCAAACAAACCTTTATTTTTTATTTCAAGCTTTGATTCCCGTGTGAGAGAGCGTTCGTATAGACTTTTGTCGATGGCTATTAGCTGTGGCTCATATTTTTTGGCTGAAAATAAATAGTAATGACTGAAAGAAATAGCTTTTAGAAAGAGAGGGTAGGCAGTGAAAAAGTAGAGGAAAGATACAGAGAAGTGGGGTGCATGATGTACCTATATCCCCTGTCTTATCTTTGGAGCGAGACGGTAGCGAGAGAAGTGAAAAAGCCGATTCAAGAAGCCGAATGTTCGTATTGACTTTTAGCTTTTCTAAGTAGAAGACATAAAAGCCCATATGAATACGACCTAAATTGATTTCTTTTATGCAAAATTATTGTGAAATTCGTGTGATTCAAACATGACTTTTTCCTGTGTGCTTTTTCTCTCTTTCTTTCTTCTCCTTTAGGAGTTTTTTCTTCTTCTTTTTGCAGTTTCACATGATGACGCGTGAATGTCATGTGAGACTTTGTCGGATATGTATTTCTACTCATGGCAGTGAGACTTTGTCGGATCTGCTACACACAGCTATTAAGATCTGAGATGCGGCAACGATAAAAAATGGTATATTTCCATTTCTTTTACAAATGTGCACGTTTTTTTTTTTTGCCGCATCGCCTTTTCCCTTCTCTCCTTTATTTGTAGTTTATTTTTGAAACCTTTCTATATTGTTTTCCTAATTTTCGTGGCACAACTGTTCTTATTATAACATTATCAATGCCTATTTTAATCGTGTTACTCTTGTATTTTCCATTTTTAATTTAGGAACATTTTATGGTGGCTACGTATTTATCACCTGATTATTCTCGCTCATATAATTGGGGGAAGAACCATAAATTTATCTTTATCTGCAAGTTCGTCAACACATTATTCACATCTACAGAAGTGATATATGTATTTGAACCATATGAAGTGATCAACCTTGAGATTACATAGTTAATAACCATAAACGGACAAGGAAGATATTGCTAATCTGAAGTGGGTCCTAAACTGCTTTCTTTTCACCTTTAGTGATCACCATTCTCTTTTAAATGTTCCTTCGACCCTTTATTCTGCTCCTATATTTTCTTAGTCGCATCATGCTATTTTTTCCCTTAATCCTTCCACACTCATTCATGCACCAAATATGTGCACCAGTCTATTATACCTTTCTCTGATTTATGCACCGGCCCAAAGAGATTGGCTCAATTCTTTTTCATCATTATGTCTTTTTTCGAACAAATAAATAGGATCATTTTTTTGTCACTGATTCGAAATGATTTATTAGGATAGTTTTTTAAAAATAGCTTATCGATATTTATTTTATTTATATAAACACTCTGGAGCTAAAAGTTATCCGCTTAGCCGTAGCCGAACATTCCCTTGCAAACGTACGTGCTCACCTAATTACCTGCGACAATCTACCACCCGAAAGAAGACGATTTTGATTAGTCATCGCCTCACGGGACAGGACAAATTTGTACACGTTCACGATAAGCTACGGCGTTGACAAAACGACCTGACACTCTGGATCCTTGCAATGTTGCTACTTGCTAGCACATTTAGGATATATTCTTTTTAGCTATAGTTTATAGTTTTTGATTAAAAATTTTAAATTTTGGTTGTTTGTAACAGAGATTACGGAGAGAGATACTGGCTTGCGATTTTGGTTGATACAGATGTTAAATTTTTAACGTGTACTATAATTAACTTGTAGATTCTGTCTTAAAAAAATACTCTATTTAAAAATTAATTAGGTACTGTAACAAAAACTAATAATCGCTTTTAGAAGTCTAACATCACCTCGCGTTTCCTCCGGACTAGTGCCCCACATGTACATGTACATGCCAAGGCTTCTCTCTCCACTCTAGGCTGGCCAACATGTTCCATGTTACCCTTGCGCTCCAGTACCTATCGCACGTATCGCGTGCTCCATTGGCACCAAACAAAGAACAAACAAATCGGCCGTCCCAATTATTTCACCAAAAGAAAAGAAGAACATATTCTTCACGCTAGTGCCAAAGAAAAACAAAAGGGAAGCCCTTTTCCTTTTCTTTTTTTTTTCTCATTTATAAAGGGAGGAGACCGGACTCCGATGCGACCAAAGCGTCCGGTCTGGGGCAACCGGGAGAAGCTGTCGGGCTGTCGGTGACCACCGGCCGGCTCCGGTCACCGTGCGAATCAAATCAGAGAATTGGCGTACGCCGGAAACGGATCAAACGAAAGGGCTAATTACCGTTTTGCCCCGCCGCTGCCGATGAACTGGAGCATTCTAGTGGCATGGGCCCACACATCACCAGTTGCGCATCCGGAATTTCCTCACGCCCTAGATTGTGAAGCACCGAAGACAATTACCTACCTAGCTGAAGAAAAGATTATGGTCCATTCATTTTAGCTTAAATTTTTGGCTTATTTTTTTACTAGTTTTAAATTTTATTTTTTCTGTCTTTTTATTTTTTTATCGGTTTTTTGTATTTGTTTGCGTTGTCTTTGATAGGCTAATCTATTTTTTCTATTTTTAAAATTTTTAATTTTAGTTGTGTCAAATAACTCATCATCAGTTACATTATAATTTTAGCCATATGCTAGCTTATTTCAATCCAATCTAGCGGCACCTATACGTTAAACTTATTAACTTTATCCTGATAAAAATCCTACTCCAAACTAAAATCTACACTGTCATAGGTCTGGATGCGCCCCAGACGGTTACCATGACCTTCACGCTCGGCTCACCGCTGCATCGGATGACACCCGCTGGTCCGTAGAATGGACATAGGTACCACTCCCGTACAGGTGTATAAATACGGTATGCAGCACGAGTCAGTGTTGTACAAGTACCACGCTGCTCCAACGATAACGCTGTAGGTTGTACGTTACTCTGGATTTTACCCAAGGCACGTTCCAATCCAGCTGCATAACAGTTAAACCGGCCCAGTAGAGTGCCTAGAGATGTTCTGCGGAGCTTTCGCTTCAACTTAATGTCCGGTTAATTCGGCTTTTTTCTAGTGTTTTTTTTTACTTTTCGCTGAAATAGCGTTACGGCGACGGTTAGTTTTTTTTTGAAATATTTAATTAAAAATAGAGAAAAATAAAAAATATCGTTATATTTCTTCAGATAATACAAAGAGAAAAAAAGCTGAGCTAAAAGAAATTAACGCGTTGCAAATGTCTTTTAGCTTTTACAGGTTAGAAGATAAAGCCAAAAACTAAACAGGCCCTAAATTCATCAAAAGCTTAAGCGCCGAAAGATTCATGGTATAAGATGACACTCACGCTGAGAAGCTACATGAAAATTTCCAGTTTTTTAACCAGAAACCAGGTTTTAAAATAAACTGTGCCCTCCAAAACGAACATTATACAAGAAACAAGTCGGCACTCGAATTAAGCACCAGAGTATTACACTTAACAACCAAATTGTCAAGTCTCATTAAGGATGTCCAATCGCTGCTAATAGTGTTCAAAGTAGACCATGTTGTGCCTCGTGGTCCCTGCAGACAGATTATACGTACACATCCTTGTGTACTCGTTCGTTTTTGGCCGTGGAGATCCAACAACTGGGCTTCAAATAGACTAGATAGTTTCCATCTGAGCAGCCAAAGGTTCATAGAATAAATACAGGAGAGATAAATAGATATTTAGTATTATTTATGTTCGACTCCGCTCTGAAAAAATAATACGGAATATGATATAAGATGAGTGATATCTATCTTTATATATCTGTATGTCAAGTATACAAGTAAGTTTGTTATAGCTTTACTTATGAACAAAATAATAGATAGACAGATTGTCGCATCTAAACAGTTGAGAAATACTGAGTGCTCTTTATTCGACATCTCGGCGATTAATCTCTCTGTGTTCGCTCTGATTGCATCCCAATTATTCAATGTCCTGTATAGGAATGCAAAATAAGCGAATAGTTTTCATCCGACTGACCGTCCAAAGACTTATAGAGCGAATACGGAATGGAGAAATAGGTATCCGGCATTATTCGTTCGATTTCAAGAAAAAATATGAAATATAATATAAGATACACGATATCCGTCGATATTACTCTGATTGCACCCCTACCAACAACCACACACAGTAGATCTGGTAACGGTCGGTGAGGGAGCATTTTCAGTTTTCATTAACAATAGTATGGAATATCCCAACCGAAGAGCCTTTGGAAAAGCGTGTTTAGACACATGGAATTATACGTCTACTCAGGAATTGGCGAATTGGCATGCTCACAAGAGTTCTACATAGAGCGACAAGTGCCAGCATATCCATCCGTCCATCAGATGTTACCTGCACGGCATGACGGCAGGCCATATCAGAATAAAGAAATTACAAAGAAAAAAAATCTCCTATCTTGGCCAAAGAGCAACATATAAGGACTGCGACTGCTCTCAGAAGGACATGCCAACCACCACCACAGTGTTGCTTTGCCGATGCAGCTTGAACGTCAATGGCTGCTCCATACCTCACAATTAATCCATAGACAGTGCATTGATCCCTACGCTGGTTTCTGAATAAAAACGCCCTGACCATAGATAGCCACAGGAGAAGGCATCCAGGTACTGACCTGGAGTCACGTTTGGGACACGTCCGGAGGGTGAAGCACACCGGCTGGAAGGACCAAGAGAGCACACATGCTTTGAGCAAACACTATCAGTAGAATGATGACCAGAAAGCAATGTTTCATTTTCTTCCATTAGGGATGAACAGAGCTGAGACATAGCTGATCAGTCTGATGCAATCATGATAGGCAACAAGAGAGTGAAGCGGTAGGGAACAGAAAAATAAAGGGAGATTATATGTTGCGCATTAGAAGGAACAGCATGATATGATTCTATCCACCCTTTGGTTCCAATTATATGTTATTTTGAGACTGCAGGAGCAATGGGCAGTGACTCCCTCACCAGAAAACTGTAATCTGACTTTCATTGCACACCTAGATTACATCTCAAGATCTGTTTTGAAAAGATAACTTGCATTTTGGGACTCCCTGAGAATAACATCACTGAAAATCAGTCCACTTCTCTAACATGATGAAAAGGCAGAAGATTAGCTGACAGCGAAAATAACTCAGATTGTAAATTAAAGATATGTAAATCGTTCCTCATTGACACAGGGCAACTACAATTCTTTCAAAGCTACCATCAGGTAAGATGTTAGTGTCACTGCAAGAAGATCGGTTCGCAACTTCAGAGAAAAAATTGTAAGCTTGCAAGATAAGTTACTCCCCACGTCTAACTTTAGAAGGTGATGTGGCTCATCAAGATGCAACAAGAGGTATCTGGTAAAGAACTGACTGAAGCTTTTTCTAATGCACACGCCATAGCTTTCGATCAATGCAAAAGTTGAAACCTGTACGTGTATGAAGGTAGATATGTACAGACCACCAAAAAGTTCATACATAGTTCGAGGTTGAAACATTCTAAAAAAGCACACAGTACAAATCTACGTCAGTGTGTTAAATAAGCCGCCCCAGCGAGCAAGGTTTGTAGGCTGTGACGTTAAGAAACAAACAAATGTGTGAAGGGACATATATTTATTTGGTAGACTAAAAATTCCAGGAGATCGACTCTCAACAATTAACTGACAGTACTGTGTTAGACCACATGGTTAAGTCTAAAGTATTTATAATGATAAATAATTAACAATATTGCGCATTGATGTTATTTAAGACGTGTGACGTGTGTGGACTTATGTCAATTAAGTTGGAAAGAACTTATGCCGGAAAAATATATTGCTTTGGTCTTTGCATTTGCAGGGTAACTTGAAGGAGGTCGTGGTCTACGACGAGGACTAAGAGATGGTTTGGTGTAAAATCATGGTCCAGAGAGTCAAGAATACTGGAGGAGACGGACGTCTTCGAGTTGGGGTGCGTAGAGATCAAAAATGGATGATACGTGCTGGAGCTACAAAGTGCGGTCCGGGGGTTAGATACGTGATAATTTAATTTTAGTTTGTCTAAAATTGGGTAGCATGATAAAAGTTAAAAAAACCCGTATTACGTAAGAGTTTTAGGTTCCTTACTTGTTAGAATTGAAAAGGAAACTCATGGTCTTAGAGATAAGATACTAGACTATAAATAGAAATAGGGTTAGGGGCTATCCCGAGGTTGAAAAGATGAAAATTTCGTCACATCACGGGCAGGGACCAGCAAGTCCAACACAGCAGGTTGTTTTTTCTTGATGTTTTCGTTTTCTTTGGTCGAGCAGTAAACGCATGCAAGGAAAGCGACGATGCTGAATTTTTATCTGCTACAGTAAAAAACATTGTAGTTGCAGTGCAAAACACTATAGGTACAGTGCAAAAAATAATTTTTTTTCTTTTTTTCTCTTTAGTTGTCTTTTGTTTTCGTTTCTGTTTTTTTACTGTATTGGTAGGTTAGACAATCAGAAAACAGTAGATTAGAGAAAAAAGCTTCCATTAGAGACTATAATCATTCACCTCCTCTAATTGATTTGACATCGACGATTCTACAAGTGGTATCAGAGTAGGTTGCAATGGCATCAGATCAAGATCGGTTTTTAGGTATGCCACTGTTTTTCGATAGATCTGATTATGTCTATTGAAAAACATGCACAGAGGTTTTTCTACAAGTACAAGGCAATACTATTTGGGAAAAGTTAAAAATCCATATATAGTGCCTCCTGTTGTTACTGCTGAAAATACTGCTGATGTTGAAGTTAATGCTAAAGGTAGAAATATTTTTTTACAAGGTCTAAGTAGAAACGAGTTTTTCAAAATTGCTCATATTAAATCTGCTAATAAAATTTGGACTACTCTAGCTGATTATCACGAAGATTCTAAGTTTGTTAATGGTGTTTGTCAGAAGCAACTTAAAAATGAGTACTCTAAATTTGAAATAAAACCTAGAGAATTAGTATATGCTCTTTTTTATCACTTTAATAAAATTGTTAGTGATTTGCAATCTATTGATGTCACATATTCTGATTCTGACAATGCTCGTCAAATCTTAAATACTTTGGATATATCTCTTTGAAATGTATTAGCTGTTAGTATTAATCATTCTGTTAATATGGAAACACTAATTTTGAATGATCTTTACTCCAAGATGAAAATACATGAGATTGATGTTTTGGTCAGGATAAACAAGTCTAATTCTTTGGGTTTAGTAACTAACCAAGCTGACAGTTCTTCTAGTTACTATTGTTTCTTTGTCTGCACTGTGTTCTATTTCAGATGAACATTAGAAGAGATTCCAGAAGAGCAGCTTGTATTTTTCTTCAACAGCGTGACCAAGGTAATTAACAACATCAGATAAGGAGGGGAGGAGGTGCAATCAGATGCTATGAATGTAGTGAGCTAAACCACATTAAGATGAATTGCCCCAACCTGAGGAGCAAGGAGGTCAAGGATGATAAGGCACCAATTTGTTGCTCTCAATTCAAGATTAACCCAAATAAGAAGCACAATTATCGCAGGGCGGTCAACAAGATACTTTCAGCACTTGATGAGATTGATTTGAGTGGTGTTGATTCTGGAACCAACGATGAAGACGATAGCAAGAAGGCAAATGATGTGGGACTTCACAGGAATGTGTTTTATAGCAGGCAGTAAGGAGCTCAACAATGATGATTTCTACAGTGATCCTGATAAGGTAAAACCTTTTTATACAGATTTATCTCATGTAGTGCTTAGATGACAGAAGAGCTCAATAAGTATAAAAAGAAAATTAAAAATCATGATCTTGTTGTTGAGGGTTTAAATTCTAAAATTAATAGACTTAGAGATTCTATTCATGACGATGAATCTTATGAATATTGTCAAGTTTTACATTCTAAGTTGGAATCTGCTAAAACAATTAATACATCAAATATAGTTCAACCTATTGATGTAACTACTAAACTTAATGAATTAAGATTGATGCATGACTCTTGTGATGAAAAGTTAAAACTTGCAAATAATTAAATTGAAATGCCCAAGTTTAGTTCTTCTATATGTTTCGAGTCAAGTATTTCTAATTGTGATATGGATCAGAAATCAAATCAATAGATACTTTATCATCATGTTTTTTCTTGATGTTTTTGTTTTCTTTGGCCGAGCGGTAGACGCATGCAGCGAAAGCGACGTTGCTGAATTCTTTACCTGCTACGGTAAAAACACTGTAGCTGCAGCGCAAATACTGTAGCTACAGTACCAAAAAATATTTTCCTTTTTCCCTCTTTTGTCCTTTGTTTTTGTTTGTTTACTATGTTGGCAGGTTAGACAATCAGAAAACAGTAGATTAGAGAAAAAGCTTCTGTTAGAGACTACAACATTCACCCATCTGATTATCATCGACAATCCTCTTTTGTCCTTTGTTTTTGTTTGTTTTTTTCTATGTTGGCATGTTAGACAATCAGAAAACAGTAGATTAGAGAAAAAGCTTCCGTTAGAGACTATAATCATTCACCCATCTAATTACCATCGACAATCCTACATACTGTTCATCAAAAATTCTGAATGGCAATCAACAGTATTTAGACACAGCCACTCAGGTTAAATATATGAAGATTTGTGGTGTGGTCTTAGCTATGAGTAGCTGCTTGTTACCTAACAGAATGTAAAGAATTAAAATATAGTCCTTACAGTAACCCAATTTCAACTTGACTACTTTAGGCGTTAAACAAAAGGCCACTGCCACATGTTCATGCCTGTGGTCCCTAACAAGTGGAATTAAATCCATCATGTTCACTACTTTGTTTAGTAAAAAGTCAACAATTCAAGAACATCATATTGGGTAACGCTTTGCTGATGTATTAAAATTTTATTCTGTTATGGTTAGAATTTAAGCTTAAACGCATTTATCAGAACTAGTAAGAGACTGACAGTTCTAAGAATCTCGACAATTGGTGAAGGGGCTTCTTGAATTCATTTAGCAGTTTGGTTGGCAAAACTTCAACATCATCTAAAGCTTTAACTAAACAGCAACTTTGTTCATACGCCAAATCATAAAAATAAAGAGGCATGCATGGAAATTCAGGCAGGGTTATGGATTCAGAGGGTAAGAAGTTTATGTTACCAAAGCTGCAGGGACAGCATTGGTGTCTACAGAGGATAATCATATAGCAATATAGCATGAGCAAGAGCAATGCATGCCTAGACATCAAAAGCTGCAGTGACAGTATAAAAATGCTTTTGTTGGTAAAGATGCTGGCACTGTTCAAATCTAACAAAACCACATGATGCTCAGGTGTCAGGGCACAATATAATTACTAAAGCATGAGAAATACAGTAGATGAATTGCAGGAGAAAATTATGTAGCTCTAACAATGATCACCGAGAGGCAACAGATGGGCAAAAGTTCAGAGAAGATCGAGACCATGAACTGCAAAATTTGAAAAAAATTCACACTGCACAACCGATTTGAACCGATTTGGCAGCCACTGAGCCACCCAGACTTCATGCATCAAGTACCAACTTAGCAGACATAAACAATATGTTTCAGGTAAGTTTTGGTTCACAAGTAGTAACACATCATAGGCCTGTCTAAGTAAGTGGGTTATTCCTTTTAGCCTTTTTTATCAAGGGTAGCATGTGCATGTGAAGACTCAAAAAGGAGGGTACATTACTATATTAACACATATTTTTAACATTGTTCAAATGGATAACAGCAGCTAAGTAAGCATAGGCATAACCGATGATGCCCTGGGATAAACAATCATGACTTTGGGTTAACTTTTCAAGGCATCCCAACTTATCCATCCTCTGAGCTGTTACACCGAAACTAGCTGGGCCAGGATTATAACACGGACCTTTTTCAGATTTCTGGCTTTCTCTAGAACCTATATGGGCCAAATAAATATTCAAACATAGCACAATCTTGTGGTTAGAGACATTCTCATGGGTTACGATGGTTGGGCCAAAGCATATACAATAGACAGGCAGACTGCCTGTCTACAAGCTTTAACATTTGGCGAAGCTTTTTCCCCATCATATTCAACATAGACAGGCCCTTTGCCAAGACCAAATTGCTTATTAAGTTGTTATGCAGATTAGTTAGTAATCTCATGCAGCTTATGCAGATTAGCCACAGATACCTGAGGAAGTGAGGAGAGTTTGACTCGCTTACATGTGGAACTTCTCTATCTGGTGGGTTTTAATTTCTCACCAAAAATTCCCAACTATTTTATTGCTTATCTCATAAGTCATAACAAACCCAGCATGGCAGCTTGTAGCAGAAAAGCTCTATAGGTTGTTGTCGAAGAAACCTAACTAAACCAGAGAGTCCCTTGCCTCCTTGGTCCAAAACTACTCATACACAATCAGTACATTTGGGTAATAGTAGTCTTAAGGCTAATACAAAAACTGAGGGATTCCATTTAGTTTCATAGAACAATTAAGTGAATACTGTGTTACATATGATTAAATATTAAGAAGTACGAAGTGACTAGCTTGCTAGCATGCAAGGGGTTCGGTAAATAGATGAACCAGTTGGCACCAATCAGGTGGAACAAAATAAACTCTAATTCCCATTAACAGAATAAACCACTAAAACTGGGGGGGAGGGGGGGGTACATCAAAGTCCTTTCCCCTTCTTAATTTGTAGCCTATTTCAAGAATCTTAACAAAGAAAATGGACAAACCTGTCAAACCATCCTTGGTCCAATTGGAAAGTCACATTTTCCTTATATTTGCTATTTACCATAGCCACCTGAATCTACTTTTGCTTGCTACCTGCATCAACACGCATACTCAAAACCTCCACTTCTTTCAGCCAGTTGATGGAATAACATGGTACTATTTCTACAAACTTAATATAACATATCCTAGTCTCCCAGTTGAGGGCCTTGATCATCTAGTTCACCTTTTATCAAACCGGTCTTTTCAGGAGTATACTACCATACCACCAGCAGAAGAGGGGAAGGGGAGAGGGGGTAGTATCATTACAGTTATGTCGTGATCTACTGCATTGTTCTTCGGTTATGTTAAACCAATAGGGAGTGATGTTCTATAAAGGCCAGGCTTAAGGATAATACAGATTCATCATGGACACACATTGGAGCATGCATGATTTAGTACGGTTCCAACCACTTTCACAAATAATCATCACATTCAACATAGCTTATACTCAAAACTTCATATGATAGCCTAAATTCGACTGTGCAGTGTAACAACTATTGAGTTTGGATGACAACATCCACCGCAACATAGTTCTTGCAGAATTCCAAGAGCTTGCATTTACTGATAACTATCTAACACTATAGGAACAATCGCATTTCCCTGCTCATCTGTAACTGACAAGAACTTTTTTTTTAGCAATGTATAACCTATTGTGACTTGTTATAGCATTAGGTTTCTGTAACAAAAAAAATATTTGGCCACATTTCAGCAGGGAGAATGAATCCCCCGTAGCATCTGACAGTGCCAACTAATGATGCATTCCATTAACTGGAAGCATTTCAGCAGAACACAACGACGGAAGATAGCAAGCCTAAGTATAGCCACGAACAATTCAACCGCAACAAGCATGGAAGAAATACATTTGAAAAAAAAAATCAAACTGTATATCATGTTCGCCACTATCGAATAAACAACAGACACTCATGCTATAAATCCTCCAGGGAAACAGGAACAAGGATACAGTTTTCAGTCCGAGGTCCATTCATTTGTGGTATCACACACACCAACCGTCTTATTGGAACCGAAACAGAGAGAAAAATCTAGAGTTCCGGGAGACCTGACCGGTGAAATTACTCGGCGTCGGCGTCTCCGGCAGCGGCGGTGGCAGCGAGGTCCTGCTGCTGGAGGCGCTCGAGGGCCTTCTGGTGCGCCCAGGTCTCGAGGGTAAGGTCGGGCTTGGCGTTGAGGCCGACGCCGAGGATGACGACGGTGAGGAAGGAGGTAACGTAGCAGGGCAGCTCCCAATCCTCCCACTTCCGCGACTCCCCGGGCGGCGGCGGCGGCCGGTTGAAGAGGTACCCCTTGGGCCGCTCCTCGTGCCCCGGCGTCGTCCAGCGCCCCGCGCCGTCCCTCCCCGCCGCGCACGCGCGACGCCGCGCGGAGCCGAGCGCGCAGCATGCTCCCGCCGCCCCGGCCGTCGAGATCGCCCGCATCGAAGCTCTCCGGCGGGTGCGTGGCCGGCGAGATTGGAGAGGAGTTGTGCTGTGCAGCTGTGGTCTGTGGAGACTGGAGACGTGGCCTTGGGAAGTACATTGGGCTGGGCTGGGCCGAGATGAGGAGAAGCGAGTGATTTTACTGGGTCTCGATGGCTCAAAAAGGAGATAAATGGTCTGCTAAAAACGGCTTCTTTTTTTAGAAATCAGTTTTTAAATAAAGTAGTTTCTTAAATTAGTTTTATAAGTCCTTTGTAGAAATCATTGTATAAGCTATTTTAAACAGGATGATTTCTTAACAAAAATATCATTTACTCTCTTAATATTATTCATAATCAATCAAAAAATAAAAGTCACGTCACTTTTGAACTGAGCATAACGGGCCGGCTGGGAGGTTTGTGGCTGTGAGTTGCTCCATGCGCAACGTACAAGGCAATAGCACTGCTCTGCCAAAGCTGTCCTTTCGCTGAAGCCGCTGTGCTTTGCTCTGCTCTGCGAAAGTGCCTCGTAATGGATCTGTTCTTTTTTTTTTTTTTTTGCTGCAGCTTATTATTTTTAACTGAAATTTTTGAATTTTAGATGTTTATAGTACAGATTACAGAGAGATCGATACTCATTTGCGATTTTGGCTGGTACATATGTTAAGTTTTTAACATGTACTATGTTTAACTTATAGACCCTATCTTGAGAAAATACTCCGTTTAAAAGTTAGGTACTGTAGCGGCTGCTAAAAGCCGGCCGGCTTGTGGACTGAAGAACAGGCCCAATAATCAGTATATTACAGCCGGAGGACTCTTGCGTCCATGTCATCCTTTTTGCAAAAAAGTCTCTGTGTTTTGCGAAATCACGTAAAGATCCTCGATTCTCATAAAAAGGTCACTGTCGGGTTTTTTTTCAGAAAAACACCCTCCACTATACCGAAATTACGTATTCTTTGTTGGGTAGCGCCCTATGGTTTTCTAAAATTACATATAGGTTCTCATTTAGTTACCTATAAATCTTTAAGGTTCTCAGTTTTTTACAAAAAAAATTGCAGGCAAGAGTGGTCCATTGCAAGCACGGGCCATTGCTCAGATCTCCAGCTATAGGCAGCAGCGTCTAACAGAGCATATAGTACCAAACAATAGGCTGTCAAAGTTCATCAAATGAAAAGCCCAGTTGTGAATAGCAGTTTGGCAATGAAGAGCAGTAAAAATGGTAGAGACTGCAAGCACAGTCGTCCCACATCTATGGCATTTTGGTATTGTATTCCACTTCTGACTTCTATTTAAAAAAATTAGAAGACAATACGAATACATAGTTTTTGAAACGACTTCTCTATTTTTTTGTGCTATTATCTCGCTATAGGGATAAAGCAATGGTCACAGATGCATCACCCACCCCTACTCCTATCATGCACATGTATCTTTTATTTGTTTTTTGCACAGCTCATCCTCTTCTTCTAAAAACCATTTCTTTTATCTACTACTACTTATTTTCGGTTAAAAAACATAAACTATAACCAAAAACTACCAATAAAAGCCAATAAGAATCACCCTACATCCCAAGTCGACCGTTTGTGGGAGTCAACAATCTCTCCAAGTAAAATGAATCTGGTCAGGCAGCTGCTACTGACCGTGTCGGAACTTCGAATCCTCCTTGTCGCCGTATCTGCTGTGTCTCTCTGCCTTTGTGGTGGCTAGTAGTACAGCCTTGTTTAACAATGGATTAAGCAGTTGGTTCAATTACTGTACAGTAGGGTGTATTTTTTACGGTGTTTAAAAGTGACTTTTAGTTTTTGTTATAGTAACTAATTTTTAAACGGAATATTTTTTTAAGACGGAATCTATAAATTAACTATAGTACACGTTAAAAGCATAATATATGTACCAGTCAAAATCATAAACAAATATCTCTCTTCGTGATCTCTATCATGAATAATCCAAAATTTAAATATTTTATTTAAAAATCGTAAATCACAGTTAGAAGTCAAATACAACAGGGCAGAGTCCAGGGGAACGAGGAGGGAAGGGATGGCCGGGAAGCGGGGCTAGATAACTGAAAGTAGACACATGGGACAAAAATCTCAATCGGATGATTATTGCGGCACTGGTTAGAAGCCGGCTTCTGGCTTCTTCTTCTTCTGTCTTTTGGTAAGTGTAGTGTAATAGCTATTAAATTTTTTAAATAAAAAAATAAAAAACACCGCTATATCTTTAAAACAATAACAAGGAAAAGAAAAAAACCAAAAAAATACTAAAAAGCCAAAATCAAGAAGATAACGTGTTTCAAGTGACTTCTGACTTAATGCTTTTAAGCCGTTTAGAGCAGGATCTAAGGTCATGTTCTTTTAGCTTGCCGGGCGATGGTTTTGTATATAATTTTCAAGATAGCAGCAGACTAGCGGAAACATCAATGCGAATGACATATGCGATTTTGAGGTTGAAAAGCCATTTAGACAATCAACTTTAAAAGATCACCCTATTTATTTTGAATTTTTGAAAACAACCAAAAGACAAATGATCAAAATAATAGGGACTAGGGAACTGAGCTTGGCTCAGTTGGC
The DNA here is from genome assembly GCA_036346245.1 of Bonia amplexicaulis. NCBI lineage: Eukaryota > Viridiplantae > Streptophyta > Magnoliopsida > Poales > Poaceae > Bonia > Bonia amplexicaulis. The sequence goes on along the minus strand of CM070756.1, from coordinate 2,159,113 downwards.
AAAAGATGCCATGGTGCACCCAGCCACCCGGCTTTGAAGCCTGCGGTGCTCATTTTTTAAGAGTATTATTTATATGAACAGTATTCTTAGATGTTATTCATGTAAATAATGGTACTGAGTACACACGTATGTGGGTGTTTCTAGTGGTCAAAGTACATACCCGCGCTCCGGAGACTACTGGGTCTCTGTCTCGCTTTAAGCATGTGCATTGAACACATCCATATGGATGTATGTATGATGCCGTGTGTGTATTTATGTATGTGTGATTTATCCTCAGTTTTTCTCGTTCAAGCTCGCCGCGTTTCTTTTGCTTTTGTCACTGCTCCTACAATCAAGCTTTAGGTGGTGCCAGTTTTACCATAGCTTATAGTTTTTTTTACTATAGCTGACTATTTTTTTTATTATAGCTAATGATGATTTATTTAATGTAGTTAATTAAAAAAATTAAAAATACAATATGCAGGAATAGGAAAAAAACAAGAAAAGGCAAAGCCGGAAATAAAGGAATTGTTAAGGTTGTAGCACTGTAAATCAAGTAAATTAAAAAGCGAACACTCAGACAGGGGGTGGGGGGGACATTCTTCTTTTCCTCGCGCAGACACCAACACCAGAGCACTTCAGTTATTTTGGCCGATGATTTATAGATTTTTTATTACTATTTATTAGTCTAATAAATAATAATTATTGAGAAAAAGTTGAACAAAAACGGCTGAAAAAACAGGAAAGAACATAGACCAATATTTATCTTCTTCTATACCAAAAACTATAACCCAAGTTAATAAATAACTAACCTCGCACCGTCGCACGTACGTACGCACGCTCATATACGAACACAGAGTTGGTACATCGTACATGGTACATCATTACATTACACGACACCGTAGTAGATCATCCGACGTCGGTTTCCTATCGGACGGCTCTCGCTCGTGTGTTACGTTCACGTGCACTTGCCGAGCGGGCCGCCGCAGAGGCAGCTGTTGCTGGCGAACGACTCGGCGTCGAGGTGGTCGAACGGCGGGCCGGCCGGGATGGTGCCGCACAGCCGGTTGTGGCTGACGTCGAGGTGCCCCACGTACGACGCCGAGGCCAGCGACCGCGGCACGCTGCCGGTGAGCCGGTTCCGGGACAGGTCGAGCACCATGAAGTAGGACTGGCTGGTGAACACGTCCGGGATGGGCCCCTCCATGGCGTTCCGGCTCAGGTTCAGGATCCCGAGCCCCTTGTTCTGGAGAAGGCTCGCCGGAATCCGACCGGAGATCTGGTTACCGCCGAGGTACAGGGAGGTGAGCACCCGGCCGGAGCCGAGGAGGTCCGGGATTGCACCGGTGAGCTGGTTTTCGGCGAGGTCGAGGTCGGCGAGCCTGTCCAGGGACCCCACCGACGAGGGGATGGGCCCGGTGAGCCGGTTGCGACCGAGCAGCGCGCGGCTGAGCATGGCGAGGTTGCCGAAGTCACCCGGGATTCGGCCGGTGAGCTGGTTGTTGGTGAGCTCGAGGTGCTTCAAGGAAGCGAGGGAGGTGATGGAGTAGGGGATGGTGCCGGCGATGAGGTTGTCGGCGAGGTTGAGCACGGTGAGGCGGGATAGGCTGCCGATGGACGGCGGGATCTCGCCGGTAAGGCGGTTGCCGGGGAGCTCAAGGATGCGGAGGTAGGGGAGCGAGGTGGCAACGCAGGACGGGATGGGCCCGGAGATCTGCTTCCAGTCGGCGAGGATGAGGGAGGAGAGGCGGTCGAGTCGGCAGACGGCGTCGGAGATGTAGCCGGACATGACTCCGGAGGCGGGGCGGCCGGCGGGGGCCATGACGGGGTCCTCGGCCTCGCCGCGGAGAGTGAGGTCGGCGACGTGGCCGGTGGTGGGGTCGCAGCTCACGCCGTACCAGTTGGTGCAGCACTCGGTGCCCATCCACGACGAGAACACGCCGAGGTGCGGCTCCGACAGCGCCGCGCGGATCGAGAGCAGCGCATCCCGATCGTGCGCCGAGCACGCCGCGGTGGCTGCGGCGGCGGACAAGAACACGGCGAGCGTGGCGAGCGCGAGGAGCGGCGTGGCCGGGATTGGAGCGGGAGATGCCATTGCTTCGGCTCGAGTGGACGGACAATGCTGCTGCTGAGTGGTGAACTTGCAGAGCTAAGCTTTTGGCAGAGGCCGGCAGTGTTAAAATGACCGTTTTGCCCTTCAGCAAGCGCGTCCGTTATGCGTGCTTCGGGTAGGTGAGCCATAATACTACTATAAAGTAGTATCTTGGCTGATGGAGGGCCTGTTTTTTTAAGTTTTTTTAGGTATTTTTAAATAAATATGAGTCATTTAATTTTTATGATTTAATTGTACAAATTGATTAGAATTTAGTTATGCTAATATCCACACTACTAATAATAGAATTTTTAAATAGGTAAAATTGCAAACAAAACAAATATCATAAAATTAATTTTCACAACCTCGTGCGCCCGATCTCGCTGAAGATCATGTGGGATCCGATGACACTCTCATCGGGATCACATACTATTGGCGTGTGGATGGCGAGCGCCATGGCCACACACAGCAGTCATCAAGACCAGGCTAGCCAGGAGCCCAGGACGGCCATGGTGTATGTCGCCACCTTGTTCCCGCACGTTATGATCTGTAGCTGCAGCGCCATGAACAGCCCTACATGCGCAACGTAACCAAATTACTCCATTGCTCCCTTGTTCCTGAAGCTAAAGTCATCTCGCTCCACGTAGTCCTCCCTGACCTTCGCTCCATCCACTGCAATAAAGAAATGTGAATACGTACAAATTAACCCAAGAAGCGCATCCCAAATCTGGTAGTATTTGGTGAAAAAGATTGCTACTTTTGCCGAGGGGACTTGACGGCAACGACGTCGTTGTAGTTCGGCGTGCTGCCACTGAAGACATTCGACACAGGTATCTAAAGTCTCTAATACCCTTACAAATCAACGGTCAGATTTTATTTCTACTACCAGTATAATGTACTGTAAAAAGTCTCTTTTTTGCTTCGGTTTATGGCATTTGAGCTGTTCATGAGAGAGTATGAAATAACAGAAACTCACGAGTGATTTTGGCTTATATAAATAAAGTCACTACAGTCTGTACTACAATCAATTTATAACCTCGCCTTAAAAGACATCTTATTTGAAAGCTAGTCACTATAGAAAAGACAAAAAAATAGCTTTTAGAACCTGAAAAGAATAGGCCCAGAGCAAGGTTCATGGTGACCAAATGCAAATGGTCATCCTACCCTTGGGTCAGCGGTGAGGTTTAGCGCCAGCCTGAGAGTCTAATGTGGTGTTCCGAGTCTCAAGAATGTCTGTTGAGTGGGCTCATCGTCAGCGGGGGATCCAAAATTTTCAAGATAGGTGTTTGAAGTTAATAAAATATTATTCAAAGGAAAAAGTCATCGATAGAAAAAAATCAAAGTACAAATTATCCCACCAAAAATATATCAAAATAATGTAGAAAATTATAAAATAATTAAGCAAAATATAGTTTTAATTCTATGACCCTTCACGTAATTTTAGGGATAACCTTTTATCATTTTTTTAGAACCACCTTGCTAACTTTGTTCAAAATTTTATGTTAACCAATTTAAAAGTTTAAGAAAATTTCATTTATTATGTTAATCTAACCAACACTATCTACAAAAAATTTAAATATGTAAATTTCTTCATTTTTGAATGTTTTATGTTCTACATTTCACAAAGGCACAATCATTCATTGAACTATTTAGGATTTACCAACTTTGAAATTAAGAGGAAGGGTGGGAGATTGAACGCAACTCATCTGGGATTGAGACCTCGCCGCAACACCGTGCGTTTCATACCTCCTTGCTCGCCACGTCACTATCCAACTTGCCGCTTCACTTTTCTGCTCACCCGCATCGTCTCGTACCCTCGCTTCGCTTCTAGAGCACATCTGTAACCCTGATTTAAGAATTGGTTTACCTTCTAGCTGGCTCGTCGCCGTCGGCCACCACTACACGTCGTACGCTCCCTGTCCCTTTCCTTGGGCGTTGTCGCATGTGGCCATTGTGGACTCGCATCAATGCGGCACTACATCATGCCTTTCATTTGGCCGGCTCTCTCACCCTCCACATACGCCCCATCACTGCATTGCGAGAGAGATGAGCGAATTATGGTTAGGACTTGCGTGGTCTTTTGGGGCCTTAGGGAATTTAGATTGTGATGGTTTTGATGGGTGTAGAGAGAGTTTTAGTAATCTGATAGAGAGATGTGTGGGTTGTATTATGCTGATTTATATTTTTTAGATACAAATATATAGTATTTTAGCTTAATTAAAAATATATATGTGTAATATACCTACTATAACTTTTTTAAAAAAAATATGTATTCAGTTAAACACTACGAACTTAAGAGGGTCTACCCCTGCTTGCCATAGAGCAAGCGAGTACACCGTCTTCTCCTCCCAAGACAGCCATGGCAGTCTTCCCGTCCGCAGCAGGTAGGTTTGGCGGTGGGCTGCACCGGACCGGCGAGGGGAACCACTAACAGTTCATTGGAACAGTGCCTTTATCGCTTTGGTCTCACGGTTTGAACTTCAACCAAATGTTCCATGCGCATGGAAATGTCTCGTGTCCAGAGTCCAACTTATCCCGTTTTCTTCTCTCAGTAGTGTGTTGTGTATGTTCGAGCCCCACCTTCTACCTTAACGACCCGCAGCTCCTAAGTTTCATCGGCTCTGTTCTTTTCAGTTTCTACAAGCTGTTTTTCGGTTTTTCTACAGTAACTAACTTTTAAACAAAGTATTTTTTTAAGATAAGATCTGTTAGTTAATTGTAGTACATACTTTACTGACTTCATTTATATTGGCAAAAACCGCACGTGAGTTTCTGTTATTCTGTAATCTTTCATACAAACAGCCTAAAAGACACAAGCCGCAACCAAAAGCCACAAGTCACAACTAAAAAGAACAGGCCCGTTGCAGAGTGTTATGTTACTTCTGAATGTTTGGTTTTGGTCATGCTTCAAATAATCTTAGGTTTTAGTTTCTGGTTTATCATTTTTTTCTAGTTTTTTCTTCTTATTTTTTTGCATTGTTCGCATTGATATAATAATTTTTGTATTTAATTACATAGAATAAGCTAATAATAAGTATAATATAAAATAATTTTTAAACTCTGGTTTATAAGTAAAGTTACAAGTGAATGAGTGTCACATGAAGAGGTGGGGACACGAGTCTCTGTGGGGCACGTGCAGTGCCGGTGAGGGGCATTCAGAGCGCCTTATCTCCTCGCCATAAGTGGGTCTGCGCCACAGTGTCAGCGTGTCTGCGTGTGTGCGCTACTGTGTTTGCTTTGCAACGCAACGCAACGCATAATGCAGAGATCGGAGATCTCCCGAGAGGACAAATGAAGGCCTGATCTGCTTTGGACCTAACCCTATTCACTCAGTTCAAAATGGATTTTAGCTGTGTTTGTTGTTTTTCAGTTGAAACAGACACTGAGCTATTTAATTAAAAAATAAATAAAATATAAAAAACCGTTATGTCTGTAAAGACAGTACAAAGAAAACACGCATTTAAAAAACTAACTTATTCAAAACAACTTTGAGCTTTTCGAAAGTCACAGGGCATGTTTTTTTTGGCTGCGGTTTTTGATTTTTGGCTGAAATTTTTTAATTTTAGTTGTTTATGGTACATATTACAGAGAGATAGATATTCACTTGCGATTGTGGCTGATATAAATATTAGATTTTTAATATGTAGATCGTTTAACTTAGAGACCCTGTCTTAAAAAAATACTCTATTTAAATATTAGATGCTATAACAAAAACTAAATACCGCTGGGTCGTAAGATAAAGAACAGACCCACAAACTTAAAAGCCAGTTTGCACTCGGCCTCACGCTCCCGTACCGTCGGATCTCGATGGGACAATGATCTGTTGCCGAAGGCGACCGATGGCCATCAAATCTATCACGCGTGATGGCCTTGGCTCTTGACGTCGCATTCAGGAATCTTGACGAGTACGGGACCAGAGAAGCGTCTCTTCGCCGATCTTAACTGGTTTCTGGAGACATCAATGCATGCAATGGAGTGGCAAGTTAACAACGACATAAAGTGGTGCTTAATTTAGCAACGACTTATGATTTTTTTTATAGCTAACTTATTTTTTATTGTAACTACAAGTTACTTATTTAGTATAATTAAATTAAAAAATCTAAAAAATAAAAAACAGATTATCCTATCACGAATAATACGAAGAAATACGAAAAAACCAAAAAGCAAAAAGCCCTAAAAGCTAAAAGGCCAGATAAAGATGAAATTAAGAAATAGTGAATTAAAAACTAGAAATCAGAAGCTGAAACAAGCTGGACCGGGTGTATGGCCATGTTCTTTTCGACTTTAAAAAATTTTTAAGCTTTTCTACAAGAATCAGCTTTTAAGCGGATATCTTTTAAGATAGAGTATACTAGTTAATTATAATACATACTATATCGACTTCATTTATATCGGCAAAAATCATACGTGAGTTTTTATTACTCTATTATCCCTCACACGAACAGTCCAAAAATCACAAGGCGTGGGCATGTGTTACCATTCTCGTCGCTGTGCGTGGTCCGTTGCATTGCCTCGGAGATGGCCGGGCGGCACGTAACCATGCACATGTATTGGTTCACCTCGCGCCTCCATGGCTTGCATGCAGCAGGAAGGCAGGCACAAGCAGATGGCGTTCCGACATGGTGGGTCTGTCTCGGCGACCACATGCAGACGTAGCGGGAAGCAGGCGAAACAAACACCATAAGGCCCCGTCCGTTTCGGCTTTAGTTTCTGATTTCTGGCTTATTTTTCACTATTTATAATTTCATCTTTTTCTGAACTTTTAACTTTTTTTGAACTTTTTTGCCGGTTCTTTTTTGCCGTATTCGTTTGCGTTGTTTGTGATAGGCTAACATATTTTTTATATTTTTTAATTTTTTAAAATTTAATTATGTTAAATAAGCCTCTGTCAGCTATAGTGTTTTTTCAGCCAGCTACAATACTTTTTAGCCATAAGTCATCAAAAATAAGCTCAAATGATCACCACCTAAGACTTAGATTGCGAGCATAATTAGCATGCATTATTGCACGAACATGGATGGTGTGACATGGTTCGTGTACACAGGAGTGGCTAGGATACGGAGACCAGTACAACTGTACGTGCGTGACTGCATGTCATGTTTCGAGCCCTAATGGATTGTTAGCGTGCTTTCTGCACTTGAACCGTGCTCTCCCTTTTTTTGGAACGTATGGCAGAAGCTCTGTACGTTCATTAATACCTGCTTAATTGGGCTTAAACTTTTAGCTTCTAACTCCTTAGTTTTAGCTTAAAGCTAGAATAATTGGCCCTGCTCATTGGGATTTTTTGGTGGCTTATAGCTTATTTTCACTGTTTTAGTACTATAATTAGCTTAATTTTGTATTGTATCTGCTAGTGACTTTTTTAGCGTAATTAAATTTAAAATTTTAAAAATTAAAAAGATTAGCCTACAGACAATGCAGAGGTATACGAGAAAAAAATAAAAACCCCTAAAAATCCAAAAAACTAGAAAAACGATATTAAGAAACTAAAACTTAGAAACCAAAGACCCAAGGGAGAAGCCCAAATGAACAGAGTGAACCGTGCTCTCTATGTTGCTAAGCATTAAAGGTAGTAGCCGCCTGCATATCTTCTGAAAAAATAACTAGTAATAGGTGGTGCTTATTTATATTTTTAAGTTTAGGCTTATGACCTTTTTTTTGCGCTGTATTTTTTACTGTAGCTATTGTTAATTCTTTAGGGGTAATTAAATATAAAAAATAAAAAATATATCATCACAGATAATATACAAAAAAATAAAAAAGTAAATTAACACAATTAAGAAAATATAAGCCACAATCAAAACTAAGGCCTCAAATGGGCGGAGCGAAGCTGGTCTGTAAAAATACTAAGGGCGCAGGTGAAAAGGTCCGACATCGATAATTCACAAGCGATTGACCACGTGCCAGCGACGTCAATGCGGCGGTGTACCGGGTCATGGGAAACCGGGCACAGCTGGACCGGTGGGCCCGGCGCTCATGTGATGCGCGGGCCCGGATTTAAGGGTCGGCACCTAGACTGGGATCCAGGTGCGTATTCAATTGCGCCTAGGCGTCCCCTGCCTGGTGCATTCAACCGTAATGAATGAATGAATGAATGAATGCACCATTTTCCACACGTACATGCATGCATTTTCTCGTGTACCACAGCCTTAGTCTATACATGAATGAATGAATGCACCATTTTCCCTCGGTTCTCTTTTACTTCACTTATTACTACTAAAATCCGTACCATCATTTTTTAAATTTAACATTAATAGATTTTAAACTATATATATTAAATTATATTATTAGATTTATCGTTAAAAATAGTTCTACAATATTATAATTTTATTAATATATCCTAGTGCAAAGTTATAAAAAATAGCGATCAAAGTTACATCTTGAAAACCGTAAAAATTCAAACAAAGGGAGTAATTAGACTATCTTTTGCTAAGTTTCAGTTCTGTTTAGTTTATGGCTTATAACTCTTCTCAAACAAATAAATGAGACATTTTCTTTGCCATCATTTTAAAGTAGCATATCGAAACAACATTTTTGAAGTGACTTATTGATATTAAATTCATTTATATAAATATTCGTGTTATAGTAAAAAAAACTATAAACTGTATAAAAAAGAATCCACCCTAAAATTGATAGGTGATGGCAAAGGAGGTAACTTTGAAATGCATTTCTTTAATGATGTAGCTACACGAAGTTGGGATTCTCTTGGAACTTTTACAATGTGCTTTTCCAGCTCTAAGATTCTGATGCATAAGTGTTAGAACACAAATCAAGTGTATATATGTTAATGGGCATGTTCTTTTGGACTGTAACTTATAGTTTCTAGTTGTGACTTATTAGTCTAATAAATAGTGATTGCTGAGAGAAACAAAAGCCACTGAAAAGCCAAAAAAAAAAGGACCGATATAAGGAGTTAATCTGATGATACAGTTACACAAATAGAGCATCCTTTTCTTTTAGGATACGACAGATGTTTTTTAACTGTGATTGATGGTTTTGTCAGTGTTTTTTTGAGATGGTAACAGAAGGTGCACACGGTTTTAGACATGAGAAGTTGTTTGGAGATTCAGATCAAGAAATCGTCCTATCTATTTCGATTTTCAGAGAAGCTAAAAAACAAAAGCACAAAAAAACAAAACATAGCCGAGGTGCAGATGCTTCACAGCTTCACCCGGTTGCTGTGGCCTCTGCAATTTGGGTGCCGCTCGGTTGGGATGAAATAAGCTGGCTTATGGCTGAAATTGTACTGTAGCTGATGGTGGCTTATTTGACGTATTTAAATTTACAAAATTTTAAAATAAAAAATAGGTTAGCCCATCACGGACAACACAAACGAATACGGAAAAAAGAACCGGTAAAAAAAACTAAAAAGACAGAAAAAGACAAAATTTGAGCCAGAAGCCAGAAGCTTAAGCCGAAATGAGCAGGGCTTGATCTGAAATTTGAAAGGAACTTGAGATTCAGACATCATGCATGGATGGATTTTTTGTAGAATAATCTATTTTTTATTTGAAATAACATAAATATACTCGTGGCGATATTTTTTACAGAAATAGACTACAGTAGCCCTACAGTTGGACGACTGGAGCATGTCGTCCAACGGCCAGACGACATGTATGTAATCCGTCTGCCCAACGGCCAGGTGACTGGGGGGTTAAATACCGAGGCCGCTCGGCCGTCACCTCAAGGGGACTGGTTCTAGTCGCTCAATGGTCGGGTCCAACGGCTTGCATACAACATTGCTGTTGCTTTCCCGTTGGGCGATAGGCCGTAGGGCGATTGGAGCCTATTTCTATAAAAAATATCGCCGCGGGTATATTTCTATTAATTCGAATAAAAAATAGGTTATTCATACAAAAAAAATTCGTGCGTGGATCTAGATCTGGGCCCACACATATCCGTCACCCCACTTGTTGATTTCTGAGCCATTTTCAGGGCAGCGAATAACATGGGCCTGCAAGTTCATTCAGCCCAATCCCTGAACCGGGCCTACCGACATGTCAACTATAACAACATAGGCAAGCTTCATATCAGGCTGAACAATTAACTGTGATGCATCGGCCCTGCCAAGTACACATTCGAAGGCCGATTACGGCTTGCATGGTCGAGAAAACGTAATCCTGCCCAGTTGAGGCCTTTAGGTTTAGGGCCTATCTGGTCAAGTAAAGCCCATAGTTTCCTTCCTTCGTCGCGTTGGATGGTTCGCGAAGGAACTTGAGCTTTCCGCTTCCTTCCTTCCGCTAATGGCATCCCTTCCCTCTTTGTAGCTCCCTCTCCTCCGCGGCTCCGCCTGCCATTGTTCCGGCCCGAAGCAAAAGCTACTTTGTCTCGTTGCCTCGTCTAAGCGCTTTCCCTTCACCTCTCTCTCACTTCTCCCCTCCACCCAAGAAAGAGGAAGGGAAATCTTATAGACCAGGAGTCTCCGCTCCTCCTCCTCCTGCTCTTGCGGCATTGGGAAATTCCCTCCCTGGATTTGCTCAGTTCGGCGGTGTATCTCCTCTACTTGCTGTTACTACCGATTCGGGTCTGTATTCTTTCGCAGTAATTTGGATTTGACCCATGGTGTGATGTTCTTTAGAAGCGATTCTAGCTGTGTTTTCGTACATTTGTTGGTTGCGTTTGTGATTAGAGCCATGGACGGAGTTGGTCCGGTTGGCATTGTGGATTCCGTGCCATCTAATAACATTTCTGTTTGCGCCCATCTCATTTTTGAATGTGATATCATTTGAATGTTGGGACACCATTGCGATGATCCTTTGCTTTCAATGTTTCAAACGTTCGTGGATGAGTCGTTTCTTCTCATGTTTCGTCAAGTTTGCATGAATTAACCTCTCCAGAGCAAGCAAAGAATATGAGTGTTGCTTTGTGTAGCAGGCAACGACTCCATAAGGCAGAAGCTTGTAATTCTTTAACATGCCATGTAGTCCGCAACTTTGTTGTTCTCGGTTACTTGCGTATGTTTTGCCATCCTAAATTGTTTGTGTGGGTAGTGTTTTGTCTGAATACATCACGCAGTGCCGTGCTGGTGCTGGACTAGGAATAGGATTGATCTGCTTTAGTTTGGACATTGGTTTCGTGTTCTTATTTTAAGTTCAAGACGAACAATGAGACCTTGCTGTACTAGTTCTTACATTTCAGTTGTCCATACATATCATATGCAGGTGATTATACCCAAACTGGATGAGGCTCTATTCACCTGCAGTCCGTTTGCGGCGATCTGCTTCATGTAGCATGCTTTCCCATTCTAATCAATATCAAGGAGGATTTTCACAAAGTATGGCCTTACGGAAGTGTTCGCTGTCACAGTCAAGCAGTTACCATGTGAAGTCGGGATTAGTTGATATTTCTCTTAACAAGAGTATAAAATCTTCTGATCCGCAAAGTCTAAAGTACTTTGTCAGTTTAGTGGGTCGACAATTCCATTGTGGAGTGTCAACCAGAGAGGGTGGTTTAAGTATAAAGCTTGACATGCCTTCACGTGAAAAAATTTCTAATATTAGCTGGAATTGGAGAGGAATGGCTCGAAAAATAGGAGGTACAGCCGGTGGACTTTGCTTAGGTTTTTCAATATCTGAAATAGCAGCAAGCGCTGAGGGTCCTGTGGATAGAAACATCAACAGTGGCCAAACTTCGTCATCATCTACCAGTTCAACTCATGGGAAGAAAGTCTACACAGATTATTCTGTGACCGGTGAGGAGAGGAATGCAATTTTTTTAGCTTAGTAAATTGATTTTTTAAAAAGAAAAATTTCTTGGAGTGTCTTCGATATCATATGATTCAAATGTACAACTTGGGCATGGTCATAGCATAACATTTAGCTGACTACCTGTGACTGATTTACATGGATCCCCCAGGCATTCCTGGAGATGGAAGATGTTTATTCCGCTCTGTGGTTCATGGGGCATGCGTTAGGTCGGGGAAACCCATACCTAAGGAGGATCTTCAGAGAAAGCTAGCTGATGAATTGAGGGCACTGGTATGTCTGGAATGCTTATGGGTAATTGGTTATTAGTGCAATTGACTTTCTTCTCTGAAGCTCCTATATAACTTCATCATTGTATAGGTTGCTGATGAATTGGTTAAGAGACGGGCAGAGACTGAATGGTTAGTTGACACTTTCTTATTGTGATGTTTGTTCTTCTGAGTCTAAAATGAGATTAAACCACGAATGGTTATTGCTGATACATTTTGAACTGTTGCATTTCCTTGTCACGCCAATTTGCAGGTTTGTTGAGGGGGATTTCGATACATATGTCTCCCAGATTAGGCAGCCACATGTGTGGGGGGGTGAGCCCGAATTGTTCATGGCTTCACATGTTCTTCAGTAAGTAATTGGATTTCTTATGCATTTAATTACACGAATATCAAAGATAGATTCCACTATTCCAGTTATACCATTATAAGATTTGCGTATTTCTTGTTGGCTAAAATGTGTCGTAGTGCGGTCTCCTCGTAAATGTGTCTTAGCTTTATGACAAAAGAGCACATAATGTAAAAAAATGACCCTTTGTTTTCTCTGTGAGTGTATGAGAAGGAAGCACCAGTTCTTAATTTTCACCTATATTGCTACTTCTTTTTTTAAGTAACCCGTATAGCTGTTTCGAATTTTACAAATATGTTCATGTTAAATCATGTTCTAAACCACAAATGCAAATTCTGATGACAGTTAAAATTTGATAGCCAAGAATTTCTTATGTCAATGCAAAGAAAAAGGTTCCTTCTTAATTTGATCTATCTCCAGTTATCAAGTACTAAAGCAGTATGGTTCGAAGTACCAAAGAAGTAAGAACACCATCACTTTGTTCACAGGATGCCAATAACTGTGTACATGCATGATGAAGAAGCTGGTGGATTAATAACAATCGCTGAATATGGCCAACAGTATGGTAAAGAAGATCCAATCCAAGTTCTATATCATGGTTTTGGCCATTATGATGCTCTACGGATTCCAGCAAATAGGGGCCCAAAGACAAGACTGTAGAATTTTGGAGTTCAAGATTCAAATGGTAAGTTCAAAGTATTATCTTTTCCCTTCTTTCCATGTAGATATGTTGTTGAAGTACTGATGGGTGAGACCATGGGAGTGAATTTGTTTCAATTGTTTATATGACCTCAATGAACATTACAAGCTTTTCAGCTCTTAACTTGATGTGCAAGATGGCCTTGTTGAAAACCTTTTTGTGCCCTTTCTATAGAATTTGTTTTCCTTTTCTTGATCGATCTAGAGCTTGGAGAGTTTACCACATGACTGTTTACGTCCATGTCCACCCCTCGTTTGTATATAATCTAGTGCGTGAGTGAAATATCCAGTACAGTACAAGTGTTGAATCCTGAATTTCTGATGTAGAGACTGCTTATCTTGTTAGATGGAGCAAAATTATTCCCTGAAAATTGTGCTCATTGCCACACTTTTGCTGGCAGGCACTGTTGCAAAAGCATTTGATTAAGTGCATTGCTCGAATGGATTTTTCTTCAGGCACGGGCTTATAGAATCGAGATGATAAGAGATACAACTATGCAAGACATTTCATTCTCTGTATGAAGCTGCCGAAAGAACAAAAAACGGTGCAGCCCATTGTCCCCAGAAATCCCAGATGCTTATGAAACGTCCAACAAGGCAACATCGTTAGAGTAGATGACCGAATCCTTCTTGTTGGTTGTTCATGCACTCACTGTACGTACCTGTAGTTTACTGTAATCTGCTAACTTCACTCATGCTATGACAATAAAAAGGCGGCAGATTTCTTCCCGCCAATGACCCCGGTGTTCCTTGCCCAAGTCTTGATGGTACACCATTTTTTATTTAGATCTAGTTAGTACCTTCTATTTCATGGTAGGACTTCAATCTGATGTTTGCTCTGTCCTGGAAAGGCCAAGCTGGCCTCTTGACATACTTGCATAACTAGGTGCTGCAAAGGTTAAAAGCAGCACACCAACTGTTTCTCTGAAGGTATCTACCCCCTTTTCTGATGCACTGGGGAGCAGGGGCCAACCTTCTCATTGCAAGGATTCAGACTGAACTGGACAGCATTTGTTGCAGCATCCAACGATTCAGTCAAGAGAGTACCCCTTTTTGCCTGGACTTCAAGCAAGTTCAGCTTCGTGCTATTGGTCTCACAAACCATTCAGACAGAACATAGCTGCAGAGGTAAAACGTAAGTAAGCTTGTTCTTATATTTGCCATGTGCCAGGAAATAGCGCTTAAGTTTGGTGCCATGCATTTCCTGGGTGTTAAGTTCAACAAGCATGGATCATCTTCTTGCATTATGTTCAGTCATCCACCTAGACACCTAGAGGCTAGATAAAAAAAAGCCTTGGTGTGACAAAATTGTATAGAACAATGGCCTGTTCTTTACGGTTTCTAAAAGTGGCTTTTAGCTTTTGCTACAGTACCTAACTTTTAAATAGAGTATTTTCTCAAGACAGGATCTACAAGTTAATTGTAGTACACGTTAAAGCCTAACATCTGTATCAACCAAAATCGTAAACGAGTATCTCTCTCTCCGCAATCTCTGTCGTAAACAGTCAAAATTCAAAAATTCTATCCAAAAATTATAAGCCGCAGCAAAAAAAAAAGAATAGACCCAATATTATCGCTAGCTGCAGGTGCGTTGCATCATGTACTCCGTGGCGTGTTTCGCTGCCTCCGCGTTTCGATCCGCGTTGCCCTCCCGACAGTACCCCTCGTTTTTTGGAATTTAGTATGTCTCTTGCTTAAAAAAAATATTGATATGTCCTCAAGGTAACAATAAATATTTGTTCTTTGCTCTCAGAAAGAATAAAGTTCTATTTTACTTTGTGTCCATTCTATTTGTTTTGCTCTTGGATCTGTGTTGCGTTTTGTTGATATTATTTTGTACTCCAATTTAAAAATAATCATTTGATCTTTAGAGGAGCAACAATCATTCCTATTATATTTGTGCCGTGGATTGAACTAATTGAGGAAGATGTAGGGATAGCTTCCACAAAATGATAGCATATGTTGATAGCATATGTTGTGCCTATCTCTATGGGTTACTTTCCCTAAAACCACATACAACTTATATACTATAGCGCCAGTTTACAGTCAAATCTTTTTAATTGCCTATGTTAATTCTCTATCTAAATGATGTATGTTATATCTAATAAGTGAATTATCGTTAATGCTAAATACATTTATATATTATCTTATATTTCTGTTGCAATGTATGGATATTTTACATGTTACATTAATCCTGAGGATCACTATAATCCTTGAGATTTCCCACATGTAACTTTAGCAAAAGCTTCGAATCCACCGGTTGTCCACCTCACCTCCTGCGCAATTCCCCGTGCGCCACTGCGTTCAAATCTTCATCCCGAAAGTACCCCTCGTTTTGCCCCAAAATAACCACGAAAACCCAGGGCTTCACCCAAGCCAACTACCCTCGAGGTACCCGTTTCCGTCATTTCGTGCCTAAATCTCACTCCCCTAAGCCCACCCGTGACCCGTCTCCCGTCCTCCCCTATCACTCGACTGTCTTCTTCTCCCCTTCTCTGCAAGACTGCAACCTCACATACTCCCAAGAAATGGCAGGGTTGTAATTTATTAGTTGCTCCGTGAGAAACCACTGCTTCCATCGGAATGGCGGCTGCGCGGGCGGTGACGGTGGGGGTGGTGCTGGCGGCCGTTGCTGTGGCGGCGGCGGCGCTCAACACGGACGGCCTGGCGCTTCTTGCGCTCAGGTTTGCGGTGTCCGACGACCCCTACGGCGCGCTCGCCGCGTGGAGGGACGCCGATGCCGACCCCTGCGGCTGGCCCGGCGTCACCTGCGCCGATGGCGGCGGAGGCCGGGTCGCTGGCGTCGAGCTCGCGAACTTCTCGCTCGCGGGCTACCTACCCTCCGAGCTCTCCCTGCTCTCCGAGCTGGAGACGCTCTCGCTGCCGTACAACCGCCTCTCCGGCCAGATCCCAGTCGCTATCACGGCGCTGCAGAAGCTCACCACCCTTGACCTGGCGCACAACCTCCTGTCCGGCCAGATTCCAGGCGGGATTGGGAGGCTCGCGTCTTTGTCCCGGCTGGATTTGTCCTCCAACCAGCTGAACGGGTCGCTGCCTCCGGAGATCGCTGGGCTTATGCGTCTCTCCGGTGTGCTGAACCTGAGCTACAACCATTTCACCGGCGGGATCCCGCCGGAGTTTGGCGGCATTCCGGTGGCGGTGAGCCTGGACCTCCGGGGGAACGACCTCGCCGGCGAGATCCCGCAGGTGGGGTCCCTCGTCAACCAGGGGCCTACCGCCTTCGACGACAACCCGAGGCTCTGCGGCTTTCCGCTTAAGGTCGAGTGTGCCGGAGAGAGTGAAGAGCCAAGAATCCCGGAGTCGAATACTGGTCTGAACCCTGGTGCAGCGGCGGAGGCGGGGAGGCCGCTGAAGCGGCGGTCTTCGCCGACGGTGCCGATTCTTGCTGTCATTGTGGTGGCGGTCATCGTGGCCGGGGTAGTGCTGCAGTGGCAGTGCCGGAGGCGGTGTGCTGCAACGACCAGGGACGAGGAGAAGGAATCGACGAAGGAGAAGAGCGGGGCGGTGACGCTCGCCGGCAGCGAAGATCGGCGCAACGGCGGGGAGGAGGGGGAGGTGTTCGTGGCGGTGGACGACGGGTTCGGGCTGGAGCTGGAGGAGCTCCTCCGCGCGTCCGCCTACGTCGTGGGGAAGAGCCGCGGCGGCATTGTTTACAGGGTCGTCCCCGGTCACGGCCCCGCTGTGGCCGTCCGCCGTCTCAGCGAGCCCGACGACGGCGACGGCGCCGACTCCGGGTGGCGCCGGCACCGCGCGTTTGAGGCGGAGGCCGCCGCCATCGGCCGCGCGTGCCATCCCAACGTCGCCCGCCTCCGCGCATACTACTACGCTCCGGACGAGAAGCTGCTCATATACGACTACCTCCCCAATGGCTCCCTCCACTCCGCCCTCCACGGTAATGTCACGCGCGAGTCTGGTCTTGCTAATCGCCATTGTATTTGATCCAGAACTAACACCGTATTATTTTGTTCAGGTGGCCCGACGGCGTCCCCGACGCCATTGCCGTGGTCGGTGAGGCTGTCCATCGTGCAGGGCGCGGCGAGAGGCCTGGCTTACCTGCACGAGTGCAGCCCTCGCCGGTACGTGCACGGCTGCATCAAGTCGTCCAAGATCCTACTTGACGACGAGCTCCGGGCACACGTCTCCGGCTTCGGCCTCGCCCGGCTTGTCGCCGGCGTGCACAAGACGGCGCACTCGAAGAAGCTCGGCAGCGCGGCCTGCGCGCTGCGCAGCGGCGCGCTGTCGGCGCTGTCCTACGTCGCCCCGGAGCTGCGCGCGCTCGGTGGCGCTGCCGCCGCGGCGACGCAGAAGGGGGACGTGTTCGCGTTCGGCGTCGTGCTGCTGGAGGCGGTGACCGGGCGCGAGCCGACGGAGGGGGAGGGCGGGCTGGAGCTGGAGGCGTGGGTTCGGCGCGCCTTCAAGGAGGAGCGGCCGCTGTCGGAGGTGGTCGACCCTACGCTGCTCGGCGAGGTGCACGCCAAGAAGCAGGTCCTCGCCGTGTTCCACGTCGCGCTCGGGTGCACCGAGCCCGACCCCGACCTGCGCCCCCGCATGCGCGCCGTCGCCGAGAGCCTCGACCGGATCGGCTAATCCGGCGATCCAATCCACCGCCGCAGCTGCTGCTCTGCTAGCGTCACTGATCGGGGCTAAATAGAAGCTAAGACCCAGCGTTTTCAGTAGCAATCAGTAGCGCGTAAAACCTTTTAATTCTGTAGATTAGCATTTGCTAATGCTCTAGTAAGAACCATGTTTTGTAGTTGCTTTGTTTGCAGCCGTGTAATCGATGCCTCGTTCGCTTTCGCTTTCTTGGGGTTGGAACTCGGAGAATGGAGAGCACTTATGTAGAATGGAGAACAGTTCTTCCTGCTTTTTTTCCATTCCTTTTTGGCGTGCATTGTTGCACTTCTGCAGTGGAAAGGCCTCGCTTTCTTGGGGTTGGAACTTGGAGAATGGAGAGCACAGCAGTGTGCTATTCACCTTTGGCTCATTTGACTATGGAGAGATCGACAATGACACAGACCAATTTATAGAGCCAGATAGGTCCACGGACCACGGTCCTGAGGCAGAGTGACGCGAATCAGCCCCGTTCAATGCGGCAGAAATTAACACCGCAGAGCCGCTAGCTTTTATTCGATTAAAGAAAAAGAGAAAAAATTATTATATCTTTACGGATAATACGGACAAAAAACTCTAGTTGAGAAAGCAATACGTTTAAAATGGCTTTCGTTCTCTAGAAGCTAGAAGATAGAAACTAAAAACAGTTTGGAACTAGACCTATGTGCTTTTTCTTAGCAATGCATGTGAAGGACACTGTGAGAAGATCTATAATTATGTTGTGATAAAATATCACCATTTTAAAGGCTTATGGTGGTTTGACCGGCCACCGTTAGCGGTTAGATGGACTAGGGGAGGCGGTCTGATCGGCATAGAATTTTCTAGTTCGGTTGGTTTATGATTTTGGTTGAACTATGTCAATACATATATGTTGCATGAGGTATGTTATAGCTAACGTGTGTCAAGTTATGAATAACTTGTGTCTGAAAACGATTTCTTTATCTTTGGTAATGTAGGGTTGCTTGGAGTCAACCATGGCCAACGGTGAGAACAGGGCTATGTTCATAGAGAAGTTGAGCCCCAGAACGATCGAGGATGCTGGGTGAGATGGCTGAGCTCAAGCATGGCACAAGGAAGGTAGAAAATGTTGACGAAAAATTCGAGTGACGGGTTGCACCATATGGTTTGGTTGGTTCAAGTGGGGCGTGGTCCAATGCAACCAGAATGGGAGAGACTTGCCGACGCATGACAAGCCAGTGGTGCATCTATACGAGGCAAGCATGACAATTGCTTGTAATAGACGATAAAGACTTGTCTTTTTTTCTAGACATAGGGCTAGATTTGCATATGACTTCTCTGACTCCTTTGGTGGTGCTAGGCAGCGCTTTGGGTTTGTCGATTATAGAGAATTATGTTTCTAAACGTAGAGAAAAAAACAAGCAGTGAATAGACCAGAATAAGATCCAAATGTTCATCATCGTATTTGACCTCTATAGCTTCAAGGTCAGTGACCACATATTTAAATGTGGTCAGATGATCTTGCACTGATCCACCTTCTGCCAACTTAAGAGTGAAAAGCTTTTGCTTCAGATGGATCTTACTAGTTAGATTCTTGGGCATGCAGATCTGTTCCAACTTTAGCCATAATGCAGCTGTGGTGGTCTGCTTCATAACTTCCAGGAGGATAATATTAGAAAGATAAAGATGAATTTGAGAGAGAGCCTTACGATCACTTCTTTGCTTCTTCTTAATGGATAACGTAGTAGACATCTTGTCGATTCCTAATAACACATCATCAAAATCGAGCTATGACAGAACATCTCACATCTTAACATGTTAGAGAGAAAATCATGTGTCACGATCTAGCAACGAAAGATCATACTTTATTTATGTCATATTGTGTATGCCCTAGGTTGATAGGACAAAGAACCAAGCTCTGATACCACCTATTATGAAATGCAGGGCAAAATATGAAACAATGAAAAATCAAGAGCATAAGACAAAGATTCAACGTGAAAAACCCTTGCAGAAAAAAACCATAGACGTACAATCGGTGAAATAACTATACGGGGAGAAGTTACAGAATGCTTTTGTCGTATTATATGTGAAGATAACTTGTGTACGTGCGCTATCTATCATAAGGCTTACATGTGGTATAAATGGCATTGAGAACAAGAGTCCTAGGTGAGGAAGGAACAGAATCATCTTCGGAAATAGAAATAGAGACCTACTAAAAAACTAGAACAATAACCCACTTGAAGACAAGGATAAAGAAAAAACGTGTTAAGAAAATATCGCATTTATAATAACTTTTGCCTTTTAAAAGCTAGAAGGAAGAAACTAAAAACCATTTGGAATGAGACCTCGGTGCTATCTCTTGTAATGCATGAAACTAGGTGAGTACATATGCTGCGACCTGCAGCTTAATAAAATATCACCTGTTCCACTTTCTCTCCGGACCTGTCCTCCCTCTTTCTCCTTTTCTACAACAATTTATTCTTTGTGGCCAGGTTTCATGCTTGGGAGGATGTCCTTCAAACTATTGCTTAAGTATCTGTGCGGGGAATATCCCCATAGGGGTTGGGGGTGGGGGTGATCTCCCCACAGGGAAGCAGGCGGGCTCTGCTACCCTAGCGGTGTGGGGACGGGGTCGCCCTCCCTTGTGGGGTCCTACCGGGACTCAATAAATAAAAAATATTTTAAAAATAATGGATTATAGTTTTGTAATATGAAAGATTGTATTTTCTTGTATATTTGACTAAAACTTGAATCTATATGTTAGAATATATATTTTGAAACTATATTTTGAAAAAAGGTATGCCTGAATAATTATAAATAAATAAAGTCACAATATTGTTTTTTTTAAAATTAACCTATTTTTTTATCCCTGCAGGGACTGGAGACGGGGGGCCATCTCTCCCAGTAGCCTTAGTGGGGATGGGGGTGTGCTAGCGGGGGTCGGGGTGGGGCCACGGGGGACTCCTCCAGGACCCCCCGCCCCGTTGCCACCCCTACCTCTTGTTGCTCATTGTGTATGCCCTTACATCTATCTGGTCAGTATGTTGTCTTTTTTCCTTTGGTTCTATGCATGCATAACAAACAGCAGCACGCAAGGGCGAGGGACAGGGGCAAGAGGTTGATGGACAGAGAATAGATTTGAGATAGCAAGGTCTTGTACCAAAAAAAATTCATGGAAAATAGTTTGTGTTATGAAATAGACGGTAAAATATAAAACATCGCACAGTAATCAGGAGCACGAGACAAATATTTAACATGGAAAATCCTTAGGGAAAACAACAGGTGCACAATTGGCGAAATCACTATACGGGGACGAGTGGGTTTTTTGGCCACGGCTTATGGTTTTGGACCTAGTGTGAGTGCTTCTGCGAACGAACCAAATACCGGTAAGCCAATAAGTCACTTTAAAAAGGCTGTCCCAATAAACTGCTTCGAAAAGATAATGAAAAAGGCCACCATGTTTGTTTATCCGAGGGAATTCATAAGCCGTAAGCCGAAAAGAACCCACCCACAGAACGCTCTTAGCATATTACATGTGTAGATAACTTATGCTACGCACGCTATCTATCATGAGACTTACAGGGGGTATAAATAGCCTTGAAAACAAGAGTCCAGACGATGAAGAAAAAAGTCCTAGTTAGCAATAGAAACAGAGACCTACTCGAAAATTGGAACAATAATCTGCTCGGATACAGGAACAAACCCTCCCCTTGAATGTTTGTAGTCGAAAACGTCTCGAGTAGCCACGTTGACTCCGGTGAGCGCAAACACCTTTGGACACCACATGTAGTGCAAGTCGGCGTAGAGTCCATCACGAACTCGAAGATGATCCTAATCATAACCCCGACTAGTTCACATTACAATATCCCTTTTGAGCGAAATCTGATTGAATTCTTAAGTAGTCAGACTTGATCAGATTCGAATCATATAATACAACATAGTTTATTATCTCAACGGAAACAGTTCATTATCTAAAAGAATATGAAAAATATCGTGCTCTAAACCGGATCTAAGTCTAAATCTGGCTTAATAAGGGTCTGTTCGGCTTCGGCTTATGGCTTTTGAGTTGTTTATGAGAGAGGATACCGAGCAATAGAAATTCGCGTGCGATTTTGACCGATATAAATGAAGTCGTTACAGTGTGTGCTATAATCAACTTGTACACCCTTTCTTAAAAAGACAATTCGTTTGACAGTTGGTTATCATATAAAAGCCGAAAAACAGTTTTAAAAAACTGGAAAGAAAAAACCCTACATCTCCTTTTGTTGTTAAAAGGAAAAGTTATCCTTTATTAACAACCAGGGATTCTTGTTGAATACTGGCCATTGCACTGCGGATGGTCAGATCATTGATGCCATGATGGATACTGGCAGGATTCCAATGTAAGACACAATAATTGGACATTTGGAGCAAACCTAGTTATGTCAAGGAAATTTCTGGTGCATTCACCCCTACAAGAAGAAAGTCTGTTACTGTTTTTTTTTTTGAGACGCAGGCCCTGCTCAATATAGCTTAAGTTTATTGGCTTAAGCTTATTTTTGCACTATTCATAATTTTATTTTTTTCTGAATTTTTGATTTTTTTTGAGCTTTTTTGTCGGTTCTTTTTTTCTCGTATTCGTTCGCGTTGTCTGTGATGGGCTAGCATATTTTTTATATTTTTTAATTTTTTTAAATTTAATTATGTCAAATAAGGCTCTACCATTCTGATGTTTTTTCGATCATTCAGGTGTTTTCAATTATAAGCCTTCAGCTTTCAGCCGAACCGATCACCACCGCAGTCTGTTACTGTTACACACCAGGAAAAAACATTGAAAGATACAAATACAAACACTACACGCAATAATAGCCGTTCATCATAGTTACCAACAGCTGATGAACTGGCATTTAATCATCCAGAGCAGCCAATGGTCCAATAATTCACTAAAACAGGACATCCATTGAGAGGGGGACCATTTGATCCGTTAGCAGACAGAAGTTATAAATAGCAGTAAATTTCTTCACCAACCTTCCTCACCATATTTAACAAAAAACAAAACAACTCAACATATGATGCAACTTAGAGCATCTTTAGCGTGTTGAGCCGATGTCGATTCAATATCATGTCACGTAAGCATTTTAGAAATTAAGCTTATTTTTCTCCAATGTATTGAATTGATTCCTACTAATAACTGAGACCCACGTTACATTAAAAACTACAAAATAATAATATCCTCTCTCAACCGCACACTCTGCTATGTAGTTGTTTAATGCTCATATAAATTATTTAATGCCTTAAATCGATTCATAAGTAGAGTTCGATTCCATGCATTTTTTTTGTTGGAATCGACCCCTCTAATGCATAAAACACAACATTGGAGATGGTTTTAATGAACTACTCAGTGTAGAAGTCCGAAGAGAAGAGGCCTCACATCTTATCATATATCTAATTACCTATCGACGAATCCTTTGTATAACTGGTGCCGTAGTTATTTTTTTAAATTTAGCCTTCAAACACTCATTTATGCAAATGTAGTTCTCTCCCTGAGCTCGATAGCCATGACAGACAACACCGTGCTACAGCAGCTCAATAGGTCCTGCCAAGCCACCACAACACAGCAGCACCTGTCGAGCAACCACAGCTTATCAGGTCCTCGATCTGCCAAGCAACCACGACTTGGTAGGATGAACTGCCGAGCAACCACACAGTGATAAGAAATTAAGTGATTAGCACTTATTAAGCGGCACATTACATGGTTAGTATTAATTAAGTATGATTAAAACTAATTAATCACTGCCTCGCCACGCTTGGCACATCGTCCTACCAAGTTTAAGGAGAGAACTAGATTTACAAAAACAAGCATCTAGAGATTTTTTTAAAAAAAATAGCTACGGTGGGAGATAGACGAAGTACTCGTTCATATTAGCTGTAGTTGATGGCTTCTGATTGAAAATAAATAGCAGTGACCAAAGGAAGTAGCTTTAGAAGGAGAACGCAAAATGTGAGGACGGTAAGGAAGAGATGCGTATACGACGGAAACGAGAGGAGTACGGTGCGTGATGCGCTGTGGCTCTCAGCCTCATCTCTAATGCTAGAGGAGTAGAAAAATAGCTTCGAAAAGTCACAGATTGGCTTCTGCTTCTTTGATGACACCAGCAGTCCAGTACACATTTTGAATGAGCATGTGAAGAACACCTCGACACCAAACCGGTTTGGAATTGAATTTGCTAAGAGAATCCGATGGGACCCTCCTGCTCCCATCAAATGTTCATAAGTCACAGTCTCACAGCACAGAGTTTCTTTCAACTTTATGAATGTACCACCAAATAATTCTCAGATAAGTGTTTTCATGAATAAGTATCCTCTGTTGGGAATAGTCCCTGTGCTTCCTCTGGGAGCTCTGGTTGATACTGGAGCTGCTCTTAATTCAGCTGTCTTGCTGCTTCATACAACGCTATTCCAACGCTGACTCTGAGATTCAAGCACCGGACATAGGTTTCCACCATCGGAATTCGGATTGTCCCACCACCTAGGCAATCTCTACAGCAATCATCGAGGGCAGACTGCGGTGATCCTTTTGTTTCAGAGCCGAATACGTCCTAAACCAAAATGTGAACAATAATCAAACAAATGCAACCATTTAACTGAATATGAGAAATCCTAAACCAAAATGTGAACAATAATCAAACAAATGCAACCATTTAACTGAAGAATCTATCTTCCACATTTACATTATTTTGCATTCGTACATCAATGTGGCAATCTAGATATTCAAGTCAATTTTGCTCCAATACAATTCCCGTTTGTGCATATTGGTCATGCAAGAAAATCATCATATATGTAATAGTTCCTGTATCTGTTAGCTACGGTTCACTAAAATCCACAGACTAACTGTTGTTTCAATGTTTTGAAGTATTTGATACAGTGAGAAGTACATCTAAATATCTGAGGATTTACTTTAAGTAAACGGAAATGATTAATATAGTTACCCACTGAATGGATGTTTGTCCCTATTTTGGTAAATGCCAACGACCTTTTTTGTCCATCCTGGTGTAAAGCTAAACACTAGTCAAAACTCCACATTTATTCAGTAGTTATATTGATGCGGAAGGAGAAAACTGCAGTACCTGCTTCACGAAATAATCTCGGAATTCATCCTAGGAGTCATCAGTCATGAATCTTGACAACAACATATCATAGTAGAAATAGTTAAGGTAGAGACTTGCTACCTGTCAAATGAAAGGTTGAAAGTAGAACAGACCAGTAGGTTCAAGGATCTGGGTTTTCAAGCTTTAGTGCTTTACAAATCATAGAGTACCATATAAATGGAATACATCCAATCATAGGATACAGCCAATAATCCAATCCGGCACGCTTCAGTTTTGTGTCATCTACCTTATAACCTAATGGCTGGAAATTTTTCAAAAAATATTATTTCAGTTCACACATAATACCAGATAAATGACAATACAGGAAAAAAAGAGAATATTAGATGTTATATAACTTTTCTCTATAGGACATAACAATGAACACTAACCTTACCCCGACAAGATGCAGGCCAACAGCCGACGCTGCACATGTCCTCGCAATTGATCCTGCATTTCCTGGGATCTGTGAAGTATAATTACAGTTCAGTGAAACCAGCAACTAAAAAATCCCAAATGACCAACTCACTAATTTAACTTGCCAATTGTTCATTACTTCTCCATTTCCACATAGCAGAAGAGCGATGAAGGTAGGATATGCTATACAATGCCCTTCCAGTCCGCCACTCATTTGCAGTGATAGACTAATAATTCACTAGAACAAACCCAATGTACTCGCACAAATTCTAAGCCACATGTCTCTCAATTTTGAACTTAAAATAGCAGAAATTACTTACATTTAGCACTAATTCTAAGCCACATGTCTCTCAGTTATTCTTCAAAAAATATTGTTCAAAAACACGTCTCTTAATTTTGAACTTAGAATAGCAGAAAAATTACTTAAATTTCATAGAAACTAACAAAGTAGCAATGCCTAAAATTTGGACTCACAACCACCATCAACAGTAGACACGCCACATGTTCATCCATACAACATGAATCGAACACTGAAAAGAATGTGCAAACCGAGCAGTTACCAGAGGGAAGACCAGCAGTCACCACATGAAGCATCATCTTAGCGTGCGCGACCTCCGCGCCGCTCCCCACGGGACCAACCGCAGCTCCATTGTCACCCGCAGCAAAGAGGTGTACCGAGAGGGAGGAGACGAGCCCGTCACGCACGGGAGCAGAAGGCAGCGGAGGAGGAGGCCGCGCGGCGCGGGCGGCGACGCCGGCTTCCATGCGCCGTCGGGAACCCGCCGCAGCCAACAGTGGCCGAGAGCGCGCAGCCGCAAGCCGACCTCCATTTCGTTTCCCTGGACGGCGGCGGCGGCGGCCTCCCTCCAAGCGCTCACTAGTCCGGGACAAGGTCCATGTGAAACAGTACGGATAGTATAGTGGGCTTTGATGGCTTGGGCTGGGCTTTGGTTTTGAATTGTCCAAATTTTGGCCTAATTAGCCATAGCTTTGCAAAGCCTTTCTCTTTTTTTTTCTGGCTCATGGGCTGGATGTGACACTAATGCGATGGGAGAGTAACAGTGATTCATTTACCAATCCAAGGTACCGAGAATTTCTAATATTATTTACGTACTTATATGTGGTGAGAAGAATACAATTCCTGCCACGACTCACCAAGAACGGCCACACGAACAGTGTCCTCGACGAGCGCCTTTCCTGGAACATTCAAAAAAAAGAAAGAAGCAAAAACACAATAACATGTCCTTGAGCATTATCAGCAGCGAGGAATATGAGCATCTACGAACAACACTGACATATATGGGCCCAATGTATTGGTTTCTGTTTTTAGCTTTTGCTTTAAGAAACATAAACTAATATGAATGTTTTAGTTTTTATAAACCGTTTCTATCGACTACTACCTTTTACTTTTATATATTGTAACGTACTTTGAATTTTATTATATTACAATTCCGTAAGTCGTATGGCGGTTCGATTGTTATAGTGTCTTTCGTTACACTATTTTTCTTACATAATACGCTAAAAACTATAATTTATCTGCCATAGCTAAAAACTATCAAGTAAAAACCGATATAAACATATTCTGTAGTAGTGAGTTGGTGACATAGCATATGAACTAACTCAGATGATAAGGCTGAGACATATTCGCCTACACTTGTACGACCAGAAACCAGAAATGATACTCACTCTCACTACACTAGCCATTAGTACTGATGGCTGTGCTACCATTGGTGGCGTTTATATCCCTTCGCAGGGATAAACGAAACATTGCTCCTGACAGAAAAGGGAAAGCGAAAGCTTCCAAAAAATAACGAATCACAAGGCTACATAACATGCTCGCTAGTGGCTAATTATTCGTCAGGTAATTTCTCTTCTAAAGTCGTTCTTGGATCAAGACGGCTCATGCCATGGGGAAGTTCTTTCTCTCTCAATAATTATGTTCTTGAGCGTGGATGTATAAATGGGGACCTGGCCCTGTGGTTTGTACCAGTAACATTCTGAAAGGAAGAATAGCATCCTCGGGTATGACACACACAACCTTTTATCTACGGCACACGATTCTCAAGGTGCCTGTTCTTGGGAGGCGATGCGTATATGCCAAAATTTTCTGTTCTCAAAAAGATCCTCTTATTACTCGAATGGGTGATTTTTGCCAGCACTAAGGGTGTTGGTACCTAGGGTTGGAAATTGATCGAATACAATCGAATAGTGGTGTTAACATATTTATATTCATATTTTATAAATAAATATGAGTATAAATTCGAATATTCTCAAATATGAATCGAATATTATAATGAATATGAATACAATATTTTAACAAATATGGATTCGAATATAATATCTACTCAATTCGATCGAATCTGGATATCCTCAAAACTTATATAGTATAAACATATTAATTATATTTTATACTCATATGATCATACTTAATCATTTCAATTCATTTATTTCACCTAAAGAAATACGAATTAACATTGCCTTAAAAAACTAGTCCATCTAATTAGTCGTATTGCTATAAAAGAATATATATTGCTTCGTCGAATACGAATAGTCCGAACAAATAACATTTCGAATGGTAAAAGTCAATACCATATTTGTATCCATACTTTTATATGAATACGGATAATTCGTATCCATTTCCCACCCCTATTGGTACTAGTACCATATATTGAAGCAAAACTTGGTACTGCTCCCAAGCGAGGTACCACAACTAACGAGGGAAAATCAAATGGAACCTATCAGCGCGCATCGGCCGTCCTTGCCACGCCAGGAGAGGTTAGCCTTGCTGTGGTCGCCGTCGCCCACACCGAAGCCGCGGCTCCACCGGTCGAGGCCGAGGATGACAACGAGGAAGCCGATCGAGGTCGAAGACTAGGAAATCGTACCACTGCTGGCCAAGGTCAAGGACGAGGAAGCCAGATCTTGGTGGAGGATGAGGAAGCCAGGTCGTCACTGCCGCCTTGGACGAGGACAAGGAGGCCGATGTCACCATCGAATCTTCATTCCCTCCGGTGCCTTCAGATCCGGTGACCTTCGTCACCTCTCTAGATCTTGGAGGGTTCGGCTGGGACGACGGGTGCGAAGGAGGCGAGGGTAGGTGCAGAACCGCCCGCTCCAATTGGTGGGGAATCTTGGGGGGAGGGGACAAGGGAGGAACGGGGTTCCAATTTTAATGTAGCAGGACGGATTGTAGAGAGGGAGGTACTAAACATTATTTATAGGAGAAAAGACAAAGTTAGTGTCTGTACTCTGTATGACATGGTAATTCTTGGCGTGTATGTAGTCATGTCACGTTATGGATGCTCTTATGAACTGCACACGTTCTAAGTAGGTCATCTGATAGGAGTTTCGCAGCGCAAGAGAGTGCCCTGTCCCATCGGGAGGTTCTAGTAACTTCTAATAAGCGTCACTTCTTTAACCTGAAGATCCCGCAATGTGCTATAAATTTCATGTCACATATTAATCCTAGATTAGTGCTTCCACGCTCCTCCGCCTCTAATGAATATAAGTTGCACGCATCTTGGAACACCCCAGATTAGTGTTTCTCCATAGTGTAAATAAGTATATCATTCATAAAATTACCATCAATTAATTGAAAAGGTCAATTAGATATTTGTATGTTCAACAGTTCAAAAACAATATAATAGAAAAAATACGTACATGGCTTAACATTATGGTCAAATACTATAATTTGACCTTCGATTTGCAACGAGCTAGGCCGGTATTCCAAAAATTAAATTGAAATCCTAAGTCTTAACTCTACAATTCGACAAAAACAATCAACAATCATCACATTGAAACCTTAACTCATAAATTTAGCATCTATTCTTGAAACAAATTGAAAGAAGTGAGAGACATTGAGAGTAGAGTACATACTTATTGGGTAGACCTAAACTTCCTTTGGTCGTTAAGGACGCGAGGCAACAGGGATCAGGTGGCGCCTCGGCGAGATGGCAGATGAAAGCAACCGGTGGTGCCAATTTCTCCTGTTCTCTGGCGGCTGGTCGCTGCCTGACTAGGTGCGGTTGTGTGGCGGACATGGTGCACATCTCCTGGCCGACCATACGAGATGAACAGCGTCGAGGGCTGCTATGAGGTGACACACTTTGGGATCGATCAAATGGATGTTGTGGACTATCGCAATCCTCTTTCTTGGGCTGGCTCGGCCTGTTGTAGTTGCCTCATAGGCCAAGGGAAGTGAAGACTCCTTGTAGACTGCTGCTAGCTACTGAAAATTTGGATTACTAGTGCTCCTTTCGTTGGGCTTCAAAAAAGAAACCGGGTGCACTGAGTTTGGATTGGGGGATTCACATATAGGCTAGAGATGTTGATACCTACTAAAAATATTTTTGGGCCCGATGTCTGACTTGGTTCCACCCATGCCTATAACAAAGCTATCAAGATCATGAATAGTAACAAGAAAAGTAACATTGGTGGTAAAAATGTGTGTTCATAATAGCCATACGTGTTTGATATTTCAAACACACCATATCTTTTCTTTACTTGAAGGACTAACTAATCGCCTTAAATAATATCAAGCTAACACAATCAACTTGAATTCTTGAACAAACACAAGATATAAAACAAAGGACATCTTTTGATTTACCTTTTCTTCTGGAATTGAAGGGCCATTTAGATTGTTGTTAAATTGCTATCTACCATTACTGCACGATCACTCGCTCAAGTAAAAATCATTTTGTGTAACCAAGACCAATGATATTACCCATGTCATGGTATACAAATTTTTATAACTGTGGCTACTATCAATATCTCATTAAGTCAAAATTAATTGATTGATCAATGTGATGATGAGCTCAACGTATCAATAAGCATGACATACTAGACGTACAACCCCAAGTGGATACTAATATTGCATCACTAGATTATTAAACATCTTATGGTGGTAATGGTCATGCCAGCGACCATGTTGGCGTTTAGGCTTGTGGCTATGTCAGTGTACGGGCTGGCATAGATTGTTTTTCTTTTCTTTTTTGAGACCAAAATAGTAACAGTAGAACATGCGTTCGCACGGCTAACCAATGAACTTGCATGACCAACGGTACAAGAGTGACTATCGATTCGTGCAAAGAAATTAGTAAAATAACACTAATCTAGGAGGTCAATTCAACGACATGCCGTGGCCTGTAGAGCAGTTGACGCTGATGACATGTTGTAAAACTAGTGTCGCCAATTGATCCAATAGCTAATCAACCTGACTGGAAAGCAAGAACAGTCACACAATCAAACAGTGCAAAAGAAGATGAACAATTGACACGAGATGCGAGTAAGAGCAGCCAGTGATCTCTCAATCGATTTATTTACAATGAAAGCCTCTCCCCATATTTATAATATAGTCTTTTTGGTATACGCTCAGATCTCCAACTTAAAGCCTAAGAAAGAAACTATGCGAGACCTACCGACTAACGCAACCCCTTTGGGGATTAGTTTCGTAACAGCGCAATCCATCTATCCAAGGCAAGATGCAATCCCTGTTGAGTACGAGGCAGAGGCGGAGAGGAAACTGGAGAAGATTCGTCTTCTAACAGGAAGTCAGGAACAGTGCCACCATCCATCACTGGGACAATCGACCTCTGTTGCCTGTTCACTCCATAAATTAAAAGTTGTAGGTCATCAAATCTCCCAACTGAAATAGATTCAGAACTAGATCTACATAGTGCTACAACTTCCAGAGAAGTAGAGCTGCAGATGCGACTCATACAGTCTCAGCAGTTCAATTGCCTTGCATGTTTCATCCAGAAAATGGTTAGTTGAACCGAGAACGATGGAGGCAAATGCATGGGGCTACCCGTGCGGTGAATCTGCAAAGTACGCGAAAAGCCGGCCGCCTTTTGGGCGTGGACGCGCCACGCGCGCAAAAATTAAAAGCGACGGCCGCCGTCGGGCAGGCGCCCCGTGAGCGGCAGCCGCGGGAGGGAGGGAGCGGCGGGGGGGTCAGGGAAAGGTGACGTTGGTGGGGGCGCGCGCGGCACGGCCACGGGCGCCGTCAATCGATCTCTCCCGCCGTCTTTGCACGCGAGTTGCTTGACGCAGATTTTTGTTGCTCAAGGGCGTAGACTTGTCTCCACGTTTGTTTGGGACGCATGATTTCCAGACGAGTTTAACACGAGGAAAAGCAGTTCATACGGACTAGGGCTTCGCTCGTTTCGATTTGAACTTCTGATTTATTTTTATTATTTATAAATTTTGTTTTTTTCTTATTTTTTTTGGTTTTTTTAATTGTTTTGCCGATCATTTTTTTTCCCGTATTCGTTTGTGTTGTCCATGATGAACTAACATATGTATGCGATCAGATCCATTGCAAATAGGGGTGCTCCAAAAAAAAAACTCCATTAAACAATCTTTTCTGGCTGGTCAACTCTGAGCTGCACACGGATGACTTTAACAAATACCCATTCGCTCCTCGTGGTGACAAATAAAAACAACCGGAGTAGTATAGTAGTCCCACGCAAGTGCGCATCCACCAGCATTGAGCCGTTGACTAATTAACGCCTTCGTAGAGGCCATGCCCCAAGCTAATCATTTGCAAACTGAAAGAATTAGCAGCCCTAATTGCCAGGATTAGCAGGGGCTTTATGCTGAGATTGGCTAGCATGCAGGAGACTTCAGGTTTGTGATGCCTTGGTCCGTAGTATTAATCCCTGTGTTTTTTTTTCGTTGAGAAATGATGATGCCTGCGCCTGTTGCTTCTAAACATGGTGTGTGCGGTTGTCTGGTCCTAATCTGATTGGCTCGGTGCACACGGGATTCTCTAACTTTACGATGCTTCCTAAAGTTCGTCCATTCGGTGATCAACGGTCTAGATTAATTTAGCGTTTTTTGATTTTTACTTCTAGTTTTTAGCTTTTTTTATTTTTATCTTTTTCTAGCTTTTTTCTTTTATATATATTTCTTTATATTATCTATGTTAAAATAACCTATTTTTTAAATAAAAAATAAGTTATTTTAACACAGATAATATGTAAGTACATGTATTTCCGTCTGAGATATCGGGTTATAGAATTACGATTCTATCAGATTTTAAAAAGTACATGTATTTTATATAAAAATTAAAGTATATTTCTAAATATGTAAATTTATAGCAGAATTTTTGAATTTAATTTTATAATTTGAGTGTACTTATTCATGTTATGTTGAATTAAGGTTGATTTTGGAAACTTATTTAATTTTTTAATAAACTAATAATCTAAAAGTCCAATATATCAAAGATAATACTTTTTTTTACTTTAGAATAACACATAAACAACAAAAACAAAGCAAAATAAACTAGTTTAACTTAAATTAACAATAGATAATACTAAATTTTATATACTAATATATTTTATTAGCGGAATCATGATCGTACCTGATTTCATTCGATCCAACCCCTAGGATTATTGCGATCCTCACATCCTTGCCAGGACCAGCCTCAGTTCGAACTACGAGACTTGTTACCAAATTGGCCTGAACCTGGGGAACGAAGAACACGTCAAATCAAGGCACCGAGAGAGAGACGAGAGGATGAGATAACTGCACAGACCTCAACCCTGCAAGTGCAAAGCTTGGGGCAGCGGAATCCCATCCCCGTCCCCACACGCACAGTCGATCCTTTTGGAGAACGTCAAACCTTTGCTTGCTGCGAAAATAGCTTGCGCTGCCCTTGCTTAAAATGGCAACGATTGCCGATTGGTCCTCTGCCCCTAGCGCCGCGCAGCACAACATGTGACGCGCCCATGGGCGTGATGGACCATACCATCCTTAACTTTGTTTGTTTAAAGCCCTGTTGGCTACTATCCTTTTCTTGTTAAGTCATTTCTTAGTCACTCATTTAAGGTTATAAACGAGTCAAGTTCGAACGAATCTAAATTACGGTTCAGGTTTGGATCTGGGTTCGGACTCGGTTCGAATAAACTCGATAACAGTTAACAATTTAGAATGCATCAATTTTCAACGATGAGAAGCTCGAACATCCACAAATTTTAAGTTCTTCACAGCAATAAAAGAAGGAGAGCTGTGATGCGAATAGTTCATACTGAGATCTGGTTGAAAGAGGATAGATGGTGGCATCACGCCGAACTCATCACGACGGTGGAGGAGAGGAGTAGAGGACATCGTGTATGGAGATGTTGCGTCAGGCTCGCTGTGTCATCATGCTTAGAGGGCATCGCTGGCTCACCGTGTCATCATGCTTAGAGCAACATTGCAGGTGGTGGCCGAGGGTGAACTTTGCTATGGTAATGTTGTGCCAGTGGTCGGTGGGATGGAAGGCGGCTGGGTAGGAGGAGGGGTGGCGGGATGGGAAGCAACAGGGGGGAAGAATCAAGATTGGGCGTGCGCGCAGCGGGGGGAATCGTGGAAGGTGGTGGAGTGGGAAAAGGTTCTGCAGGGAGGTGGCCGGTAGGATGGGAGGCACTAGCCGACAGGATGGGGGACTGGCAGGAGAGACGGCGGACAGACTTTATGATTGTGTCTGTGTGGGTGGGAATGGAAAGATTGGGGAAAATGAAGAGGTTGGCGGCTAGGGTTGGCTCGAGCGTCAAGATGACGAGTATTAGGGTGAATTTTGAAATTAGGTCAGAGGAAAGGACTAGGGTAGGCGGGATAGGAATTTTACTGGGCCCTGATGAGCTATTCAAGCTCCGCTTGTTGAAGCTAACGAGCTTAGTTCATTTGGAATTCGAATTAAGTCTAGAACGAGCCGAACTCGCTAGCCTCGAACATTATTACGGCTCTACTCGCATTTTGCTTAAAGCCTTCCTAGTGGACTTCTCTTTTCCTTTTTTTTTGTTGTTGTTAGTTGTTCTGTTCCTAGCCTTCTTGGTTAATTGTTTGTCCAGTGAGAGAACATATACTTCAATTAAACGAAAGTGCTACAGTACTCTTTTCTTCTGAACAAACAGGTGTTTCTTTCAAAATAACTAATGTTAAAATGATCATCGAGTGTATTCAATCTTCGTTACTGTGACACTCAACACCTACAGGTATATCAAGAAACTAGTTTTGTGAGAAAAATGAAGAGAATCCAATGTCACTTGGCATCGTCTGCACTGCTGGAACCCTAGGACTTCGAACTTGATTATCTCCTCATCATTAGGCCACTTCGCCCATCACGAGCTCTTATCGTTCGTCGCCACTAATCGTCTGTCCTACTACCCGCACGCTCAACGATCTCTGGCTGACGCCGTGTGAATCCCAAATGGAAGGAGCTCATTAACAGCTTCACTCATTGGCTGTCGACACACCAACAGTCAACGGTGCCCACTTCATAACCAGTCCAACGATCTGCACGTTCAACAATCTCTGGTCGAGGCCATATGAATCCCAAATGTAAGAGCTCATTGGTGGACTTGTTGTCGTCACCAGACAGGAAGAGCTCGCTGACAAACTGTCATTTCCTGTCGTAATTTCGTCGCTATATGGAAAAGTTGAAAAGAACAGGGGCGCAAAATGGAGGAGCTCAACACACCAGACACCTTTATGCCGCATTGTCAACTGAGGGGTAATTCTGTAAACCCATGCCTAGGCGGTCACTTCAAGCGAAAGGATGGGTTCTTTTCGACTACGGCTAATGACTTTTGGCTCTACCATGAGCATCTGTGCGAACGAACTAAATACCGATAGGACACTTTAAAAAGATTGTCCCAATAAATTGCTTCAAAAAGCATCATATTTATTTATTTAAAAAAGAGAAATACTATCCAACTGTATACCGTTCCGATGGGGTATACGGCAGCCGTTGGATCCAAACCGCATGAATCTCAAAGCTATTCTATTACTACCGCTCCTCCGCTCCCGCCGCGGCGCGTCTCATTTCTCCCTTGCTCCCTCCTCTCAAATCTCCTCTACCGTCGGCCACGTCGCATGCTGGATCCGGCAGCCTGGAGGGGCGCCGCCGCCAAATCTGGCGTCGGAGGAGGGAAATCCCCCTCCCCCGCTACAAGTTCACCCCTCCCTCAGGTATAAAAGGAGGTCGGGAGGAGGCGGCGGCTTGGCAATGGGCTGGGTAGGAGGGCGGTGGGCGGAGTAGTGGTGCTGGCGGCTACGGCGGGTAGAGGTCGGGGCTACTGTGAGGCGAAGACGGCAACCGCTGTCGTGGTTGATGGTGGAGGGGGCCTGGGACGATGAGAGAGGCACACGAAGCTGCCTGGAGAGACAGCGATGACAGCCAATTACGAGATATATTCTATATCATTGAAAATTCTTCTAATAATATATTATTCAGTAGTCGCTCTTTTAAAAATACCATATGAGCGATAAACCAAAAAAAAAAAAAGGGCCCAAAGCATCGGCGCAGCGACCCATCCACACACTATCGTCTTCCCCCGAAGAGCTGCGTTAACCGCGACGGCGAGGGCACTATTGTAACTTCCTCCGCCTCTGTAACCATACCCGGAGAACTCTCACTCCCACACATATAAAATTTGCTCCACGCACGCACCATCACGGACCCCAATCTGTCAATTAAACTACTCCCAAAAAAACAGAGACCCCCGAAGCCGCCACCACTTCCTTCCTTGGTTTTGCTGCTCTCTTTTCTTCCCCTTCCCTCGCCGTAAAGAAGCGATAGGTGGGTAGAGGGTGTAGCTTGGGATGCTGGAGAGATCGAGCGGAAAAAGTAATCTAGTGTTTCTGTTCGTCGGCTGGAAAGTATCCGATCTTTTCTTGCTTCTTGGGGTCGCTGAATTGGTGGATTGATTCGTTGGCGTAAGGTCCTGTGTGCGCGGTTATGGCGAGGAGGCGGAGGTAGTGGGCTTGGGTTTCTTGATTTGGTCGTTTCTGGGGAGAATTGGTGTTTGGGAAGGAGAGAGGTGGGAGAGGTGATGTACGGCTCGCCGGTGTCCAAGGATCTGAACCTGCCGGTCCAGCCGCCGCCGATGAGCTCGTCCGGGCTGCTGAGGTACAGATCGGCACCGAGCACGCTGCTCGGTGAGGTCTGCGAGGATTTCCTCCAGACCGCCCCGCGCGCTGCCAGCCCCGACGCCGGCGCCGACAACGTCTTCTCCCGGTTCTTGGCCGATCACCAGATCCGCGACAAGCCGCCGGCGCCGCCTCCCCCTGCGGCCGCCGCGGCCCACTTCCCGGATGACGCCGCCATGGCCTCTCAGCAGCAGCAGCAGATGATGTTCCACTCCCAGCAGCAGCAACAGCAGCAGATGGCCTCCGTCGAGGGGCTCTACCGCACCGTCAGCTCCACTGGGATGGACGCCGCCGCAGCCACCGTCGGCGGCGCCGGCAGCCTGACCCGTCAGAGCAGCTCCCCTGCCGGATTCCTCAATCATTTGAACATGGACAACGGTTGGTACTTGCTTAATTCGGCCTTCTTTTGGTACTAGTACTAGTAGTTGCCGCTCCTACTTGCTACGCAGCAGTTGTTACAGTTCTTGACGAGTTATTCGTGGAAACATTTCTATTTCCGGAACTGAGTCCTGTGTCCTACACTGTTCAATTCAGGATACGGGAGCATGCTAAGGGCGGGCGTGGGCGTGGGCGTGGGCTTCAGGAACGGCAGTAACGCCGCCGCGGCCGACTCTTCCGGCGGCGGAGGCGGAGGGGGCAGGCTCAAGGGCCAGCTCAGCTTCTCGTCGCGGCAGGGCTCGCTCATGTCGCAGATCTCGGAGATGGGTAGCGAGGAGCTCGAAGGCAGCAGCCCTGAGGCGGCCGGAGGCGGCCGGGGTTACATCCCCGGGTACCCGATGAGCTCCGGGTGGGAGGAGTCGTCGCTGATGTCGGAGAACCTGTCCGGGATGAAACGCCCACGGGACTCGTCGGAGCCTGCCCAGGTGCGTCTCCGGCCGTCTCGGCCACTTCATCTCATTCTTCGGAAGCACTGAATTGAGGAGGATTTGTGTGCAGAACGGCCTGACGCACCAGTTCAGCCTGCCGAAGACGTCGTCGGAGATGGCCGCTATCGATAAGTTCCTCCAGTTCCAGGACGCCGTTCCCTGCAAGATCCGGGCAAAGCGGGGATGCGCCACGCACCCGCGCAGCATCGCCGAGCGGGTAAATTGACGCTGTTCTTGCACACAATTGCTAGTTTTTTGGTGACCATCAAGCAGAGCAAGTGGTTGATGTGGGGATCTGTGCCAGGTGAGGAGGACAAAGATCAGCGAGCGAATCAGGAAGCTGCAAGAACTCGTCCCAAACATGGACAAGGTACTGCACACACTGTACCACTCACCTCTCCTCAATTGGCAATAGAACAGTGTATGGTTAGCATATTTGCTATGCAAGGACCACTCCAAAATTAACTTATCGACAACCTGCAATTCCATTTCCTGCAGCAAACCAACACTGCTGACATGTTGGATTTGGCTGTCGACTACATCAAGGATCTCCAGAAGCAGGCTAAGGTAGGCATATCATCGGATCACCATAAATTTTCCCCATAAAAATAATGAACACTCATCTGTAGCTTAATTAGGGGGGTCAACCATTCCTGGCAAGAAGCCGCTTTGCCCTGTGAGGGCGAAGGGTGCCTTACGTGATCCAGAGCCTTAGTTTGACCGTAACTCATCGCAATCTGTCTGTTCATTGAAGGTATTAAACGAAAGCCGCGCTAATTGCACCTGCTCAGCGAGCAAGCATCAACGTTACTCCGGTTGAAAGCTGTAGACCCCGCGTTGTACAAGAGCTGGAGACCTTAGAAGCAAGATTATTTTGGGGAGGAGGAAGAGATGTAATGGTTGTTTTCATTTCTTTGGTGTGAGTAGGCAGCTGAAAGGCTTGTGTACCAGGCAGTGTATAAGCAAAGGGCAATGGAGCAGTGGCATCGTCAGGGATTCAGGTGACAAAGGAGAAGAAGGGAGGTAGCTGGGAGAAGAAACAATTGTATAGTTTTGTTGTAACTTCGCTATGTATACCCTGCATGCCCATGTCCAGTGCATTTCCATAGAAAGTTACTACTAGTACCGCCACTAGCTGTAGGCTGTGGCCTCTCATTGAACACCATCACTGACACCAATAAGTATTGCATTGGCTTTGTTCCTTGCTTTGCGGTCAAGTTGTTGAAGGTGTATATGTTCCGGGTTTCATGAAGTGGTGAAAGGCTTTTTAGTTTTTACTAACAAGATCAAAGTGTCATTTTCCTCAGTTTGTTTTACACTTGCTGAGTTGAACGATTGGCTCAGATGTTTAAAATAAGGGGTGGATATTGAGCAAGATCCTATTTTGAGCTGAGGCTTATGGCTGTAGTTTTTGAATTCTGGTTTGTTTGTGCGAGTCAGTACGCAGAGGAAAATGGTCCCATGTGATTTTGATCAATACAGCTGAACTCAGTAGAGTTTATACTACAATTTACCTGTAGACTCTGTCTTAAAAAAAATACACTGTTTAACGACGAGTTAATATAAAAATAGAAGTTAAAGTCTAAGCATAAGTCCAAAAGAACTGAGCCTTGTCTATGGAGTTTTTCTTGAAATTGACATAATTTAATTTAATATTATTTTATTGATAGTTTGAAATTATATTTAGAATCGAGCTAATGAGCTGAGCTGAATCAAAGTAAAACTTAATTTAATCTAAAATCAACTTATGTAATATTTAACCAATTAACAAGCGTAAATACAGTAATTTTGAACTTGAGCCATCATGAGCTTTTTGCCCACCCTATTTAAAATAGTCTTGCTCAAAAGACCGGCTTGACAAAGAAAGACAGTGAGATTTTGTGCATTTCTTTTCCATTGGGTGGCGCCGAACCGGATCGGAAAGGGTCGGCCGGTGAGTTCACGGAACGCTAGGAAGGTTCAATGAACTGACGAGGATACAGGCTTCTTGTGCCAATTATTTTTCTTGTGTATCTTGACCTTCGTCTACTCCAAAACACATGTGAAATGTCTTATCTCAATTCTCATCTCGAAACCTATGGGCGCAGTGGGAAACCTACAATCTCTAAGTATTTGGGGCTACGGTTTTCTCTGTTCGTCCATACTCGTATAATCTTTCTAGTAGCGTTTGCCATCAGGGGAGGAAAAAAAGAAAAAAGTTGATGGAATAGTGAGGACAAGAGAGGGATGGGTGTCGATTGTGAAAGCAGCTGCATCCATTTTCACGATGCACAAAAATCTTTGTTTCACTGGGATAGTGAGAGCTTGAGGCCAACACCAATGGAGTGTGAAAAATATCGTGTCTTGACGGGTTCTTGTAAGTTGCCTCTAATTTTAACTTTGCATTTTTGTTTACTCTTGATTAGTGTTGAAATGTGTGCGTGATTCTCGACTGATTAAATACTTCGAAAATGTGACTTATACTAAAGAAATCATAAATCACCTCTTAGAAATAGACATCCCCAAGGCTCTGTTTGGAAATTCTTACTTCCAAATAAGGCCCAAGTAAAATTTCGGTATTTCTATGGAGAGTAGGACGAGATATTATACTCGCGTGTACCAGCGGGGTGTGGAAAATCATCCAAGGTGTGTGGTCCCGTGAAAATCATCCAAGTCACAAACTGGTGGATCGAGATTCCAAATCAGAGCCATATGAGAAATTGAATATATCGTGATGTATTGGCAATTTATCTTGAGCCGGCTCCAGTCGATTTAGACCGTCCGTGGTTTTATCGGACATCTCCCGAACTGCATATTACCGTACTCCTCTAACTTAGCCGGCTTGCTCTAGGTACGGTGTGGTGTATGTCTGTGTCAGCGACAGGCACGCAGGGAGGGATTGAGCCGTCTAATGGCAAATTAGAGAGCAAGGAAGGAATTGAGCACGCAAATATCATTCTAGCAATTTTTTTCTTCAAACTTGATCTCGAACATTGTTTTTTTCAAAAATAGCCCTTTTGTAGCTTTACTGTGTGGCAATCACCTACTGAGCTGGGGGAGCTCAGTAAGGTTAATATACTTAGCTTATTGTGCGCCTTCAGCTCGGCAGTTATCGGTTACGTGTATTAGATTATTAAAAAGTTTATTTTTAAAAATAAGTGTTTAAGAGTTGATGTTTAAAAAAATATGGTAGAGTGATATTTTTATACTCCGTAGGCGCCTGTTTGGTCCCGTGGAACGGTGGAAAGGAGGGCGGCAGCGGCGAAAGGGACGCATCTCTGCCCGTTGTATTTGTAGCGAAGTGCCGTTTTGACGGCGCTGTCGCGGCGAAAAGCTTCGCCTATCTTTTGCTGCCTGTCACATTTAATGATCTACCAACATTATCCTTGAAACTTCTGTTCTAGCAAAAAAGTTACCCTTCGTACGAGCAAATGAATCGAGTACATAAGTTCGTAATTCAAGTATCTAGTTCAAAAAATACCGCTCTAGCTAGCTTTTTTTTATTTAGTATTTAAATATCTATTTTTATAAATCTAATCTTTTTAGGGTTTGTGCCGATATCTAAAACAAATATTGCTACATACAAAGGTAACTGATTTTTCTCGGTACAAGTCACATCTTTGAACCTTTCGATCAAAGTTAGAACCAGATACATGCACATCTCAAACCTAATCCAGCAACCATGAAAAACGACTTAATTTTAACAAAAAAAAAAGACAACTAGCAAATAACAACAAAACTGTTCAAACATGCTATTGTTATGTACTCTTTTTAGCTTAGTACAAGAAATTCATTATCTTAAAAAAATACGAGAAATTCATCACAGATCACATGCCACTAGTGATTACTTACCCAGGTCCCATCAGCTCGATCGACGACGACAACATGACACGGCAAGATCTCATAGTCCACTTTGCGCCACACAAAGCTAAAGCGGGTGGGCACAGCTGATAGCTTTGCCAGGGAGGTGCAGCCACGAACTCAAAGGCTACGAGCAACACCAACAACCTTGGCCGGCTGGCTCCTGCACCTCCCATTTCTTGCCCGGAAGGGGAAGAGAACGAGAAAGCTCCTCTCCACGATGGAAATGAAAACCTCTATTATTTCTGCGTGTCTTTCCATGTCACTGTTGGACAATAATGCACTGCATGCATGCGCTTGGACGGAGAGTGATCAACGGAGCGCACCATGTACGCACGCGCGCGCGCATGCATGTGATGTACTGCTGCTAACTAACAGTGAACAGTGGGAGAGGCCGATGTGGCCACATGCTCGATCGCGCGCGGCTGCTGCATCCGTCGGAAGAGTTCTCACGGGGGGATGATGGCCTCGGTGAAAGTGGCCGCCGCCGAAGTGGAGTCGGCATGCAATGAGCTCTTCGTCCACTGTAGAGCAGAGCCATGGAGGCAGCATGCATGCTAGCTAGGCGGTGATCATTGCCAGGAGAGGAGATGATTTTTTTTTTGCAGGACCACGCGTGTACGCAGGCAGGGCTGTGTAGAGAGACGAGGCCGGCCGGTTAAACGATTGGCTGGGAAGCGTCCGGCGGGCAGGAGCTGGTCTGCATGTCCGCGTGCGGTGCACTTCTAGGGCACCCGGTTTTGGTTGGTTTAGGGTTGTATGGACCGGCCAGGATCCATTCCGCGGGATCGTGCATGGATGTGCGGACGGCGGCTAGATGCAGCGCCGCTGAAACTGGAATTGCGGCCGCTCCTGAAAATTTCGGTTGGACGAACAGCTTGAACTGTAGCGATAATATTCAGTACTTTCTCCGATGCAGATAGATGTCGCTTTCTGATGTATGTATCACTTGATTTTTTTTTCTTTTCTAGGCATATAAACCAAATGCTTATCTATCGGCTGCTGCAGCCGTTATTATTATTAGTAGTCATCGTCGTCGTCGATGACTATTCTTCTTTTGTGGTTCTCCATCTTGATATGATTACCTTCCTGGCGAATAGCCTTGCTAATCAGCTGGTCGAAGTCGGAGTAGTTATTGGAGAGGAGCTATACTGAAATGTTTTTGTTGAGGCCCTCAAAGAACCTCTCCTGCTTCGCCTCATCAGTGGGAACATCTTCCGGTGCATAACGCGCCAGTTGATTGAACTTTTTGAGGTCCTCATCCACAGTACGCCCTCCTTGACAGAGAGCTAGAAACTCTTTCTTCTTCAGGGTGACGATGCCGACTGGAATATGGGACTTGCGGAAGTGCTACATAAACTCAGCCCAAGTGATGGCCTGCGCATTGGGGTGAGCGACAGTGAAGGTATCCCACCACTCAGAAGTAGGTCCATGCAGCTGAGGGGAAGCAAAGAGAACCCATTCTCGATCGCTGCACTGGAGGAAATCCAGTTTCTTCCTAATAGCTCAGAGCCAATCATCTGCGTCCATTGACTCAATGCTACTGGAGAAGGTCGGAGGACGCATCCTCATGAACTCTGGCAATCTGGATTGGGGAGTCAGAGCTGGTGGTGGATGATGTGTAGGTGGAGCAGGGTTGTTGATGGTCTAGACTAATAGCTGGATAAGGTGATTTTGGTTGACCATCATATGGGACTTGTCGGGTCCATTGGTAGGTGGCGACAGAGGAATGAGAGCAGTCTAACCTCCATGAGCTCTATTGTGGTTGTTGTTGCCATTGCCGTTGCCATTGCTCCTAGTGTTCACAATCTGCTTGGTGCTTCTAAGAGTTAGAGAGAGATAGAAGGAACTAAGGGGATTTCTAAGTCCATCCCACAAGCAAAACACAATAAAACAACCAAATAAAGGAATAATTTAGCACAAAGAAAACTTCAATATAGTGAAAGCAACTTTATTATTTATTTTATTATGATAATTTTGTGGCTATTGACAAAGAAATAAGAGCTCACAAGTACACTCTTTATTAACTTAAGACTTAAGTCTTGAAATTTATCTTAATGGGCTAGTTTGAACTGGGTTAGGTACTTCTTCTTGACTCTTATGTGGCATTTCTTGGGTGGCGACTCAACAACATTACCTCCCTGAACCGAGGACCTGTCATCTCCAGCACAAAGCTTTACAAACTCTTCCTCTGCACATTTTTCATGAGTTGGATGAATATGTTAGGTTCTACAAATGAGGATGACTTGGGATGACTTCATGTATTGAAGATCATCAAGTCAAGATGCGAGAAGAAGATGACTTTATGTGTTGAAGGCCATTAAGATAAAGATGCACCACGAGTTGATGCATGTCTAAGAGTAGATGACCATGTGTTG
This sequence comes from Bonia amplexicaulis, assembly GCA_036346245.1. Lineage (NCBI taxonomy): Eukaryota > Viridiplantae > Streptophyta > Magnoliopsida > Poales > Poaceae > Bonia > Bonia amplexicaulis. Next base: position 2,115,892 of record CM070756.1, on the reverse strand, counting down.
ATCATCAAGTTAAGTGAAGACCATCATATGTTGATGGAGCTGATGAAAATGATGCATCATGAGTTGATGCATATCAAGACAATGACCTAAGGCAAATGTATGACTAGCTAGAGCTAAGGATGTGTTCCTAGTCTTTTACCGGTCTTGGTATTTGGTTGAAAGACCGGATTGTTAGTATAGGTTGTCATACTATTAAGAGAGGTCATGCCTAATAATTTTATTCTCATCATGTGTTGATGGCTCAACCTCACTTGCTCTAGCTCATCTTGACATGATGTTTGTATTTGCGAATGTATTTTGCAAATAGTTGGAGCTCATGTGTTGAATCCTTGCAATATGAGACTATACATTGCAAATGTATTTTTGCAAGTGCTTGAAGTCCATGTTTCCATTCTGTGATATGAGGCTTATATTTGCAAATGTGTTTTACAAATGGTTGAAGCTCATATATAATTCTTGTAGCATGTGACTTAGGTTTGCGAATATGTTTTGCAAATGTGAGAAGTCCATGTACTAATTCCTTGTGTGATGATTTCAAAAGTGTACAAATGTATTTTGCAACTTGTTGAAAATCATATTTGATCCTTGTGTTCATGATACTATAGTTTGCAAATGTGTTTTGCAAAATCTGTTGAGATATTTGCACTTGTCAGAAAAATCGGGCCTACCGCTGTGTGCGTAGCGGTACTACCGGGGGTCGGAAGTACCGGCTCTGTGTGAGCAGTATTATCGAACATCAAAAGTACCGATATGTGTTGCGTGGTACTACCGGATACGAGTGGTCTAAGCGGCTCTGTGTGAGCGGCTCGGCTAGTCGTCGGAAGTACCGGCTCTGTGTGAGCGGTACTACCGTAAGGCGAAAGTACCGACATATGTTGCGTGGTACTACCGGACTTTGGAAGCTCCAGATTTGGGTAGAGATTTGGGAGAAAAGAATGGAGACAAGGAGGAAGAAGCATGAGATGAGGAAGTAGTTAGGGTTCAACACTATTCAATTCTTCGATACCCCTCTTCCGGCGTCTGCCCAAGTACTTCTATTCTCCAATTGGGCTAGGCCATGGCCATTACATGGCCCAATCTGAAGCAGGAAATCGACGACTTGGTTACTGCCAGCGCCGACTTCTTCGGCAGCTCCCAGGCATAGCAGAACCCATCGCTTGGTTAACATTCACACCATCAGGCGCCATAACAATTTGATGGCAACACGGTCAGGGTGGGCACGGTGCGGGGTTCATCGACGGTGGTAGACGCGCTGGCTGCCGGTTGCGCCCTTGCGGGCTGGTGGGGCTGTGGGAGAGGGCGGATCAGCTCGGCTGTGGCTGCACAGGGCCTGCTTGCCCATTGCCCATGCATTGCCGAAGAAATCTGATACATTTCAAGAAGGCGACACCAGCTCGGCTCCGCCATCAACTGTGTCCTGAATAGGCATTCTGCTGTGAGTTCCACTGTTCACTATATGACAGCGGTGACTATACATGGGGCAAACTATTCCATCTAGATCCTAGGGCTCGGGGCGTTGGAAGATTTGCTCATTCCCACGTAGATACAATTGAGGATTTGCATTCGATGTGTCACCGACAGGTGGGTCCTAGGGCCACATGTCAGTGACACATGGAGGAGCAAATCCTCAACTATCCCCTATCCTCACTTCTGTTCATCCAAAACCATACATCTCTTTCTAATTTCTAGTAATTACTAAATTTCTCGCATAAGCGGTTTGAGAAGCTTTTGTAACGTCAGGGTTTCATGCTGATCATCACAATTAACAAATGTTGGAGGAATATGTTAAGCTATTGCATAAATCTTTCTTGCAGATGGCTTGCTTACTCCAAATATGTTACCAATCTTTTGGCACTAAGCAGGCACGCGAACCAACATTCTGACATTCCTGTATGCTTTGCAACTCAACAGACAAATGCTACATCACACTAACAACAATCAGTCAAAAGAAAACTAAGAGGCGACTCAGCTCAGCATTATGCTACGGATCTAGCTGTACCTGCAGAGCACCCGGCATTTGAGCACCCGATCTTGGACATAGAACCCGGGCATTACCATGGTCTTTACTTGAGAGGGGTTCTGAGACCTTTGTTCGTCAAGCTGGATGCCCTCCATGTAGCACTGGTCGAATGCCCGGTTGTCCTCAATCCGCAGTATCATCAGTGGCGGGTTGAAAGAGAACGCCAGCAGGTGGAGCAACCAGATGCATTTCGCGGCAACGAAGAAGCACTGCAGCAACTGCTCGGCCCATGGCCGTGACCAGTTCAGCGTGGACACGATGCAGCTCATCTTCTGATCACAGAAACGGCTGAAGTCCTCGCAGTAGTACTTGGTGCCCTTCTTCAAGACCTCGTTCCAGCTAAGGTTGCGCAGCGCAACAAATGAAGCAAAGTTCTCCTGGCGATCTTCCTTAGGGTCAAGGCACTTGGGCGACCCATTCTTTTGGAATGTGCAGTTCTCAAAGTCTTGATACATCGCTTGGTTCATGAGAGCTTCGAGATGATACAATACTACTTTCGAGTGCCTGTCAGTGATCGTGAGTTGATATGGCTGTAGGAGTAAGTTTAGCTTATCTGATAGTCCATTGTCAGCATCTTCAACTTGTTGGATCAGTACCTTGCAGAACTGTTTGATGGAAAGACGGGCCTCCGATACTATCTGCAAGAACCCTTCCACCATTACTTCGTGACTGACGGGCAACGAATTGTCTCTACTGACACCAACTGATCTTGCTGATCTCTTTGAGTGAGATTGCATGTTCTTCGTTCTCGTCGCTTGCTTTAGAGCCTTCTTAAGTTCTGAGCAGTACGCTTCCAAGCTCACGAGCTTGGTAGTCAGTTCTCCCAAAGATGATTTCATCTCTGTGACTTCTTGCACAGCGGCATCCCTATGCTCATTGGCATCAACAAGCTCTTTCTTCAGAGACTCTAGTGAAAACACCCCCCACTCCTTCAGACGCTGTGACATATTCTCGCATTCGATGGTGTTTGGCGACATTTCTGACTTTGGCTTCCTCTTTGACTTGGGTAAGAGCCATGAGAGAATGTGTGGTCCTTTTTGCCTTGTCCTCGAGCAGACGGAGGGGTGGTAGTTTGACAGCGGCACTCCACTGCTGAGGTTCTTCAGAGACTTGGCATCAGTTTCAGTGTCCCTACTGATTGTTGCAGGTTTGCAAGTGTTGCATGTCGTCACAGCCTTAAACTCCGCCAAATCTGTCCTCCTGCTCGCCGACTTGAGGAAACTGTCAACAGAGAGAGCAGGCTGAAGAAAGGAAAGATGGTTTCTGCATGCGTTCCTGTTCCGCAGATGCTCGTTTGATGAAGAGAAGTGGAGTTCGCTATTTGATGAAGAGAAGGTGTTGTGATTGTCGAAGTCTGAGAAGGCCACCTCATCTTCCTGGCCTTCATGGTCCAAACCAATGCCGCTCCAGTTCTCAGATAGGCTCCGGTTGTCTTGGCGAATATAGTTCATGCCACCCAAGGGCTCTTCATCATAAGTCTGAGAGAATTCATCATACAAGTAATAAGTTTTATTGTCAAAAGATGAATCGGAAAGCAAATAAACATTGGGCAAAATGAGCATGACACATGAAAAATGGGATACCAGCAGGCAACACAATTTAGGTGTAATGTTTCAGCAGAGACATGTTAGTACCAAGTTGATCAATTATGCACAACTTCAGAACACAGGTCCATGAAATTGAAAAAAGCTGGCATCTGACGGTTTCCATCCATACCTTGTTTTGATTTTTCAAGTCACTATTGAATATTGATTACCACTTAGTAGCAAAACAAAAATTTTCCCAGCCGACCCTAACAACTTAGTACAAATTCGGTTAATGTTTTGCAAGCTGCATAAGTAGTATGCTCTAGAATGTTGCAAACTAAACCAGACTCAGCACAGTTCTGACATCTATTTAGCTAACTAGATCCTTGCAACTCGAAGTACAGAAAAATAATAATCTTGATAATTTCCTGGTTTCTCTTTGTCTTTGATGGTAACTGAAAATGCTTAGACAGTAGATTCACCGTATTAATCAAGCTAGAGCAGTCCTAAAAAAGAGAATCAAGCTAGAGCTTCCCCCTAGTAAAGTCCAATCAACACTGGTTTAGCTTTCGTTTCCACCAAGATCCACCAGTAAAACCAGAGCCTACTCTAGAATGCAAGTTAACCTCACAAGATGCTTAGCTCGTAAGAATTAGCCACCTTACACAAGAATATCCTCACACTAAGAACAAGCAAATCCTGTACCAACTTAGCATCAAACAGTTGAAAAATGTCCAAAACATCAGCGTTGCAGGCAGAACAGGCAAATCCAGCACCAAAGGAGCCACCTTTCACACACATGATGGCTCCTAAGACCAAGAAACAGTACACAATAGTACAACCGAAGGCATAACACATGGTTGCAAGAAGTGCCAAGTGCTCAAGAGCTTGCTCACCGGAGTAAAGAGGGGGTAGTCCTCGGCGACGGCCGCGGCCGCAGCGGCGGCCCTGGGGAGCGCCGGTGACGCGCCCGGTGGGAGGCGGATGACGGCCGGGCTGCGGCTGGCGCTGGCGTAAGCGGCATACCCGCTGGCATTGGCGTTGGGCGCGCCGCCCTGGAGGAGCGCGGCGTGGAGCGCGCGCAGCTCGGTGGCCTTGGCGATGGCCGCCTGGATGCCCTGGCGTGTGGCTGGGATTGGGAGAGGCTGGTGGGACGAGGAGGAGGAGGTGGTGGCATCAGCGGCCATGGCGATGGCGGTCGCGCCGGCGCCGGCGAGAGGAGAGGGTCAAAGGCTGCGTCTTGGCTTCGGCTTTGTGCAGAGCTGTGCTGCTACTACTGGTCATAGCAGAGCGAGGCTGTGCGGCCTCTTGGGAGCCTGGAAATGTGGAGGGAAGAAAGGAATAATGGATTTATTGTTTATTTTGTTGTCAAAGAAGAAAGAAACTCACCAAGTGTCGGTTGTGTGTCTGTTTGGATATGTATTTTTTTGTGTGTGACATGTGATGTAGTATAGTAATCAGACTTGGTGGCAGTACTAATGCAGGGACCAGCATTGCATTGGATTTGGGTGGTGATCATTTTGGTTTATTTTTGGTGAACATGGTGAAAAACATTGTATTTGGTGAAAAAACATCAGTGGTGACGAGACTTATTTAACACAATTAAATTTTAAAAATTAAAAATATAAAAATATGTTAGCCCATCACAAACAACGCAAACGAATACGGCAAAAAAAAGAACCGGCAAAAAAGCTCAAAAAAAAGCCAAAATTTCAGAAAAAGACGAAATTATGAATAGTAAAAAATAAGCCAGAAGTCAGAAGCTGAAGCCGAAACGAGCGGGGCCTTGGATATACAAGAAATGGATGCGTGTCATCTGAGGAGTGGAGACCATCAGAACGAGAATACAGAGAACTTTGGCTTTACAGATGAGACGATGGCATCTTACCTGAAAGGAAAAAAGGAATGTTGAGGTGAACTCTACTATACAGTACTCCAGTTTCTTTTTTTTTTTTTGGTTAACCTACTGGTATATTATAGATTTATAGTAACAGTTTAGCAGCCGGGACATTTGACATCTCATTTCCTCTCTCTGCATGGTAGTGTGTAGCGGGCAGGACGCAGGATGCACAGTGCTGTGTGCTTGGTCGCTTCTTCTGCAATGAATTAATTAATTAGGTCGTATATTGTAGTAACAGTTTAGCAGCTGGGACATTTGACATTTCATTTCCTCTCTGCGTGGTAGTGTGTAGAGTAGGCAGTGCTTGGTTGCTTCTTCTGCAATGAACTAATTACATGGACTGTTTGCAGGTGCGACTGTCATTAGTCATCCGCAGCCTTTGTAATCGACAAGCAAAGGACCTGTCCGCTGCATTTGATTTGAGCAGCCAATGGCAGCAGACTGAGGTACCCGAACCCAGCTCGGCCAAGCAGAACGTGGAACAGGGGACAGGCAAAGCACGGCCAGATGGCTCCCACATGAGCAGTGAACTGAGTGGTGACGCTGCCCAGTGCCCACTGTGTGCTCATGACTTTCAGGTATGCGTGCTTCAGGAATCATGGCTCTTGTCTGACTGACATCTTCCATACGATGGCAGCGTACGAGTATATCACTATCAGAACCGCCTCTAAAATCATTCGAAGAGTTTATCCTGCACGTATGACCTGATATATATATCCCGGTCGAAATAAGAACGGATCGTGAGCCAACAGTACCTGCCGGAATTCAATCAGGCAGGCCGTTGCAAGTTGTGGCTGGACCGAGAAATAATTGGTGTATTGAAAGCGCCCTAACTAGCAATTTATGCAACAGGACATGCACCTAACCAATCAATGTTTTGAATGTGTACAACTCTCCTTGTTCTCAGCCTCCTGTACTGTAGGCTCGTGGTTGCTGGCCACTGTTTACTCACAAGCTGCGTATGCTGCTTAGTTCTTTTTTTATTGTCTTGGAGCTTCATTACTCGTGAGGTTTAAGAGCAACAGCGCTGGCCAAGATGGAGGCCTGTTCTTTTTAACTTCTAAAAGCTGTTTTCGGTTTTTCTATAGCAACTAACTTTTAAACAGAATATTTTTTTCAAGATAGCATCTACTAGTTAATTGTAGTACATACTTTGCTGACTCCATTTATATCGATAAAAACCGCACATGAATTTCTATTACTCTGTAATATCTCATACAAACAGACTAAAAGACACAAGCCGCAGCTAAAAGCCACACACCACAGCAAAAAAGAACAGGCCCGGAGTAGCAACTCGCAACCTCCAAAATCCAAACCAAGTACCCTTTTTTTTTTGGTCATGGCACAGGCTAAGCACCAAAACAACAGCTATAGAGCGGCATGATGAGAGGCAATCCGAGCAGATGCAGGCGGGGCAGAGTTCGAGCTGTTCTACGTGGAAGGGGGGGTGTCTGTGTCTGCTTTACGATGATTCCGGTCGTTTAACCCAAAACGCCACCCAATGATACCGCCCACTAGCCTAGGGGAATGTGCTACAGCAGTGCGAACTTCGCTTAATCTATTAGAAACCGCTTACAAAATGCAACAAAAACAGGCGTTGCGTCGTATTTTTTGTCCGAGCTGGCAGTATTCAACGAGAAGGCGCCATTACATTCTGACGAAGCACTCCGATCGTGTCACAGAGTTTCGGTTTCCTCCCGATAGAAAAGAAGAAAAAATGCCCGTGCATATCAGCATATATCCACGAGAAATGCTGAAGCCGCCTTCAGATCTCGTGCCTGCGTGCTCTCGGAATTCAGAAAAAAGCGTCGCCTTCCTGAAACTCCCCCGGCCCGTTCCTTTCGCAGAGCACGTGGTGGCGACCATCATCAGGGCCTCTCGAACGCTCCGAAAAGCTGGAGATCTTCACTAAGCACGGCATGGTTTAGCGTAACGAAAGCTGAGGTTTAGCGGGTTGCTGTACCGAGAGCGTCAGTGGCAGCCTTTCGCCGCGAACGAGACGAGACGAGACGCACGCACCGGTTGGTTTTGGGGTAGATCACTGGAGCGGAATGGGCGAAGGCAGGCAGGAGGCAGCAGCACTGCCGTAAAGGCGTGGTGTGGTGCGGCTTCTTTTTCGTGGCCCCCCTGGGCGATCAAGACTGGTCGGGTCCAGTGCTCCGGTGCTGGGTGGGGGAGCAGATGCAACTAGGATACTACTCAAAAGAGAGATGCCAAAGCAGCGCTGATGCCGATCTTGGCTATGCTCCAGCCGGCCTACTTGGACAGTATTGATTTTTTTATTTTTATTTTTTCTCTTTATTCTTTTGCATTATAAGTGATGATGTAAGGTCTGTTCTTTTCAGCTTGTGAAATCGACTTTTGGCTTTTACTATAGTACATAACTTTCAAACGGAGTATTTTTTTCAAGACAAAGTCTACAAGTTAATTGTAGTACACATTAAAAGCCCGACATCTGTACTATCAAAAATCGCAAGCGAGTATTTCTCTCCGTAATCACTATCGCAAACAGTTAAAATTCAAAAATTTTAGCTAAAAATCATAAGCCACAGCCACAAAAAACAGTCCCATAACTGTTTTTTTATTTTTAACTAAACGACTTATAAAAAAAACTGTAGCGCTACAGTGTTAGAGCGGCCCCTTGCTCCACGGTCCTTGTCTTCTCAGAGTCACATGCCCCTCTTCGCTTGTTCGCTTCCGCCTTGTTCTACATCATGCTGCTGCCGCTGCTGATGCGTGCTGCGCTCTGGTCCGCCCCGCTGCGGCTTTGCCGCTTCGCTGTTGGTGGGTCTCCGGAGGCCAGAGCATGGTGGTCGTCAAATATGATTCGTTTCGACCAGTGGTGGTAAAGTTTTGACTTTTACCGGCTAATTTGTACATAACTCTATTGCTTTTTAAAAATATAGTTATATCTATTATACAATTATAATAGTTATAATATCTACGCATGATTAATATGCATTGCTACCATATGACTCCAACAAAATAATTGAGTGTATATTTTTTCTTGATTAATAAGAGAATTTCTAGAATTTCTATTTTTCCTGAATTAAAAATTATTGTGAAAATTTTTATATCTCCAAAGCAAATGGAGATACCTTAAATATCACCAGTTATTTGTAGATACATAGGGGCCTGAAACTGAAATGTTGTTTGTACCTGGTTTCGACGAACAAGTTTAAACAGATTAATTACTACCAACTATTATTGATCGAAGTTCATCCGGTATCAGTCTACTGTGACTGAAGCTTCTTATCAAGTTTCGTGTCACTCACAGACAACGACTCGTCTTCATATCTGCTGGAGGAGTTTAGAGCTGACGAGGCGACTCACAAATTCGAAACAACGGCCCATTTACGGACCAAATGGGCTTTTCCGGGTTACGTGTCCACTATATGGGGACGATATGAGACCCAAAGACGGGGGTCAAATTTAAATGATTTTACTAATGTGTGCAAACGAGCTTCAATTTTCTTTAATTGAGGGTACGTAAGCCAGAATTACTTCACACTACCATACTGAACTCCCCAGATATGAACAGCATAATCAACAGAAGAGATGTGCAACGTGGACAATATGGTTACCACTTTATCCTCAGGAATTACAAAGGTTAAATCCACTGCCAAGTAAAATAAATGACCTGCTCCATAGTTCATCTGAAAGACATGAAGCAGCAGACATGAGATATAATCAGAATAATTGAACGAAACCATTCTGGCTTGATAACATTTCTTGATGATCCTCCAACATGTCTTAATAACTTATTCTCACATGTAGGAGCTTCCTCAAGTTACATTTAACTCAAAATTTTAAAATCCAGACATGGCAATAAACATCTCATTTTGCCACTATCCTGGTAATTTTGGTCATAAAAATGTTGATTAGTGGACCCTTTTCCCAAAAAAAGAGAAGATTAGTGAGCACATTTAAGCCATAATTTAGAGGGATATTCAAGTTGAAAAGGGCAAAACGCACGCTAGTATCTGCTAGTAGTAACTTAGTATGCTAGCAGTCAAATGTTTAAATCATTGTCGTAAAATAATGATATACACCCAAGGTAACAAAGGCCATATCCACACAAAGTGAATCATGAAACATGGGCTCAATGAAGTTTTTTTAAAGTTTCTACCACATCTGATTATGGAAACATCATGGATGATCAAAACACTATGAACCCTGTGAAGGAAGAATTGACGTTCGCCACCAAAAGCTGACAGAGAAACTAATAGAAAGAGATCTCACGTAATGCCACCATCTTGGTGGAATGTAAAGCAGATCACCTTCCTCCAATATGCCGTCCATGAATTCAAGACTTTCTGTCCTCGGGAACTCCTTTACATCAATGTTGTCAAGATCTACCTGCAGAGACATTGATTAGACAGTAGTCTCATGAAGATTTCGTAAAAAAAAGTCTCATGAAGATCAGCTTTGTTTGCAATATCACTCAATTAAGCTCAATTTCAAAAAGTAAATGATAGAGCACAGAGCTTCAGGGCAGAGAAATGGATAACTTGGACAATTAGAAAGCAAGGTTGAACAGGAGGACCAGAAGAAGATCTGGTACCATAGTTAGTTAAATATTGTTTATTAAACTAGCTCTCTTTTCAGAATATCAGCATCAAGGTTGCTCTGTAGGACCCAATATGGCAATTAGAGGCGGGAGGGTGAATAATGCCTTCAAATTAAACCTCCTCAGATGGTATTTCAAAATCTTTACTCCACTAGCTACTGGAAGCTAGGAAGATTATATTAGCCCACTAACAAAAAAAAAATCACCAAAGCGCGGAAGCAAAACGGAGTTCAACCCCTCAGCACCAGTCTAACCGGTGACCGCTATGGATAGAGCGGTTGGACCGGCCTGCTGGCGGTGACCGCTTGTGACCGCCGGTCTGACTGTTGGTGTGGGACGGACTGAACGCTCCCCCGATCTAGACCTGGAAATCAGTCTGAGCCAAAACCCAAAATGGCACAATCCTCAAAATACAAGTCCAAATGACTTGAAACTTTCACACCCCTTGCCAAGTATATCAGAAACCTAATCCATCTAAGAATCGCATGGATCTTGACCAAAGTTCCAACCTTTCCTTGAGACAAACAAGGTTACCCAAAAAATGAGCAACACTCACAAACTTGAGAGATGACTTGCTCATGCGTTTGATATGACCAAGATGACTCTAAATAAGTTCTCACATGTCACAGCAAGCAAGAGCACCCAAATATTCGAGACCAAAACCCTGGAATCACGATTCCACAAAAAAAGATCCAAAACGAACCAAACCGGGCAATCTCTAAGATGTTGCTACAGCTAGTCCCTAGATGGATGGCATATGATCCTCATGAGGCATCTCTATCTCTTACATGTCCTTGAAACCAGCAAGATCAAGAGAAAAGGAGAGCGCAAAAACATCAATCAAAACAAGAGCAAAACCAATAAGATCAAGAACACACCATGAGGGTTGAACAAGATTGATCTATGGCAACTTATAGAGATTTGATTTACAGCCACTCCACCAGGAAGGACAGAGTTCTCTCCCCCAAGAGCACTCACCCAAACCCTAGAAGAGATGGTTGCTTTCCCCTTTGGCCTTATTTGCTTGCCCTTACCCTAGCCACCAACCTCTCCCACTAAAATAAATAGAGCAATCATCTGACATCTAACACTAATGGGTACTATTGGGGAGTAGCCCCCATCTAGGTCCAATCGGCCCATCATGCCAGAAGCCTGTTAAGGTATAATTTATATGGCTAGCCCAAATAGACTGTGCCAATGAAAAGATGTTTATGCCCTTACTGTCAATAACCCCAGCAGGGGCATTTGTGTAAACAATCCCCTCATAGCTATAAATATGTCTTTTAGGGCACCGTGAAGGGAGAGAGTTCATTTTTTTGTAAGAACAAGTCGAGTAATACTAGAAACGTGGTACTTCTCTATACTACTCCCTACTATGTATCTAGCTTCGGGTAGCCCCTCCATGGCCTTCCCGTAGCCCCTTTTCCACTGTTTGACACGTAACCACAACAGTTAGCGCCGTCCGTGGACAGCGGTGTAGAAGCTACGAGCCGAAGCAAGGACGCTTGGACGCGATGGCACTAAGGAAGATGGCAACGTCGGCCTCCAAGCGAAAGAGAAGCACTACAGCTGAGACCACCGTGGTATGAGCAAAGGAACCAGTGGTCGAGCCCACGCGCCCATGAAAGCGGCAAGGCGGGCGGCGCGTCAGGGGCCTGACAGTGGCGACGAATGGTTGAAGGTTAGCTCTATTCCACAGCACAAAGGGGCAAATATATAATGAATACAATAGACACAACCCTTAACACCCCCGTCAAATGTAAGGCGTATGCAATAGCATTACATTTGAAAAGGTTGACACTACAATAGAAAAATCCAAAATCCGAGACTAGAAGATGTCATATAATACAGCTCTTAGACAATTGTGTCGGGTACCAAAGGATCTCTCATCCGGAATCGTGCAGCAGCCCATAAAGCACAAAGTGCAGGGGCTGGGAAAGTACAGGTAAGTGGGAGCAAAATCGACCGCGGCAACATGATGAAGAGGATGTGGAAGATGAAACAAATAGAGAGCGCTGTCAAATCAAGCTGAAGAGGAATAGATAGAAGCATAGCGACGCAAATCAAAGCCCGAGATGGCGGTGGCGCAAAAGGGAAGCGCAGCGGCCTACGAGGATCCAAAAATGACAACGGCCGGGAGATGGCCGCACCTGGGAGTGGAGATCACTCCTCCCGAGGGCAACGACAACAGAAGACGATCGAAGGCTATGTATTGAACCTAGGCTCTTATACCATGTTAATGTGAGAGGAGGAATGGATGAATGGTTGAAGGTTAGCTTTATTCCACAGCCCAAAGGGACATATATATATTGAATACAATGGACATAACCCTAACCCCTAGGACAATGGGAAATACCACTAATACCCTTAACAGTAACGAAGAGGGCTCTCCGGCAGCTGCGTGAATGACAGAGCAGGAAGCGTTGCAAACGGAGGACTCGACTGCGGCGCCCCCTGGCAACGCTGGTGGCACCATGTAGTGAACGAAGGGCACCCTGGTCCCTACGTCGAGCACGAGCGAAAGCGCCCTAGAGGCGATCTGCGAAAAGCTACAGCTAGAGTTGGTGGGCCTACGGAGGGCCATGCGCGAGATGCAGGAGACTCGAAGTCAGCAGACATCGACATCCCCCAACGGGTGGACTCTGAGTTCCCTCTTGGCCAGAGGACTTCAAGATGCCCACGGTGGAGCCGTATATTGCGAAATGAACCCCCGTGAATTCCTGCGCGTCTATGAAATAGCCATCGAAGCCACGGGGGCGACGACTCAATGAAGGCGAAGGGATTGCCGCTCGCCCTCCAAGGAGTCATGCCCAGCTCATGTAGCATGGGAGCAGGTCCGGGACCTCATGCACACATGCTACGACCACATTCAGCTTACGACCACGGCGTGTTGCTACGACCACGTTCAGTTTACAACCACGGCATGCTACGACCACGTTCAGCTTACGACCACGGCATGCTACGACCACGGCAGTAAGACTTCGATTTTACAACCACGGCAGGTAAACGTAGCTACAGTACTCTTTCATGGTCGTAACTACAGTACTCGATAGTCGTAGATTTTACTGGTCATTAGTCAGGGCTTTGCGACCGATGGTCGTAAGTTTTGCAGACTACGTTCATGGTCGTAGTTTCCGTAAACTACCTCCATGGTCGTAGGTCTTGCAGACTACCTTCATGGTCGTAGTTTTTGCAGACTACCTCCATAGTTGTAGATTTGGCGGTTTTGTCGATACTCGTAGACTTCACAGTCTGCTATTCTGCTTGTGGTAGTCGGAGGCTTAGCGATCGGTTGCTTTTAGCTTCCCGGTCGGTACTCGTAAGATTTCATGGTCGATACGAGTTCTTCACTCATGTGATCGTCGAGTACTCGGTTTGGGCCAGTGGTTGTCTGGCCGGTGAAGTGGTGGTCAACTGATGGATGGTCGTTACTTGAGGTACTCGTAGTTGGTACTCGATAGTCGTATGGGTTTCGAGTTCGTGTGGGTTACGAGTTAGCGGTCGTATTGGTGGGTCTGGTGAGCTGTTTCGGTTAGCGATAGAACGTTGCGGTCGTACACGACCTGGGAGATGGTCGTAGGTGGTAGCGATAGAACATTGCGGTCGTACACGACCTGGGAGATGGTTGTAGGAGGTTTGGATCTTGTCTGGGGATAGACTAGGGTGTGTTTTGCTAATGTGTGTTGCCAGGAGTTGGTTTCTTTGGTCTTTGCATGTGCAGGTGGGCATGGAGAGACGGCCATGGCCGGTGACGAGGAGGACCAAGACTAGGAGGGGGTAATCTGAGGTCCAGGCAGTCGGGATGTCACGCGAGGTGGTCGAGCTCATGCTGGAAGCACATGGAGGTCAAAGGTGGATGTTGCGTGGAGGCGTGGAGACGATTACGGTCGGTGACAAGGAAGACCGGGACTAGGAGAGGGTAATCTGAGGTCCAGGCGGTCAGGTGGTCACGCGAGGTGATCGGGCTCATGCAAGAGTACGCGGTGAAGGTGCGCGATGAAGATATAGGTGGGGATATCCTGGAGGCTTCGTCGCGTGTCGTATGGAGTTATGGATGGAGTCCATAAACTGTACGAGGTGGTTAAAACCCGTGTTAGGAAGAGTTTCGGGTCCCTTGGTTTGAGAAAGAGATACATTTCGTGTCCAGGTGGAACAGGACACAGTTTGAGGTGTTTGTGTTGGACACGTCTTGTGCGCTGGCTATAAAAACAGGGGAGGTTGTAGACTAGCGAGTTTTAGGGCTTTCGATAGAAGGTTTTTAGGGGTGCCGTGAGGCGCTTTGTAGCCAAGAACATGCTTCCGGCCTTCCCCGCCTGGCGCCGACGCGCTCGCTGCCGTTTTGCGTCACCCTTCCCGAGCCCCTAGCCGCCCTTGCCCCTCCCCGACATCACCGCCGCTTCGCTGCCTTCAGCCGCCGCCGTCTCCCGGTCCCATCCGGCCGCCGCTCCTCTTCTCTCGAGTGGTGGAGAGATGGGAGGGAGGTCGAGGAGATGAGGGAGCGCGAGAATGGAGGGGAGCGCGAGGAGAAAAGGTGGATCAGGTGTGAGATGAAAGAGAGAGGGAGGGGTTTTAGGGGTGGGATATTTTCTTTTTCTGCTTAGGAGCCTCGTCAGACATGAGCATCGGCCCAGAGGAGTTAGGGACTTGCGTCGCATGGGTGATTTCTTTATTTTATTTTTAGTGTTGATTTCTTGAGTTATTTCTCGTGAGTCTTCCGTTGTGTCTATCCAAATCCGTAGTCTCTAATTTTTAGTTCGTTCAAGCCGTACGAGTCCACAAAATTATTGTCAGTCATAGAAGTGTAGGAATTTTATTTTTGCATGGCAGCAGCCGCCGCTCTACTCTTTGAGCCGCGTGCAGATCGTAGAAGTCGTTATGATCTTCGCCGCTTCTCAGCCGCCGCCAGAGCTTTAAAGGCGCATGCGTCCTCTCTATGCACTGCTGCCTCTTGGGCTTCGATCTGCGCCGGCATGTATCTATCTATTCCTCTTCGGGTTGATTTGACCGTTTATTCCAAGGCTACACGCAACGACGACATCATCAAGACTCGGATTTCGGATTTTCTTATTTTTAGTGTTAACTCCTTTTTTTTCAAATGCAATGCTATTGCATACGCTTTGCATTTGATGGGGGGTGTTAAGGAGATAGAGTTGTATTAGGATAGTTTGGATTCTATTCTATATATGCCTTATCTCTATATGGCATATCATCTTGTACTATCCTATATATATGACTCTTTGAGTCTCATATCAACATACACAATATTCATAACAGCAGGAAGTTATTCCGCCCTCCGTCGCTCGAGCAGCGGCCTACAGCGCAATGGCCTTAGCATCGACGGTGGCCCTCGCACCCTCCGATTCGAGGAAACGAATGTGCTCCGCCTGCTCCACCACAAGAGCGAAGGCGTCCTGCTCAACCTTGTGGGGCTCAACAACCTCCATGATGCGAATACACACACGTCTTGCGCTTTTCTGTTAAAAGTATTATTTGATTGGAAATAATTATTAAGCCACATTAAATATTCTCATGTGAACTTGTTCTTAACTAAGCTTAATGTTGTTATTCATGAGAATAATATACTACCTCATGCGAGTTCTTTATGCATTCTCAGGTTTGAACGAATTGAAGACTTTGGAATCACTAGTAAAGAAGGAAGTCAAGTATACAAGCAGAAGCAAGGAAGCAGTCACGTCGGCCTGGCCCATGCACGAGTGCACTCGATCGTTGCTGGGCGCGTCCAAACAATACATGGCCTACGAAGGAACTAAGAACCATAAATGAAGCCTATGAGGATGGAGTTCTCACTAGCATGTGTACCAAGTATTTGATCGAGGCCATTGCTCGGTCATGTAGCCCATGAGTTTATTTAGTATATGTCTTTTATTTATTTATTTTTATTAGTGACTAATTCGGTCCATCCAACCGAATAGAGTAGGACTCGGTTTGAGCCCAATCCAGTGCACGTGCGTACGAGGACTGCCGTCGTATAAATATCCAGCGACTAGAAGAGAACAAGGAGGCGACTAGAAAAACAGAAACAAGAGACCGACTAGATAATTGATATGGCTTTGATTCCTTCACCGTTTCCGGTATTTTGGCTTCCACACCAAAACACCCTCCAAGTGCCGCAGTTTTAATTCCTTAACCGTTTCCGGTATTTTGGCTTCCACACCAAAACACCCTCACTTTGGTCATGGCTCACCTCTTCCTCGAGCCTAGTTCATGGTCATCTCCTCCTTTGTAAGCGATCCTCATGCTTGCAATGTGTAGATTCACCAATAGCTCATGCATCGGCAAGTCTCTCCATGTCGGTTTCCCTCAACCACGCCTCATTTGCACCGACCACATTATTCGATGAACTGTTGCTCAAACTTTCCCATCATCACTTATCTTCTCCTGTGTCTCACTTGAGCCCAACCATCCTGCTCGGCTTCCTTGACCGTATCTCAGCTCACCCCCGAGCCTAATCCCGATTCATGCCGTCGACCATGGCTACCCTACCCCCACGAATCTTGCACATCAAAGACCTAGAAACTGTTTTCAAACACAAATTCTTCACAGCTTGACCACGTTAATCCAAACATGCTTCATGCATCATGAATGCAATGATCTAGAACCCCAAATCTCAATCTAGGACCAAATCCCTAAATTTCCCAAAGCCACCTCGGCCATTTTGTAAAATGGTCAATCTGACCGCCATTGGGCAACCGGTCTAACCGCTTTCCTCAAGCTAGTCGGATCGCTAGGGCGGAGCACCAGAGCGAACCTCTCCGGAAATTCGGTATTTTGCTATTTAATTTTAGCCAAGACCTCTATTTGAGGTGAAACCTAGTTCAAAGACATCTCAAGAGACTCCTACATAATAGTTTGGTGTCCAAGAGCCAAAAATCCGTAGGGCCGGTCTGACCACTTGACCCAAGCCGGTCAAACCGCCGCCTAGCAAAATGCCAATAGGCAACTCGGCCAGTCTAACCGACTCTGCCAAGCAGTTAGACCGCCGCTGGTAGGCAGCATCGAAAAACTGTAAACTTTCGTAAATGCAAATTTCAACTCGACACGATTGTCAATTTGAACAATTAAACCATGAACATTCTCAACATGGTTCTTCATGCTCACAGTGGATATGAAACAGATTTGAGGATAGATGAAAGTGTGCAACTGCAGTTTCTGGAAAAGAACGGAAGGCGTAAAATAGTTATGTACTGCATGGTAGAGGTCCAGCTTTTATTTCTCGGCCAGTCAATTTTTTCACTCATATACTGCTCTAGACTGTGAACATCACTGCTCATGAAAATGCTTCTTTTCCAAATACATAGTTATCTGAGACAGACTACGCACCTGACTAGTATTGCTTAGCATAGTTTCTGTGTGAGGGTACAAATCCTCAGAGATGGAAGCAGGATAGAGTCTAATATACTTCCTGCCCAAGACCTGTCAAGCAGTAATGACCAGAGATATCAGCTTATTTATAACCTAAATGAAAACTGTCACTCTCATTACTTACAATTAATTAGTGGCAAATTTAAATAGATAAAGGAACTGACAGCGGCTACAAACTTACTATAGCCTAGCAATATCTTAGAATATGGCCTCAACCCATTAGGAATATGTGCCCTACATGCAGTTATTTAGGGAGCAAATTAAACTTAAGCACAGTACTAGAACATGCTAACATATTTCAGTGGATTTAATATGGCCACAATCCATTAGGAATAGGTGCCTACATGCAGCCATTTTTGGAGTAAATTAAACTTAAGCACAATATGGGAACATGCTAACACATTTCAGTGGATAAAACAGTGCGAATCACCTAAATGGCTTGGATGAATACCAGTAAAAACTCCCTTTTGGAGGAAAAACTCCCCATAAATGTCAAACTACAATCCAAGAAAGGAAGATTTTCTCATGCACATTCAAACAACCAGCAAAATGGTCCCACAAGAACTAAGGAAAACGTGGTTTGTTGTGGCAGCTGGCAACAGTAATCATGCAGTCCTTGTCTTATTTAATACGTGTTGCTTTTCCAAAATGGAACTCTAGATCATCAATGGAAACAAGTGAAGCATACCATTCTCCAAAATGTGTGTGCCAAGAAGATAAGACACATATTACAGTGATAAGAAGGGTTGGTTGTTCGTATTAAGAGGCCTATTGTTTTAAGTTTAGCCCACTTAACTGAGATAGGTGGTTTCTGTCAGAGTTGATTCTAAGATCTTGCTTTCTGTAGGACACCT
Organism: Bonia amplexicaulis; assembly: GCA_036346245.1. NCBI lineage: Eukaryota > Viridiplantae > Streptophyta > Magnoliopsida > Poales > Poaceae > Bonia > Bonia amplexicaulis. The sequence continues at coordinate 2,097,639 of CM070756.1, read as the reverse complement.
GCCTACTGAACAAGCAGGGAAAACAGCAAAGACGGCAACTTGGTTCAATGTATTTCTTGAAGGGGGCATATCTAGTGCAAACTCCTATCTAGGTGCAATCATCGACTGAGATCGTTGGATAAGGGATGGATAGATCAGATTCTGGGGGACTTGACTCTTAAGGGTCACATGATTGATAATTTTCAAAATAACCCCCTCACATGTTGCAAAACTATCTATGAGGCTTCCCACCTTCTCAAAACCACCCCAAATCTAATCCATCCATCCCTCATCCCATGATCCACATGGGACTTTTTGCGTGACTGCACCTTTCTTGAAACCCATATTTCAGGGATAAATCCTTTATATGGAGTATGGACCTTGAATAATCATTCATTCAAAAATCTCCTCACCATGTATAACTATGCAGAGAGTAAATAACAACTCCACTATTCATAAAACAATACCACGTTACAATACAATGAAAAAAGAGTTTCCACATTACAAAAAAAGAGCAAGGGCAGAATATATGAAATGGACATCTTGAAAAACGGCACACAAAACAGTTATTATTGTTCATAACAAAGAATCATAACACTCGTTTGCGGTAACACCTGTTTGGTTACCGTGCATCAACATTACTCAACGTAACTAATATAAAGCAATATTCATGTGATACCTGAGCGAAAAGGTTGTGATGTGGGTCATGATGCAATGGTGTTACTGTCCCATGAGGGCCGAACCAAGCATGGAGCGATTGGAGTTCCCCACCACCAGCGTGACAGTACTCAGGAACCAGTATGTCTTCGCGGAGCTCTTTTATCTGCCAAATGTTGTAAAATGAAGTCCAATAATTAGGTAAGTAACTGTTAAGTCCGCATATGCAAAAGTCAAGCTTCTAGAGAATTGGTCACCTGGTCAAACAATGGATGTTGAGCTAGATATGTCAAGTTTGCAGAACAATCAGGTGACCACATTCTCTCAAGAAATTGAGAAACTGTGATAAGTTCCTGTTTCCACTCATTACACACATAAATTTTTCCGACCTGAGACACCATTAGTTATATCAGTGCACTGATAACATATATAACAAAAGGGAAAATGATGCGTACTAACAATATTCAACAAAAAAGGATGACCTAACTTATTCAAACCAAGCTACTCTTTTGGACAATACAAAGCAGCAATTGCTTATGAACAGGACTTGATAACTGAACAATAGTCAAAAGATAGGCATTTTTGTACATAGCATGAACAGAAAGTTTTATGCAAATGTTTGGAAGATATATTAGATATTAAAGCTGAATCTTTCAGGAAGTTGGGTTTCGATATGCATACAGTACTGGATGGTAAGGAAAATGATACAAACATAGGTTGGCAAAATGATGTCAAAATCAAAACTAGACATATATGAAGAAACAACAGTATTAGATGGATGGATTACAAAATAGGTTCCAACAACTAGAACTTAGGAGATGATGCCAATACAAAATGTAAAACATGTGAATCGATCTGTTTAAAAGAGATAAATTCTGCCTAGTGTTCTAACTTGCAAGGCAGAATATTAGTTTTCCAACGTGCAAATTAAAATTAGTCTAGGTTGCACATCTCAACTTTACATCTTAAACAGGACCATAAGGTAAGATAATAAAAAAATAAATGTGGGATAGGAAAGCCACTGAAATGATTAATACTTCCTGAGATAAGCTGAATTTAAGTCCTGAAGATCCAATTTTGAATGAAATGCCATATTATTTATTTTTCAATTAAGCATCATTATTTATTTAGTTTTAATATTATCTGAAAGAGGCAAAGTGGGCTTCACAACTGTGAAGTTTTTAATTGACAAAAATGTTAGAAGTGGTTTGTTACATGATAGGTCAATATCTAAAGTGTAACTGTGCACGTAGTCACCTCAACAGGAATAGTGCGGTCTCCAGCTATCCTCTCTAGGTATTTTATGTCCTTCCACTTTGCCCTTGCAGGCCAATGATCAATGCAGCCACTGAGTATAACAGGGGACTCACATAAAAAGTAATCACGTATAAATGCCTCCAAAGAAATGCATGATCGCCTCTCAATTTGCTTACAAGATAGGGACTTCACCGGCAGAACTTTGAGTACCTGAAACAAATTATCATTGAGAGTGGTGCAATAACAAAAGAGGTAATGAAACATCATAGATCACCCACAACTTACAACACGATCTTATCACTATTCCGAACAACATGCTCTAACTTTCCCTTGACATAGATCACCCACAACTTACAACATGATTCACTGCAGTCATGTTCCAATCACCAAGCTACACATCAGTAACTAGTGTGCTCTATATATCAAGTTACATGCCTAGGGCACCAAAGCACCATTAATATTCCTAATCTAATAGGACATACATTATCTTTTTTTTGGACATCCATAACCTAAAAAGAGTACTCCACTCAGAAGTCCCAAAACTCATGCGATCATGCCACTTAGGTATCTAAACCTGAAATTTAATCTAGCAGGTCCTTAAAACTTCTATCCTTTCAACAAGTTAGTCATTTTGGTCGTTGTTAGTCATTTTGGTCATTATTAGTCATTTTGGTCGTTATGGTTGTCAAGTCGCTGCTAGGTGCTGGAACTTGCGATACTTCTCTAAATTTAGGGGGCGTTCATATTGGTTTTTGTTGATGGCTTTTAGCTGTGGCTAAAAGCTTCTGGCTGAAAATGAATAGAAGCGGTTGAAAGAAGTAGCTTTTAGAAGCAGGGGGCGAGTGGTGCAAAAAATGAAGATATGCGTGCATGAGACAGAAGCAATAAGAATAGGGTACATGATGCTCCCGTGACCCCTTGACTTATACTCAGAGTGGGACGGAAGCGAGAGGAGTGGAGAAGCCGCTTCGAGAAGCCAATGTTTGTATTGGCTTCGGGTTTCTCCAAGCAGAAGGCAATACGAACAGGGCCTTAATATATCATGCCACTTAGGTCCCCACATATGGAAATTAATCCAACTGCCACAAACCGCCTTCTGCCAAAATGACTAACCTGCTTAACAGAACAAATTCAGCCATTTATGATATAAATTGAGGTTTATGGACCTAAATAAGCACAATTGCACAAGCTTAGGGAACCTGGGATGCAATCTTCTCATGTAAAAACCAACGCTGCCTGCAATGTGGACTGAACTACTGAACATAGTGGCACAGTCGAGGCTTCCCATCCAGTGATGCAGCGAACGTTTACAGAAAATCTCTTATGTGAACCACTTCGCAGAACAATTCACCGGCAATACCACTGGTACGGTGGTACAAAATCCGCAATACCTTTCACTCTGTCTAATTATAGCACTACAATTTCACGCACTAATCCCAAAAGCTCACAATTCACACACAAGCAGTGATGAGATTTAAGAAAGGCGATAGGGCAATAGAAACACTCACATCAGCGAGGTCTCGGTTCCTACCGAGCCCTTCCCTCCACCTCTCCACATCTCCGCCGGCGTCCCCCGTGCCGTCGCTGTCGCGGGTGCGCTCGGCGAGGACCCGCGCGATGGCTGCCTCGAGCTCCGCGCGGAGGAGGTCGCCGCCCATGATGAGGCCCATGTCGAGCGCCCGGAGCGCGCCGCGGCGGTCGTCGCCGGCGCGGAGGCTCGCCACGTGCAGGCAAGCGAGCGCGTAGGCGCCCCTCCACGCAGGCCCCACCTCGCTCCACGGCCCCGAGTGCAGCTGCTCCCACGCCATCTCCCGCGCCGCCTCCGCCGCGCGCAGGTCCCCCGAGGCCGCCTTCTCCGCGGAGGCCACGAACGCGAAGCCCCCCTCCACCGTAATCTGCCGCAGCAGCGCCGCCCACTTCTCCCCGCCCGCCTCCGGCGCCCGCGGCTCGCCGGTGGCCATCGCTTGCGAGCTCGTGAAAAGCGCAAAAGCGGAGGTGCGTGGGGAGTGGGGAGAGGAGATATTTTCTGGGGACCCCGAGTGAGGTGCCCGTGGCCGTTGCACTGCTTGATCGGGTGCGGGTGTGAGGTGGAGGCGGGGATTTACGGTTGTGCCCTCGCTCCTAGTCAGAGTCAGATATTTTCCAATAAGATATTTTTTGTGTGAACGGCTGGTGAACGTGGGAGTATTGCGAGGTGGGCCCTTGTAAGAAAGTTTGGTCTAGTAAGTTCCAGAAGATTACGAGTTGACCGAGCAGAGCCTTGACAGCCTCCAAAGAGAGGTTAATCATCCTACAGCATTGTGCTGAAAAGGTATTCTGAAAGGAATATAATGCCGGCAGTAGCAGAGTTAGGATTTTAATGATAGAATGCAAACATATGAGAAGTATTGTCATTGCCAGCGACCCTTCGTATGCTCACTGCTCACACTCTTTCTATTTTGTTCTTTTTTTCAAGAATATCATGCAAAAGTTATTCACATTACCCAATTCCTAATAAAATTATGTGACACCAATCAATACAGATGTCTTGGGTGTAGACCATGGCCCCAGCCAGCACTGCACAAGACGAAGCGCAGTAAATATCTATTTAATTAAATTTTAAGTTATCATAATCTATTAGAGATCGAGTTAGATTTCTTATAGATAAGACTATTACTTAATGACTAAGTAAGTCATTTCTATATAAAAAAGGACATCATGTATCATTATCAATCAATAGTGAAGAAGTATTTTCTAAATCCCTATGTCCAACTCTGGTCTCTCCTATATACCAACTATTCTAGATCCATCTCTCTCCAAACAGTGCTCCTCTTCACACATAGCGCCGTTTTATCTCAAATCATTGCCGTCCAATCTCTCTCTGACGGTGTTTATCTCTCGTCAGTCGTGATGTCAGAACAAAATAAATGAAAAGATAAAATATATTGCTCCACTCAAGGCTCAAACCCTGCCTGCACTCAGGCTTGAGCGTAGAAGGTGCTATCCATGGGGCCAACTATGCCTATGTGAACACAAGGAAATGATCTTAGTTCTTCGCTATATCTGAAAAAAAAATTGGGATTCAACCGTTCCCTCATGCACCTGTATGGCCGTATGGGGTCCGCCACTAAACGCTGGTTGATGTTGAGGGTGCTTTGTGTAATTTCAGTGGTGAGATATTTAATGCCGTAAGCTTACGTGTATCGATGGTAGTTTGGACAGCCATGAACGGCGGGTGTAGATATTCCACGTCACCAGATTTCTCCCCTGTCAAATTTTCGAAAGGTGAAAAGCGAGAGATGCCATTGTCACTACTCGGGATCAAGAATTGCTCACAGCACATAACAGTAAAAAGTTAGTGGATCCCTTCTTTTTAATTTATAGTTTTTGATTTATCTATGATAACTAGTTTTTAAATATTATATCTTTTTAAGATGAGTCTACAAGTTAATTATAATAGATATTATATCGACTTCATATATATCAACTAAAATTATATGTAAATATTTCTTTTCGTACTCTTTCATATAAATAGATAGGATTTAAAACTTTAAACAAATAATCATAAGCTGCGGACCAAAAAATCCATCCAGTATCTAACCAATGCTTTTCCAATTTTCGAGAGGAAAGTTTCAAGCCCCTGAAACTTATCCATTTCAGTGTACACCGTAGCTTCTTGCTGTTTTGCATGTGCTTTTGTAAGTACATGTTAGTTTGGCTTAAAAGAAAATCACAGAAAACGGGTTGAGACTTGAGACACTCCAGAGTGCAGACGCGTGCACTTTGGCGTGGCCTACCTTGCTGGCCATGCCTACAGCCTACTCCCATAAGCTGTCAGTCCTGTGACACGTCACCGTGTTTACTCATCGTTTCGTTCATACTAACTGGGCCTGATTTGTGCTACCACTCAATACACTGGGCCAAGCCTAATGTTCTAGGTTAAGGAACTATGGGCCAAACCCTTGGCGGATCCGACATAAATCATGGGCCGGACTTACCTACGTGCCCAGATGACCAATGCCTTCTTTTAGGGAGTGTTCGTATTATCAGCAACTGATATCTTTTAGCTATGACTAATATTTTTTGGTTAAAAATAAATATTAGTGGCTGAAAGAAGTGACTTTAAGAATAAAAACGCGAGTGATGGAAAAAATAAGGGAGAGACGCATGCGCAAGATGAGAGCAAGGCGAATGGAGAAGTCACTTCGAGAAACTGGATATTTGTATTAATGGACCCATTTTTTTAGTCTGTGCCTTATGGTTTATAGCTGCGGCTTATGATTTTTGACTCTAGTGTGAGCGTTTGTGTGAACGAATCGAAAGTCGATAAGCCATTTCTAAAAGGCTATCTCAATAAGCCACTTCGAAACGATGGTAGAGAAGTCGTCCTGTTTATTTGATCGAAAAAAATCATAAGGTATAAATTGAAAAAAAAATAGGCTCACTAATTTTTGGCTTCTTCAAATAGAAGGCAGAAACAAAAATCCATACCAGAAGATTGTCTTGTTTAGCTGGGTTCCCACCGAGGATACATTGAACCTGGACGCTTCACTGTTTGTGTGTTCAAGGGGGGCTAGATTAAATGAACGTCGGTATCTACTACTTACTATACATAGAAACATGGATATGGAATGGAGCTTGAATCAACAGCGCTGATCCTATCCTAATTCTAGCATCTAGTCTACACCATTTTCACACACAAAATTGGATAGAGAATATAACACACACTTAACCGATTAGCTGCCATGCAAGAGAGCGACAAAAAATGCGGCATTCAAAAATATAAAAAAGAAGAGACTAGAGAACGTCGTAGAGTTGCAACGGCATATTAGCGAGTTGCACATAGCTTTAGCAAAATTTAGAAAAATATTTGAAAAGTTTTATGTTTTCACGCTTTTCTATAAGCTTTTAGGAGATTTCAAGCCAACGTTTCATCGAGTTTCAGATTTTAGACTCTAGTTTGTGCCGAAGAGTTACATCAAATTTTAGTTGAAGAGTTTCAACAAGTTTCAGCTAAAAATTTTAAAAATTTTCAATAGATTTCAACCAAAGTTTTAAGAAGTTTTTGCAAGCTCACTTGTCTACAGAGCCAACCGACACTGTTCGTTGCCGGATCCATCTGTGCTTGAGCTTCGTATAGAGCCTCTATCTCTCTCTCTCTCTCTTCCTTGGCTGCAGCCTAAGCTTCATGCCATAATGCTACCGGATCCGGTTATCCAGAGTTGCGTCGTTGACGAACTCGTGGATCCTAGCCACGCCGTTGTCGACATCGCCAAATCCGAAGCTGTGAAGCACCGTGCCACCCCCGGACCACATCCATAGGCGGAGGTGAAGGAGGAGGGGGTGACGACACCAGGGTTGAAAAAGGGGATGGAGGGATGGCATCGAAGGTAAAGAAGGACGGGGAGGGTTGCCTGCCTTCGTCGACTCCGACTGCCCTTCCTAGCCGGAAGAGAGAGACCGAGGAGGGAAAGAAAGACGGAGGACGTGTGATGGAGAAGGGGATGGTTCTTATCCAAAGGAGTTGGTTTGGGACGTATTGAATTTGATCAGACAACTCTGCCCTTTACCATCTGATTCTGAAGTTTTTCTCAATAAAAAACGTACAGCTTTGGTTATATGAATTTTGTTCCATGTTCCGGCTTCCCTTGCACTGATCAAAACTTCAGTTTTTACATTTGTAAGAAGACAAGGTTTCTGCACATGCCATTCAACTCGAGTCTTTCCCCCAACCTATTTCATTTTTAGGGCCTATTTGGCGCGGCTGCGGCTTATGACTTTTGGTTGAAAATTTTGAATTTTAGCTGTTTACGACAGAGATTACGGAGAGAGATACTCGCTTGCGATTTTAGTTAATACAGATGTTAGATTTTTAATGTATACTATAATTAACTTATAGATCTCGTCTTGAGAAAATAACTCATTTAAAAGTTAAGAACTGTAACAAAAATTAAAGACTGCTAATTTCGATCGAAAAGAACAGACCCTGGTGCATCAGTAGCAAAAATGAGACGACAAATGAGATGGTCGATATCTCACTTTTGACGGACAAGGATGCATTGTGCATGCACCCAAAAAGAAAAGAAATTCGGTGGTTCAGCGAAGAAAGGTGAGCGAAGCACGTCATCGGTGACTCGGGCGCAGTAGGAGTATGGAGATCTTCCGCGGCGGAGGACATGTGAACCCGCGCGCAGGCCCAAGGCAAAATCGCGCCACAGGAAGGCGTGTAGAGTGAGCGGAAAGCATAGCATCCCAGCACCAACCGTATTTACCGGAGCAAAATCAAAAAAGATTTTTTTTTTTGGAAAAATAAGGAAACTTTTCCTCGCGTCATGGCTTCCTTGCTGTTTCCACCGCCTATCCTTCCTCTTTTCGGTTCTTTCCGTCTCCCAAATAAAAACAACAGCAGCAACATCAGCAGAAAGCCGAATCCCCAAACTTGTCCGCCCGATTCCGCCGCCGCCGCGATCATTTCTTCTGACGAGGTACGGACCAATCGACGCCTTCAATTCGTCCTCGTTTTTTTGAGAGGAGTTTTCGTTGGGATTGCTCCCCTGTGTTCGTCTTGATCCGAGATAGGTAGTTGTTACCCTGTTGGGCTTGATTCCGTTTGTTGTTCTCGCTTTTAGGGTTCGTTTGGGGTTCAGATTAGCGTGTCCTCCACAAACGCGCAGGATTGTGGGATCCTTCCCAAATGATTGGCGTCTCTGGACTGGCCAATGGCTTGAAATGGATGACCTTCAAATATCGATCTTGCTTTTAGTTCTCATGGTCGTAATTTTGCCCCGATCTGCATTAAGTTGCTGAAAAGATGGATTGGATTCTTTAGGATTATCCGTACTTTTGTTCAGTTCTGTACTGTGCATAAAGTTAGCATTAGACATTATAATGTTCAATTCTGACTAATGATCACATTAGACATTATATATGGCACGAAGATAGCAGATAATCGCCAATAGAGAACCTCAGCTTACGGCTTTTGGGTACAGTTTATTAGTCTAATGAATAGTGATTGATGAAAGAAACCGAAGACAAAAGCAAGCTGAAAAGAACTGGGCCATATACTACTTATTTGCACAGTATGATTGCAATCCTACGGTTACTCTTTTTAGTTGACTAGCATTGCAATTTTAGATTTTGACCACATGCATAAATTGGGCAGGTTGATGTGACTCCTCATTTGATGATACAAAGCAACTAAGCGTGAGAAGTTGACGGGGGGATGTAATTAGGTTTCGGGAGTAATAATTTGATGGACCATCTTTCTATTTTTGCAACGGAGTTAGGTGATGCGTCGGACTTTGAGGTCGATGGCATCCAGAACCTTACTGAGAATGATGTCAGTGACGAGGACATTGACGCTGAGGAGCTGGCCCGGCGAATGTGGAAAGATAAGATCAAGCTCAAGAGGATCAAGGAGAGGCAGGAGAAGCTTGCTTTGCAACAGGCAGAACTGGAGAAGTCCACGCCAAAGAAGATGTCCGATCAGGCCCTCCGCAAGAAGACGGCGAGAGCCCAGGATGGGATTTTGAAGTACATGCTCAAGTTGATGGAGGTGTGCAATGCACGAGGGTTTGTTTATGGGATCATTCCTGATAAAGGGAAGCCTGTCAGTGGAGCATCGGACAACATTAGAGCTTGGTGGAAGGAGAAGGTGAAGTTTGATAAGAACGGGCCAGCAGCAATTGCAAAATATGAGGTTGAGAACTCGATGCTGGCTAATGCAAACAGAAGTGGAACCACGAATCATCATAGCTTGATGGATCTCCAAGACGCCACTCTGGGCTCATTGCTTTCAGCGTTGATGCAGCACTGCAGCCCACAGCAGCGCAAGTACCCACTGGATAAGGGTGTCCCACCCCCATGGTGGCCGTTGGGCAATGAGGATTGGTGGATTGATTTAGGCCTTCCAAAGGGAAAAGCGCCTGCATACAGAAAACCACATGATCTTAAGAAGGTTTGGAAGGTTGGTGTGCTGACAGGTGTGATCAAGCACATGGCACCGAACTTCGATAAGATCAGAAATCATGTTCGTAAATCCAAGTGCTTGCAGGACAAAATGACTGCAAAAGAGAGCCTAATTTGGCTGGGAGTTTTGCAAAGAGAGGAGAAGTTTGTTCACAGTATTGACAAGGGTGTATCAGAGATTACTCACCATAGTGCTCTAGGGGACAGAAATGAGGGCACATATAGCAGCAGTGATGAGTATGATGTCAACCACTTGGAGGAGCCTCCTCACTCTACGTCATCCAAAGACGATGAGGGAACTCATCAGCCAGCTGTGCAGATGAGAGAGGAGCACACCTCAAATAGAGGGAATGGAAGACGTTATGAGAAACACTCCAATCAAGTACTTCCTAGTAATGACGAAACTAATAAGTCATCAAAGCGAAAAAGATCAACCGGCCATTCTCCTGTTGCTGAGTATGAGGTTGAAGTAACACAAAGAAATAATAACCCAGCAGAAATTTTGAGCAATGTAATTCCTGATGTGAACGGAATAAACCAAATGGAGGTGGAGGGTATGGCTAACCAGCTGACAAGCCTCAACCATGTCAGTACAAGTGGAGCTTTACAACACCAAGGAGATGCTCAAGGGAACTGCCTATCTCCTGGTTCTGCGGTTAATAACTATAACTGTAACCAGGTTAGGAATGTTACTCCGTCAAGCATATATGTGGGAGACCAGCCTTTAGCTTGTGAAAGTAGTGACCACATGAACTCATGGTCTGGAAACACTTTTCAACAGGATGTTGGTTTTGGACCTATTGGTTTTAGTTCTTCATTGCTTGATTACCAGACTTCGGCAGTGAAACAATCACTACCACTATGTATGGATCATCATGTGCCTACCATGGGAACAGGAGCATTGGCCGAGAACAGTTCTTACGGTTATCATATGGCAGGCAGTGGGAATTCAACTTCTGTTGCTGGTGACACGCATCAGATCATGTGTGCTCCTTTCTATAATGACCCTGCTGATAAGTTTGTAGGCAGTTCTTTTGAAGGACTGCCTTTAGACTTCATTGGTATTAGTAGTCCAATCCCTGACATTGATGAATTGATGGATGATGATGATTTGATGCAATACCTGGGAACATAACATAGGTAATTTCTGAACTTATCTAGTTGTCTTGTTTTCTAACTTCTTTGGTTACTTAGACTCACCCTTTTTTAATATACCTACAAGGTAGGCTATAAATCTTGTTTACCTGTTTCTCAGCAATTATATCTTGTTAGAATTCCAATATCCATACATGTGAGAGCTGGGGTGGTTTAAGATTGAATTAGGAAGTCTCTATGAAGAAGATGTCTGGAAAAGAAACATTGAGATTTTTCTGCTCAATTTGCAAAGTAGTTGAGCTCAATAGCAAGCGTTACTCCTCCTGCTTGCAACTCACTTTTAAGCAGTGCCTCTCCACTGCTATTTTCCTCTACCTTTGAAAACTTTATTCATGTCTTGGGGTTGGGTTCTTTTAGGCTGATAGTTTATGGCTTATGGTTTAGATATTTGAATTCTGGCTGTTCGTGAGAGGCAGTACGCAGAGAGAAATAGTCGTATGCGATTTTGACCGGTACAGCTGAACTTAGTACACTTTTTACTACAGTTTTCCTATTGATCCCGTCTTGAAAAAACGCACCGTTTAAAAGTTAGTTATTGTAGATAGTACAAACATAAGCTAAGTTTAAGCCTAAAAGAACCCGTTCTCAGTTCTCATGCTGTCGAAGCTACTTTTAGGAGCTGTCTTGGTAATGTGTGCTTGTTCTTTTGATTTGCAGCGTTCAGAAGCTAATCACTGAGAAGGTGTGTGCGGCCAGTAAAGAGGAGTTCCATGAAATGCTGGTTTGGTGCTAGCCCTGCTACAGCTAGTGAACGATTTGTAGGGTGCTCTTTTGACCTGTACTAGATGCTTGCTTAGCCTGTAAAAACTTGGTAGAAACTTGCATCTTGATGCTTGAGGATACATGGTCATTGTAGCTCAGTTTTATATACATAATAATACTACAGTTCATGCTTACTGGACGTGTCGTGCTGAAGGGTTGCCAAGAAACCAGAGTTGGCACAAACTTGCAAAGCTATAGTGCCTGCTGTAGTGTAGAGTTTGTTCTCTACTGCAGCCGGTGGCTTGATTCTACAAGTGCATCGCTGCCATGCACTACTACTGCAAAAGAGCTTTCTTATTGGGCACTTGAAACAGCTTGTACAAAAGAAAAGAAGAAAACAAGTGCAAAGGGCATTAACAGAGCGGAGCAGGGCTCCATCTGAATCGCATGTATGCCCCACTTCCTTGCACCCACCGCCTCCGCCTCCGGCAGTTGCCTCTTGACTGGGCCTTGTCAGGTACGAGCGAAGGCTGAGATTTCCTAGTAACAAGCTGTTCTCCGTGTACGTTACAGAATGACTCGGCCTGTTAGGCCCGGCTCCGAGGTGTACTACAAGTCCACAAGTCATCAACCCATGCTACAGTTTTCTTGCAATTGGGCCTGAATCGGAGCATCTGGTGGCGATTCGTCTTACTCGCCACGCATCAACGTTCAGCAACAGTTGCACTGACTGTTGCTACGGCCTACGGGCATCGTATCGACGCGAAGAGAATTCATGTACGATTTCGAATCAGTTACCCGCACGATTTTGAATCAAATCCAGCTAGGCGTGTACTACTAGCCCCGTCTCATCATCATAAAGCGAGTGGCACGAACCATATATTACCATGTTCTTTTCGACTCCTAAAAGCTGTTTTTCGATTTTTCCATAGTAACTAACTTTTAAACGGAGATCTACTAGTTAATTTTAGTACATATTGTACCGACTTCATCTATATCGGCAAAAATCACACGTGAGTTTTTGTTACTTTGTAATCTCTCGCACGAACAGCCCAAAAGCCACAAGCCACAACCAAAATCCATAAACCGCAGCAAAAAAGAACAAGCCAATAGGCATATAGCACAACTTACATGTGCCACGCCACCGAACCATTGTGCGATGTGTATCGTTTCTCGCTAAGGAAGAAAAACTAACCCAATCTAGACCAGATTGAACTAATACAAGAAGTTTAAGGATGCTCCAACTGATTGTTGGCTGTGGTTTCTAATTTAAAATTAAAATTACACTGTAATAACCGTTAGCTTATTCTAAATCATTCAATTAAAGAGAAATAAAGAAAAATAAGAAAAAACAATGTTATATCTTTAAAAACAATGGAAAGGAAAAAAAACTAAAGCAAAAAACCTAAAAAATAAAATTAGAAACTGACGTATTTTAAACAATTTCTGACTTATAAAATTAAAAGACAGAAAAAACCAAAAATTAAAACCGTTTGAAGCAGATTCCAACACACAATAACGGCCATGCTGTAACCCCAAGCCTGTGGATAAAACCACGTGCACCCCATTGACCGCTGTGCCGGCCGGATTGTACCGGAGCCGTCGTGGGCGATTACAACGTTGGCGCATCGAACGAAACCCCGCACCGCACATGGATACATACGATGCGACGACTCTTCCACGTTTTTACCTCGTCTTCGGCGAATCCGCGGCCGGTGAACAACGTTGTATAGTACTCCTTGGCAAATGCATGCACACTGCCATGTTCCGGCACAAGTTGCAGTCTAGATGAAGGAACAGGTGTGGAGCCTTCTAACTTCCTTCTCCCTAGAGTCCAGTCGTATGTCGCTGTATGTATCCATGTCTGTATATCATCGTATACGACGACTTGGCTGTTGTGTTCAAGAAGTTCGATCAATTTGTACACGGGTGGACCAGGAATTACAAATTCACGCCTACTATTCTACTGCGTGTTTCCTTTCTTTTTTTCTTTCATTGCAAAGGGTCGTGGCTCAGCAATCAAGAAGTCACACGATCAAATCCCCAGAAATAAACACCCCAAATATGCAGTTTGTACATGGCGTTTTTACAAATTACACCATGAAGCTAACTCTCCTTTCTTTCGCAACGTACTTTTCTATCGTAACCCATATTACTCAGGGGGGAACCGCGCGCGGGGGCTTGGCCACGTCGCCCCCGCGCGCGCGAGCAGCCAGCGGGTGGCGCTAGAAAAATGGTACGGTCGGCAGTGGTAAAAATCTGTAGTTTTTCGAAATTACGTATAGGTTCCTGATTCTCGCGAAAAGGTCTTTGGATTTTTTTTCTGCCCCTCCGTTTTGCATGGTGGCCCCCCGCGTTTTCGGAAATTGCACACGGGTCCCGTTTTTTACGTACAAGTCCCCCGCGGTTTTCTTTACGTACAGGCCCTCGTTTTTTTCAAAAAAACTATTTACTTTTTGCGAAAATATGTATATACCTTTGGATTTTTTTAAAATAATTTCTCGCGATTACGGTACCTGGCGCGGCGTGGCGCCGCGCCTACGAGGCTAGTATAATCAACGAGCAAACTTGTTGCGGAAAGCGTGTAACACATTTCAAACAATCTAGGGCTTATAGTCATACACGTCCTTTTTCGACCGGGAAAAATAAAAGAGAACGAAATAGAAAGGGAAAAGAATATTTCCCGCCCCCGACTGCTATATAACCATGACCATCTCAAATGGCACCAACCGTAACAGCAAGCGCACGCAGACGTAAGCTTCGTTGAATTAATCGCGCACACCTCAAAGATTTATACCCACATCATGTTGCGTCCTCAGCTCAAACCATCAAGCCAGAGCAATCGCACAAGTCGTAGCATTAGCACCACACGGCCTCTCCTCTTCCCGTCCTCCTCCTCCTGTAGCTTCCCGTCTTTGCTCTCAGTCGGCTGGCCGCGGCGACGTCCGTTGTGCGGCGGCGGTAGGCAGATCATACGGTGCGCGTCGTCGTCGGAGGCGCCGAGTAGCAGCAGCAGTGCTTCTTCGGCCATGCCGAGAAGAGGTGCAGAGGGGGGCGCCTCGGTGCGCGTCAAGGCGGTGGCGACGATCAAGGTCACCGTCGGTGGGTTCCTCAACAGCCTGAGGCCGTCGAGGGCGATCGACGACGTCAAGGACCTCATCGGCAGGTCGCTCTACCTGGAGCTCGTGAGCTCCGAGCTTGACGCAAGTAAGTGAACTAGTACATCTATTGCATGGAATGCATGCATGCGTATACTTTTACATGGTTTTATATATTTGATTCACAAAATACCATGACCTAGCTAATTAATTAAGCGCATATATATGCACTTATGGTAGAGATCTAAGAGTGTGTTTTGATCTAGTGATCGACACATATATAGAGCATGTTTGGCAACGGCTGTGTCTTATGGTTTTTGGCTAAATTTTTGAATTTTAGCTGTTTACGGTGCAGATTACAGAGAGATAGATACTCACTTGCGATTTTGGATGGTACAAATGTTGAGCTTTTAACGTGTACATCGTTTAAATTGTAGACCCGTCTTGAGAAAATACTCCGTTTGAAAGTTAGGTACTATAGCAAAAGCTAAAAGTCACCAACTTCAGAGGAAAAGAACAGACCCTATAGTCTCATTCAGTATAAAGATCCAGTACCCATTTGTCAAATTAGAGAAATTAAGAAGGAACAGTTCTTTGTTACCACAACGCAAAATTAAACCAGATGTTCGACCCCGTCACGATCGAATTAATCACGAAGCAAGGAATCAACCAAACCCTCCAAATTCCAACAGCAAATTATGCACAAAATTATAGATATTTTCCCCACACATGACGTACACACAACCCCTAATTAATTAGCTCAATTCACATGCATCGTATTCGTACGATCGAGTAGATGAGCTAAGCCTTCAAGTAAAGGTTAGAGACGAAATAAACATGTACAGCGGTATGTAACGTTTTTTCGACCACAAAAAGGGCGATGCAAATCCATGCTTTCTACCACGACATTTGCGTCTCTTTTTCACTAGGCCTGACTAGCAGGATGCGTGCTTTCAATTCGTTTTGGCACTAGCTCGTGTCGTCGTCGTTTCGAATAGTTCAATTCGTTTTGGCAGTAGCTCGTGTCGACATCGATATGAATGATGTACACGATTTTAGATTCGAAAAATTGTTTGAAAAATCCACCATATTTATTTTATCTTTTTGAGAAGCCACAAATCAAAAGTCTAAAAGAACAAACCAATATATGTAGACCAATTCAGATCTAGTAACTGTGGTACGAGAAAGCGACGGGGGTGGTTGAATTTGTTACTGCAGATATTTCTACCAACTAGTCCAACAATTGCAATTTGCAAGGAAGGTCGGTACGTCTCATTGACAAAAAAAAAAGTGCTCATAATTGATAATTCTCCGTTCGTTGCAAATACTCATGAGAAAGCTAGTAGTACATATATACAGGTTAATATATTTGATATTTATAACTAGTCAGTGATGTATAATAAGAGTAGCTAGCTTACTTATCTGATCGATCATACGACGATCTTAATGTTGCACTATGTTAATTTGTGTGCTTGCTGCGTTTGTGAATTTAAGAGACGGGACAGGAGAAACGAACCATCCGGAGCTACGCCCAAAAGGTGGCCGACGACGACCACGACAACGTGAGCTACGAGGCCGACTTCGACGTGCCGGCCGGCTTCGGCCCCATCGGCGCCGTGCTGGTCACCAACGAGCACCGCACGGAGATGTTCCTCGAGGACGTCAAGATCACGGCCGCCGACGACGCCGGCAACTCCACCCTCCTCGCCATCCGGTGCAACTCCTGGGTGCAGCCCAAGTCCGGCGACGAAGGCGCGCCGGCGAAGCGTGTCTTCTTCGCCAACAAGGTAAATTACCGGAGCACTTACTAGCAAATCCCAATTAATTAACGTGGCGGCTGGATAAAAAGTCAAGTCGCTTTAGGAAAATAAACGCTCGTGCGCGGTCTACATCTTCGTAGGAAAACGTCGTGGAATTAATTACCCCGAGTGAGACTGGACCTCCTAATTAAGTCAAGCAGGTTTAATGCGCATGAGGTATATAGTCTTAGGATAGACGGAACGCTAAATCCGGATTGAAAGCGAGGTCAAGTCTCGTTAATATTTCGCATTAGTTAGTACAGCAATCTGTGATTATGACCGGAGGTGGATATCAAGCCAACTTCTCGTCTTATCGAGTTTTTCCTAAAATTAATATAGTTTGATTTAATATCATTTTACGTACAATTTGAAAGTATTTTTAGAAACGAGCTAACAAGCCGAACCGAGCCGAACTAGAGCAAAATTCAAATTCATTTGAAATCAACTCATTTTAATGTTTAACCAATTAACAAGTATAATTGAAGTAATTTTGAACCGAGCCAACGAGTCCCACTAACGAGCTTTTTTTCCACCTCTAATTCTGACCAAGGTATTTATTGGGGTTTTTGAAAAAAAATACCTGCGCTTTGTGTATTACATTACTTGGATGCGTAAGTTGGGTAGAATGCACGTACGTCGACGTCCATGATCGTTTCTGAAAGTTCCCCGTGGCCCGTACGTTCGTTCGACTTGTACGCGTGTCGGACCCAGGTGTTGCCTACATGCATCATGCCAGTTAGTAGTAGTCAACTCTGCTAATTTATAAAGGGCGTGACTGCCATGACTTGTTCGTCGTTCCTCTAGTCTTGACGACGATAGCTCGAAGCAAAAAAGTTCAGGGCAAGAAAAAGGTTCAGATCCGTGCACGAATCATGATTCATCAACCGGTGCAAGAGAAACATCCTCAGAATCACATTTCTTGTACTACTATTTTTTCAAAAACCCCAGTAAATACCTTGATGACAGCTTTTAACGGGCTGTTTTTTACTTACAACTTATAGATTTTAGTTATGATTTATTAGTCTAATAAAGAGTGATTATCGAGAGAAGTCAAACATGGCTAACTTCTACTGCCACTAAACATTTTGGGGCGTGTTACAGCTTTGTCAAATTTACTGAAAGGGCTAGTAATGGGGCGGCTAGCCGAATTGTCCTGACTTATCAAAATTGCCACCTGGACTACCAAGGCCGGCTGGCCCATGAGTAACCGGGCCATGACCTAGCCAGGCTGATGATTTTGAACTAGCACCAACCGACTGAAACTGTATCAATCTCCTCAAACAGTCGCTGAAATTTGTCAATCTTGACCGTGCATGCAGCCTTACCTGCCGAACCAGACGCCTCCCGGGCTCCAGAGCTACCGGAAGAAAGACCTCGAGCAGAAGCGCGGCGATGGCCGCGGGGAGAGGGAGGACACCGACCGGATCTACGACTACGACGTGTACAACGATCTCGGCAACCCCGACAGCGACGACGCCGGCAAGGCCCGGCCGGTCCTCGGCGGCAGCAAGCAGTTCCCCTACCCGCGCCGCTGCCGCACCGGCCGGCCCCGATCCACCAAAGGTAGGCACGAACAAATCGAGATATATCGTGCACGTTCGTGCACAATATGCACGTAGCGAGTAGTCATGTATACATATGGCTTGTGCGTGCAGACCCGAAGTCGGAGACGAGGAGCGGCAGCGTCTACGTGCCGAAGGACGAGGCGTTCTCGGAGGTGAAGAGCGTGCAGTTCTCAGTCAAGACGCTCACGTCGGTGCTCCACGCCGCCGTGCCGGCCGTCCAGTCCACGCTGGTCGATCCCAACCAGGCCTTCCCGTCCTTCTTCGTCATCGACAAGCTGTTCGAGGACGGCGTCGAGCTGCCGCGCGCCGACCAGCTCGGCTTCCTCCGCAGCGTCGTGCCGCGCCTCCTCGAGGTCCTCCGCGACGGCCCCGCCGAGCAAGTCCTTCTCTTCGACACGCCGGCAAACGTCCAAAGTACGTACGTTACATGCATGACGTCGATCGACATGCACATACATACGAAATATTGATCAGCAATGTAACGCATACATTTGCACGGATTTAAATGCGTGTCATTAACTGCATGCAGAGGACAAGTTTGCATGGTTAAGGGACGAGGAGTTCGCGAGGGAGACGCTCGCCGGTGTCAATCCATACGCCATCGAGCTGGTCAGGGTGAGTAAACATTCGCCAACGTCAAGCAGTACATTTTCATCTTGTACGATACTTGAATGGAATGTTGCAAGATTTTGATTCACTTCTGCACAAAATGTGGCAGGAATTTCCTCTGAAGAGCAAGCTCGACCCGGCGGTCTACGGGCCTTCGGAGTCCGCGATCACCGCCGAGCTGCTGGAGTCGCAGATGCGGAACGTGATGACGGTGGCCGAGGCGGTTAAGCAAAAGAGGCTCTTCATGCTGGACTATCACGACCTGTTCTTGCCCTACGTGCACAAGATCCGGGCCCTGGAGCGCACCACCATGTACGGCTCGCGCACCATCTTCTTCCTCACCGACGGCGGCACGCTGCGGCTGCTCGCCATCGAGCTCACCCGGCCGGCCTCGCCGTCCCGGCCGCAGTGGAGGCAGGTGTTCACCCCGTCCTCGGACACAACCAAGTCTTGGCTGTGGAGGATGGCCAAATCCCACGTCCGCGCGCACGACGCCGGCCACCACGAGCTCATCAGCCACTGGCTGCGCACGCACTGCGCGGTGGAGCCCTACATCATCGCGGCGAACCGGCAGCTCAGCGAGATGCACCCCATCTACCAGCTGCTGCACCCGCACTTCCGGTACACCATGCGGATCAATGCGCTCGCCCGCTCGGCGCTGATAAACGGCGGCGGCATCATCGAGCTCTCCTTCTCGCCGCAGAAGTACTCCATGGAGCTCAGCTCCGTCGCCTACGACAAGCTCTGGCGCTTCGACATGGAGGCCCTCCCCGCCGACCTCGTCCGCAGGGGGATGGCCGAGGAGGATCCCAAGGCAGAGCACGGCCTGAAGCTCACGATCAAGGACTACCCGTTCGCCAACGACGGCCTGCTGATCTGGGACGCCATCAAGGGCTGGGTGCAGGCGTACGTCTCGCGGTACTACCCGGACGCCGGCAGCGTGGCCGGCGACGTGGAGCTGCAGGCGTTCTGGACGGAGGTGCGCACCAATGGCCACGGCGACAAGAAGGACGCGCCGTGGTGGCCGACTCTGGACACACCGGAGAGCCTGGCGCACACGATGACGACCATCATCTGGGTCGCGGCAGCGCACCACGCGGCCGTCAACTTCGGGCAGTACGACTTCGGCGGCTACTTCCCCAACCGGCCCTCCATCGCGCGCACCAACATGCCGGTGGAGGAGCCCGTGGACGCCGCTGCCTTCTCAAAGTTCTTGGACAACCCGGACCAGGCGCTCCGGGAGTGCTTCCCGTCGCAGGTGCAGGCGACGCTGGTGATGGCGGTGCTGGATGTGCTGTCCAGCCACTCACCCGACGAGGAGTACCTCGGGGGGATGGAGACCGCGCCGTGGAACGACGACGCCGCGGTGCAGGCGGCGTACAGGGGGTTCAACGCGCGGCTGAAGGAGATCGAGGGGATCATCGACAGGAGGAACAAGGACAGGAATCTCAAGAACCGGTGCGGCGCCGGCATCTTGCCGTACCAGCTCATGAAGCCCTTCTCCCAGCCCGGTGTTACGGGCAAGGGCATCCCCAACAGCACGTCCATCTGATCGATCTGAGCATCTAGTTTGACTGTCTTACTATCATTGGTAAGTCTGAAGGTACTAGTAGTGCATAAAGCAGAATTGGCCTGTATAAATAAGATGTGGTGGTTGATCCATCGCCTATGGGACGATGGTACGAATAACACGTTCTTTAATTAAGAGCAAACGAATAAGTCTTCTGAATTTCTACAAAAGTTTAGAAATCAACCTCTATCTGAATTTCTACAAAAGTTTAGAAATCAACCTCTAACTAAAAAACCGGATGTTTGACATCCTCAAACTCTTAATATCATTCACTTTACCTACGAGACTAAAACCACTCTGGTTTCACTGATGTGACATCTACGTTAGTATCCATGCCACCAAATTTTGTCATTTCACAAGCCAAATCACCCTCTCTCTCTCTCTTTCCGTCTCCCCTTCTCCATTCTTTCTCTCGCCATTTCCTTTCAAGAAATATACAACTATAGAAGCAGCTCGACGTCGGTAAGGATGCAGTCAGTGGTGCCTAGCATGTACTCTCGGGCAGTGTCGGTGTGAGCAGAGGCAGTCTATGGTGGTGGCTGTGCATGATGGTGGACGTAGTGGCGCACTATTCTTGGCTACTCACATAGGCGGCTCCTCATCGTCATCACCGGGAGCAAGGACGATGAAGGCACTATTACAAAATAAGCTATACTATACGTCCCATCATAGACGGTTCATGGAGAACCGTCTTTGCTATTATTATTATAGACGATTTTACATGAGTGACCGTTTGCCGCCTGTGATGAGTCACTATCCTTTTATGAGAGCCACCAACATTAAAGGCAAAGTCCTTCTTTTCTGTTCTTATTCTCTCTTCTTTCTGGACACACATGGCGATCAAATCGCTCATGCTCTATTTTTCTTTCTGAGTATTGTAGTTAATTTTAAAAGCTGTGTACTCAGAAGGAAGCGATGTCATAATGAAATGGACAAGGAAACCATCAGAAATTGCCATGTCCATGCTCTTGAGTTTTTCTGCCATATCAGTCATCATCATTATATGCTCTCTTATACTACCGGACCCATCATATTTAGAAGTTAAGAGCCTCTGAATTAAGGTACTGACATAAATTTTAGTGGAGCATTTGAATTTCTCCTCAATTGAAGCCATATACACCTTAGCATTTTCGGAATTGGGGATTGCTCCCCTAATCATGACTGAAATAGAGGTCTTCATAATCATAAGTGATAAGCGGTTAGACCGTTCCTATTTTTCAGGATTAGCCTCATAAATTTTCTTTTTCTCAACAAAATTCTCCTCACCTTCGGTGGGGGAAACGGGAAAGGCATAGTCAAGGTCCAAAATACCAAGGACAACATGAATTCGTTCTCTCCACGAGGAAAAATTGCTCCCTGTGAGCTGCTCAATATTATCAATTGTGGTGGCAACGTTTGAAGCATTAAGTGCTGAATTTCAAAAGTACATGGCAAAAATTAGAAACATCGTAAATATATATATTGCATGTAATTAACCCTACGTTGGTCTGATTAATAACATGTAAAAATTACAGTTCTAATTCATATCGCCGTTGGGCAGAAAATGAAAAAAGAACTTAATTTTATATGGCGACATATGATTATAAATAACGTTGGTCAGAATATAACCATATGCATACGTAATGTCAAAATTAAACATAAAAACTCTAAATTAAAATATCTCGTTGGCGACATATGATTATAAACAACGTTGGTCAGAATATAACCATATGCATACATAATGCCAAAATTAAGCATAAAATCTCAAAATTAAAATATCTCGCTGGTTCAATTTTAATTAGAGATTATACATAACAATATGGTAATGATACATCATAATTTGGGCCATTGAAAATTAATTAAAACAGTGCATAATAATAAATTTAAAACGGAAGTAAATGCACTGAAAAGAAAATATAAAATTTCTGCCGAAAACATGGCCTCAAAAGAAAATTTGGGCTGAAAAAACGGCCCCAAAAGAAATTCGGGCCGAAAAAACGGCCCCAAAAGAAAATCAGGTCGAAAGTACTTACGACCCATAAAAGACGTGCAGGGGGAGAAAAAATAAAATCCCGCCCCGACCCAAAAATTCGGCGCGACCCAACGCGCGCGGCTCATCTCATCGTGCGTGGGGCCCAACTAACGGCTCGGCCCACCATTCAGCGCGCAGGGTAGACGCGAGCGCTCGTGAGCCGTCGGATCTTGATTCGACGGTTGGAAAACGCGATTGGCCCAATAGCGCAACGGCCCGCACAATCGCGACCGTCGGATTGAATCGGACTGCCGAAAAACGCGGTCGGTGGGGATTTAACCCGAAAACCCTAACCCTAACGCCATTTTCCCCGAGCCTCTCCTGAAAAAAAAACGGAGCTGAGCGGCGGCGGCACGCGCGGCGCCCGGAGAGGCGGTGGTGCAGCGGCGGCGGCGGCGGCGTGCGATGTTGCGGCGGCCGCGCAAAACAAAGTGCAGCGGTGACGCCGCAGAGCGGCGCGGCGGCGCAAGGCCCGGCGGCAAAGAACGGCATCATCATGCGGCGCCACGGCCGCCAATCTTTTTTTTTATTAGGGGATTTTAGGGTTCGGGTGGGGGGGTCTTTAGGATTTTGCTTGAAAGTTTGATTCCCCTCCTTCTAAAATGCTAAGCTGACCACCAAAATGTAGATCCGAAAACAAAACCGAGTTCGGTGGTTTCTAGGGTTCATGACAAAACTAGGAGGCTTTGATACCATTGTTGTGAATAATCTAAACTTAATCCTAGGCTTGAATCATGAACACAACATTATGCGGAAGCGTCAAAACACATACCCGAAGTAGGAGAGGCCATGAAGTTGGAAGTAGAGGTGTGGCAGTGGAGGTCGGCCGGAGATGGTGAAGAAGAGAGGGGTCGTCGGCCGACGGCGGCGGCAAGGTTGTCGGCGCTGTGGAAGGTGAGGTTCGGCCTTCGTCCACCTGAGCGCAGCCTTATCGATCGGGTCTGTTAGGGTTTTGAGGCCTTGAATAACACACGTAACCAAAGCCTGCCGAAACCCTCTAATTTTTTATAGCGCTAGGTGACCGGGATCAAAACCAACGGGGTCAGTTATCGCCTCCGATCAAGGCGTGAGATGGAGACTTAGTCTCCCTAAAATCTCGGGGGTTTGTTAGCCTGAGATCAGCCCAACAGGCAGACATCTTTGTTTCCTGGATACAGATGACTGCGGCTTTGCGACTGTCAACTAATACACGAAGCGCATCCCGATGGACCTTGGAGTTTAGGCACCGGCCATTCCACACAAGGACATTACAGGAGGGCCCCTCCATAAAAGCAGATAACATCTAGAGGGCATGCCTAGAAGGCTAGCTCTGGGCGGCTTCAACAAGCATTCTTGCCATATTGAGCATGGGCTAGAATCCTTCCTGAGACAACTTGAACAGATCATGAAGGGCCTGAAGGTGGTGCTACCACAAAGTTTGATAGAAAATGGCTTCATAGGACGCGTAGTCCTGGGAGCTTGGCGATGAGTCCTTTGCAATGACTCCAAGTTTTCACATTAGCATGATTTGCTACGTGCTAATCCGATTTGGACACTAGGGCGTTACACTTATCGCGTTGGCGGCTCAAGAAAGATGGCGACTTCATCAAATGGATGTAAAGTCGGCTTTCTTAAACAGAGACTTAGAGGAGGAAGTTTATGTAAGACAACCTTTAGGGTTCATTGAGAAAGGCAAAATCACAAAAGTCTTGAAGTTACATAAAGCTTTGTGTGGCCTAAAACAAGCACCAAGAGCCTGGAACTCAAAACTGGACAAAACTTTAGTACATTTCGGTTTTGAGAGAAGTCCTTTGGAGCATAGAGTATACAAAAGGAAGAAATATGGGAATTTGCTTTTGGTCAATGTTTTTGTGGATGACTTAGTCATTATAGGAAGTAGTGAGGCTGAAATAAGTGATTTTAAAAAACAAATGCATGAAGCCTTCAAGATGAGTGATTTGGGCTACTTGAGTTACTACCTTGGTATTGAAGTCCACCAGATGCAAGGAAATATCACACTTAGCCAAGATGCATATACAAGAAAAGTGCTTCAAAATTGTGGTATGGAAGATTACAACCCGACTCAAGTACCAATGGAGGCAAGACTCAAGTTAAGCAAGAAAAGTACAGCACCACCGGTGGATAAAACTATGTATAGAAGCATAGTGGGGAGCTTGAGATATCTAACCAACACCAGACCGGACTTGGCATTCTCTGTTGGGATGGTTAGTCGATTCATGGAATCGCCTACAACTGAACACATGAGTGCAGTAAAGCATATCTTAAGATATGTCAAATGAACTCTCAACTTGGGCTGATGTTATGAAGCAAGAAAGGATGATGATGAAATTCGCTTGGTTGGTTTCAGTGATAGCGATATGGCTAGAGACATCAATGATCGGAAGAGCACAACAGGAGTAGCGTTCTTCCTAAGCTCAAGTCTGATCAGCTGGTTATCTCACAAACAAAAGGTGGTGGCACTGTCTTTGTGTGAAGCCGAATACATAGCAGCTGCGACTGCGGCGTGTCAAGGAGTGTGGTTGGGATCACTCGGAGATTTGTTGAGTAGGGATCAAGTGAAGGTGGAACTCAATATCGACAATAAGTCCGCAATTTCCTTGTGCAAGAATCCGGTGCATCACGATAGAAGTAAACACATAGATACTCGTTTTCATTATATACGAGAATGTGTAAGTGAAGGGAAGATTGACGTCAAATATATTAACACAAGCAATCAGCTCGCGGATATACTGACGAAGCCATTGAGCAAGCTCAAATTCCTTGAAATGAGACAGGAGATTGGCTTGCAGGTTGTGAAGAAAGAAAAACCAGTTTAGGGAGGTAAATGTTGAGTTAAACTTGTTGGTTCGGAAAGTCTGTTTTTGCTGAAATAGTCCGGTAGTTCCGGTCTAAACATTGCGGTAGTTCCGATTTAAGGTAGTTCTGGTCTAAACATTGCGGTAGTTCCGGTTTGAGGTAGTACCGATCTGAAGTTCTGATTTCAGTTTTGGTTTTTTTTTTAGTTTCTGATTCTGTTTTGATCCCCTGTAAGAAAATTAGTAGGACTTATGTATTTTTTATATAAGGAAGAAAAACCTAAAAATGTGTTGTGTGATTCGCACAACTAAAATTGAGTTATCCTTCTCTGATTGTAGTGCTTGGCTGAATTCTGTTTTTGACGATACTGTTCATAGTTCGGCAAATAGCGTAGAATCGCTGAGATCGTTTTTCCGTCCGTTGTCAGGCCGTGATCCTGTGTTGGCGCTGACATCTTCTGACAGCTCTGTAAGTATTTTTGCTCCAAAGGTTGATGGCAGAATTAAGCTAGCTTTTACTCTCATCAACCGCATAAATCATCAGTCATACTGAAACATCTATCTCTAACAATACACTCCATATTATCTTTTGTCGATTAATATATCGAGTAAAAGCCCCCGATAAGCATACTGGTAGTTCAAATTCATGGAGGTTTACATAGACGCGACAGTTGAGTTCATGCACATAATACATCACAATGAAATTAATCGCCTGTCACTTCAGAATTTCCTTGTCATACAGGACACCAAAAGCTAGCAAACGGCAGGCAGCATCAGGCTCTTCAGTTCCATCTCTCTGCGCGACTACGACAGAGGGTAGTTGAAATGGCCCCTACAGAGACCAGTTCGTCGAGCTGCCGGCTTGGTCGAACGTGCTGCTGGAGCCATTATGGATGCGCGGCGCTGGGGCTCGCCTGTTCCCCTGCAGAGCGAGCTCGAGCTCGCCTGAGAACTGACCATGATGGCTAGAGCCAGGGTGCACCTCATCGAGCGGGACTTCATGTGGCAATTGATGAGGCACGTTCCGCCCGCCTTCATGGCCCCGGGAGCCAGTCCAGGGGCTCGGCGCCATGTAGTTGCTCGCCATGACGGAGGGTGCCACAGGGTTGCCATCAAAGCCCGCGGAAGAGGACATGGCCGCGGCCCGGTTGTGGCTGGAACTGTGGGTAGTATCCCATGGCTGAGCTGACAGAAGAGAGAGAGCACGGCTGGAGTCGGCGGCGACTCCTGCGAGACATCCGCCCGGAGGGAGCTCTGGGCCGCCGGGGAACACCGGTGGCCCTGCCGCGGAGCAACCCTGGCTACCGTATGCATGGGCGCCATATCCCGCGACTGCACTGGGGTGAGCATGAGGATCGAGGTTCCCTTGCCACTGGATGCCACCGGGCATCCGGTCGCCCGGTCGAACTGCTGCCCACGCATCCCTCACGCTGCTCGGCACCCTTGGGTATGAGAAATCCAACAGAAAGCTTCTGAACCTGCCAGGCTCCTCTGAACCAAGAATTTGCAAGAACACAGTCAGCAAATAGAATTGAGAGTGGTCAGGAAACACACGAGTTCGCGAGAAAATAGGGGCCTTTGCTATCACCGAAAGATGCAGCAAGCGGACCATAGCGTGATGCAAGAGGGCCAGGGGGTGGCCTCCTCCTGCGTTCGTTGTGGCCTGCAAGGCGTCTGCGGCAGCTGCGTTTTCCTTGGTCGAATTCAGGCAACTGGTGGAACCTGCGATTGATGCGAAGAGAGAATCAGTGGTACAAGCATTCTCAATTGAATGTACCAGTGAGGTATAGTGACTGTTAGACGCAATAAAAGCTACGTCGTCTAGATCTCACAGCTCTTCGTTGGACACGATAAAATCAATATGGTATTTCTCTCTATGTAAAACAAGTTGTTTTGAGTAGAAATGCAAATCAAGCAGGCCGCAGAAAGCTCATTGGAACAAAGTGCTCACCATATTGAATACTAAAGTAAAAGCTAAAGCGATATAGTAAGCTGCGCAAGTACTACCAGCTGCTAGTTTATCTTAGGAGCAACATGCATAATGCAAGACAAATATGGCAAACCACAGCTCACGTCAAAAGGCTGTGACAATGCTACTCGGAAGAACAGCTAGTACTAAACATTCCATCAAAGCAGTAAAACTATCTTAATGCCATTCATAATTACATCCATACATCGAAACTACTCCAAACAAACAAAAGGAGAAAGGAACCATGTGGAAACAAAGACTGTAATCATTCATAGAGATGTGAGATGTCGGGCTTAACACAACACCAATGGCTTATATATATCCAGCTAATGTGGAGGCAGGTGTCCATCTGTGACACCCCGGCCCATGTTGGCTCATGTGTGTGTGCACATGAATTTCTAGGTTAGTCCCACCTTACTAGCCTACCTTGAGAAGTCCTTACATATAAGCCTAGAAGTTCCAATGGTAGCACCCCCGGTTAACCGTTTTGTGCGAAACGAGGACGAAAGTGCAAACGGGTTGTTACATGCGCGTGGCATATCCAGAATGGGGTTAGACCTAAGCCGATTTGAACCCTAGGATGTTACAAATGGTATCTGAGCCGACTCTCGCGGTTACATGAGCGCGTGCGGGTTAAAGACGCGGGCATATGGCGCATGACGTGTGTGGACCCGAAGTGGACACACGGTATGGCATGTGTGCTGCCACTGAACGCATGGTCATGTGCCAAGAGAGGACGAAAGTGCAAGCGGGTTGTTACGTGTGTATGGCCTATCTAGAATTAAGTTAGTCCTTAGCCGATTTTGACCCTAAGGTGTTACACCATCAAATCACAGTACACGTCCACTTAGCTTTTCTGATTATGCAATATGCCACTAGTTTGTGACACAGTGGACATTGGCACAAGCCAAACATAAGATCTTGACGTATTCATGAATTTATATCGTTGGTAACTTGACCGGTAAAGGAAATGACAAGACTTCAACATAACCAAAACTAGCTGATAAACATCCAGATAAGAACTGCAGAGACACCACACAAACAATAGAAATTATTTTGCTCCGAAAAATGGAAATTATTATGAAAAATAAGACAATATCAAATATCGCAATCTAAAGTGAATAGTCCTCCATATTTGTCTATCGGTTTGCTATTCCCCTCCTCCCAAGTGTTCAAATCATTAAGGCACCAAACAGTCCGAGCTATCCATAGACTATTATACAATAGAATAGAACAAGAGGGGCAAAATCCAAAACAGGTATGCTATGTGTGTGCTAACAAGACAAGGTGCTAAAAAAACTATCAGCTTATCAACTATCAAATGCACAGCAGCGATATACCATGAAACAAGCTAGAAGGCAATGTCTGGAGCTCTAAAGTACTGAACAAAAGGTTACACGTTGCATATGAATAGTCAGAGGACTGAATATATATTTCAGTGCTCAACTGACAGATACCAACCAAATTTTAGACTACCAACCTGTAACGAAAGCAAAAAAAAAAAAACGACAGCGACGGTAGTTCTTTCTCCCTGTTCTTACTTTGATTTGACCATGGGAAAACAAATCATGCCAAATGAATTTTTGTATACTAACGACTAATCAACTACTACAGATACTAACTTAGCACAGAGGAGTCTTATGCAAAGCAACAGGCAGGCGAGTCACATCACTCGAACATATATATCAATCAACCAACCAACTTAAAAATTCTCATGAGCACCACTCAAATATAATAGTAGCCACAACCAAAGAAAAAAAAATGGCAGAAACCACAAAGCAATTGACACAAATGGAAGGCCCCACCAGGCTAAGCTAGTATAGTGGTACTAGACACTTTGACAGCGCATCTAATGTGACCATAAACCTTAAACTAAACAACAAAAGAATCCAAAAACACAAACCTGACTCAAAACAAAACACAACACGAACAAAATATCTGAAGAACAAGGCAACAAACAATATAGGCGCAGCAAAATGCAGCAAGAGAGGAGGCCAAGAAGCAGTGGGCAATGGTGAGTAGTTTATCGACCTGCTGCACTGCTGGCAGAAGCGCTGCTCGAGGCCGGCGACGACGACGGCGGGGGCCTTGGAGTGCATGGCGCACACCTTGTGCCGGCAGTAGTACGCCTTGGCGCCGCTCAGATCCACGTCGCACCCCTCCACCTGGCACCGCGGCGGCGCAGGCGCCGCCGAGCCCCGCCCGCCGCGGCCTTCCCTTTTCCCGCCACCGGCGGCACCCGCGGCCGCCTTGGACGAAGAGGACGACGGCGACGACGACGCGCTCACACTGCCGCTGACACCTGCGCTCCCGCTCCCGCTGCCTCCCGCGGGGGCCGTGGCGTCCTCGAAGTAGATCTTCTTGCCGAACTTGAGCCCGTGGAGCTGGTCGTCCCCACCGCCACTGCCTCCGCCGCCGCCACCGCTGCCAATCTCCATTGCTGGTGGCTCCTCTTGGTGGCCCGGTGATATGGTTGGACGTGGTGATGATCAGGCTGTGCTGGTGGTAGAGTGGTTCTTGACCCCCTCTTCTACTCTCCCCTGCAAGGGAGGGAGAGGAAAGAGAGGGAGCGAGGTGGCGAGGGGAGGAGAAAACACAACAATGGTGGCTTTTGCCCCTACAATAAAAAAATACTCCCCTCCTGTGCGCTCGTCCCTCTCTCTCTCCTCCCCCTGTGCGTGTGACAGTGTGCTGTGGGTCTCCTCTCAACTTCTCACACACTAGCTAGCCACTACCTTTTGCTCGGTC
This sequence comes from Bonia amplexicaulis, assembly GCA_036346245.1. Taxonomy (NCBI): domain Eukaryota; kingdom Viridiplantae; phylum Streptophyta; class Magnoliopsida; order Poales; family Poaceae; genus Bonia; species Bonia amplexicaulis. The sequence goes on along the minus strand of CM070756.1, from coordinate 2,067,778 downwards.
TGTCGACCAATATTGCTATACGCCGCGTAGAACGGCGGTGCGGCGGGGGCGGGGTTTTGTAGGGCGGTGGTGCTGTGCATCAGTGCATGTTGGGGAGAAGAGAAGTATAGAAAAGGATCTTTGGGGCACAGCACAGGACTGCTCTTCCTCTGCTGCCTGCCTTGCCTGCCTCCGGTTACCAAAATCACGCAGAGCTAGAGGTAAAAGAGAAGGCCTTAAAATGTACAGTGACGCTGCGGGGGAGAGAGAGGGGGGCAGTGCAAACCCCAGCACGGCTGCGCAACAGGCCATGAATGAACAGCACGGCTGCGTGGCAGTGCCGGCTTGGAGTGGGCGTTCGGTTTTTGTCGGGGTTTGTCGGTGAGGTTTATTCCATAAAAATTGAAGTCGGTTTTCTAGTATTACCGACGGAAATTACCGTGTGAAAAATGAAAAACGAACCTAATAAGCCAAAATAGTTCGGTCGATATTTCGGTGGTTCGTTCCGTATGGTATTTACTTATGTTTCTATCTTCTAATTAGAAAAGAAGTGTAAATGAAGTATGCATAGTTTTTTAAAAGAATTCTTGTGATTTAACAAATATCCTAACTGAAGTAATTTAGCTATGGTTTGGTAGAACTAATACCTTTTTGGTTTTATTTAGTTTTGCACAAAAATGCAAATGAATGAAGTTATGATAGTTAAAGCCATCTAATAAGCCACAATTGCATGCTGGTTTTTTTAGTCTAAGGTGTTTCTGAGTAGTTATTTGTGTGCCCATAGTGTTATGCATCTCCAAAATGAGGATTATTTATTATTGATTTTGAAAGGAAATAGAGGGTTATCTTTGGCTTTTTTTTCTTTTGAGTTTGACAAGATGGCACCTTCCTTATGTTAACCCTTCACTCAAGCTCTCAAGCATGTGGTCGAAGTTGCTATCATGGTGGATTCCTATAGGTGGAGAATCTGCGTCTGTTCTTTTTGACTATGATTTATGGTTTTTGACTGTGGCTTGTGGCTTTTGGGTTATTTGTGCGAGAGATTACAGAGTAACAGAAACTCATATTTTTGCCGATATAAATAAAATCGGTACAGTATGTACTACAATTAACTAATAGATTTTATTTTAAAAAGATACTTTGTTTAAAAACTAGTTACTGTAAAAAAATCGAAAAGCAGTTTTTAGAAGTCGAAAAGAACATTCCTCTTTTGGAGTGAGTTTTTCGGTTTTGCATCAAAATAACTACTGATTGGTAGGGGGTTCTGAGCTTCTATTTTGCTTACTTCTTCCTCCCGCTCCTCTAGTGGTCCTCCGTTTGCCCGTTGGAAACTGACCTGAAGCCTCATATGCGAAAACCAAGAAACCCTACCTCAGAATAGCTAGAGCTAGGGGAGAAAAGAAGCTTAGACGGATGACGCCTAACTAAAGTGATTTAAGTAGTGTTAAAGTCCCAAAGCTACCCTCTTTCCAAGGCCCCTCCCAAAAAAGGCAAAGATAAAGCACAAAAGAAAGAGATCATGGCAACATTCCAATCCTCCCATAAAAATAAAGTTCGATCTAGGATATGTTTGGACCACATAAATTTTAGGTAATACAATTCAACTCCCTCGCAAAATTCTGAAAATAAGTAACATGTTCCAATTAAACATGCCTTCGATATTAACTAATGGAGTATTTCAAATGCAATTGTGGCGGCCATTATACTCCTAAATATTAGGACTCGTTCATATAATCTTTTTATTTTGATTTATGAATAATAACAGCCTATAGAGAGTCACTCGTGTGTACTTTTGATCGATATAAATGAAATCGTTGTAGTGTGTACTACAATAACTAGTAAATCCTGCTTTGAAAAGACACTTCGTTTGAAAGTTATGTACTGTAGAAAATCTATTTACTGTAGAAAAACAGCTTTTAAAAACTAATATGAACAGAGACAGTGTCTCGGAATTATCTTGAGATAAACTTATTCGTACAATTTCATAGGACTAATATAAATATATATGAAGATGTTATTTGTTTAAGTTAAAATAGTTTGACTGCACATATGCAAGGCAACATTTTTTCCCATAGTCTCTTCTCACTTAATTACCATTCTTGCAAATCACTCCATCAAAACAGAACTGTACTACTAGTGCCATACTATATCAAATATACCAGTCATGGCATGTGTCCCATATTATTATTGTGCTCCCTCTCCATTTGCTCGTAATTTTATCTATGACAAGGAGTGTATGTACCAACCTTCACAATGTACACCTAATGTACCAACTGCACACTGTAGTCCATTATCGAAGAAAAAGGTTGCACTGTAGACAGGACTCAATAGTGAAGCTTCGAACACGAAACTCCAGAAATTAAAGAGCTCTTCCAACTGAAAAGCCATTAGTCCACTAATTGATAAAAATAAAATTAATGCATACATATAATCCACTTTTGAAATAAGACGGTAAAACTAATACAAATATTTGCATGTAAAGTACATGCTCCATAAATTGTTTGATTGTACAGGTTTACTAAGCATTAGATGCACTTGATATTTTGAAGGAGATGTACTTGAATTTTGCCTAGAAATAAAGCACATTTTGGACTTGGGAGCATTCTTGGAGATCCTGCACCTTTCACCTCCAAGGTTCACCTGGGCGAAAAGAAGGCGGCACCTCTTGATTTGTTGTGGAGAACAATTGATCGATAGGTATACCAGATGGTTAGATAATCCTTATACCCCATTTGAAATTAACACAAACATTTGGAATTCACATAAACATTTGGAATTCACATAATCTGCAGTGTAAGAAAATTCCAGCGTTCGAACCAGGACCGAGAATTTTACGTAGCCATCCGGTCAGGAGTTAACTCTCTTTTTTAGAGTAGTTAGTAACTTCACGAGTGACAGCGAGTAATAAAAGTAGCGATGCTGCCGCACCTGCATGGATGCTTTTGTGCGCGTCCGTGCACGGTGTTGCCAAACCTATCGTATACTTACCAAAAACATGAAAAAACTTGTCTTTAATCAATATACCTGTCAACTTTTCCGTAAGATCGAAAATAATAGCAAAATAATACAAGTGTGAAATAGAACCAAAATATTTAATAATTTTAGTTACGTTTGTACTCCTCCTCCTCCCTTGGTCATGTGCCGCCATCTTTCGTAAGCATACTTTGCAGTGCCGGTTTAAGTACTTTGTCCCTACAGCTGTACAAGCAGTTAATTTAGCATTGCAATAATTACAAGTTGCGATCTCTAGCGTTTCATCGTCTCGGATTTCCTGGCTCCAGATCATATGTTTCTAGCAATTCACCTTTCATCCAGACCCGTCAGTATTGTCGACTGGAGATTGGAGAGGGAACTCTCGACTTTCCATTGGCTCTAGACCACCCTGGTACTCTTCGTAGCCCTCTGTACAGTCCATATGATGGCCATCAATGCTGTAGTCTCCCATGCCTGATGAGAGCCGACGAGCATCAACGAGATTTCAAGCCAGAGGTGGACTACGGGAGCGGCGGCGGGAGCTTACACTAAGTCGCCTTACTGTCCTTTTTGTGCTTCGACTCCTCTGCATACCGCTCGGGAGCTCCTTGGTACTTTGACTTCTTGGTAGCATAGTGGATGGATAGTGATTGGTGAATAAATAGGGAATTTAGGAGTGTAGAGGGTTGTTAAAGAAATGGGGAGTGTAGAGGGATGTTGAAGAAATGGGGAGTGTAGAGAGATGTTGAAGAAATGAGAGATTGATTAGCGTGTGAAAAAAATGAGAAGTCAGAACGTTGCAGGACGAAATGAGAAGTCTGAGTCTGTGAATCTATATGCATCAAGAAAGAGTCTTTGCTCTCGAGTCCTGAACGTTGCAGCTTCTGAACATTGATTCTCTCAAACGTTTCTTTTGAAGTGAACGTTGTGTCGACCGTTGTCTCTCTCAATCATCTCTCTACTCAGCTAAACTCCTACTGAGCTATTGGCACATTCTCCCAGGTCGCTCCTCCCTCTACCTCTCCGGCCCCTCCTCCTCCCCATCCCACCGGTCCCCAATTGCTCCTCCTCCACCTTCCTCGGCCTTCCTCCTCCCGCACCCCGGTCCCTTGGCCACCTCCTCCTCCCCCATCTCCCCAACCGCCTCCTTCTCCCCCGCCCCTCAGACCTCCCACCACCACCCCGATCACCTCCTCCTTCCCGGTGACTCCTCCCTCCTTCCTCGATCACCTCCCGGCCCCGCCTCCTCCCCACCACCCCACCTACCTCGGCCCCTCCTCCTCCCAAGCAACCCTAACCCCTCGGTCGTCTCCTCCTCCCCGCCTTGGCGACCCCACCTCGGCTCCTTCCCGGTTGCCTCCTCCTCCCTCGGCCCCATGGCGACCCCTCGCCTCCCTCCTTCCCGACCACCACCACCTCCTCCACCACCTCCCTCCTCCTTCGCCCTCTCCTCCTCCCGGCCCGGCAACCTCACCTCCCTCCTCCTCCCCGCCGCCTCCTCCGTGGGTCGGCGATGTCGCGCCCCCGCCTTCTTCTCCTTAGCCGCCTTGGTGTGCACTACCTCCCTCCTGGGCTTTCACGATGTCGCCGCCAAGGGCGACCGGCGTCGGCTTCAGCGGTGTGGGTATCTACTTCGGCTCCAGCGGCGCCGGGGTAGGGATGCTGGGGTCAGTGAGGCGCCCGAACTTTCCTGGCCTAGGCTTACGCGGCATGCAGACTGCGGTGGACAGCGTCGCCGTTGCGGCAAGGAAGACAAGGAGGCAGGTAGGACACCACCAGCACCATGCTCGACACCGTCCGCATCGACGTCAACACCTACGACCAGGGCTTTGAGGAGCTCACGCTGCTCATGTCCAACAATCCAAGCATGACGCCGAGCTCTAGTATGCTCCTTCCCCTCTACTCTAGTCCTCTACTCCATCTCTACTCTGTGATTGCTTGGGGGGTGGGAATCCATGGGATGATGGGATGGCGACGAGAGGGCGGCAGGAGGGGGAGGTCGAGGCGGCCGCGGGCGCTAGCGCGAGGGGGTGAGGAATAACGTTGCTTATTGGATAAGGATCTACTTCGGGTGGGCCGAGCAAAACACTACATTAAGCTCGTGGGCCGTGTCCCTTTGTTGCATGCTTCCGATGGTATCGGACATATGCTATATAGCAATTTCCTCAATATTTTGATCTTAAAAGAACTATACACACTACTATAGAAAAGATCATCACAGACGGTTCAAAAATATCATCACAGACAGTTTGGTGAGACGTCTAAGTTTATGTGTCAGTAATAACATGAGGTCATCACCGACAATTTTTGAACCGTCTGTGATACTTACTATCACAGAAGTTGACTATCACATATGGTTTGTAGTAGAAACTGTTTATGATATGTCGGTCACCACAGACGGTTTGAATTACAAATTATATGTGATATTTGCAATTATCACAGATGATTTTAATAAGAACCGTCTGTGATATTTGTACTGATGATTTTTTATCTTTCTATTTTCTCGTCTTTTCTACTCCATAGAATGCGTTCAATGGATCATCACATTTGCGCCCTTGCTCCACGAAACGGAACTTCACCGCGACTGATCTACCACAGTAGAACGACCAAAGAAGAACGATCACGTCAGAGTGATCACTGTAGAACAACCACGATTGAACGATCACCGCAAAACGACCACGGCAAATCGACCACGACAGAACGATCACCGCAGAACAACCATGGCAAATCAACCACGACAAAACGACCACTAAAGATCGAGCACGGCAGAACGACCACTGCAGATCAACCACGACGAAACACTACGAACTAGTACTTCATGTACTCGTCGAGGCTGCAGGGACCGTACAACAGTGGGTCATCAAAAGTGTGGAGCACGCCGCCTCCCTTGAGCACGGACCTGAATAGAATTGAGTAACGCTTGCACTTGCTCGGCGTCCTGACACGGCGCATGCAGGATGGCACCCTCCTATTCGTCATGGCTTGCAATCACATTCACAAGTTATCGCCTTGTCTTCTTGATAACCTTCATAGGGAAGGGAAAAAGGATGGATGGGGCTTGTACGTACTGTGAGTAGATCGCCGGTCTTGATGGTGAGGACGTCTGGTTCAGGGGGCACAGTGAGCCAGTTTCCATCGTTGGCTTGCATCTCGAGGCCCTCGACGTCGTGCGAGGTGGGAAAGAGAGATGAGGAGAATGACAAGGCTTGTATCTCGAGGGATTAATAAGGTGCGAGAGGTGGGAAAGATCGGTGCCTGTCATTCGATGTGGAGAGAATGGACGGGTGAGATCGAGATCCTGGGGGAGATACCGCGGATCGGTGACGTGGCGGGGTGAGGACTGAAATTTTATACACAATTATCACAGAAGGTGTTCACCATGAAACGTCTGTGATATTTCTTTTTCGCAGACGGTTTTTAGTGCTAGCAGCAATACAGACGGTCTCTAAATCTAAACTATCTGTGATTGTATTTAATACTAACAGTTTCGATAAACCATATATGATGAGCCATCTAGTATTAATCTTTTTTTTAGCAGTGACACGTTCGTAGAAAGGGACCCCACACCACAGAAAGAATGAACGGGAGTAGCAATAACAAAGAAGAGGAGGAGGCAATAAACTAGGACTGGAAATGTACCAAAAAACGGCGTTACGCGCGGCAGTGTTGCGCGTCACATTTGCGTGCAGATCTAGCTAGGAATGGATCGAAGATGCTCGGAATAATTAGGCGGCGTGGATACGATTATTTCCCTGTTTAGCCGGGCAAATCTTGGCGTCTCTAACGAACGTCCTTCACGTACTCGGCGTCTAGACCTGCCGGGAACGAACACAACAACGACAAATGCAATCGCATGCACACTCCTGCTGTTTGAGCCAGTACCCAGTTGCAATGTTAACTAGCAGGGTTGCACACTAGGCCGCGCCGCTTTGCGTAGGATCGGTAATGGTAATGCCCTTCTTAATGTGGTTTCTACTATTGGCTTTTGATTTTTTTTTTTCACTGAAGCGGTTGAAAATACACTGTAACTGCTATTAGATTTATCTAAGTGATTAAAATTAAAAAATGCATTATATCATTATGAACAATTCAAAAAAATAAGGAAAAATAGAAAAGGCAAAAAAGAAAAAAAAACGAAATTAAAAAGCCAGAAACTGAAACTGTTTGGAGTAGGGCCTAAATATACGACGATGATAGTATGGGAGAAGACGGGAATGAAACAAGGAGAGGTGATAAGAGAGGCTGAAAAGAGAACGGAGTAGGGCCGAAAGTGGGTTAGGGTGCAAGAGCGAGGGAGGGGTGAGGGCATCGAGAAGGCATCGGGGAGGAGGCGTAGACGACGAGGCGGCAAGCATGCTTACGCAAGTGTGGGGGCGAGCGGGGCTAGAGGAGGAGCTAGCTAGGGCTTTGGTCGTGTCCAAGGTGGAAAAATGGATCTGGACCGTCAGTTCAGATAGCCGCAATCCTACGGCTCTGCGAAAGCCCGGTCCTCACTGTACGATTGCGATTCGACGGCTCACAGGCACTGCTCCGTCCGGGGTTCACCTGGTCGCCGACTCCTGCGCGGAGAAGACAAGGACACACGTCACAGCGTGGAAGGAGAGACACGCCGCACGAAGGTCTACGAAGTCACCAAGGAGGCCGGAATCCTTCCGTCCATGGGAGTTCTTATATTTGTGAAAGAGGAAGCTGGTGTGCAAACCTGTTCCACTATTGCCACCTAACCTCTCGTGAGGGCATGGAGACTGGAGAGCCCCACCATGAGGACATGAGAGGTGAGAGAAAATGCAGCAAGAAAAGTCTCGAGCCCATTTACTACCTTAAAAACGACATAAAGATGATGGTATTGTTCATCAAGGCAGAAGAGAGTTTTGTCAGGGCTGAGAAGGCTGCATCCGGCGTCTGAGTGGTCCGTGGAGTAGGAAATCAGCTCACTGTTAAAGAGAAAACCGCATGTGCGGATAGCACATCAAATCAACCTAATTCTTTTTGCGTAAAAAACCTCAATCCAGACTGAGTGATGAGTCTTTTGCAAAATGCAAATGATAAACTAAAACGAGAAAAAAAAAGGGGAAAGTGTCAGGAAGCAAAAGCTATTTGTTCGCATTAAACCTGTGTTTCCCCCCTCTGAGGGTAGATCGAGTCGAAACCTGAAACTTCATTGCTTGGTATACTGAGCTAAGGATCATCGCCTCGACCCTTTATTTGTTACTCTTAAGGTCGATTTTGTGTAGTGATTGGGACGGTCTATATGGAGCCGTTCTCCCGCAATTGCTTTCGGCGTAGTGTCACCATCTTTTATTTAGTTATTTATTTATTGCGACGAACGTCACTATCTCCCGAAGTACAAGGGCACAAAGTAATCGGCGTAGTGCTGAAGCCCCTGCGCCGCCGCGTCGGTGGAAATTTCGTGTGAACAATGGCGCGCGGCGCCCATCGAACGATCACCGACCGTGCGTGGCTCTGGCCGTGAAGCGGCTACGTAGCGGGAGAGACCGGGACGCCGCGCGCGCCGCGGTCCACGGCGCACCACCGCGATTGCAGCAAACCTGCCTGCCCCATGCCATGCACGCGTCTTGTTTTCTGACGCCGTCGCGCAGAGCTCCTGCGTACGCGTGCACGGGCACGTAATGACAGCAGCAGCGTGTGTTCGCCGTCCAATTATTGCTGTCGCGATTGTGCGAGCGCATACGGGTGTGGCGCAGCATGCAGCCATGCACCGCAGCGCGCGCGGCAGCGCCTTGTCACGGGGAAGGGATTTCGCCAAGGCGCCGAGAAGTATATCTGGCATTGTAACCTTTTTTTTCTTCAAATTTGATTTTTAAATATTGGTTTTTATAAATTTATTTTCCTCTTTGAGTTCGATAGCCACGGCCACTTGCTGTGTTACTCTAGCTCAATAGGGAAGGGTACCATAGTAGTACTTGCCGAGCTCGTAGTTGTAGGGCGTATTTAGCATGGCTTAAGCTAAGTGGTGCGTCTTTTTAAGAAGATATCTATAAATCGAATTTAGTATATATTATACTAAATTCAGGCCAAAATCTGTTTCCCTCTACATATAGTTTCCTATGAATAGCCAGAATTCAAAAGGCATAAACCAAAAGCTACATGCGTGGTAAAAAAAATCCATCCAGAGTTAAAAGAAAAAAGCGGCTACAGTGGTGCCAGATATGCAAACAGTTCGGGCGCCGAGGCATGCAGCGCAGTCGTGCTAGCTAGCTAGTTCTCGGCTGCTGCCGCGCCGGGCCATGATAATGGTGCCGACGGGGGCTCGGCGCCATTGCACGTGGGCCGCTGCCACGCTAGGCCCGACTGGCGCCACGTGTCATAGCCGACGCTCATGAATGCATCATGTGCACCCGATGGATTTTTACCACACCGTAGAACGATTCATATATCCACATCTGGTACTACAATTCAACACCTAGCTACGTTGGGTTGATCCCCGAATTTTTGTCATATATACCAATGTTGCACCACATATTTACAGAAATAGCCATATGCATCGTGTATTGACAAAAATAGTGTTTTTACCGTCCGGTGGCTAGGCGGCGATGCGACACGTGCTCCTGTCGCGCCGCCACCCGGCAACAGCGACCCTCTTGTCTCGTAGCAGACGGCAATGGTGGTTTAATTACATGCCTCAAATTTTTTGTATATTTTTTTAAAATTTTTAAATATAGCAAATGAGATCAAAAAATTACAAAATTTTATATGTAGCCTCCCGATACAACGTACTTTATCATGTAATTTTTGACAATTTTACATGCTCTGAATGTTGCTAAAAAATTTGTACTATTGAGATATTTGCTAGACTTATTACATATAGCAAACGTGCTCCAAAAATTACCAAAGTTTATGTGAAGCATTCCACATAGTCATAGTAATTGTGTAATTTTTTAGGAATTTTATGTGCTACAAATTTGCCACGTTAATTTATGTTAATTTAATCATGAAATTAGTGATGCTCAGTCATCTTTTGCAGTGACTGACCTCTTCATTCGCATATATATTGGCCCATTACTGCTATGTTTTCTTTCCCGCTATGTCCTTCGCACAATTGTTACTCTATCCATGCCTCCCCCCTCGTGCGCACAAATGTCATTATGTCTTTATCGTCCCCATTCGTCCGCACAAATGTCAGACTGTCCATGTCGTCTCGTCTCGCTCCCTCCCTCATGCACACATATTCCACTCATATTCCACTCTTGACATATCGTCCCCTGTCGCTTGTGGTGCTACATGGTGACAACACATCAGGTTCCCTTTTTGCTCGGCTTCAAATACGGAGCTCTCATAATCGCTCATCATTCATGTAAACTGCATTTTATTTCTTGTAGAAAGAAGAACCTTCTTCGTCATACAATAACATAGCATGGTAGATGCCAAGGGGATAGTCGGAGCGGGGTCGCCGAAGGAAGACATTCCCCTGCAAAGGAGGGAGGGCTTTCGCACTAAGTACCGTTTGATGCCAAACAGGTGGGCTCAACCGGTATGGCCGAAATACAGACATCGGGAGGACGCGGTCGTGCAGGTCATCGAAGGCTATTTCGATGGAGGATGACGTTTCTTCCGATGCCCACACTCTGGGGTATAATTAGCCAATAGTTTATTTTCTCTTACTGCTAATAGAGCTTCCATGTTAACCCTCCTTTCTAGCAAATGTCGAAATACGACTTCGTCAGCTGGATCGATCCTCCCCATGAACGCTATGTCTCCATCGTTCGTTGTTCATGTCAATCGTTAGGCCTTGTTCATCACGACCCAGTATTCGAGACGATTGAAAGGGCTTTGATTTTTGACTTCTCATTTTTAAAAACCTTTGGACTTCTGGTTTCTAAAAACCGAAAACTAAATCAAACGTATTTGCACTACTGCTTTAAGAAGCCACTTTGGCGTCAGCTTCGGCGAGCAGTGGCTCGGGAGGCATGGCCAAAAACAAAACAAGTTGCCAGGACATCGAGGAGGAGATGGGTGGCAGTGTTGCGGTGGTCATGCATGGTGGTGACGCTGGCGACAAGCAGGCCCACAACCAAGGCGGAGGTGGATGGTGGGGACAACGTTCCAGCAAAGGTGAATTGAGCATAGGGTAGAACGTGGCATGGGGGAAGATGATTGTGATGTTGATGATGGCAGTAGCTCACCAGCAGCGACAAAATCTATGACGATGGCGGTTCAGGTGACGACGAGGAAAACGACTCGATCATGATAAATGACTATGAGAGAATGCAATTAACTGAGGGTGACAATTGGAAGGATGGTGGAGCACATCGTGACACAGCTGGGTTCGATAGATGCCCACCGGAGATGGAGATTAGGTGGCAGCCAGAGCTTGACAAGATGGTGGCGGTGGCAGCACTCTATGACAATACATAGAACACATTAAAGAGAAAAAAGTTAGAGGGGATAAATTTGATGCTATGGGTGCAAAGGATTGCGGAGATGCCCACCGAGTGTGATGAATTCAACGGTGGCGACGATTTGGACAACAACAAAGAAGACGACCAAAATCCGGTGATGAGCTACGAGAGAGATCAAATTCATTGAGAGAAAAGTTAGAGGTGAATCTGGAACACAAAGTGATGCGAAAAATATTTTACGACAACTTAACCGAAGACAACGAAATAGGTAGTGGTGTGGTGACCGGATAACTAAAAGCCAAATCAGCCCAGTTAGCCAACCTAACTAATAGCCGAATCAAACACCAAACTTTTACTTGCAGCTGCTACTATTACAATCCATCCAGTGGCGAAGCTAGGAATAAAATTGAGGGTGAGCTAAGGCGCTAAGCTAGATTGTCACAAGCATAGTATTGTACTCTTATGCAATTCAAATTCATATATTAATACAAGAGAAACAAAGCAAAAAAGAGATAAATACAACGAAAGTACCTCAGTAATAGAAAGTGCATCTCGAAAATATATAAATATACTTCTAGTGAGTAGAGACCAGTCATCTGCATATGAAAAATAGCAAAAATAGTGATATGATAACTAATTTTAAATGATCATGAATAATGAAGAAAAGCATAACATACCACTAGCATGCAAGAATAAATCACAAGGCAAATTCATTCTACGAGATTTCATGGCTTGGAATCGTCTTATGACTTTATCGTCATCAATGCTTTTAAATATCTCTCGCTCTAGTAATTCAAGTTAGTCAATGGCAATGATACAACATACATTCAATCTCTAACAATCTAACTCTAAGAATTTAGGCTGCTCATTGTCAATAATAGACAATAAAGAATAGTAAAACATAGATTACAAAGGTTTTACATATAATGTATGAAGAAGCTTATTTTCGTAGGTGCATATGTGCATGCATGGATGTTTCTGTCTCTCTCTATTGTGTGGATGCACGCGGGGCGGTCGTGCGCTCGACACGCCAACGGCGTCGCACGGTGCCCAAACGCACAAGGTGGCCAAAGATAGTAATACCACTGGCTGGAGGCCACACGGGGAATTCCGACGTGTAAGGGGGTCAGATTGGACGAGATTTCGCGTTCATGCACCGCCGCGCACAAGCTTCGGTAGCTGCCGCTCGCAGTCTTTGCATGCACCACGCACCGTCGCGCGTCGGCCGTCGGCATACGCGCGCGTGTGGGCAGCGTGGATCGGCGCGGGCTCCGAGGAGGATCGGCGGGCCGCGCGAAGCGGCGTGCGCTACAGAGCCCTGGACGTGACTGTTCATGGGCCCTTTCAGGGGCTGTGACGTCCGAAAGCAGCCGCCCCCCTCCCCCTTCTTTGATTGCATGGGCTGCCTGACTGCCCACCAGCCCGGGCCCAGCCCCAACGCAACGCAGCGGCCCCTCTCTCTCTCTCTCTCTCTGACTCATGCACGCTCTTTCTGGCTTCTCCTGTCGCTGCCGCAGCTACAAGAGGCAGTACGCCGCTGCCTGTCCACAGGCTGCTGCATTACCTCACCTGCCTCCATGATTGGACGTCACAGACGTAAAAGGAGATTTTGTTCTCCGCTCGCTAGATTTCTTCGAGGCCCGCCATGCGATACCAAAATCCAACGTTGGGTCGCGGCTGCCAGAGACGCACCCTCTATCAAGTAGTACGAGCCAGCCACGGGCTCGGTGGTCGCCGTGCGCCGACCCGAACAAAACGAGCCAACGCCTGTGCACGTTCCAGGTGGCAAATGTCGTTGCGAGAGGGAGACCGGAGAAACGGTCGGTACGGACGAGCACGATGGCCGTACAGCCGGCTCGGGAGGACGTTTAGTAGTGTACTACTCCTAGTAAAACCAGAGGGGGCCCGACCCGGCTGCGGTTGGCGACTCATGTGGTGCGTACGTACGGGCGTACGGCGGCGTGTGGTACTCGTAGTAGCCTCGGTAATTTTCCGATTTGGAAGGCGGTTGGGCTGCAGGAGAAAGTAGTAGTGTAGTACCGCGCGCTAGCCTATATAGGCCTTGCAAGTCGTAGGCAGTGTTTAGTGTGGTTTCTCTCTTACAGTTGAAAAACACTGTGGGGACTAAAAATACGCTGTATTATCTGTTAGTTTTTTCTGAATAATAAATTTTTTATAAATTATATATCATCACGGATAATGCAAATGAATAAAAGGTAAAAGGAAGTATAGAAAAAGGCAAAAAAGACGAAATTTAGAAGCCGACGCGTTTCAAAAGCTAGAAGCAGAAGTCGTTTGGAGCGGGGCCATAACATTTTCTTGTTGTTGAAGTATAAGTGAATTGCCCAGTTTTCCTCATTAGCTTAAACTTTTGTGTGAACTAGTTGGTGCATGCAACTCAATATGGTATTAGAGTTTAAGATCCATTTGATGCAATTAAAAAAATTACAGCCCACATCTATTCCATGTCTTAGGTCTGTAGCAGTCTACACCTGAGGGGGAGTGTTGAAGTATAAGTGAATTGACCACTTTTCCTCATCAACTTAAGCTTTTGGGTGAACTGACTGGTGCATACAACTCAATACTTGTAAGCCATAGTAGAGCCAAATTTTTTTACCTTATAGAGTTAAATTTTATCGTACCATACTTTAATAAAGATAATTTTGTAAACTTACACGGATTTATATATAGAATTTAATTAAAATTATTTTTATAAACTTATGTGGACCCGTACACATTGCTCGAGAGAGTTGGGGCTTCTGCTTCATGCTTGTGCACCGAAGGGTCACCGGTTTGTTCGACAAAAAGCGATCGAGCGGAAAGAAAAATGTCACCACCGAACTATGCACCAGCACCACGTAGTAAAAGATTCCCCTGTTTCCCCTGCTCTCATAGTACCAGCAAATTTACTCCTTTCTCCTTTCCACAGTTCCTCTACGTAATTGAAGCCCAAGATATTTCCTTTTTGATGTTCAGTATGCTGGTCCAATTCGTAATGTGGAAATTTTATAGGAATTTTAGAGGAAACAAAACATCACCAACGCACAAGCAAACTTTGATTACAACAGGGATTACATGGTTTGATTACAACAGAAAAAAATCAAGAAGAGATAAAACTCCAACGACAATAGCCTTGCATGCTACAGTTTTGATTCTATAACCGGTACAGATATATACAGCTGAATTCTATCTCTATTTCAACAGACCCCCTCAATCTCAACAAGCGGTGATCAGATTGAGATTGCGATTTAGTCGTTCAAACGGCTTCCTGTGGCAGAGCTTTTGTAAATATGTCCTCGACTTGATCTGACGAAGAAACAAACCATATCTCCGACATTTTCCATGCAACTCGTTTCAGAACAAAGTGGAAATGTACCTCGATGTGCTTTGTACGAGCATGAAACACCAGGTTTGCTGATAATATATGTTGCACCGAAGATTATCACACTATAGTACAGGCGGTCTTGACTAGTACACTTAAGTTCCTTCAACAATGGCCGCAACAAAATTAGTTCACTCGTTGCATCAGCTAAAGATTTGTTCTCTGCCTCAGAACTCGATCTAGAAATTGCCAATTGCTTGTGTGAACTCCATGACGCCAAGTCTGGTCCCAGAAACACAACGAAGCCATTAGCAGGGCGCCTGTCATTAGGGCACCCTGCCCAGTCTGCGTCCGAGAACGCGCTGAGAAGGAAAGAACTTGTTTTCTGAATCATCAGTCCAGTGGAACACGCACCCTTTACATACCGTAGAATCCTTTTAACAGCTATCCAATGAACATTGGCACATACGGTTTACTGCGAAGGAGATATCTGGCCTTGTCATGGTCAGGTACTGTAAAGCTCCGACTGTACTACGGTACTGAAAAATTGCATCTTCAGAGAGCGGAGTTCCTGACTCCCATGACAGTTTCTCAGAACTTGACATAGGCATTGTAACTAGCTTGCTATGCTGCATGTTCACCCTGCTCAAGACATCAGAGATATGCTTCCTTTGTGTCAAAACAATTTCCTCGCTGTTCTGATGCACTTCTACTCCCAGAAAGTAAGCTAGGTCACCAAGATCCTTAATAGCGAAATCTGCAACTAACTTGTTTAGGAGTTTTGAGGTAGCATCAGCAAAGGAACTAGCAACAATAAGATAATCCACGTACACCAGCATATACATAGTAATTCCAGCCTTGCTAAAAACGAACAGTGAGGTGTCTGACTTAGATGGAAAGAACCCAAGCTCCTGCAGCTTTGAACTCGATCGAGAATACCAAGCTCTGGACGCTTGCTTGAGTCCATACAGTGCTTTCTGAAGCTTACACACATAATCTGGTCGAGTGACATCCTCAAAACCAGATGGCTGGTGTTGAAGTATAAGTGAATTGTCCATCTTTCCTCATCAGCTTAAGCTTTTGGGTGAACTGGTTGGTGCATGCAACTCAATATGGTATCAGAGCCAAGAGGTCCCGAGTTCAAGACCTGGCTGACGCAATTAAAAAAAAAATTAATTGCAGTCCACTTCTATTCTACGTATTAGGTCTAAGGGAGCCTACACGTGAGGGGGAGTGTTGAAGTATAAGTGAATTGTCCATCTTTATTCCATGCCGTTGACTGAATCCTTTGGCAACAAGACGCGCCTTATACCTGTCCACAGTACCATCTGGTTTTTGTTTCAGCTCGAATACCCATTTGCAGTCCACGACATTATACCATCTGGTTTGTGCTTCCAAGTGGAGTTCTTCTGTAATGCTGCAAACTCAACTTTCATAGCTTCTGTCCAATGTGGATCTTCTAAAGCTTGTATATGTGAGGGTGGTTGGCACGACGGTTGAATGGATACCTCACAGTACCGTCAGTATACTTCTTGGGTTGGCACACATTGTCAAGCAGCCGTGTCTGCATTGGATGCACTGGTCGCTGGCGACTTTCCTCGTCAGAAATTCGCTCTGAGACTGCACCCGTGTCTCCTGCACATATTCTTGGGTTCTTCACATATTCTCTCTTGGAGACGGTACCTGTATCTCCTGCAATATGAGACTCAAGCACAGGCTCAGTAGCATTAGTTTCAAATACATCACGCCTCTCCTGGCTATCAACTATTGCTGGTTCTTCCTGAACAAGAGTTGGCTGGGAAGGTGGATACTGAGATAGGCTTATTGGTGCAAGAACAGTGGTTTTAGAGTAGCCGGGAACCTACATAGAAGTATGGTCAGGGGCAAAAGGAAATGTAGTTTCATCAAAAACTACATCTCGCACTACTACAAAAAGGATTATCACAGACAGTTCAAAACTGTCATCACATACGGTTTTTTAAACCGTCCGAATTTATGTGTAAGTGATAATCACAAGTTATCACAGACGGTTTGTGAGCTGTTTGTGATAAATACATCACAGACAGTTTATAACTAGAACCATATGTGAAGAATACTATCATAGATGGCTCGAACAAAAAACCGTCTACGATACTCACGGTTCTAACTACCAACCGTCTATAATGTATGAGTATCACAGACGTTGGTATATAGAACCGTCTGTGAAACTTCCCCATCACAGACGATTTCTGGATCGAGCTGTCTGTGATAATTCTTCACAGACGGTTTATACCACAAAACTGTCATACTCGGAGGAGTACTATGGACGTCATACTCGGAGGAGTACTATGGACATCATACTCGTATGAGTACTGAAGCACCCGGAGAACTCGAAGTCTGTATGTGGTCGTAGCGCCATGGTCGTGGGGCTTGTGTGCGTGGTCGGTTACGACTACGTTGTGTGTGGTCGTAATGACCAGCGTTGTAGTGCCTATATGCGTAGTTGGTTATGACCACGTTGTGTATGGTCGAAACGACCAGAGTTGTAGTCGTTAGCGTCGCGGCCGTAGCTTCTGCGTGTCCGTGGTCGAAGCTCCAGTGCAGTGGTTGAAGACAAGCCGAGGATGAAGCTAGCGGTCGTAGTCGTACATCGATCATTATAGCAATTGGTAGCAGGCATCAGCACGGGTGGTCATGGGTGACGCAGGTCATCCTCGCTTGGCTAACTGTCTGGTATGGGCAAGCGGCTGGTCATTGTAGCGGTCGACATGGGCTGATCGCTGAAGCACTCTTAGGTAGCTGAGCGAAGCGGCATGGGCAGACGGTTGGTCTCTGTAGCAGTGGTGGGCGGCTGAGCTGAGCGGTAGAGACAGGAGTCGTAGTAAGTGAGTGGCCGACTATGTCTATATATATACTCTGTAAGTTGTTGAGAGAATTGAGCCAGTGTATAACAGAGAAAATACAGAGGAAAAGGTGCGTCTGTTTGCATCGCATAATCGTGTCTCAATTCTTGTGTTTAGTCATGTTACTAGCTACACCTTGTCGTTTCCATCTTTGACAAGCAGTACACGACCGTGTGTATTAGAGTCCACAGTCAAAATGTGCATTTGAGAGAGCTAGGACCAATCTCGGATAAAACAATCGTAAACTAGTTACGACCGCTGATAGCGAATTGGTTACGACCGCTGAGATGGTGTTTCGAGTGGGGGCGTCCCCTCCCAACAAGGAAGAGCACTTGTGCAAGGATCTCCTCGGTAGGCGACGAAAGCTGTGCCCTTAGCACTAACTGGTCCTGCTGGAACCACGCGAGATAAGCAGGATTCTGGACTTGGCGGGTTTCTCCATCAGCAGTCTATGAGATGAACAAAGACGGCGCCTCAATGGATCCATCAGCATAACTTACTGGATGCGTAGGTAGGGAACAATCTGGGCTTTCTAGAGAAGATGGTTCTCACGGGTGAGTTTGATGTTAACGAAGTGCTTAAAGGAAG
This sequence comes from Bonia amplexicaulis, assembly GCA_036346245.1. Lineage (NCBI taxonomy): Eukaryota > Viridiplantae > Streptophyta > Magnoliopsida > Poales > Poaceae > Bonia > Bonia amplexicaulis. Next base: position 2,049,674 of record CM070756.1, on the reverse strand, counting down.
GTGGCGCAAAGGCGGAAGGAGAAGCAGAAGTAGTGGAAGTGGATTCCGTGGACGCCATGGTTGCGCTGGAAGCATTGCTCGAGGTGTTCGTCATGTGAATCGCCTCTCTCTGACACCATGAAAAGCTGAAGGGTTTGCCACAAGTTTCATTGGTAGGGATTGCTTTGTTTATAGATGACAATTCCCGGTTGGAAACAACCGGGATTACATGGTTTTGATTACAACAGAAAAAATCAAGAAGAGATACTCTAACGACAATAGCCTTGCATGCTACAGTTCAGCACAAACTAGTGCGAGGCAGGTGCTAGGTACGGTAGAATACTGAAGGTAGGCTCCGCCTCTGGGGGTGATGTTTACACATAAGTAGATGGAGGTTTGATTGCTCATCAGCCTGAATGTTCCTGTGCACTCGTCCTATTTGGAGGCTGGTGTTCTGCATCAGAAATATCCCAAATCACATGAGACCTCACTGGCTAAGCATTCAAGAGCTAGCACTACTATCTTCTTCAACCATTGACCCTTGTTTACTACTGTCGGACTCAAGATGGTAATAGAGCGAGAATGAATGATTCTAAATCATTATCACAGACGGTTTTCTGAACCATTTAAATTTATGGATCTATGATAATAGACGGTTGTCACAGACGGTTCGTGAGCTGTCTATGATAAGTTACAATACAGACGGTTTATATAAAGAATCATCTATGAAAACCTACTATCACAGACGGTTTGTATAAAGAACCATCTGTGAAATCCTACTATCACAGACGACTTCTACCAAAAATCGTCTGTGATATGTGACCATCACAGATGATTTTATTTTTGGTTATTTTTTGTTGCCGTGTAATTATTTATTTGTTTTGTTCTGTCAAGTTCGGTCTGTGATTGATATCCAATTTATTGTCTGATTAGTGGAAAACTAGAGGCATCTAATTTATTTGTTTTGTTCTAGTTGCAGTCGAAGCGCTGTGGTCGAAGTGCTGTGGGCAAAGCGCCGTGGTCGAAGCCGTGGTTGAAGTGCCATGGTCAAAATCGTGGTTGAAGTGTCGTGGTCGAAGCTGTGGTTAAAATTCTGTGAGGGAATTTCTTTGTCATGGGGGATTCTTTCCTTTAGCTCCTGCACACACAAGATCACTTTCCCAAATCACTACTGCACGCCCCAACCGAAAAGCCATGGTACTGACACAATGGCGAAAACACACACAACAATTCAATTTCGATACCTTCCAAAGCGATTTGCCGGCTGAGCGTGCTTGCTCGACGCCCTGCGGTGCCAGTCCAAACTTTGGCTTCATGCTGTTCTCCTACCAGCACCAGAAAGGTCGTCTTAATCAAAACTTTGAATTAGATTTATAGTTCTTGGGACACAAAAATTAAGGAAAGATAGCTACTTAGGATGGACGGAATCATATCAGGGAGGAGATGATAAGGCCGCGCTCATTAGGGACTCTGCGATCATAGTGGAGGATCAGGTACGTACCTGTTGTGTTGGTTCTTAGAGTGAATGGGGAAAGGGTATGGGATTAATAAGGGACGAGAGGTAGAAGACCTAGTGTCTACCGTTCGATGCGGAGAGAATGGATTAGTAGGATCGGGACCTGGGGAAAATACCGCGGATCGATGATGTGACAGGGTATTATCACAGACAATTCGGATTAAAAACCGTCTGTGATATGTAGGCATCATAGACAGTTCTTGGTAATAACCGTCTATGATAATTACTGATATCACAGACGATTTTTTTAATTCGAACCATCTGTAATAATTTATAGACGGTTATTATCTGTAATAATTATGTATCATAGAAGGTTTTAGCGATGTGCTTGTAAAACCGTCTATGGTAAGCTTAGCGTAGACGATTCCATCGAACCGTCTGAAATGAGATATCTAGTATAGACTTTTTTTTGTAGTAGTGTTGCTACATCTCAAAATCGGCTGGAGGCCTTCAACTACAAATAGCCAAGAGAATGGTTTTGATCAACCAGCTGTCTTTACCTATCTGAGCATTCTTTTTCAGACCGAAGAACATGTAGTTGAGCATTCAGCAAAAGGATATTCATAATTTCAGATGTTGGAGCTGAAATAAAGCTACATTGCATTAGCACCGTGAAATTTTTTAGCTTTGACTGGTGAACACCGAGCAAGAACCAATGGCATATCTATGGAACAATCCATGAAGAATGTAAGGACATCGAGCCAGGTCAACAACCTGATACCAAGAATCAATGGAGCAAAGAACAGGAACAAAAATAAGAACATGGATCCCTGAGAACAACCATATGTCAAGAACTCCACCGATTACTCCATCACCAGTAGCTAGGGACCCTACATAAAAAATGAATCAAAGAACAGAAACAGAACGGAAACAAGAGCAAGAACATGGAGCTGAGTAGCTGACCTCTCCCGTACCATGATTCATGCCTGAATCTCATACGCCATCAACTTATCTCAAGAACGGTCTCCTCTTGGACTAACTGCTGGGTTTGTACCGAGAGATCCTCCAAGGCTCTGAAACAATCCGAGACATCTACAAGAACAGGATAGATACAAGAGATGAAGACAAAGGAGATATTGTGGTGATGGGTTTTCTATAGGCGCGCGGCCATTTGAGATATTGGCCCTGTTCGGCAGCCCTCCAGTCGGCCGGCTTTTCGCAGCCGCTACAGTATCTAACTTTTAAACGGAATATTTTCTCAAGACGGGGTCTACAAGTTAAACGTAGTACATGTTAAAAGCTTAACATCTGTACCAGCCAAAATCGCAAATAAGTATCAATCTCTCTGTAATCTGTACCGTAAACAGCCAAAATTCAAAAATTTCAGCTAAAAGCTATAAGTCGCAGCAAAAAAGAACAGACCCATTGTCAGCAGATGAGAGTGGGTTTGAAGTGTGCACACAGAAGAGTGGCAACCCGCGGCAGGAAGGGTTAGCTGCACTGTTTTCCAGACAGAGAGAGAAGATTTGATGAGATTTGACGTGCCCATCTATATATAAAAAATAATTGATGATATTTAAATCATAAGAAAATTACACAATAATCTTTAAAAAGAAATTTTAGAAATTCTCATATTAATAAAAAAGAGAGAAAAATCTCTACCACTTATTTTGGTGAGATCAGATTATAACGATGCAGATTAATTATATATAAAGATATTATAGTTATATAACAAATATAATTATATTTTAATTATAGAAAGTAAAATTATATATAAAAATAATTGTATCATAATATCTAGCGACGTTATGTGGGTAAATATGGTAGTTAACCTAGTAATGCTAACGGTGACGAAGAGCCATCGAGCTGGAAATTATATGGCCCTTTACTTATTTAATTATTTTCATTGTTTAGTAACGTGGGGGCAGCATTTTCTGGTTTAGCTGTAATTGCAGTACGTTCCGTGGCTCTACCAATTAGAAAAAAAGGTAAACACATGAGCCAGTTTTGGAGTTGAACCGGGTAGACGAAGAGGTTAAATAGTCTCAATAGTCTCCACCGTTCGGGCACAGGACCGATCTTATGGTAATTTATATGGACTACCATTTTATACAGAAATTATTTGGATTGGCATTGAAGGTAAAGTATTTACTTTAAAGGGTTTTCCTATAGAAAATTTGACTATATTTTATTATTAAAAATCAGTCAGATTTTAAATCATCGAATGGAGATCCAACGTTCCAGATTGAGCCCTCAAATCCTATATAAATCTAACATTAACCTAACTCCTCCCCCCTCTTCTCCCCTGCCATCGCCGCCACCCCCATCCCTCCGCGTACCACCACCCTACTGCTCGCCGACGTCGCCCCTAGCACCGGCGAGGACTGCCGATGATCACATCCCGTCACCGCTTCCACCTCCTATGCGTCCACCGATGTCGCACCCGCCCTCCCCCTCCTCCTCCGCTCTACCTCCCCATGGCCACACGCTTCCCTCCTCAGCTTCGGGGACGATGACTTCACCGGATTCACCACCGACGGCCACCTCTCTCGCTTCCTAATCACTCGCCGGATCTTGTCATCCCTGTCCGCGGTCACCGCCCACACATCAGGTCTGCCGTCCCCACCACCACCCATCACCGGAGCTGTTATCTACACCAACCCCGCCCACCGCTTTCCTCCTCACCTGCATTCGGCGATGCCACCGCTGCCCCGATGCTCTGTCGCTATCGTCGCCTATCGCCGGTCCGCTGCCACCTCGACATCTCTCTAAACCGATGGTCACCGGTGAACCCCAATCAGAACTGGTAAACCCAAACCCGAACTTGGCGGCTCTGTTGAAGACGCCTACAATTGGAGAACAAGACGATGGGGAGGCTCGCTGGATCTTCACCATAGATGGAGGTGGACGGGAGCACGGATATTGTTGCAAATTGAATGATATGAAATTTGACTAATTTTCCTCCAAAGCAGTCGAAAGTTGTATATCATTTTCATTAATATCCAACTATAAAAAACAATGGAAAAATGCTAAGTTTTCACACTGTGCGAAAACAGTGTTAGGCTATTTAATTAGCTACGATGGTACCATGCTACCATATGTCCTATTGGCCCTTGCGCCTTAAATTGGTGTTCGGGTCGTACTAATAGTTCCATACTACCATATTAGCACCCATGTCCTGTTAGTAGTACGTATCTGTTGGTCCTTGTGCCTTAAATTGGTGCTTTATTAGTACGAGCCGAGCTTTTTGTATGCGTGTACGTGTACCCCCACAAATACGTACTACTACATGTAGAAAGCTAAACTAGTACTAGCTACTCTGGTACTGCACTGTTGCATAGACTCACAGTTCCATAGAGGTCAGGAGCGTACGTACGTACGTACACGTATTAACACCTTGCTGTCCCAACTCCTGACGCTAGCTCCCTCTCTGGCGAGTCAAGAACACAGCAATCTCTCACGCAGCCAGCAGCAGGCAGCGTTCGCTTCCAACACGCGGGAAGGACTGGAGGAGGAAGCCGTGGTGATTCGTGACTCATGCCTTCACCGTCACTCCATCGATCACCAGCACAACAGAAGAAGTAGCTTTGTTATGCCGCTGTCAGAATCAGATGTTAGATGCTCCATGTTGGGTGTTTACAGGAGAAGTGAGCGAGTAACCAGGAGTCCGAAAGGAAACAGCCGTAAGGAGACGACAGGGAGCTGCAGGCAGGGAGGTACTGGTGTCCGCTGCTGTTGCCGGCAGCCGCAGCAGATGCCTGCAGAGGACGCTCGTGCCTCACTGCCTTCTCTCTCTCTCTCTCTTGCTTTTCTTTCCAAGTTTTTTCTCTGTCTTGATGCTGTGTCTCGTATATCCGGTACGCTTCTCTCGTGTTCAAACATGAGCTCGAGTGCGGTCAAGGCTCGCTGACGTTGTGGGCACGGATGCCCTGTCCTGCCACTGTGAATCTGTGATGCACTGATTGGCAGCTTCGGTACGAAAAGAGTACAATCAAGATGTAGAAGATCGATCGATGCTCGTGAAAGTAGAGCGGCAAGCTTGCATTTGTAGACTTGATGAGCAGATTAGACTGGTTGCACAAAAGTATCTGAATCTATCAGTAGAAATGATATCACCTAATTGGTCATCAAATGTACTTTCATACCATTACATTTTTTGTTATTTTTAATAACAATAATTTTAAAAATAATAATAGTTAAAGACGTGTATTAGAGACAGTATCAGTGTCCAAAACATAAGTGAAAAAAAGCTTATGGCATGTACAATAGTATAAACAATTGTTACCTATAATATCCTTCATATCATCTATAGATGATATTATTTTTGTGTTACAATTGATTATTGTATGAGAGACAGACTAATTCTATATGCTCTCTCTTCTCTACATCATCTCATGATCTACATGATAAAATTTATAGGTAACTGACGTAACACTATTATTGCTCTAGCAGTTCGCCCTGCGCACACTGATGGAATAGCCTAAATGCTTCTGAATTTGTATCATTGAGTATACACGGTACGGCACAAACAAGCATGCAAAGTTAAAAAACGGTAACGAGCCCAATTAGATTGCGGCCCTGCGGAGATTTCTTCGCACCGGTGGAGCGTGGCAGGCCGGGGCCTGGCAGTGGCGAACTGTCGTCCCAAACAAGGAGACCGCGGCCGCTCGGCCTAGCCAAATAATTCGGGGAGGCGTCTCGGCCGAGAGTCGTGGGCTCGTGGCTCGTGCGGGGGGCCCACGTGATGGCAGGTGGGCACTGGACGCCGGCGCACGGGAGATCCCCGAAATTATCCGGCTTTTCCGTTGCGGTTCAGGACCGTGCCCGGTAGTTTTTACCTTTATCTTTACTATTATAAAAGAAAAAGTTAGTGGTTGGTTCGACCTCTCCCACCCTTTCTTATAAAAGACAGCGCTGACATGTGGTCCCAAAAAACCTGCGCCGAATCTTTCCACCTTCCCATCAAAATATCTTTCTTTTCATGATTTAGTGGTCAAGGTGGATTTCATCTAGACTACATTGTAGAGTACATGCTGTATTTTTTATCCAGTGCTTAATCTTGTACTAGCTAAATACTCGTTGCTACGGATTTTAAAATTTTATCATACTATATGTTCTAAAACTAACAGGTGGTAAAATTTTTTAGAATATGCATATAAATATATTCTAAATTTTTTTAAAATCCGTAGCAACGTACGTGCATTCAGCTAGTCTCTAAAATAAGGAGGAGGGAATGGGGCCATGTAGTCCCGGCATGGTCTCAAGCTGGATGGTTTGCAACAATGGCAGGTCACCGAAGGCTGAAGGGACGGGAACTGTAACATTGAGTGAAAATAGAGCCACAAGATAGACACGGCCGGTCTCAGAGCATATAATGCTGGAGTCCCAGACACAACAGTTAGTGGCCGGGAGCCATGAGGATAGCTCAGCAGGGCTACCGAGTTGCTCCTTGATCCTTAGGAGAGCAGCACGGTCACTGCTGTTGCAGTCGATGGCTGATGACAAGGCGATGCCATTGGAGAGGAACACTAGCAGAAGGAGAGGAAGCAAATAGGATAGTGGGAGGCTAGAGTTTGCCATAGATTTCTTCTTTGCTTCCCTCAATATAGTTTATGAACATGTGAATCATTATCCATGATTTTCTATTGCAATGGCCAACGCCTGTCAGCCCTGATCAGCTCCTTGCATACTTTGAATTCAAAACAAGAGCACTGATGTCATGGGACTGAACAGTGGCGCTGAAAGAGGTCATTGGGTTGGTTGAGAGCCCATCAGTACATTTAGTTTTATAATCGAATTTGCTATTGCAGAACAATGCCTTTAGAGACATCTATAATCAAAGCAGGTCAATGTCAGTTCTACTTCTACCTTTAACGGCCACTAAAAAAATAGTTGCACAACTAGACGGTAATTTTCCATTCTCTGAATTACAGAATTGTAATGTCATATTCTTTTTATTTCCAAACATTATTTGTGGCTACGATCAACTCCTAAGTCGTTACGACCGCTCTGCTGATTCTTCGACCACACTGACAATCGTTACGACCATGTTATAGATTTCAAAAGGAAAAAGGAAGTATCATCGAGGAGTTCTTTCTTTCTTAAGCATGAACAGTGCTGAAATCAAGAAGAAAAAGAGATGAGAAGAGGCTCCTTCTGGTTTGCTTTGAGATGCGTGTTCCATACGGTGGCATCAGAAACCAGACCTCACTTTTGCTAGCTGGGGACTTACCCCAGAAAAGCTTCTTCCGGCACCAGTTGCTACGAGAGCTGCGAGCTTGCGCAGAATTTCTCCCCCATTCGAGCAATCAGCTTGCCTTGGCAAGAATTTGTGGGTTCCAATCAAATTTGACTGAGGATTTATGCAAATGTTCGACTTCTTCTATTCATTGCCGATGGCCATCGGTTTTTAGAAGAGGAATTGCTGATGTTTCTTGTGGTGTGAAATTGTTCACGAACTCTGGTGTCCAGCCGCCGGCCCGGTGCTTTTCGGGCGACGCCAGCGCAGCGGCTGGCGAGGCGCCGGCTTTGCCGGCGCGCGTGCTCCGGCATGGCCTTGTCCGTGCCAGTGCGCAGACCGCGCTGTTCGAGTTTCTCCACCCCACCCGGGGCCTGGAGTTCACGCTCGCCGAGCACATGAGCAAGAACTCCCCGGTGTTCCTCGCCGGCCTCCTGGGCAATATGGACATCGGTGGCGCCAATGTGTGCTGGTCGGTCTCCAGGTTCCTCCAGTACCACCCGATCAATGAGTTTGAGCCGTTCTTCAAGAGCATTGGGCACAGGCCATCGGAGTTGGGTAAGTTCTTGCCAAGTAATCTGATATACCTGAATGACGCTGTCGAAGTGCTGGGGAATTGTCAAGTCCTTTGTGACTATGGCGTGCCACGGAGCAAGATTGGCAAGGCGTACAAGGAGGCCATTGAAGTGTTTGGGTACCGCCTTGGCGTGTTGCTCTCGAAACTACAAGAGTATGAGAAGCTTGGATTGAGCAAGCCAACAATTGAAATGATGCGTTCCAACAAGAAGGCTCTGTTAGTAAGGCTTGTTAAAGAGCATCCAAGATTTATGTTTGGTGAATCTGGCAAGAGGTTGTATCGTCTTGTCAGCATGCTGTGTAAGTTTGGCATTCAGATACATAGTATACTGCCGTTGTTTGTGCAGTACCTGTTGGTTATACGGGTGAATTTTCTGAACAATTTGAAGAAGTCAGTGAACTTTTTGGTTCACATAGGAATGGAGACATTGGACATTGCTCGGGTTGTCTCTTCTTGCCCTGAAATCCTCGGTGTTAGTTCTTGTCAGAATCCTGCCATTGTGTTGTCTACCTTGAACATTTCTGCTGAGAGGTTATGTGATATCATAAAGGATGACCCTGTCCAGTTTGGCAATTTGGTGTCAAAGAAGAAGTTTGTAGCCTTGCCAAAGATAGACAACTTGGAGAGAAGGCCGATTTTTTGCTGAAGCTTGGCTTTGTTGAGAACTCTGACGACATGGGCAAAGGCAATGTCCCAGTTTTGCGGCCGAGGTGACCAGCTTCAGGAGAGGCTAGATTGCCTAGTCGATTCTGGATTGGACTATGAGAAGGCCTGCAGCATGATCAAAGTGGCCCCTTATATATTGAACCAATCAGTGGATATGATCAAGAAAAGATCAACTACCTTCTGAATGACCTCGTATACACCCTTTAATCTTTTGTTGTTTTTCCAGCGGTTCTGGGGTACAGTTTGGAGAAGATGAAGCTGAGATTCACGATGTACAGGTGGCTCACCGAAAATGGTGTCAAGATCCGATAGACGGAACAAGAACAAGGTAAACAAATCCATGGTCGCCTTGAGCACCATCATGGCATGCTCAGATGCCAGGTTTGTGAATCAATTTGTAAATCTTCATCCTGATGGACTGGAGCAATGGGGAAAAAAAAGGTTGAAGAACTGCACGACAAGTATTCAGTGAGCCTTGGCTGTGTTAGAGATATGATTAGATATGATTGCATTGTATTAAGATAGTTTGGATTCTTTCCATACATGTACTCTTTCCTTATATGTATTCTTTCCATATTTACCATCCTGTACTCGTGTATATATACCGGCCCGTTGGCCTCATATGAATACATGCGCTATTCATAACATGGTATCAGAGCAAACTGAATTTTGCTTCGCTTGTCACGACGGGCCTCTCGGATCCGATCTGAGTTTCCTCGCCGCGTCGTCATCCGCCGCCACCGCCGCCGGGCGGCTCCTCCGCCGCCTCCATCCACGGCCGCCGCCCGGCCGTCGCGCCTCCCGAGCCGCACGCCGGCCTCCCGACGCCCGCCGCGCCTCCCGAGCCGCACGCGGCCTCGACGCCACGCGCGCGCCTCCCGAGCCGCACGCGCCGCTCTCTTCGCTGCCGGCTGCCTCCCGGGTCGCCCTGCTGTTGTTACCGCCTCACGGCCGGATCCGCCCTCTCCGCTGTGTGACTTCTGGCCGGCCAGCGGCTTGCCATTGCCGCCATCAACCGATCGCTTCAAGGCGCCGCCGCCGGCCGGCCGCCTATCGCCGCCGTGTCGTCGCCTCCTCCGCCACCGGCTGCTGCGGCTCGCCCGGCCCGGCGCCTCGACGCCGCCGCCGGCCGCTTCCCGCCGCCGCCCCGCCGCTCTGCCGCCGCCCCACCGCTGTTTCCGTCGCGCGCCGCCGTTTCCGTCTTGCGCCGCTTCACTCGTGTGGGAAACCTAATCTGTCGGGAAGTGTTGGGCTGGCGGCAGCAGCCTCAAGATTTAAGAAGGCCGACCGAAAACGTCGCTTAACCGCCGCGCCGCCCGCGCCGCCGTTAGACCTCGTTACCTTGGTCGCCGCCGTCCGCCGCCGCCACCAATGGTTTCCGTCGCCGAGTGGTGTTGGTCTACTACCACTTCGTCGCGCCGCCGCGCCGCTGTTAGACCTCGTTACCTTGGTCGCCGCGCCGTCCAGCGCCGCCTACCGATGGTTTCCGTTCGCCTGAGTGGTGCTGGTCTGCTACCACTTCCCTCTGTGCTCGCCGCTCGTCCACCTGCTACACCGATCGCCCACGCAAAGACATCGCCACCTCCGGTGCCGCCACGGTGGTGGTGGCCGCCTATATCGGTGGTGGCCATTCTCACTGCTCCTACTGTGACAAGGTCGGCCACGTTGAGTCCCAGTGCTATAAGAAGCAGCACCATCCTTCACGACGTTCTTCTACTAGCAAAAGATCGGTGCTCCTACATCGACGTCGCATCAACTCCTTGCAGCCTTCTCTCACTACGCAGGAGATAGCCAGACTTCGACGCTTGCTTACCGCTTCGGGTTCTCCCTCGACAGGTTCTGCAGTTCCTACATTGACGTCTACATCGACTCCTTCAGCAGTTTCTCTCACTGAGCAGGAGATAGTCAGACTTCGACGACTGCTTGCTACTTCCGGTTCTCCTCGGCAGCTCTGCTCGGCCTACGCATCGACTCTTGTGCATCGCGAAACCACCACCTCCACAGTCAGGCACCTCCCCGTGGATTCTTGATTCTGGAGCATCTTTTCATATGACTCCTGATTCTTCCACTCTATCCTTCATTACACCTCTTGATTCTCCTGTCAGTGTTCTTACTGCTGATGGTACCTCTCTCTGTCTCTGGTCGAGGACCTCTTAGCAACTCATCTTTTCATGTTCCTCTGTTGCTCATGTTCCTCGCCTTACCATGCGACTTCTTCTCTGGGCGGACATCGATCTTGGTTGTCGAGTCATTCTCGATTCGACTCTTGTTGTGTTCGGGACCCGCCGCACGGAGCCCCGATTGGTTCTCGGCCCGGCGTCTTGACTCACAACGTCTTTGGGAGCTTGACTGGCTTCACCTTCCTTCCGCTGCCACCGTCGCTGCCAGTCTCTCCGCTTCTTCCACTCCGCTCACCGGCTCTTTCCAAAGGTGGCATCATCGTCTTGGCCATCTGTGTGGATCTCGGTTGTCATCTCTAGTTCGTCGTGGCCTTCTGGGGTCTGTCTCAGGAGACGTGTCTTTAGATTGTCAGGGCTGTAAGTTAGGCAAACAGATTCAGCTTCCTTATCCTCATAGTGAGTCAGTGTCTCAGCGTCCTTTCGATCTTGTTCATTCTGATGTTTGGGGTCCGGCCCCCTTTGTTTCGAAAGGAGGTCATCGATACTATATCATATTTATAGATGATTTCTCTCGCCACACTTGGATATATTTCATGTCTTCTCGTGGTGAGGCCTTGTCTATCTATAAACAGTTTGCCACTATGGTTCGCACTCAGTTCTCCACTCCTATTCGTGTCTTCGTGTCGACTCTGTGGCGAGTACTCTCTCATCACTGCAGCTTCCTTGCCGGCGTGGCACTCTCGCTCAGTTCTCTTGTCCTGGTGCTCATGCTCAGAATGGTGTTGCTGAGCGCAAGCATCGTCACCTCCTTGAGTCGGCTCGTGCCCTGATGATTGCCGCCTCTATTCCACCTCACTTTTGGGCCGAGGTCGTTTCCACCGCCACCTATCTCGTCAACATCCGCCTTCTTCTTCGCTCTTGTGGTGCAACACCATTGAGCGCCTCGTGGTCTCCTTCACGACTACTCGCCTTTCTCATTTGGCTGCGTTTGCTACGTTCTTCCGCCCTCGGAACGCACCAAACTAATCGCTCAATCTGTTGAGTGTGTTTTTCGGGATACGATGCGAGCACAAGGGCTATCGGTCTTGGGATCTGTTGGTCGACGGATGCGGATCTCTCGGGATGTGACTTTCGACGAGTCTCGTCCCTTCTACCCACGTCCTGTCTCTTCTTCGGCTTCCTCTGTGGAGTCTCTGTCTTTTTTGACCTTTCCAGATACACCTATCTCTGTCTTGCCCTCGTCCACCCGTCCCGCTAAGTCCACCCGTCTCACTGAGTCCTCACATATTTCTCCTGTGGCCTCTCCGCCGTTGTCGCCTCCTGCGGCTCCTCAGGCTCCCCCCACTACACTAGTCTACACTCGTCGACCTCGTGTTGAGGATCTTCCAGATGAGCCATTTTCTTCTGATGATTCATCTTCTGATGCACCATCTTCCCGATGGGTCATCTTCTCCTCCTCGCCACGCTCCGCGATCGCCACCGCTTGACCGCCTGCGTTTGCCTTTCTTGGCGCAGACTACTCGTGAGCCTGTTTCTTCACCGGATGTTGCTACTCACCCCGAGTGGCGGCATGCCATGGCCGAGGAGATTCTCGCTCTTGAGCGTCTTGGTACTTGGGATCTTGTTCCCTTTCCATCTCACTCTCGTCCCATCACGTGTAAGTGGGTCTATAAGATTAAGACTCGCTCTAATGGTTCTCTTGAGCGCTATAAGGCGCGTCTTGTTGCCCGTGGTTTCCAAAGCAAGAGCATGGTCGTGACTACGACGAGACTTTTGCTCGTGGCTCACATGACCACCGTCCGCACTCTTCTTTCGGTGGCGTCTGCTCGCCATCGGGTCTGCTTCTCGCCTTGATGTCAAGAATGCCTTTCTTAATGGCGAGTTGCGTGAGGAGGTCTACATGCATCCGCCACCGGGTATTCATTCACGAGGGCATGGTGCATCGCCGCCGCTCTCTATGGCCTTAAGCAAGCCCCTCGTGCTTGGTTTGAGCGCTTCTCTTCGTGGTCACTGCCGCCGGTTTTTCAACGAGTGATCATGATCCTGCGCTCTTTGTCCACACTTCGTCTCGTGGTCGGACTCTTCTTCTTCTCTATGTTGATGATATGATCATTACCGGAGATGATTCTCGAGTACATTGCCTTTGTCAAGGCTCGACTTAGTGAGCGATTCCTTATGTCGGATCTTGGTCCTCTTCGTTACTTCCTTGGGATTGAGGTTACGTCCACCCGGATGGTTTCTTTATGTCCCAAGAGAAGTATATTCAGATCTTCTTGATCGCTTCCCTCACCGATCAACAGATCGCTGAGACTCCCATGGAGCTCAATGTTCATCTCCGACCCTCGATGGCGAGCTTCTTTCCGATCCGACTCGCTATCGTCACCTTGTTGGGAGTCTTGTCTACCTTGTCATTACTCGTCCGGATATCACTTATCCGGTTCACATTCGAGTCGATTCGTTTCGCTCCCACTCGTGTCCACTACGACCACCTTCTTCGAGTTCGCGATACCTTCGTGGGACTATCTCGTCGTCTCTTCTTTCCACGCTCCGGCTCTTTACGACTTGAGCTTATTCGGATGCTACTTGGGCGATGATCCATCCGATCGCGGTCTATCTCGCCATCTTGTTTTTCTTGGTGGTTCGCTTATTGCTCAGTAAGACGAAGAAAGCAGTGCAGTGTCCGCTCGAGTGCAGAGGTCGAGTTGCGAGCTATGGCTCTCTTGTCGCCAGAGATTACTTGGCTACGGTGGTTACTTGAGGATTTTGGTGTTTCGTCACTACACCGACTCCTCTCTTGTCGACGAAGACAGTGCTATCGGTATTGCTCGTGATCCCGTGAAGCATGAACTCACCAAGCATATTGGTGTTGATGCTTCCTTCATGAGGTCTTGTGTGCATGATCGATGGTTGCTCTTCAAGACGTGCCTTCTGAGCTTGGATAGCGGATTTCTTCACAAAGGCCCGCACCGCAGACAAGATGGCTTCTACCTCTCCAAACTCAGTGTTGTTGATCCACCATGAGTTTGAGGGGGGGTGTTAGAGATATGATTAGATATGATTGCATTGTATTAGGATAGTTTGGATTCTTTCCATACATGTACTCTTTCCTTATATGTATTCTTTCTATATTTACCATCCTGTACTCGTGTATATATACCGGCCCGTTGGCCTCATATGAATACATGCGCTATTCATAACAGGCTGGAGCTAAAAAAAATATAAATTCAGTTCGCAAGCATGGTTTTTTTGGGGGGAGCAGCTAGTGGGATTTTTTGTAAAATATGTAAAACATCATACCTTGCTTGTGTCATTCCGTGCATTAGATGCAAAGCTGAGGCTAATGTATGCAAATTTTGATACGTTTGAAAGGAAATTAGTGACTTTTGAGCTACAGTTCTTTCTGATGCGTGTTTGGCTGTTCCATTTGTGCCATGGCGCTATGTACATGTTGAATCTTTTAGTTTGCCAATGAAACTACGATGGCTCATGCTAACCAACATAAAATAGGTGCTGCATTTTTTTGGTCGCTTGTACTGGTTCAAGACATGCGCGCCACCAGATGGGGCATCTTCAGGAGTTCGGGTAGAGGTAAAAACGTTGGTTTGTTTCACCATCGTGTGGGCAAATCATATCCATACCTTGACGCCTTCTGCATTATTTACTCTCCAAGTTCAGGAGAACAGAGCAACATGGGGGACAATCCACAGGGACGGTAAAATGTCATCCGCTGTCATCTTGACTTGTCCTGAAAACTAAGTAGAGTAGAGTAGCACAAGTAAAGCGTCAAGTGACATGTAGTCTGCAATGTGCATGCTGACATGATAAAAAGGAAAAATGGTGATTCCTATTTGGCCATGCAAACATTCTCGCGCAGGCAATCTGGTTCATGCTAATCCGGGCTCGTATATCGATGCAGTCGTTGTATTGTCACGCATTGCTTTGACAATCTGTGAACTATATATATACAGCATATCATTTTCGTTCTGAAACATACAAATACACTTGTAGTTCGATTTATATCAGCTACTCTTAAGGTAGTGGAATGGCGGGACTCAGGAAACATTTCTGCTCGTGGTGACATGCACTCCCAAGATTCTGAAACATACACTTGCTTGAGACAATGCCTCCCTGGAGATCCGATGGCTCGTAGGCCGCGGATTTGTTGCAAGCCAGGCATTGATATCAGCCAGTTTCTCCATCATTCGACAATCAATTGCTTTAGGTTGTTTTCCAAGAGTTACCATGAAGCATACCTCAAAAAAATATGAAGGCCAAGTATACTCTCCAGTGGTCAATTACTTCTTGATGCAATTTACATGTTACTAGAAACACCATTATAATTGTTCTTGAAACTGGAAGGAAAACACATCTCCACTTGGCTAGATGCAATGGCAACAATGTACAAAATCAACATGCATTAGTTGTCATCTAATTGGAAGTTCTTTCTTTTGGTTTGCAGGCACGACAGTGATATGGGTTATGCTTTTTACAACAATCTTGATGCCGGTGTAATGGTTATAATATGGCAAATTAACATTGCACTGGTTGGCTTATTTTTGGTTGTCTTCTTCTCCATCGAAGGCCTTTACATGACCTCACTTCTAAACAAGATTTTACAAGGTGGCTGGATTCCATTTGTGATTACTGCATTTTTCCTTATAATTACACTTTCTTGGACTTATGGAAGAAGCAAGAAGAGTGAATATGAAGCGGTGAACTTGCTGGATAGGCAGGAATTTATTAAAATAGTAACGATGGACAGCCGGGTACCTGGAATATGCATCTTTTGCACAGACTTGATGAATGTCATCCCACCAATTGTGCGCCATTATGTTCAACATATGGGTTCCCCCCGTGAACTAATGGTGTTTGTCACCGTCAGGGTTCTTCCAGTGAGATCTGTCCTTCCTGAAGAGCGCTTCCTCATAGACGAACTAGAGCTTGTCGGTGTTTACAGGTGCATAGTCCAATATGGCTATATGGACAATCACAAAATGGAGGGTGATGAATATGTTGCATCAATCATTGTATCCCTCAAGGAAATAGCTGAGAATGAAGATGAGATCACAATGATGGATTCAGCTTTGACAAATGGATCAACCTTGGTGCTTGGAAGGACTATTCTAAAGATGAGCACCAAGCACAACTGCTTCAAGCGCTTCATTATTGATAACCTTTACAGGTTCTTGCAAAAGAACTTCAGGTCCAACATGTCCAGTCTAACGATAGTTCCTGGTAAAACCTTGCATATTGGAATGCAGTATGAGATTTGAGGAAGGCAGATGCATGGAATCCGGGTGTATTCTTTGCAGTTTGTAACATTAGTGATTAGTTGCATTAGTAAACTTGTTATTTAGATATGTTCTCAGGATAAAGCCATCATGGTCAAAATTTTAAACTCTACCAATGTTGTTTTAAGTTTCATATTTATTTCACAGGTGCGTTAGAGAGGTTTTCGTAACACCATGGTATCTATTTGTTTGAAGCATCGTGAAATTATTTTCGTTTTAATCCCAATTATGCATGCAGAACCGTGGAGCGTTGGCCAAATTGCTAGAAGTGCCAGGCAATAGTTTTTTTTTATTATAGCATCACGAAATTGTTTGCTCGTAGTCATATTTTCCTAGCATGCAAAATATCTGCAATAAACGCCTATATTTAGTAACTTGTTTTGTTATTTTTTGGGTCATTTGGACCTCGTTTAATTTAGTATTTTGATCCGAATGTTACATAAATCATGTTGTTAGGGAAAATTACCTGTTCAATCAATATAGCTCAGAATGTTCCATTGCAGACATTATGACTCATGTATATTGAACGTCACCATTTAACTTCCTTAAAAACCTAAATGTTTACATATGGCAACAATTTTGTGCTACTATCCATGTGGACTTTGTAATATTTGGAAGTGGTTATCAAAGTATATTGTTCTGGACAAATCACTCTGAAGTAGCAGTGCTCCAAATAGACGATCCATTAGAAGTTTTAAATCATCTACTGAGCAAACAATGGCCATGTGGTCGTATGTCTGCCCATAGGTACATCATTTTGATTAATGCTTTGGCAGGATAGAAGGTAAGAGAACCAAACGTTGAAAGTTTGCGGTGCTATACGTAAACAAATGTGCTTCTGGGATATGTTTGAAGAATCATAACGAAAAAAGAACTGATGGACTATATTATTAGAAATTAACTGTACAGAAAGGTCACTTCCCTCATTGAGTTTTGATTGCTTTTTGATGCAATCAGATATACCTTCGCTTTAGTAATCTAATAATGAAGATTACAGAGAAGAGAATATTGGAATACCAGGTAGGGTGACACCCGAATCTACAATGAAGATGTTGCCAGTTACATACGATGATGTTTCATGGATCAGAAAACGAACCAGCGATGTCAGTGCTGGATCAGTAGTGCCATTTGTCTTAAGTGGCACTATCTTTGAAACGACAGTGTTCAGCCATCTCTTTTGCAATAGAGGAGCGGTTATCTCCGACTTGAAGATTCCAGGCGCAATTGAGTTCACTCTAATGCCATATGCTCCTAATTCCAAAGCCATTAGCTGCACCAACATAAACATATCCAATCTAGTTTGTTATGATCACAGGAACGAAACAACCTTTGATGAAGAATAAGGATAGTACCTTTGTGACATAATGCACAGCAGACTTAGAAGATGTGTATCCAATGGAGCCAGGCAGATGCCCACGGTTAAGACCAGCAACAGACGAAATGTTAATTACTGAACCCTTCAGGTTGGCATCATGCATGCGTCTACTGACATGCTTGGCGACGAGCCATAATCCAGTGAGGTTCGTCTTGATGAGTTTATCCCACTCATCTTCAGGCCAATCCAATGCTGAATGCACACCCCCTGAAGTATATAAGGACACCACTCTCACATACCATTGAAGGCGATATGTACTTGGTTATCTAACAAGATAAAATTTTCTACTTTTGAGCCATATTAACACGTCTACTAAGATCATTCCTGCATTTTGATTCCTGACCAAAAGGATTGCATATTTGAGCTTAATTTGAGAAATATTTGCATTTGGAGATACAAACTTAGATCCCTAAAATAGCATCATTAATTTTTTATTCAAGAAAAGAAACAAAAAGGTATGCACGCTATTGAGCAAATTGGATACCTCGGAGGCCAGCGTTGTTGACCAAGGCGTCGATGCGGCCGAAGGCGTCCCAGGCCCTCTGCACCGCGGCCTCCACGGCCGACCCTCCGGCGGCGACATCGAGCTCGACGGCCACCGCCCGGGTGCAGTCGGTGGCCGTAGAGGCGGGGGCGTTTATCTCGTCGCAGAGCGAGCGAAGGCGGTCGGCTCGGCGCGCAGCGGCGACGACCCGGCAGCCGGCGCTCGCCAGGTCGAGGCAGAACTCGCGGCCGATGCCGGAGGAGGCGCCAGTCACCAGCACCACCTGCCCCTCCAGCCTTCCCCACGGCGCTCCCCCCGTCGCCTCCGGCCGTGACGACGCCATCGCCGGGAAACTGGAATTGGGTAACTGGGGTTGGTACGCCAGAGTTACAGTTAGAGAACGCTACTCGGAAGGATAAGGTAGTGAGTCATCGTGAACACCCGTCTTCTACACAACCAGAATTTAGGCTGTGATCGTTCGGCTTCAGCTTCTAACTTCTGGCTTATTTTTTACTATTTATAAATTTGTTTTTTTCTGAACTTTTGGCTTTTTTCTGAGCTTTTTTGCCCGTTCTTTTTTTACCGTATTCGTTTGCGTTGTCTGTGATGGGCTAACATATTTTTTATATTTTTAATTTTTAAATTTAATTATGTTAATAAGCCTCGTCATTCTGATGTTTTTCACCAAATTACTGATGCTTTTCAGCCATAAGCCACCAAAAATAAGCCCAAATGATCACCACCTTAGTTACATCCCAGATTTAGTAATAAAATCATCTAAACTATCTAAAATAGATCATAAAAATATTACTCAGACTAGACTAAACTTACTTAGACTGTATACTAGATATTTGTTTTCACACCCCAGACTGAAGCCTACTCTGTCTGGGGTGTGGCTCCGCCCCTGTTCTACACCAAGTGGTTAAATTCACGTGGTCAAGTTTAATCTCAGCTCTCGACCTTTCCTCGTGCTGATCCATAAGAAGTGAAGCCTTCTAGGAGAGTTAGGCGTCCTCGAGAGTGTGCACGATGGCTCCAACAGACACACCAATATTAAGTGTAGATCTCAGGCGCAAATAGTGAAGGCTACGATGATCTTGATGGCGTGGTCATGGACCATACAGTAGCGGGCTTTGTGCCAAGTCACCGGCATCATCAGATGTCAGATTGATGACGTCCTTAGACTACAAATGTCAGTGTCGAATGAAATGGCTTCGATGCAGAAGATGATAGCTGTGACAGCCTCGACAATATGGCCATGGACTGCGCGCCAATGAACTTCGGTGGTGTACGATAGCAGCATGACTCCATGAACTCCAGTCTACTTGTTAGTGGATCTGATAGAGAGATGTATGTGTATGATCAAATCATGCTTGCACATACTATTTCTTGACTTCCTTGTATTCAGCGGGTTCTATTTGGCAAAGTCCATGGCGGCTTAGATGATGTGGCTGGACAAGATCACGGCTATTGCGACCTTTGTGCACAGTTGCCGATTGCAGCACAATCTATCATGAAGAGCTCGGCGATGATAGCTACCGTGGCTCCCACAATGATGCACATCACTAGCCTCGCTAAGGTGTGGTCCGTAGGCAGGTGATGCTCGACGACGGTTACTACAATGACGTTAGTGGCACGGACACGAGCTGTGAGATGATGAGTTGTAAGACATTAAGCCAAAGCTAGGCCAGCCAGGCAATTCTTCTTGCATGTAGATGCATTTGTTGCTCCAATTTATGGGCAGGAGGGTGACATCCTCACTACAAGATGTGATATAGAGACGCGAGGTTAAGTATATTTCCACCCTTGCCTCTATGGAGAGAGAATACATATACATGTTGATGTGGTGCAGTTCCCCTTTCAAAGATTTTGGGCACTTTACATCATGCTATCCAATTCTATCATAATGGCAGTGTGACTTGCCCCCAATGATATCCTCACCTTGGCTAGCAACTACAAGCTCCTGAGCCATATTAATTTTGCTAGCACAAAGTTCATCGTCAAGGTGGACAGATGGCAGAAGCTCAGAATGACGCTGAGGAGCGATCATGCCTTTAAAGTACAGCTAGCTTCATGGAGAAGTATCCAACTTTTAATCTTTAAATACTTCTTCTTCCGAAGAGTATGACAACTTGTGAGTAATGGAAGGTAGCTTCCAATTGGAGTGATCCTCTTCGAGGAATGAACTTGAGGCATGTAATATGCCCCCAACATCTAAAGATGGCAACTCCTCTTGAGCTTGTGATTGACGAGGTTGTTGTCCAAGTTCATCTTCGTGTGTAATAAGTGCCCTCTGTCTTTAAGAGTATTGGACATGATCTTCCAAGGAAGAGGCATTGCTAGAGGGGGTGCCTCTTATTGAATAGACCATCGCTTTGATAGCCTTGGCGTGATGCCCCCTAGGGCATCTAATCATTGCTTTGAGTTATATTCTTTTTGGCATTGTGAGATGAAGCACATTATTTTTTTACTTGACCATTGCACACTCGTATGCCTTATTATATTTGACAGCTTGGGGTTGTATCAACTCCTATGCTTTATGGAGATGCATTTTGAAATTATGCTCAAAAATCTCAACCGGCAGGATTGACCCAAATTGGACTATGATGGACGTCAAGCTGTTATTGGCAGGGAAGGATTCTCTATCAAGATGGGGACTCTTAATGAGAATAGCACCAAGCCAAATATATTCATGCACCATGTTACATGTTGAAGAAATAGCTGAAGACGAATCTGACGATGAGTACTGCAGCGTAGCGAAGATGGGAGGAGAACCATGTCCCACTAGGCGTGCCATTTTGTTTGACATGAGAAATCACTCTTGGATTTCTTTCCTCAGGGTATGAGCTGTGGGCGTGCTAGTGTACTAAAGTACATAAAAATAAATAAACACAAGAAAATATAGGAAAACATATACTTTATTTATTCATTTGAGAATAATAAAATTGCAAGTTTCCTTTTATATATATGCGCTCTATAGCCTGCTTTGCATAGCAGATCTGACATAGCGATGTGATCTCCTGGTTCCCGGGGCCTCAGAACACCTCCGATTAAGCTGCGCATTAGTCATTGTCTTCAATCTTCGTTTTACATTCTCCATGCATATGATGAATGGTTGATGTAGATGTGGGTGTTGGCATGATCGATAACCTTGTCGGTCTATGGGGCCGTTGATAGCGTAGCCTTGCATTGGCCACGCCCGTCTCTGCCGTTCAACCTCGTCGGTATCAAACGACATATAAAATTGAGGTGGTTAAAGGTGGGCATGATTCACATCAAGCATGACTGATATGACGATACAGTAGTAGAATCGGTGTAGTAGACGTACTTGGTTTAGGCAGTGATGCTAGCAGAGTAGAACGTCTGGGTCAGATGTCAAACTAGTCAAAAGTGACCAACAAGAAGGACCCCACTGCAGTGCAGACGCATTTAGCTGAACTCAAGTGTCATAAGGGTAAACAATTCTTACTTTCAACAGAACAGAACGCCAGGGTCTGGTATTGACGTGGTTGAAAGTGGCCGCTGGGAAAGACTCCTCGGAAGCAAGCATAATTTTAAAAATTCTACCGCGTAAACAAAAAACCTCTGCTAGTAATAGATCATGGGATTACCACTAGACGCTCAGACTCGTAGCAGAAGTAGAGTTGATGTAGCGTGTTGATGATGTTATAGTCGTACCAGCCGCACGTCTCCTCCTTTAGATCCTTGTGATCATCACAGGTTGTGAATCGTCCTAGTGCTGAAGCTTTGCATCAACACCTCTAAGGTATCCACACGTACAGGGCAAGAGCACCATGCGTTGGAGTGCTAACGCCGACAACGTTGTATTAGATGAGAAAGGTGTGGCATCTAGGGTTTCAGGAATTCTGAATTCTTTCTGTATCACAACTCTATACCACCACGCCCCTCTATTTATAGGCATCCATAATGGTCCTTGAACTTGAGGCCCATTAGGAACTCGTGGCCTACATGAACTCAGATCACCATCCAAACTATATCCCAGTTCTTTAAGTGTGCGACCCTGTAAGCTCACGTACACTTCGACATGGCTCGAGTACTCCTCGTCCACTAATCGGTAGCGGCCCCAGCAGGACATGCTGACTCCTAAGTATACATAAATATCATATCAGACAAACCTTAACAAATCTCATATGCATTTTCCTTTGCCTCACGATATCGATCAAGCTCAAGGCGAGTATGTGCCATCCTTGTTGGTTAGCTCGACCACTCCTTCTCGATCACGTGATTCGAATTTTCCAACTACAGTTAACTCTTTAACCGTAAGTAGCATGATCATGCATTTCTGGAATCCAATCACTCGAGAGGCCTAGAGATATCTCTTCCATTACATGGAGGGACAAATTCTATCTTGATCGACCATACCTCGATGCATACATCATGACAAACCGAAAGCTATCTTTATAACTACCCAGTTACAGAGTAGTGTTTGGTAACCCCTAAGTTAGCCATTATGCATCACGAGTACGTGCGACGACCTCAAGTCTAAGAACATAGCATATACATTGTAAATAAGACCAATTGATGACATGTAAGAATACAACGTTCTCGCGGTGTCTCATGGTGACTCGATCCAACCCCATGCTCCCTAACATGTGTCCATATCATTGGTTTGATATATCCATATCTATAACCCATGAAACATGGTCATCAGCCAATGCATATGCTAGTCTAATCATATGTGTCCTCATATGTTTTGACTACAGATTGTTTAAGAATAATCATCGCAGAAATATAGAGTTTCACAATCAAGTCACATACTCGATAATAAATATTAACGATATTATTCAAGGAACAAGATAACATATTATCCAATAGATCATGAACATAACGGAACAACGTAGTCGAGCCAACGTGGTCGAACCAACGTGGTCGATATAACATGATTGACACAATGTGGTTGACCAACATTGTCGAAACAACTTAATCATCTCTATGATTGCTTCTAGGGCATATTTCCAACAAGTCGTGTACATGCGCGCCTGAGTTCGTGTAGTAGTCGGAGACCAGTCGAATCCCCTAGAGTCGGAGACCCTCCGGACTATGGTAAGCTGGTCATAAGACACAGGGAACCGTTCGGTACACCAAGCTTAAGTGTCCGATCAGTGCTTCGAAGACCTGTGTGATTGATAAGCCGTGGTTGAGGCGTCCGATTACCGATTGAAGAGGATAATGTGGTCAGACCAACGTGGTCAAAACAGCGAGTGGTCGAAGACCAGAAGTATCGGCTCTTTGTGAGGAGTACGATCGGAGTTGCAGTAAAATCAACGTGGTCGATGAGCCGTAAAAGACACAATATGGTCGTCACAACATGGTCGATACAATATGGTCGTCATAACGTGGTCGATACCATGTGGTCATCTCAACGTGATCGAAGACCCACGAACTCAGAGGATGATTTTGGCATATATACTTCATGGTCGACCGGGAATTTGCGGCCATACGAGGCGCAAGGCGTCGACCATGTACCGACCACTCTAAAGACTAGCTTACGTGCCATTTCATTACCTCGACTTAAAGAAATTGAATCTTGGATAGCACATACACGTATCTTCGATTCCTTCCCAAATATACACATCTGTATTTGCTTTGACTTAATATATTTATACAAAAACTCATCAAACAGGGGGAAGAGAAAGATAGGAGGGGAGAAATGGCTGTAGTCGTAATTAGTTGTCCCAAGAGAATAAAATTCAAGTAAATATATCGGTTGTCAAAGAATGCATCGGTACCATACAAATCGGTCGGCCCTAACAGCGATTGCTTCATCTCTTAGCTTCGATGCCGTCATTTTTTTGTTTCCTCTGGCTTCTCGATGCATTGGCCTCAAGTTTGCGGCTGCAGGCGATCATTCCTCGTACGATCCGATAGTATGCAAAGGAACCCAAAACTTGTCTGACGGCGTCGAAATCTCTTTTATACAATTAACTGTTTCTCTACTGGGTTAATCGAAAAGGTACTTCCTAGATTTCTCCGTCGCCTTGAGCTAGAGCTGGCCACTGGGCGTGCGGCCCGAGGCTCGGCACGACTTGGTTTAGGCACGACCGTTAGGGCCCGTGTAATAAGCAGTTTGTCTTGCGTCTTGCCGCAGCAGGCAGCGGCGAGCCTGTGCACGCCCGGCCGTCTGCGTCTTACCGGCAGCACGCAGTAAGGCTTAACAGGCCGTCTTGGCCCGGCCTACCGTTAAGGTTAGAAAAAGATAAAAATTAAAAATGTAGAAAATTAAGAAAATTGTAGAAAATTAAGAAAAAAATCAGAAAAATTATAGAAAACCGTAGACATTGTTAATCATGAAAATAAATAGTTTCAATAGCATAATGAGCTTTATTAATTTATTAAATTACATGGGATGGTCGCCTCATTAAAAACTTTACCAATCTTTAGATGTATGGCTCTTGTTCTTTTGCACCGTGCTTTGCGTTGTGGATGCACTTGTTGAGCCCCAGAAGATGGATGGATATGCTCCACCGGGCCTCCTCTCCGCTTTGTTGTATGTCCTCCGCGGATGGATACGCTTGTTGAAAGCAGTTGCATATCCTCCACGAGAGAGGTCAATTCGGAGAGTTCAAAATCGTAGTTCTCCATTAAATCAATTGCAAATTGAAATATGAAAGAACGATTAACTTACTATTAAACCAACAAATAATACCAAGAATTAAAATAAGACAAGACTACTACCTCCTTTGGCTCCTACAAAATCTTTCAAGATTTTTGAATTTTTAATTTTGCCCGAATTTTCACCAAATTTACAAAATACTTTCGGATTTTCACGCCTAAACCGAGAGATGAGAGTGAGGTTTGAGGTGTGAAAAATGGAGGCCTACCGCCCTATTTATAGGAAAAATTTGATTTTTTGAATTTTTGTTATTTTCCGATTTTTCCTCCAACGGTCAAAAACGGCTATTTTTCGAATTAAACAGGCGGCGGCTTGCAGTGCCGGGCCGGCACGACCCGTTTAGAGCGTCTTGCGTCTTGCGTCTTCGGCCCAAGACGATTGCTAAATGGGCCATACTGCGTCGCCGCCGTCGTCAAGGCTCGGCCTAGGCACGGCCTGGTCCACCGTGCCGTGCCGGTCCGGCCCGTTTAATCCTCCGTGCCGTGCCGTCGCGGGCCGGGCCAACAGTAGCAGGCCGCGGTGCGGCCCGTTACGGCCCGCCCATTTGGACACCTCTACCTTGAGCCTCTCGACCCTCGCGTCTGCCAAATCCCCATCCGATTCCACCCTACAAAACCTCCCAAATCGAGCTCGAAACCGCTCTAATAGCTCCCAATTAGGCCGCTGGTGGATCCTAATCTTGCCGGATTTGAGCTCCGGTGGGCCTAGAACCCCGGGTCCGTAGGAAACGCGGGTGATTCGTTGGGTTTCTTGGCTGCTTGGCGTCCCGGAAGACCATGCGGTACGACAGCAGCGGTGAGTCGCGTCTATTTGATCAATCTGTTGTTCTTAATTCGATGCCCATGGCTGCGTGAAAGTCCATTTCTTATGTGTGGTATCAAAGGAAGCAGCACTAGGTTTTGGACTGGACGATTCTTGTAGGAGAGCTACAGATATGTTTTTGTAATTTATTGTTGGAATGTTAGTGACTTTTGCTTTGGCGATAGTAGCTGAAAAGAGGTGCAAATTGTTAAACTAGTCATACAGAAAGATTAAGCATTATTTATACCTTGAATGCACTGTAAATTGTCGTTAATATGCAACCAAATCGGTGGATTAATGAAGGACACTGGGTAAAATGATGTGGTTTGGCCTTTTGATGGATTCGAGACATTGATGAATCATGGCTTTGGATTAATGGGAGGAAAAATCTTATAAAAGGGTATTAGAGTTGGTTGCTGCCAGCTAAAGTAAACATCTCAAATGTCTTTAACGCATTGTGGAGAGTTGAGAAGCGTAGCTGTCTGAAGTAGTATGAGGTGAGGGTTTGTTGTTGCGGAGATTCCATACAAAGTAATGGTAGCTTATCAGATAGTTATTCTGGTGGAACTGTCAGTTTGATAACTTGAAAGGAGTTTATAGGGTTTGGGTGTGTGGAGGGTAGGTTTAAGTGTTTAACATCTTCACACGTAGTCTAGAAATTAATTTTTATGATTTTATGAACCCTCTAAAATCACGACAAGGTGTGTATTTGACTTGTCGATGGCATCAACTACTTGCCCTTGATTGTAGGGACGGATGATGATCTCCCCACAGCATATCAAATTAGAGGACCAAGAGTACTTTTCAGTGCGAACAGAAGGTCATCTGCAGGGGCACTTCCTCACCGAAGGCCACACAGCAAGGTGGACAATGAAGTGCATCAGATTGAGCAACAAGCGTACACTGGTGTTCTCAGAGCATTCAAAGTGCAATCTGATGCTATAACTTGGGTAATTTCAACAATGTAAACCGTTTGGTGACTTTTGTAAGTTGTAGCAGTTCCTTCCCTACCATTTTTTTTTTGCTGAGAACAAAACAAAGTTGTCTTGTGCAGGAGAAAGAAAGTCTAATCACTGAATTAAGGAAAGAATTGAAAGTTTCTGATGAGGAACACAGAGTGCTACTGAACAAGGTCAATGAAGAGGAGGCTGTCCATAGAATAAGGTGCCATGCATAAAGCACTTGCATTCATTGAAATGTACATTTTTTTAGGTTCAGTAATAATCGCAGGATGATTAAGTTGGTTTACATTTCATGAACTTCTGTAGGCAGTCAATACAGGGAGGTGGAACACAATCTAGCCTGCGCCGTAGCAGTACAGTTGTTCAAAATCCTGTACCTGTCAAGAGGCAGAAGAAATCATATTCCGTCCATGCACTCTTTGTGGCCTCCCAGTCTCCCGTCATGCCTTTACATGCCGTGGCAAGCAAGAAGGTAAATACTGTATGTTTGGAATATTGTCGATCTTGTTTCTTGTTCGCTGACAAGACTTTTTCTTATAATTGTTTTTTGTTGGTCTCTGGTCAAGCATTTACCGACATGCCACTTGTGCAAACATCTGCACATCCCATTTGCACCACCCACCCACCTTCAAACGCACACACATAAACCAACCAGATACCACATATTACTATTTTAAAAATAGGCAAGTCAGGAAATGAAAGATGAGAGATTTTTTTGCTGCATTTTTTCATTTCAATCTAATGTTGATGAGGGGCTAGAATAGGTTGTTTCAGGGTCGATCTATGTACCTGTTGTATTGATCTGCATATTTCAGTTTTTTAGTTGTTTGCTATGGTATGAACTACAAAATGACTGTTGAACAGTTGAACTAGCCTGGCTGAGTTCCTTTTTCCTGGTGATTTCATTCCAGGTTAATTCCTGCTATTTTTGCTGAGTGGGCCTGCTTCGACATCCATTTATTGTTTCTGTAGCTAAATTCAACAAAGAGCAATAATTTATGTAGTTAGTGTAACATGTTATACAGCCTAAATGTTGTTAAAAAGTGTCCTCTGACAGATGGCACCTGAAGATATAAGATGGGGCTCTGCCAATCAAGGCCTCTCAAATCAGGGTGCTTGGCGGGCATCTGATCCTGTGTTGAAGCGGCATCCAACCAATAATGGTCCTGTGCTGGCTGCAGGCAGGAGAAGAGGAAGGTTTCTCCCAAATGAACTGATAAAGGATTATGCTCCATTGGATGGGATTGGCACAAAGGATTTCAATCATATTGGCATACCTAATGTTGACAATATTGTAAAGGAGGTACACATATCTTAAGATTTTAAGTTAATTAAATGGGAGAATCACATCCTCATTTTCGCGCAAATGTGTGTTGTCAACAGGTCGAGAAGGTATTATGCAATCCAGATATGTTTGAAATTGAAAAGGCGAGGAAACTGCTTAGAGTAAGTTTATTTACTCCCCCTGTAATACCTTACAGAAGATAAAGTAAAAATGCTTATCATTCATTTATTTGAAAATCATGAGGTAAATGCTTGTCGCTGTAGGATGAGGAGCAATCATTGCTTGATGCAATTGCAAGACTTGATGAAGCATCTGATGGTGAAAGTGGTAAGTTACCGTGCTTTGTTAGCATTCAAGCATGTGCTGTTTAAAATGAGTAGCTATGTGCTAAACAGCTAAGGTAGATTTTCAAATACCAACTCTAGATTACCTGTCATTTATGTCCTCGGCAGCAATTTTTTACTTCTCATAAAGATAGAGGCATATAACAGAGAGTTGCATATGTCTTGTATAATGAAACAATAGTCCATAAGTATGTAGTTCACCGATGTATTATTTTGGAGACGTGCTGGTAGCTTTTACTCCAGTGTTGAATTGTCTAAGAAGTTGGTGAACCTGAGGCGAATGAAAACTCAAGTATCAAATGTAGGTTTAGGGTAGTGTAGATAAAGAATTTCTTTCCTACAGTATGTAAAGCTTTCCCTCATTCTCATCTCTCATTTTTTTTTCCAAAAATGGGAGACTACTCGGTACATGTATTTATTGCGTCTTGGTACTTTGTCCAAAATGCACTCCAAAATACACTGCATACAATAATATTATTAGTGGTACCATAGTGCTATGGAGGTCTGCAAATGCAAATGTGGGTTTGCTGTGCTACTGGGATGTCTGCTTCTAGACAAAACCTGATTACATAGCCGAAGCTTCAAATACTGCCCTAGCAACATGGTGAACAACTGAACATATGAAAAGCCCGTCCACTTTGATACATGAAACGTTGTGCATTATTTGAGATCTTGAACTATTTCACTAACCACTCTTTATACAACAGAAGATATTATGCCCGTTGAAGGCCGGTAGGTACTACTGTTGGGTGACATGGGTGGCAACGGCATCACTTACCAGTGACGTGTTGAACTTGAAACTACAAGCAGTAACTGGACATCGTGGATTACCCACTTCAGACAGCGGGTGAAAGGGCGATTCTGTGGAAAATGCCATTGCAAGAATGCATGCTCTGCAATATGTATTGTTTGACGTGCAGTGTGAACCGTGTGATGGAATTGTGTATTGTTTGACACCTTCGCATCAGGTAGTGTTATGCTGTTTTCTCTGTAATATGTTAGAAGTAACTAGCTTTTCTTCGTCAGAAGTGAGGATTGGAACCAGTAGGTTGTAGATCCTTTGTCCTTTGCCATTGCTACCTGGCTACCTGCAATGGAAATGTCGTATTGTACAGTATTCTGTGGCATTACCATGGACCAGGAACGTTTTTGGCGAGCTATCTGGCTGCCGCTGGCCAGGCTGACTATGTGGGGAAAAGGGTCCGGACGAACCCATTTGCAACAGCGACACAGAGAGATCTAGCATGCCGCAGTGCATCTTGTTGGACTGCTACTGCTACGGCATGAATGAACCCTGTGAAGAAGTGGTACTTCAGTCGACGTCTGCTACCTTTTATGAAATGGAGGTGCCCTTAGGCCTGAATAAGAATAATAACAGTAATTTCTAGTGTTGCCTGTTCGCCAGAAGCGGGGATAGCTCAGTTGGGAGAGCGTCAGACTGAAGATCTGAAGGTCGCGTGTTCGATCCACGCTCACCGCATACCATTTTTTTTCTCACTTTTTTTTGCCAGCCAGGTGAAATGAAAGCTCGGCCCAAATTTGTAGCAGATGCATGTGCCGATAGCAATGCTACTGAGTACAGATTTCCATGTCCCAGATGACATGGGAGTACGCCTAAAGAACGTCGTCTGCACCGATGCCGCGCGCTGCAAGCCTGCAACTCCATGCATGCGAAGCGATGTCTATTTGTGTTGCTGAGCCAGTCGTTTCCGCTTCAGTTTAAGTTTCAAAATTCAGTCTTAACATTCACGACTATGACTCAGATTCACTGCTTCACTATATATATAACAATATGTGATTTTTATGTGATTTTTAAGCAACACTGTACTAAACAATAACGTATCGGATAATTTTAGCATCAATAATTTAACATAACCGATGGCAATATACGATTACAAAGAAATAGCTATCAAAATACTTACCAACGTTATTAGCATTATCTGACGCCTTTCTTTGTAGAAACCGTTCTATAAATTTACCTACCATTTAATTGAAAACTCAATTAGATAATGTTATGTTCAACAATTCAAGAATAATATAATAGAAAAATACATACAGAAGTTTACTTACTACATTGTAATCAAATACTCTAAGTTAAATCCAAATCTTGATCCAATATAAGCACATGAATCACAGTCACAGATCACTACAATCTTACCTCTAATTTGCAATGAACTAGACCGGTATTCTAAACACTCAAATTGAAACCCTAAGCTTAACCACACAGTTCGACAAAAATAAACCAAAATTCATCACATCAAAACCCTAACTCATAAATTTAGCCCTTGTTCTTAAAGACTTGAAAGAATTGAGAGAATTTTTGAGTAAAATACATACAAATCGGGTGGATTAAAGCCTCCTTTGGCTGGCGAGAGCGCGAGGCAACGGGAACCTGGGCCAGGAGACGTTGCGCACGAGATGGCAACCAAGGGCAGCCAACGGCAGCCCATTTCTCCGGTTCTTTGGTGACTGGTTGCTGTGTGGCTAGGTGCAGTCATGGGGCGTGGCACACATCTATTGGCTCCTGTGGATGTGTGAGACGAATAGGTATTGAGGAGGGTTGCGACACGCTCGGTGCTTCGGTATCGATGAAATGGACTCATACAGTCATGCTCATGGGCAGCGCTGGACGCCTCGGTCTACTGTAGTCCTCTTTCTTGGGCTGAGGGCTGTCTCATAGGCTGGTGCGAGTCTGTCTCCTTGTGGGTTGCTGCTAGATGCCAGCTGTACTGAGTTGGGACACTGGGTGGGCCACCATGGCTCCGCCCTTGTACACGACAACAATTTCGAAAGGAATACGATTCCCTTTGCAAGTCCCACGAGATGATGGCCCTCCTTTTCAGTTTTAAGCTGTTTTTTAGTTTTTTTATAGTAATTAGTTTTAAAATAAATTATCTTTTTAAAATAGACTTTACAAGTTAATTATCGTACGCAAGTTTTCTCCGTATTCTCTCTCATAAACAACTAAAAGTCAATAAACCACACGTAAAAGAACAGACCGCTATATTCTCTCTTATAAACAGCTGAAAACCAATAAACCACAGGTAAAACAGCAGGCCCGAGACGACGCGCAGAACAAGTCAGTTCGTTCAATCCCCGTCCAAAACCAAGAACCATCCCCTTCCCCTACAACACTGGAATCAAAAGCTCCAAACGTTTCTTCCTACCACCCTACAACATTTACACAACAGCTGACTCTGTCACCATCATCATCGGCTTCCTACCGCCTCCCATTCCCTCACTTCTTCCCGCGCTTCCTCGACGGCTTGTCGTCCTTGGCCCTCTTGGACGGCGGCGGCGTCGGGGGCGCGGCCGCGCGTTTCGGTGGCCTGCCGACGCTTCTCCTCCCCGGCGTCGTGTCGGCGGCGGCCTTCTTGGAGCCGGAGCCGCCGGGGTCCTTCCGGCCCTCGCCCTTCTGCTCCGCTGCCGCGGAGAGCTTCAGCGTCTCCAGCAGCGACACCCTCTCCGTGGAGGGAGACGAATTCTGGTTCATCCGGTTCAGGAAGTCCACGGCGTTCGGCTTCTTGGCGACCCCGCCAGCCGATGCCGCAGCGACGCCGCCGCCTTTCTTGTCAGACTTCCGCAGTGGCGGATATTGGATTTGAGTAATGGGTGCAAAACTACGAATTTAAAAATTCAAATTACATAGTAATACATTACAACTTTGTGGAGTACAATCAAAATACAAAATTCATGACAAAGATATTTTAAAACTGAAATCAAAGCAAAAGTGTAAATAGAACCTCATATATACATATATCTAATCAGGGGCGGAGCCAGATTGGAGCATCGTCCTGAGCTAGACAGTGCATTATGGGTGGTATTCACTATATAAGGTATTTTTTAAAATTTTACAATGGACTTTTGATATTAGACCTAGAACTGAAGCCTAGATAGTTCTAGACCTGGATCCGCCACTGTATCTAATAAATCCACCCCTGGCCAAACAATGTAGAGTTTTCTTCCCCCCAGAGACATGAATATGTTGCATGAACTGATCCATTCACGATTTTGCGTATTATTCTCTTGTTTATGAAATTCTCTTGGCATGGTCCTATGAATCTCGCAATCAAGGAACGGAAGCGTGTTGCTAGACTATTTCAGCAGTTTGTTAGGAGTCCTGTAAATCAAATCGCACGTAAGGTCTCAAATTCTGAATGCAGTTTGCATGGTTCATCCTATTTCCATCGAACTTTAACTGACGGGTTTGGACTAAAGCCAAAATACAGAAGCAAGACTGCTGTGCTATTTTGCTTGAAAAACAGATTATCATGCTATCTATCTGTTTGCTAACATCTTCTTAATCAATAATCAATGAAGTGTTTACCTATTAATTGCTGATTTGTGAATCTTTAAACATGCTTTGTGTAAGCAATTTTAGTCCATGTGTTACTTAATTTTTCTCAATTCTAAGTAAGCAACGCACTGTATGTCTCTGTTGATCTTTTTTTTTCCTTTTTGCGGGTCCACTTTATATTTTTGTATTGTCGAAGTACTTAAGTACTGCATATTTCTGTTGTTTCCAGCTTGATGGATCGACACCAGACACAGATCAAAGGAATGATACTGATGAGAACATTGCTGTCATGTACTCATGTTCGATCTCTTGAGAAGGAACAATTGTGTAAAGCTGGAAAATCTCATTCTGAATCGGCAGTCTTTTGCACAGACAGTCGAGAACATATTCGCATTTTCGTTTCTCGTCAAGGACGGAAGAGTGGAGATAAATGTGGACGACAACGCAAGGTGTTCTTTTCCGCTGCGGCTTTTGGCTGAAATTTTTGAATTCTGACTGTTTACGGTGCAGATTACGGAGAGACCGATACTCACTTACGATTTTGGCTGGTACAGATATTAGACTTTTAACGTGTACTATGTTTAACTTGTAGACCACGTCTTGAGAAAATACTCCGTAAGGCTTAGATCAATGGCGCACAAAGTTAAGTCGTTAGATATTATCCAGGCGAGACCTCCACATCCCTTAAAATGAATCCACACTTTCCCCTTTATTGCATGATCACTCGCCCATGTGAAAATCAATTTTGTATAACCAATATCAATGACACCCCGTATGCCATGGTAATCAAATTTTATAACTGTGACTACAACCACGATTCAATATCTCATTAAGTCAAAATTAATTATTAATCACATGCGATGATGATCCCAACGTAACTATAAGTATAGCTAAGCAATTTATAAGCACAACCCATGTGACAACTAGTATTGCATCACTAGATAATTACCCATCCTATGGTGACAATAGAATCATAGCATTCAAATTATCAAGAAGGAATTAATCAATTTAGACAATAGCTACTAGGTACAAAGGTTTTACAATAAAGTAGTGATGCATGATAATTTAAAATAAAGTATA
This sequence comes from Bonia amplexicaulis, assembly GCA_036346245.1. Taxonomy (NCBI): domain Eukaryota; kingdom Viridiplantae; phylum Streptophyta; class Magnoliopsida; order Poales; family Poaceae; genus Bonia; species Bonia amplexicaulis. Next base: position 2,016,085 of record CM070756.1, on the reverse strand, counting down.
CATAATAGATTTAAAAATTGGGTTAAATATGATCAAAGGACACGACTTGCCTTGGCCTTGCTCAGTTAATGGCTCTTGATCTTCAAATCTTGCTTCAGCTCGTTCGAAAGCGTGATCTAACGCGAGAGAAAACGAAACGAATCACAAATAAAAATCAAATAAAATTCAAATGAACTCCAAAAACTTCAAAATCAGAACCAAAAGAAGAGCTCAATTTCAGATTAATTTAAGAAAAAGGATCGAGTTAATCAGAGCTAGGACACATAAGAACGAGCTCTTGGAAAATCTAATATAAAGGAAAAGACAGAAAATTGAAAAATGTTCCTATGCTATGAACCCGGTGCACATGGACTAGGTTCACGGAGAAGGCGGAGAGGTGCGCGGGCATGGGTACGGGATGACACAGCGGGCGGTACTTCATCGGTACTTCCGCCTTGGGGTACTACCGCAAAAGTACCTGCGATACTACTGCGCTTATACCTGCGATACTTTTGATATTTCTAGAACTTCTAGAAAACAGTCCAAATCAAGTACAGCCTTTGCAAAAACCAATTGACCACTCCACAAACATTGCAATGGTTCATCTCAACAATAAACATGACCTTCTCACATAGTCCTTCAATTTCAAAATCTACCGCATAAACAAGAAACGTGCGCTAGTAATAGATCATGAGATTACCACTAGACGCACAGACTCATAGCAGAAATAGAGTCAATATAGCATGTTGGTGTAGTACTAGTCGTACTAGCCGTATGTCTCCTCCTCCAGCTCCTTCTGATCGTCACAAATTGTGGATTGTCCTAGTGATGAACCTTCGCATCAACACCTCTAAGGTACCCACACGTACGGGGTAGGAACACCACACGCTAGAGTGTTAGCGCCGGCTACATGGTATTAGATGAGGAAAGTGTGGTGATTAGGGTTTCTATAATTCCGAATTCTCTCTTACGAAATCCTATGCCACCGCCCCTCTATATATAGGCATCTATGATGGGCCTCGAACTCGAAGCCCATTAGAAACTCGTGGCCCACATAAATTCAAATCACCATCCGAATTATATTCCAGCCATTTAAGCGTGCGACCCTATAGGTTTATGTACACTTAGACATAGCCCAAGTATTCCTACTCGTCCATTAATTGGTAGTGGCCCCTAGCAAAATATGCTGACTCTCAAGTATACGTAAAGATCATATCGGATGAACCTCAATAAAACTTATATGCATTTTCTATTGCCTCACGATATTGGTCAAGCTCAAGACGAGTTAGTACCATCCTTGTTGATTAGCTTGACCACTCTTTCTCAATCACGTGACTTGATGAATTCCCGACTACGGTTAACTCTTGAACTGCGAGTAGCATGGCCACGTATTTCTATAATCCAATCACTTGAGAGGCCTAAAGATATCTCTCTCATTGCATGGAGGAGCAAATTCTATGCTGATCGACCATGCCTCGATGTATGCATCATGACAAAACCCAAAAGCTACCTTTATAACTTCCATGGAGTAGCATTTGATAACCCCTAAGTTATTCATTATGCATCTCGAGTACGTGCGATGACCTCAAGTTTAAGGACGTAGTATATCCATTGTAAATGATGCCAAATGATGACATGTAAGAATGTTACACTATCGCTGTGTCTCATGGTGGGTTGATCCAACCCTATATTCGCTAACATGTATCCATATTATTAGTTTGATATCTCCATATCTATGACCCATAAAATATGGTCATCAGTCAATACATATGGTAGTCAATTCATATATGTTCTCATATATTTTCGACTATAGATCGTTTAAGAATAATCATCATGGAAATATAGAGTTTCACAGTCAAGTTACATACTTGATAATAAATATTAACAATATTATTCAAGGAATAATATAACATATTATCCAATAAATTATGAATATGATGAAATATACCATCTTTATGATTACCTCTATGTCATATTTCAACATCACGCACCCCACTCCTCTTGCTCACGTCGTGTGCACGTATCTCTCTTACTTTTTTCATCGCTAGTCTCCTCTTTCTAAATGTCATTTCTTTCAATAATTACTATTTATTTTCAGCCAAAAGTTATAAGCTAAAACCAATATAAACGCAGAAAAGCGGATCAAATGATACTAGCTAGTAATTAACAAGCATCACCTAACATTAATCACTGGAACACGCCGCCGTTCCGCCGGCGGTGGCCGGCGCTTCGCCGGCGGCCGACGGTGACTGAGTTTACTACTCCTAGTTACTTGCTTTTACGTACACAATTGAAGCAGAATGCAGGCATGCACCAGCAGCTGCACCAGCAGCTAGTAGTGGAGCAGCTTGACTTTTGTGGCAAAGCGATGGAGCGAGCGAGCGGCGCGTGCAGTGCAGTGCAGTGCAGTGGATGGGAGAGATGGATCGATCGTCGCAATGCTTCCGCGAAGCCCGATTAGGGGTCACGTCGAGCCATCCCATCGTCTGAGGAACACCACGTCATGACGCATGCAGATGCAGCAGTAAAGCGACGAGCAGTATATATATTGCGATGCAGATGCAAATCCCATCCCTCCCATAGTTCCATGCAATGCAATGCATTATTGCAGCCCATCAAATCATCCACACCTGGCTGGATGGCCGGCCCCGGCACTGCATCTGCATCTGCATGCCTGCCCTCCGTCTCTGACCTAAATCACATCCCATCCATCAATCTATCCACCCATCACTGATCACTACTGCTTTGTGCCTTTTCTTCTTTTGATCTTCTTTACTGGTACTCCTATCTTAAACTGCATGCATGTAATTGATCCGTGCGTGCGTGCAGATGCAATGCGTGTGCAAGCCTCCATCGGATTTCATGTCAGTACGCAAATCCACACAACGACTGTACTGCAAACAGTAGTTAGTTTTGATAGGAGCTGAATGATACCAGTGTTCAACGGACAAAATAATCGTCACAATTCGCAAGTAGTAGTATTACGTAGTAACTAGTTGATCGACTCCATAGTCCATACATATTACAATGCATGCTAAACAAAGTGACATCTTGATTATATATAGATAGCCCTGCATATTGCATGTGAAGTTATGAATACATTCATGGATCAAGTGAGAAGTATAGTCTATAGCGTGCTGCTCCAATGATCCAATGCATGCACCAATATATTGCATGCATGCAAGCAAAGTACTACACACGAGTTCATGACGACTAAAGGATCAATTGAAAAAGCTACAAGTGCTTGTCTAAATATCGATCAGCTAGCACACATGAAAATTGAACAGCAAGAGAAGAGACTACAGCGTAAATCGATCGATAGGTAACCCTAAGAAACCAACGGTCCGGATCATGCACCCCTGGGGGCTGCAGGTAGGCCCATCCCATAAAGGAAGGCGCTGTGCTGCAGGTACGCGTCCAGCCAGGTAGGTGGCGGCTCCTGTGGCCCGGCGTTGACCCCGAGCTGGGGCTGTGGGCCCCCCTTTCCAGCGACGATGGAGGTGAAGGAAGGGAAAGTGAGCATGGTGCTGCTGCTGTTTGGCTCGGCTTGCATGCAAGCGGCAGCTGGGAAGCCATTGATGCTACTGCTGCTGTTCTTGGTCTGGTCCTGCAATGGAGGATGCAGGTTTGGGAGGTCATGGTGGAAGGAGGCAAGGCTTGTGCAGCTGCTAGGGTTTGGGAAAGGAACGGGAGGATCTTCGAAGAAGCTGGGGTGGTTCATTGGGAGGTAATAGGGGCTCTTCACCATCATCTTGCTGTACTGGTCTCCTGCCTTGTGGAAGATCCTGCAGATCACCCATTCCTCCTGTAAATGACATGATGAATAATTTAAGTTCAGGAAATCACCAATCACTTAACCAACAAGGACACACAACAGATTGATAAGATATTATCTGGTGTGGATCGTGATATACAAATTGATATCCTGAACTTCTGCAGAGAGCACATTCTTTAATAAAGGCATGCATAAGCATAACATCAGGGAGCACATTGTACAGTACTGTGGTCTAGCTAGTACGGAAATGCAGTATGCAATATTTACTGCTAAACTTCTGCAGAGAGCACATTTTTATAGACATGCATGAATAACATCAGCAGGGAGCACATTTGTATGTTCATGCTGTAATAGTTTATTTTTTAAGCACAGGGGGGAGATGGAAGATTTGACGTTCTGCAAGAGGAAGATTGGAGACGAGGTATGTTAATATTTGGAGATTGCTTGGATCCTGTGTCAGTGCAAATAGATTGAGCATGCGGCCCCGTTTATTTCAACTAGGCTTTTGCCTTTCAGAATCTAGAAACGCGATGACTTCTTAATTTTGATATTTTTTTGGTTTTTTTGTTCTTAGTTTCCTTTGTATTGCACTAGAGATATAATTATGTTTTATTTCTTATTTTTTTAATTAAATAACTTAGAAAAATTAATGACTATTATAGTGTAATTTCAACAAAAAAAAAGTAACAGCTGAAAGCCAAGAACACGTAGAAAAAACCGAATGAACGCCCATAAACTAGTACTCCACTTATTATGCTGATGCTAGCACCATTGAATGCACAAAAGTATCCTATACAGTGCATATGTCACGTTACGTATGCATGCACGCATGCATGCCACATTGAATGCGCCATATCTAATACGATACCGACCATGCAACTCGCCCTTAACTCTCAACTGTTGTAGTTTCAACGCACACGAAGCTCAAACAAATAACCAAATACTCATCAATCGATCGAGCAATGCAGTGCAGTGAAACGCAATAAAGTACAGTGGTACCTTGCAGGAGCGGCGGACGGCGGCAAAGTCGCCGTCGAGGCGGTACTCGTGGAGGACCCACTTTGTCTTCTCGCCGCGGGGGGCGCGGCCCCTGTAGAAGACGAGCGTCTTCTTCATGCCGAGGAGGGCGCCGGTGGCGGCGTTGAGCACCTCCCGGTCCTTGCCGGTGGCCTTCCAGTAGCCGGCACCGGTGGCGCGGTTCGTGCGCAGCCCCGTCGGGTACTTACGGTCGCGCAGGCTGAAGAAGTACCACTCCCGCTCCCCCATCCTCGCCGCGTCCGGGAGCTCCCAGGGCTCGCACCGGTTGAGGTCCACCTCGGCGATGCTGACGCCGCAGCAGGCGCCATTGAACACCTTGGAGACCAGGTAGAAGGTCACCAGCTCCTCGTCGGTGGGGTGGAACCGGAACCCGGGGGGAAGCCCGTTTTCGCCGGCTGCCGCGGCCGCGGCCATCTCCTCCCCGAGCAGGTCCCACAGCGCGTCGCCCATGGCCGCCGGGTGGTGCATAGCTTGCGAGATCTGGTCAGGGCAGGAAACGAAGAGAAGAAAGAGTTGTGCAAGAACACTAGCCTAGCTTCTCTCTCTCTCTCTCTCCAAGCTAGACGAAGCAAGCTGTTGCACACCAAGAAGCTGGTACATTATTCTTAGCTACGCTGTGGTGTGGGGGGAGGCCAATGGGATGGCTTTATATAGTGGAGCGCTGAAACCGTAGAAAGGCTATGGTGTTTAGGCCAAGCCCCTACTCTATATACTCATCTCTCTCTATATATATGTTATGTACCCGTACGTTGCAACGAAACTCATTGAATATATAGAGAATTGTGCTATAGAAGAGAGTTACTTTGATCAGCTAAAAAGTGGAGAATGGTGAGAAGTTGAGTGAATAGAGTGGTTGAAGGAGAATGAACCTACAACCACCAACTCCTTCTTTTATAATAGTAATATATCAGTATCGGTTTTGCTATTGCACAGACGACTGAATTTTTTTATCTCTCAGTCACTTGAAGTTACACTCTTAACCAACTGAAATTGCAGCCCCTAAAAAAACGTCTGCAATTTTAAGTGATTCAGAGTGCATAGTTGCACTCTCAATCAACTGAAGTTACAACCCCCTCCAAAAAAATCACCTGTAATTTCAGGTGATTAAGAGTGCAACTTCAGGTGATTGAGAGATAAAAATATAGTCATCTGTGCAATAGTCACTCTCTATCAGTATACAGGTCTACTGTATATTTCTCTCTCTAGAAAAGGGAGGAAATGGCAAGAACAGGAATGGTGAGATTAAAGGATGGTGAAGGGCAAGCTGGCACCTGGGATGGGCCCAAAGAGGGAACTTGATGGAGCTTAAGGTGAGCCTGATGAAGCTTGTAAAGATGTGTACTTGGCTACCTGCTGCTGCATGTAAAGCCACAGCTAGAGGCTGCAGACAGACGTGCACACAAAAACAACATACATTATTGACGTTTTTTATACGCAGAAAGGAAACTAAAATATGCTCAATATAGCGTCTGTTCTTTTTAACTACGGCTTGTGATTTTTAGCTGCGACTTGTAACTTTTGGGCTGTTCGTGTGAGAGATTACAGAGTAACAGAAACTCACGTATGTGTTTTGCCGATATAAATGAAGTCGGTACAGTATGTACTACAATTAACTAGTAGACACTATCTTAAAAAAAATACTTCGTTTAAAAGCTATTTACTGTAGAAAAATCGAAAAACAGTTTTTAGAGGCTGAAAAGAATAGGACATATGCATCTGTTCATCATGCATATATGTCTGCAAATAAATATGCACACGTAGATGGAGATGTATGTGCAGATATTGAGGCAAATGGTGAAAGCTGCTGATGAGCCAAGCACGCAAGTTACAAATTGCTGCCACTGTTGCCATGTACTTATTTCAGGGTATTATGTACTGCCCGTCGAAGATACTATGATGTGCATACGCAGATCGAGAAGATTTTGGAACCGATGAAAAATGCTTTCTTGCACGCATGTTCAAATGTCGGTTCCTGCATGCTTTTTCACAGTTCGTCTGCACGTACGTGCACTTCACTTTTTTTTTATATATAGAAATCCATAAACATAACACGATGCAGTACGTCCGGTTCTATCAAAAGAACTGATGATACGTAAATAAAAACTAAGGGAGTGACTAATCTACAAGTAACTGAAATTTTTCTATCTTTCAGTTATTTAAAGTTGTACTCTCAATTATCTGAGGTTGTAGATGAGTTTTTGGAGAGAGGCTGTAACTTCAGTTGATTGAGAGTGCACTTTGAATCACTTGAAGTTGCATGTGTTTTTTTAGGAGGCTGCAATTTCAGTTAATTGAGAGTGCAATTTCAGGTGACTGAGAGATCGCTCGCGCACCTGTACGGATATCATTTTTAGAGTATATTTAACAAATGAACTACATACGAAAAATAAAAGGTGCAGATCACATAAAAGAATTCAAATACTAGAATTTTTAGAATATTATTAATTCAATTTAATTTCCATATTTGTAGAATTGGTTTCATTTGTGAAATTAATGTATAGTATTACATGTTAAAACACAATATAGATTATATCTTTAGGAGGAAATACTTGTTCTTTATAATTTTTAATCGGTATCTCCAACAATAGAGACAGTAGTTATAACATATTAATACAATTAAAAGAATACAAATTATAATGGATATTATAGACATTTCGTATCTTTGCATGGATTGCTTGAGTTCAATTACATGTCTAGCATCTCGTGTCTTAATTTCATACAAGAGTTCTCCAACTATATGTGCACGTGGTGTAAATTAACTTTATGTGCACTTTCATAGATAAAAAAAATCATTGGTTATGATTTGTTAATCATAAGAAGGGACCACCAAATTAAGAGCTATGTGTTTTTATTTTTGTGATAATCTCTAGCAATTTTTCTCTTTTATCAGGTAGCATTCATTGGTTATAGATCGCTAAATATAATTAGGTTCCACCAAATTAAATGCCATATGTTTTTTTATTTTTGGGAGAATTTCTACAATATTTTCTTTTTTCTTTCCTGATGTAATCAACCATCATAAACTTTTATTGTATGATAGATAACATTCAATGATTGATATAGTCCAATTTTAATTAAAATCCACCACATCGATGACGGTTCTAGCAAAAAAAAGTTGTAAAACACATGTTGTTGGAAAACGTGTAGGTAAGAATAGGTCTTGTCTTTTTTTCATTTCTCTTTTTCTATCTTACCCAGTGCCACCTTTTCTTTTCTTTTTCTCATGTATGCCTTTTACTCATTTATTTTGCACATTCATGTAAGTATTTTCGTCTTGTACAGGGCTTCTAGTGCGGGCCATCTAAGTTGGGGTGGCAAGGGGGCCGAGGGTTCCTGGGGGAGGCCCTTGTGGCCCCGCCCCATCCCCGCTAGCCTGGCCCCATTCACTACTACAAAAAGACTAATACTAGACGCCACAAAACTAATAGTATTGAATAAATCACAGACAATTTTGGTTTAAACACGGTCTATGTTGCTGCCAACGTTAAAAACCGTCTGTAAAGACGTAATATCATAGACGGTTCATGGTGAAAACCGTCTGTGATATACCAAATATCATAGACGGTTTTTCCTTTGAACCGTCTATGATACTTCACAAATTGTTTGTATTAAAAATCGTCTGTGATAATTTCACTATATTAATTGCAGACCGTCGACCTCACATATTGTCTTAAATTTCAGATCTGTTCTCACAGCTCTGCTGCTTTGAGGAGCTGGGGCTTTGAGGCTATTTGGTGAAAGGAGACCGTGGATTTGGCAAGAGTGATTGAGATCCATAGAATTATTAAGTATCTAGGTTAGTAATTGTTCCTAATTGTGTTATATTTTAGATATAGCTTTTGGTGAAAGGAGAATTAAAAATGATTTAGATCTAGCTAGCTTGATGTAGAGAGAAGATTATTTACATCTAGCATCGTTTAGGGTTTAGCCAATTCATAATCTATTTCTATTTAATTCAATTTAATTAATTATTCTTGCTACATATAAATACTTTAGATCATATATATCTAGTATACTAAGTAATTAATTCAATATTTAATACTAAATTATTAAATGTGTAACGTAGGACCGAAGCGGGATATACGCTGGAACCGTGTGAGTGAAGAGTACATTAATGGCATGTCTGGTTTTACAAGAGCTGCCGAGGAGGATATGTTGAATAAGGAGGTAGAATATATGTACCGTACATGCATTGACTGCGAGAATATGAAGATGTTTAATAACCAAGCGCAGATTGAAGCGCACTTGATTCGAAGGGGTTTCAATAAGGGGGTGCACGTTGGACCAGTTAAGGTGAAGAGCAGATTACACAGGAAGGTAGCAATAATTACATCGCCGACGAAGTCAATGATATACCGTCAGATCACATTGATTGTGGTTTTGATTCGTATAGGCTGCATGATGACAATCTGAATCAGATGCTTTGTGATGCAGAAGAAAACTGTGATGAGAGGAGTATTTATCATTTTGGGGCTTGATGGAGGACTCGAAAAAACCTTTGTTCATATGTTGTAAGTCAAAGTACACGAGGTAAGCAACGATTGGCAGAGTTTCACGGCACTGCTAGGTCTTTTAGCAGACATGTTTTCAGAGGGAAACGAGTTTCCCAAAACCACCTAAAAAGCTAAGATGGTTCTTTGTCCATCGAGAATGAAAGTAGAAAAAATACATGCATGTCCGAACGACTGTATCCTCTACTATAAAGAGTATGCAAACATGGATGTATGTGCAGTGTGCAACACATCCTGATACAAGCGCAAGAATCGATCAGACGACAATGAGGGAATAGAGGTAAAAAGGACTTCCTGCTAAGTTGGCATGGTATCGTACTTTAATTCTCCATTTAAAGCGGTTTTTTGTGAACCCAAAGGAGGCAAAACTATTACGTTAGCACTAGGAGGAGCGTAAGAAGGATTGAATACTAAGACACTAGGAGAGGGGAGTAATTAATAAGGGTAAAGCGATGGGAGGAATCGGTGTCTGCCATTCGATGTGGAGAGAATGGACGGGTGAGATCGAAATCCTAGGGGATACCCTACGGATCGGTGATGTGTCATTATCAGAGACGGTTTGTTATACGAACCGTCTATGATAATGCACATATTAGAGATAGTTTGTTATACAAATCGTCTATGATAAGTCATATATCAGAGACGGCTTGTTATACAAACCGTCTATGATATTACTATCAGAGACGGTTTGGTATATGAACCGTCTGTGATAACGCTTAAATATGCGTGCCCTAATCTAGCTCTTTATAAATTGTCTACTTCCTCATCTTCTTCACCATATTTCTCAATAATAGCATATAATATTCTTTTGATATCCTTCCTCTCATCTATCCATCATGAGTTGTTCAGCCGCAACCTTACACAGGTGGCTAATAATTTACGTCTGGAGCAGCTCCTCTGCTCACGCCCTGCTCTTATTCCTCGACTCGCTTCCATCCATCAGCTGGACCTCATCATCCGCCGTCGACAGAGGTGTCTCGTTGCCGCTCAGGAAAGGGAAACCGCCCTTAGCCTCGTTCTTTTCTGCAATGTGCACAAAGCATAAGAAACTCTTGCGATAGTGGAGAGACATATGGATAACATTGCCGATCAAGCAGAAGTGGTCAATTCTAAGGAAGCTTATCATGGCATCCTCTTTGAGATTATAGGTCATGCTAATGATTTGCCCAGGCTAGAGGAGGAAGTGGAGAGGTCAAGGGCAATCTTTATGGCATTCGAGAACTCAGCGGCTGATCCTCCAACTCCAAAAGTCAAAGAAGAAGCATATGAAGCCCAGAAGACTAAGATTTGAGAATATCTTTTTTGGGACTTTTGTAATAAATTTTCTTTGAATTTGTCTTCCGTCTCAGTAGCTTCTGTAGTTCATACGACAAAGGACAAAACACAAATGGTTGTACATAAAAATTGTCTGTGATAGTTTTATAACGGTTCTAATTAAAAACCGTATGTGATAATACGTATATCACAAATATCTTTTAAATCTAACCATCTGTGATAGTTTTAGAGATGGTTTTGATCTGGATGATAGTTTTAGAGATGGTTTTGATCTGGAAAGGAGGAGTCACTACACTACACAACGGTAAGGAGGAGGCACTACACTGCCAGCGTTAAAAGTTTGGCATCCCCGAGGACGACGGAGAACCAAGTGAGCTAAGGTAAAGGTTGGATGAAACAGAGGGGACCGGTGAGCAGCAGAGTCCTATTGCGATTCAATTCGTTGGCTTCATTCAGGGGCTACCGATCAATCGAGCACTAATCCCGGTAAGGCGGTAAGGTTGCGAAGGACGTGCATGCGCGTCGATTAAGGGCTAGGGCTAGGCGTAAAAACAATTGAGATACTGCTACTAGGAGTAATAATTTGCTTAGCGTGTCCCAATCATTGCGATATATGATCACAAACTCATGAGCTAAGCTACTACTCCTACTAGCTAGCGGGAGTAAATTTAAGATTCAAGCTATGTTTTTTTTTAAAAAAAAACATCATATGCAAGCTAGAACCTGTGCCGTGATTTTGCAAAAAAAGCATATTTATTAAAACTGGACGGAAACCCGGAACAATTTGGTTTTACTATTAAATTGACTATGCATTTGAGCCATTCTAAACCGGACAATTTCCGATTACACCGGCCAATTTTGCGGTAACCATGGAGAACCAGATACGGTTGGACTATTGGTGAGCTGGCACACGGGATGTGGGGAATAAAAATTGACACGCAAAGTATTAGTGATATGCCCTAGAGGTAATCATTAAGATGATTGTATCACTTCTATGTTTATGAATATTTGAATTAAATGTTATTTTGTCACTTGAATAAATATCTTTCGTATTGATCAACAAGTATATGATTTATTTGTGAAACTCTTTAGTCATATTTTGATGTTATTCTAAATTATCCTTGATCCTATATCATTATGTAAGACGATTATGATTTATAGATCAACACATGTATTTATTGATGATCATGTTTCACGGATCATAGATATGAGATATCAAATCAATAATGTGAACACGTGTTAGAGAACATAATGTTGGATTGACCCATCATGAGATACTGCGAGAATTGTTGTATTCTTAAATGTCATCAGTTGGTCTCATACATAGTGTATGTATGATCCTTAGACCTGAGGTTGTCATAGTTTTCTACATGTATAATAGTTTGCTTAGAGACTACCAAACACCACTCCGTAACTGGGTGGTAATAAAGGTAGCTTTCGGGTTTGCTATGAAACATGCGGAGGAATATGAGCGTTCAAGATAGGATTTGCCCTCCTATATAACAGGAGATATATCTCTGGACCCCTCGATGTGGTTTGATTAAGAAAGTGTATGGCCATGCCAAATATGGTTGAGGAGTCAATCGCAACTGAGTAATCCACTACAAATTCGAATGAAGGATCGAACTATCATATGATGGCACGTTTCTCGCCTTAAGTTCGATCTGGTATCATGGGGCAAAGAGATCGATACATAAGCACTTATATATGTTCGTTCGATATGATCTTTATGTGTGTTTGAGAGTCATTATGTCCTGCTAGGGAACGCTTCTGACTTATGGGCCGGAAAGGAGTTTTCATCCCATGGCCAAATATACATGAACCTATAGGGTCAAACACTTAATGGGTTGGAACGATAAAGGGTCATATGATAGTTTTCGAGTGGGATTCGATCTCTACTCGTATCGGATATGGATCCAATTGGAGTCTATATAAGGAAAGGTGCGGGGGCTGAGGGGTGTATTCCGAAAACACACCCGTCGAAACTCTAGCCGCCACCTCTCGTATCCCCTGCCGTGCACGCTGGTGCTATCACATCGACGCATGGTGCTCCATCCCTGGACGTGTAGACTTCGGTAGAGGCGCTGCTGTGACTGCGGCGTTGATCGGGACGATCACGGGGAGGAGACGTTTGGACGGAAGACATTCGACTACTACCGCTACACCGACGCGCTCTTCGTTGAATCGGCTGCTTCAACCCTACTTTCGCTGCACTGCGCATCTAATGATAATGATCCATGATCTCTTGCTTGCATGGCTTCCTGATGTACGCGGTAGAAAAATTTTAATCTGCGCTAGTGTAGCTCACTCGTATCCCAACACAAAGAGGATCCCAGGGATGAACCCCAGACCTATTGGCACCTCTGGACTCTAGCCTCCCTCTCAATAATATATTAATGATAAGTACAACCGGCAATCTAACCGGACAATCGACGGTTGGACCGTTGAATCAGTGAACTAAAGCCTCGAGTAATTCGGCGAGCAATCTGATTTCAATAACTGTGAAAAAAAAAAGACAAGAGGACTTGTGACTCGTTAGAACGTACTTCTACTCAGTTGCTATCTAATGCACAATAGCGGAGTAGTCTCTAACTCGATCCTTAAGTTAACTCAGGATTAGTTCAGTGTACATTTAATGGAAGATATGATCTTTCCAAAAAAAAAAAAGATGTATATCGTGATGAAGAGGGACACTGTACCAGGCAGTAGCAACTGAAGAAACCCATGGGACAGATGGATGAGCAAGGATAGTAGCAGGAGACAGAGCGTGCAGTGAAAATCTGGCGCGCACTGCACGTTGCTGTTGGACCTGACCCTGGCCGGGAACGGAGGAGAAGGAAAGCCGCGCGCGCGACTGCGCGAGGGTGTTGATCCTGAGCCAGAGCGAGTTTGTTGGGTGCAGCCTTAATTATTGCACCGCGGCACTGCAGGAGCCAAACTGCCATGGCAGCCGACCTCCCCCCTCCTCTTGAGAGAGAGAGAGAGAGAGAGAGAGAGATTGCAGTTGCAGTGCAGGGGCACAGCCACGTGCGAGAGCGGCGGACGGAGGTGACGACTCGGGCCGGACCGCGCGCTCGTGCACACGCGATCGCCTAATCTACTCTACCGGAGTAGCTTATCTTTCTTCTCACTGCCCATGCCACTGCAAGCATACTAGTGTTTTGCGCATCGATCCACACTTCTCCCCACGAGTACGCTCCCAGCTACGTACAACAGCGCATCTCTGTCTCTCTCTCTCTCTCTCTGAGAGAGCAGCTAGCTAGCACCTGATCATGGCCGGCTAGCTAGCTACGGGACGGCAAGCAAAATTCTGTACCACTCCACCATCGTCTTGTTTGCCATGCCAACCTGTAGCTGTTCTCTTTTCGTCTCACACCTGGCCCCGGCCTAGCTCCCAACGCAGGCTTCTCTACAGCTTTTTCTAATAAAAAAAAAAGAAGTAACACTCCTCTGAACTCTGAACTAGCGACGAGTAATTTTGCAACCAGGGACCGAGAGCATGCCTGAAACAGTGAAATGTACTGCCTCTGGGACGCGAGTAACGTGGACGGTGATCGACGCTGCGCTGTTACGATTTACGACCACTCCCGGCCGTGTGTGTAAGCAAGATTTACCTCTCTTGCCGCGCGTGCTCCCAGGAGCGTTGCCGCCGTTGCGTGCATGAAACTGCGAGCGAAACAGCACGAAGAAGAGAGGAGAACGAACGGTTTAATGCGCGAGAGAGGCAAGAGATCAAGAATGGATCGATACTGCGTGGTGCAGCTCCTGTCACGTTGTGCATCTAAGGCATGCAAGTGTTGGAATTGGAGCGGTCTGCGTGTAAACATGTCCGGCCGTTCAGATAGGAATAGGATATAGGGAATTGCATGCTGGAAGGGAATGTGGAGATATCAAAGACGGAAGAGACTGAATCATTGCCGGGTGTATTGTTGGGTGGGTTCTCCTGTGATATGACTTTGTCTTTTGGTTTATAATCTTTGAGTTCTGTCTGTTCACAAGAGACATTACGTAGTCGTATGTGATTTTAACTGGCATAGTTGAACTCGGTACAGTGTCTACTATAATACACCTATAGACTCTGCCTTAAAAAGTCGTACAGTTTAAAAGTTAGTTAATGTAACAGAGAGTGATAAGCCAAAGGCTAAGCTTGGCCAAACCCACCCTATATATTGATATTTGATTAGATACAGTTCGGCCCAACAATATCGGCATTAGTTACCAAGTCTTGCAAAATGAAGTTACAACATGTGACTAGGTACAATAGAAAAGCGGGAAGGATTACAATGGTCCAGACTTTAGGGCCTGTTTGGTTGGTGCCTAAGCTTGCCATGCCTAAGCTTAGGCAATATGTGGCTGCCACAAAAAGTGTGGCTAACAAAATCGAAGCCACACTTGTGGCAAAGTTTGGCAAGAAACTGAGTCTATGACGTGTGGGGCCGGGTGCTAAGAAAGTGTGGCATGCCACAGTTACGTCAGTGAACCAAACAGCTACCTAAAAACTATGGTACGCCTAACTTGTGGCTAGGCAACTTCTGGTCATGAACCAAACAGGCCCTAAGTCTTTAGTTTCTTTAACAACCCCTCTTAATCTCATCCGATTTCGATCAGACTGAGATTAGCAGGTAGAACATCAAGATGTTGTGCCATCACAACTTTGTCAGGATGCCTGCTACTTGATCTCTACTTGGAATAAACCGAATGTCCAGAGCTTTGCGAGCCACCCAATTCACGCACAAAGTGAAAATCCACTTCAATATGCTTTATCCTGGCATGGAACGCTGAGTTGATTGAAAGATACATAGCTCCTAAATTGTCACACCACAGGCATTGCATCTTGGCTTGATACACTCCAAGTTCTTCGAGATGCACTCTCAATGTAATGTGTATCGGCATTGCTGATGTCTGCCTGTATATATATTTCAATTTTGGAATATGTCAAATCGCATCGCACACTACGAAAGTACTGATGTACTGTAATTCACATTTCACCGATCGTTTGCCCGTCGTAACCAACTACACTATCCTTGTAGTATTAACTTCCTATTGGCAGCCCGCGCACCGACGCCGTACTTTTCTCGCTACTCGAGCTGTCCCCTATTGCAAATAATTTCTACTAGTGTCGACAATTTACATAGCATATCGATTTAAATGCCTACATACCAGTTACAATGGTACACATGTTTTTCCAACGTACTAATGACATTATATTCATTCGTATTTAATCATAAATATTACATATTATTGTTTTTACAAAGTAAATTATAAAATTCTTACAAAAATATTGACTGAAATTTGTAATACCTACAAATTTCTATGGACGATTAATTTGTATGTAACATTGACTGAATTTTCTATAACTACAATTTTGTACGCATGCCAATTTGTTAACGATGCTAATTTTGTACAACTATGTTCATTAAATTATACACAACTACAGGCTACTACGTCTTCTAATTTCCTAAAACTACATTGACTAAATTTTCTATACCAATATTGAACTATTTTTGTCTACACCTACAGTTTTCTACTCAGACTAACACTAAATCAAATATCTATTGCATATACAAAATTTAAAATATAAAAAAATTACATCACAACGGTCGCTTCTTCCTCTCCTCCCTTTCCTCCTTCCTCTCCTCTCCCCTCCTCCCTCTCCTTTTCTCTCCTATCTTTTTTCCCTCTCCTCATCTCTTCCGCTGTTTGCCCTCTCTTCTGTCGCTTCTGTTCACCGTGCGGTCGAGCGGCCTCGGCCGCGTGGCCCTTTTATCTACGCTTTCAATCGTCCAACCCTTCAGCGACTGAAAACGCAGTCGCCTAACCACTGGGCGATAGCAATTATAGTCGTCCGACCGTTCGGCAATTGCAATAATTCGTCCAACGGCCAGCAGATTGCTTGCGTATCGCTGGCCGTTGGGCAATAGGCTCTAGTCGCCCGACGATTAGACAACTAGAGTCTATTTTTGTAAAAAAATCAGCAAGGTATATTTCTGTTATTTTGAATAAAAAATAGATTATTCGTAAAAAAATTCCTTTTTTATCTTTCAGTTTTTAGTAGTACTAATCGCCTTTGCTCTGCACTACAGTTATTAGGAGCCCTTGACCACTGTACAACCTTGTCTTCTGGACACGTGTTGAACGTTGGCTGGTTGGTTGCGTCACAAATTCTGAATGGACCAAATAGTTAGGGCCAGCATGCAGAGGTGCTAATTGAGATTGCATTTTCCCATGTTCCTACTTTCTTAGCTTCAAGAATCGCATAAAGTTTCATCAGATCAGATTGTTAATTATGGCGTACCCTAGCCAGCTAGCTTTGTTCTCCCTGCCAAATGCTTGGGCAGACAAACGGGCCAAGTGTTCTACTTCACCTGCGCCAGTGTAGATAGCGCATGAGCCCATCGGGTCCATTTATCCACAGCACAGCGTGCTGTAGCGCTTGCGGACTGGCCCAAAG
The DNA here is from genome assembly GCA_036346245.1 of Bonia amplexicaulis. Classification (NCBI taxonomy): domain Eukaryota; kingdom Viridiplantae; phylum Streptophyta; class Magnoliopsida; order Poales; family Poaceae; genus Bonia; species Bonia amplexicaulis. Next base: position 1,999,056 of record CM070756.1, on the reverse strand, counting down.
CAAATCTGTCCATTTTCGATCTATTTAACTTTTCAGTTGATTTCTTTTCATAATTACTATTTTTTAAGAACGACTAAGCTGATTTTTGTCAGATGTACCTCACGCGTATGACCTGTTTAGAACCTTTTGGATCAGTCCATTTTCAAGGATCGGACGGCTCGGAGCCACAGGTTATTTTTGACTTTTTTTTTTGTTTCGGAAAGAAGACGAAGAATGGCCCTCCTCACGGACGTCGACGTGCGACCGAAGGCCTGAGGCTGCACCTTGGGTAGAGTAGAGAGTAGAGCGCCACTGACACGGCCCGTGTCCTCGGCTTGGATGCAACAGCCGCCACGTGCGCCCACGTACGTGTCGCGTAGCAGCTCATCCAGTCATCCTCATCTCAGCTGCCCCCATGGCCGATCGATCGCAAGGAAGAACGCCGCCCTGCTCTAAGCGGTTTCTGGTCTCTTCTGATTTTTTTTATTTTCAAAAGTCAGAAATTATTTAGAGCACGTTAAATTTTCTGTGTTTTGGTTTTTTTATGGTTTTTTGTTTTTGTTTTTCTCTTTGTATTGTCCGTGGGATATAAGTTGTGTTTTTATTTATTTATTTATTATTTTTTTCCCTTAAGAGAAATACTATAGAACATTCGACTGTTTTTCAAGGCAAAAACAGTCAGATGATCTAGAGGCGTTGGATCTCTATCTAACGGATCCAATTATATAAGCACATCCTCCAAAAAAAATCTCATATAAGCACCCCCTAAAAAAACGATCTGGAGCATTGGATCACTATCCAACGTCCTAAAATCTAACTATTTTTGCCTTCAAAAGCAGTCAAATGTTATATAAACACTCCTTTTTTTTAATTAAATAACTAGGCAAATCCGCACCCATGAGCTGTTTGGAGTGGCGCCGAAGACACCTACCTCCACGGTTGGGCGTCAGGTAGCTATCTCTGTGTCGCTCGACTTTTCAAATCAGTTCGTACGAACCGAGACAGCTCGAGGAGACTTTTGGGCAATGAGCAGTAGCTCAGCTGTAGCTCCCTCCCATGTCACCACGGCTGGAAAAGAAAGGGACCCTGAACCCGAAGCAGAGCAGATCTGAATCTGACGAGAGAGAGAGAAAAAACCAATCCCCTCTGCTTTTTTGCTCTGAATGGTGATTCACAGATGTTGTATTGACATTGATCTGCGTTGCGAGGTGTTACAAAACATTTACACTTGCCAGGCAAGATCGATCCATGGACTCAGTTACAAGAACGAATCCAAGAACAAAAACAAAAGCGCAGAAAGAAAGAAAGAAAGAAAGAAAGAAAGAAAGAAAGAAAGAATATTACAGCTCTAACTCCAATGATCGGATCTCGAAGGAGCACCATTGCTTGATCATCATTTGCTCCCAGATCGATCGATGCGATCACACGGTACCATACTATATATCTTACAACCGATTAATTCGGTTTATTGCAGCGTATAATAATAAAACTTTATATACAACGCCGTATCGATCGATCAAGCTATACCCTTCCATTTGCAAATAATGGCGCGCGAATGCATGCACACGTAGGTATGCGAGATTCGGCATCTTGCTCGCTGCGCTCATGGCTCTCGAGCGTCGCCATTGTCGAAGTTCTGGGCGTAGCTGACGGAGTCGTACCTGAAGTCCTGCGCGGAGAGCGGGAGGCCGTCGCGGCCGAGGAGGCGGCGCACCTCGGCGCGGACCTTGTAGAAGACGTGCCTCCACGTGCCGCGGCAGTGGCAGCCGAGGACGGCGGCCTCGTCGTCGTTCATCTCGAGGTCGCGCGCGAAGGCGGGCTTCCGCGCCATCACCCACCCGACGCCCCACTCCCACCACCGCCGCACCGCGCCCGCCGCCGCCAGCGCCTTGACCGACGGCATCGACCGCGCGCGCCGGAACGCCGCCGCCGCGGCGCCCGCAGACGACAGCGGCTGGATGCGCACCGAGAAGGACGACATGCGCCGGCGCAGCCCGTTCTGGTGGTCCCCCGCGCCCTTGCCGCCGGCGCTGGCGTTCGTCACCGGCAGGTCGTCCCGCGACGCGCTCCGCCGCGGCTTGATCGTTTCCAGGATGGCGTCGGTCGCCATTGCACAAGATCCGGGATCGAGCTGGCGAGAGAGAGATCTTAGACTTCGGGTTTCTTGGTGTGTTTGGAGTTGGTTGGTAGGGGGAGGGTTAATTCTTGGGTAGCTTCTGCCGCTGCCGCACAGCTTGGGAACAATTTGTGCATCGAGTGGTGGACCAGCAGGGTGGGCGCCTAGCCGTCTACTGTTCTTAACTATAGGTTCAGTCCTACGTTGACTCATGCTTTTAACTCACAGGATCAAAATGACTTCTACACTGCTTTCTACGTATGACTTTTCAAAACAACACCTATACTCACTTTTACACATGACTTTTCAAAATAACATCCACACTCACTTTTTATCTCGTTTCAAAGGTAAGACAGAGATCACAAATACATTACACGTCCTACTATCTCGCTCCTGTCTTACGCACTATCTCTCACTTTCTCCACCACTCGCCCCACTTCCTTTAAAAATCCCTTTATTTAACCACTACTTATTTATTTTTAGCAAAAAACTATTAGCTGCAGTCAATATAAATAGACCTTATGTACCCTCCCTCAGCTATAAGTACATAGTGTAGTAGTACTACATCTATACTTTGCCCGTATTAATATCTTTGTGTATCTCCTACGAGCTAAGGCCTGTTTAGTGAGGTTGCTTTGAGCACTCATGCTACAGAGATTGTGCACGGCGGGTTGGTGTTGAGTTGATTATCTCGGCGTGTGTTGCGTTGCGAACGAGCGTCGCTCATGTCATCCGTCCACCGTCCTTGCCGAGGAGAGGCCATATGCCTTTTCCTGCTTTGCACGTGCGTCATGCTTGGCCACCTCCGTCCAAAGGTCTAAACCATACAATACTCCTCGCCCATACCCGGTTAGGTGTGTTTGGTTGGATGGACGAAATGAATGCGACGGATTGCTACCACAAATGCCATCATGTTCGCAAAACATACAGCAAAGAATTTACTGATCTGTTAACACTTGGCAGCCAATCTTGAATTTTACTCGCAAAACATACAGTGAAGAATTGACATACTGAAAAGTAGACCTGAAACTCAAAAATTGGGTAGCTATTTTGGTTGGCAAATGACTCCTCTCTGTCAAACCATTAACAACGGTTGCAGCAACAGGATTGACATCCTTTGCACCAAGCTCTCCCTCCCTTGTGAGCTGAATCTACGACTTCTTTCCCTCTCAGGATGTTTCAGTTTCTCTGACTCGGTTGAGCGTGATGATCTCCACCGCCTCCGCCCGCGTCTCGCTGGATGCACGCAGGCCGCACTCCGTCCCGTACAACACTCCTTCAGATTCGCCTTCATCTCCATCACCTCGCTCGCCACCGGCGCCTCCGCCACCGTAGACGCAGCACCGCCTGATCTGCCCGCTCCTTCTCCCACTCGTCCTCGGTGTCCCCGGCCACCGCACGCAGCGACGGAAGCGTGGGGTCCCCGCGAACGCGACGGCCGCCGGAGCCATGAGGCGGCCGCGGCGGGCTGATGCCGACGTTGCCGGGGCCAGCAACAGCGCGGAGAGGGTGGGGTTTTCTTGCGGATGTGCAGTAGTTAGTAGAACGGTTGATGAGCTCGTCCGAAGAATTTTGCTGCACCACGCCGTCCAGCATCTGGACCGAACATTCGTTCTGGGGGGATTAGTTCTACAGGGATGATTTGATCCATCTTATCAACCGCACACAGGGATAACTTCAAAAATTTGATAGAATCATCATATCTATCCCTCCTCTCATCAACCAAACACAGTCTTAATTACTCCAGATCTATTTGGACCCTAGCAAGCTCAATGGGGTTTTTTTTTTGCCACGGCTGATGACTTCTAGCTGTGTTTTTGACACGATAACGAACAGCGGAGATATCGACATAGATGATACATACGATTTTAGACTTGAAAAGTTATTTTAAGAAAAACTATTTTAAGAAATCGTTCTATTTTCACGTTTGACTTTTTAACTTAAAAAAAATAAAACAAAAATAGAAGCTAAAAAATAACCGGACAAATATGGCAGCCAACATGATCAACGGCCGCATCGAAGTGCCTGGCATTCTGTCGAAATTTGCCGCGTTATATCGAAATGTACGGCATGAGCGGTGTGGACCGTTCGTGTTAGCTAATTGAGGCCCCGTTTGGGAGGGGGGCTAAACTTTAGCCCCCCATTTTAGCCAGATTTTAGCCTCTTCATGCCAAACAGGAGGGCTAAACTGGATGGACTAAAATTTAGCCCCCCCTAAATCCATTAGCCCCTCCAAGAGGTGCTAAAGGGGGCTAAAATTGGTCCTGGTCTCTCTTTTCCCCGGTTGCCCCTCGCGAAAAAAGAGAGAGAGGAGAGGAGGCTACATGCAAGCGCGGACCAGCATGCAATGCAGGGGTAAAATTGACATTTTCAACAACAGGTGCTAAACTTTAGCCCCATTCCCAAACACCCCAAGGGCTAAACTTTAGCCCCTTCATTTGAGTGGGCTAAACTTTAGCTCAGGGCTAAAGTTTAGCCCCTTCCTCCCAAACAAGGCCTGAGTTTTACCTTGTGTACTGTCTCATTGGTTGGGCCGGTCTGAAGCAAATCATATAATCTCAACAAACAATCCAATCTATGCAAGATTAACCGTAATTAACGGGATAAAAGAGAAGAGCTTATGAATCAATTCCTTAAAAGTAAATATGCGAATCAAAAACCGTAATTTAAGGTTTTTTCTTTTCTTTTTTTTTCTTATTTCTTTTGTTGTAATCTGATCCCACTATAATAGACGGTATAGGATTTTCTCTTTTCCCACGGATTAACATGGAAATTTTCAGCTCTGGAGAGTGAATGTGGTGACTTCTTTTATTTCTGCTTTAATATTATATTAGATTTTGGGAGGATTTTATAAGTTTGGCACCAAATAATGAGGGGGCCAGCGCCAGCCAGCTCGACGGCATTGGCATGGGATTAATTAGTTGCAGCTTGGAACACGATCTAATCTGAACCTGATGATGCGTAGGGACGGAGAAATCAGAATCAATAATGCTGAATTATTCCGGGACTGTGAGCAACACTGATGGAGGCATTGTAATGCAAGGCTTGCAAGCTAGGATCTCTCTCTCTGTCTCAGTATTGAGGGGCATCTCTCTCTCTCTCAGTATTGAGGCTCCCAACAATAATAATTTCCTTTGGATCATTACAATGAGTGCTCCAAAATGCAGAGGAGACGACGACTTGATTGATTTATCATGTACAGAGAAGATAAAAGCTCAAACATGCAACCGGCAAACCGATCACCTGATTTTGCCATCTTTCAGGGAACATCAGCCACTGTTCACCGATCCATGATAGCAATGAGACCCTCAATACTGAGAGAGAGAGAGAGAGAGAGAGAGATGCCCCTGGCACTATATATCATCTCAGTTCATCACCAGCTTGTAACATAAATACTAACCTAACAATGCCATACGCTGCATGCATTCATATAAAAAAAATCAGATTTGTCACTTTGCCCTTACAACGTTTCATATAATCCACATCTGAAAACCACTGCTGGATAGGCAAAATAAATTTGCCTTTATTCTTTCGAAAAAAACACAATTAAATTGTACTTGATATAGATGAAACAATGTTAACAAATACTCCCTCCGTTGATTTTTTATAACGCGCCCAGTATTTGAAGATTCAAACTGTAATGACTGACCAACAATTATTACTCCAACAGTATATAGGTTTAGCAATACAAAAGTGATACCATTAGATTCGTGTGAAACTAATTTCATAAGATCATGCTTTTCTAGTTGTTAATAAAATATGGCAGAAGATATTAATGGCCAAAGTACAATTTTGAAGAACACGCCAAGTCAAACTGTGCCATATAAAAGTTAATGGAGGGAGTATATCTGAAAGAGGTACATCACATGCTTTTTCTTTCTTTCTTAAACGACAACACATGCTGGCATTGTTCATTAGCCGCTGGAGTCTTTTGTATGCACCATGTTACAAGAAAAAAAAGGAATAATATCAAAGAATGAAACAAGACAAGGCAAAATGTTGTGTTTTCTGATTGCCCCCGGCAAGATGGTACACACAAATACAAGTTGCAAGAACCACCATCCAGAATGCATAGAACAGTAAGAATTACAAAAAAGAAAAGAAAAGAAAAGAAAAAGAACAGCGAGTTAATAGAGTTAAACCACCATATCCTGAAGGCTGACTTCACTCATTTATATAAATAAAAACAACTGGTAAGATTCAAGACACCCCTTCGTTTTGAAGGCAATAAAATCCCCCAATAATCCTAAAAAGAAAAAATCCTAAAAATTCTCACATTAATTGAGAAAAAAGAGAAGCATCTCCACCATTTATTTTGGTAAAGCCAGATTATAACGGCACAGATTAATCATATATGTATATTACAGTTATATAGCAAATATAATTGTATTTTAATTATATGCAGAAGAGCTATATACCAAAGACAATTATATTATAATATCTAGCCGCACAATTGCGTGGGTAAATCCGCTAGTTACAATTGAACAATCTCCGAGTCATGAGAATAAGGTTAAGCTATGCAACATCTGATATCCTGCAGATTTTGTAGCATTTTAAAATTTTAGAAGGTGCGGTTGTAAAGAAAGAATAAATTGATCCCCAAAGGCGCTGATACAAATTCTATAAATAACAACTATCTTTGTTTCATGGTTGTATCTAATTTTTCATATGGAAAGTTGAACTGCAGGCCTATCGAAGTTCAGCAAATTAGCTCTCTTTACTCGGCCACCTCAGCCATATGAAGAAGACAAGCAATTACACACAAATTCCTGATTCTTTTGCTAAACAAGGGATATTCAGAGGGTTATTCAAAGTCGAAATGGCCTAGTGGAAAGAAGAGTGTGTAGGTCTGATGTAATCTAACCATCTAGGTTCTACTTCTACAACAGAAAACTGCACCATCGTCAAAGGCAAGCTCTGGGCCATCACATAATATTAGCCCGTACTCGATGGCAAACAATTTAAGAGGATGCAACCATTTTCGCAGCAGTAAATGACGAAAACAGCTGTTCAATGCTCACCTAGCATTCACAAATCATGTTCCATTGTCTGTCCGGTCATGCTTTCTTTTGTTAGGCCTGGAGAAAAAGCAGAACTGAGCCCAAGTCTTCTTTGCCTTCATTAGCTGAGACTTCGTAGTTTTCTTGCCAACATGGTCAGCCATGTATTGAACGACAGCCTACAAAACATGTCAAAAAAAATGATTTACCAGTCACTAAACTATGTCAGAAATGGTGACTGATATATAGTTTAAGTTAGCTAGAATCACCTGAGCACCCTTTAAAGCTATCTCCCTTGGTGGCACTTGTAGAGGATTCTCTTCTGCACAAAGCACACGGAGATGCTGCAGGTTTCCAAAAGAATCTGGGAGAACCTTAATCTGATTATTGCTTATATCCAACTCTTCAAGCATCTCAAGGTTGCCAATAGAGCGAGGCAGAGATTGCAGGTCAGCAAAATTGTTCCCAACGTTCAGTTTAACAAGAGAAGTAACAAAGCAGAAGTTCTCAGGAATTGACTCAAGTTCATTGAAGCTCGCATCAACCTCCTTCAGCTTAGTGAGAGATGCCATTGTAGTTGGAAGGCTCTTGAGATTGTTGTATCTCACAGAGAGGATCTCCAGAGATTCTAGCTTTCCGACAGCCTCAGGAAGAGCCTTCAGGTGATTATAGCCTGCCTGCAACTCGACCAGTGAAACACAGTGACCAATAGTGTAAGGCAACTCATCCAGGTCGTTTGTCTCGACGATTAACTTCTTCAATCGTGTAAGGCTTCCTATTGAATCAGGGAGTGAGACGAGCCGGTTTGCACCCACATCAAGCTCCTCAAGATTAACCAGCCTGCCAAGACTAGAGGGCAATGATGTAAACTGATTGCCCCTCAGATCGAGACAAATCAAGCTGCGAAGATCCCCGATCGGGTCAGGGAGTTGAGCAATTCGATTAGCATGAAGATCCAGCTTGGTCAAAGAAGAAAGCTTCCCGATTGCTTCTGGCAAAACCACAATCTGATTCTCCGAAATATCAAGGGTGACAAGCCCAATGAGCTTTCCAATTGAATCAGGCAGCCACTCAATCTGGGCCATGAGTTTTCCTTGGAAGTTGAGATCCCGAGCGCCTCTCTTCGCAGCCACCTCAATCATGCTAGCTAGCTTAATGAGGCTCAATTTCTCCTTATCATCTCCTGCAATCCCAACCATCAACCAATGAATAATCAATATGCACATAATTCCAGCTCCAATCTTTACTGGGGTCAATTAATTATCCATTTACAAAACATCAACTGGTCGATAGCTAAGAAAATTCCTATTTTGTTGTAAATGCGTATAAAGAAACGGCGCATATGCTTCCAATTTAGAGCTTTTCACTCATAAAACACGTAATAATTTCCATGACAGTACACCTAGAAACTCCATTCCAATTTTAGAAACTCCATTCCAATTTTGGTAAATCTCACCATAACTGCCATCAGCTCGAACCGCCACGGAGTTCGTTGCAACGGCTCCTCGCGGTGCATGAGAACTCGTTGCCACAACCCCGTCGTCCCACATTGCCGCCTTCGCATTCTTTACGTAACTGTCATCCATGGAGACGCGCCCCGTGCTCGTCCCCAGCGTCCTCTCCACGCTGAACCCATTGGTGCCCATCGAGAAGCGACACTCGGTGTTGCCGTCAGCGGCAGCCACCGCCGATGAGGAGGCAGCGGTGGCAGCAGTGGTGGTCGTGGCAGCCGCTGTGATGCGCGGCGCGGCGCGCGTGGAGGTGGAGGGCAGGCACTGGGACGCGCGCTGGCTGAGGTCGTCAAAGAGGGCGAGCAGCGCGTCGAGCTCGAGGAGCCGCGTGGCGTCGCGCTTCTGCTCCCGGCACTGGAAGCTGGCGAGCGCGCGGTGCATCTCCTGCGCCACGTAGAAGAGCTCGTCGGGCACGGCGGGGGACCTCCGCAGCCGCGCGACGGAGTCGAGCGCGCCCGCTCCTCCCGGTCCGCGGCCCGCGCCAGCGCCTCCGCCACCTCCACCTCCTCCACCGCCGGCCGCGCCGGCAGCGACCGGTGCAGCCGCATGACCTCCGCCACCACCCCGTCCACCGTGTCGAACGCCGCCGCATCCACCGCGGTGCCCATTTCTTGATCCCTGTCTCCTCCACTCAATTCAAGAACGACTTCAGACCTCCTCTCCAAGAAGGGATCCCCGCCTCCGCTTTATGCAACCATCCGCCCCTCGCTGCTGCTCTTTCTTGCTTTCGTGATCTCCATCGCCAACTGCTCGTCACGTGCCGCCTGTGGTCCGCCTCCTCGGATGCCTCCGGGTAAGAAGAACCACAGGTGTGTGACGCAGATAAAAGCTTGGACACCTGAAAAAGAGAGAGCAACTTTTTCGCGACGCCAATAACTCAATCAAAGAAGAGAAAATTGTATTTTTGCCATTCGAAACAGTGGGCTTCGCAATTTTACCTTTCCAATCGTTGATTTCGTAAAAATACCATCCAAAACATTTGCTTCTTGTTTTCTCTGCTATTTTCTCTATTTCTCTCCTTTTCCTTTTTCTCTCCTATAATCAGCCACGCAAAAAGACAAAACTACCTCTGGTCAAATTACCGATATAACAGTTGCTGGTTGCTGGTTTAGCCTCCTATTAAACTCCGCAGCGCTCAAGTTAAACAAGATTAAATTTTTGTACCTATCGTTTGGTTCACAGACCACAGTCATGATATACTACACTATCTTAGATACTCACGACATGTTCTTTTTTACTGAGACTTATAGCTTTTAGTCATGGATTGTGGTTTTTAGATTGTACGTGCGATAGATTATAGTGTAACAGAAACTCGTGTGCTGTTTTTACCGATATAAATGAAGTCGGTACAGTATGTATTATAATTAACTAGTAGACCTCATTTTGAAAAAAACACTCTGTTTAAAATCTAGTTACTATAGAAAAATTAAAAACAGAAACCAAAAGCTGAAAAAAACAGGACCATAGACTAGTTTTATAGCCAGATCTTCCTATAAACACAGCCACAAATTTGACCGCCAAAAAAGAACCAGTAGCACGGAAACTATAACAAAGTGTGTTAACAGTCAGCCAGCCCCTAAATTAACACGATCTCTGTCCTGAGTGTCTTAGTATTTTTTATCTTTTGATTGTGACTGATTAGTCTGATAAATAGTGATTGTTGAAAGAAATTTAATTTAAAAACAGCTGAAAAGCAAAAAAAAAAAAAGATCGTGGCCTGCTCTTCTTCAGGCAAATGATTTGTAATGATTTTTATCCCGATGGATGAATCAGCGTGGGGAAAGGCAGTCGCGCCGGGCCACGGGTGGGCGGAAAGCCTCCTGGAACAACCGTTTGCATGGAATGGCCGTGAGCTGGGAGGGAGATCGAGGGGGACAGCGGCCGGCCGGCAAGGCAGATGCAGCCGCGCATGGGCCGTCGTCGAGGGGGACACACATGTACAGGGTACAGCACACTAGTTGCAAGAACCTTGTCTTCTTCTCCTCCTGACCTAGCTTGCCATTATGATCTCAGCTAAGCGTAGGGGTGGGGCCACACCTCGGATAGAGTAGATTTTAGTCTGAAGTGTAAAAAAATATCTAGTATATAGTTTACAAGATGAGATGCAAGATGAACAGATCCTTCTCTTGACAATCTTATCTGTTGGTTCAGAATGCAGCCAAGGCTGCTCGTCTCATGTGGATCCCAAATTCCCAATATAATGTGTGCACAGGAGCCTGATGGATCTGCAGAGAAGTAGCGATCACTTGATTCATTTCAGTCAATATATTCTACATTTTGTATGCTTGCTTGCGTCGCATTACATGATGTTACTATCTTGGAGACGTTGGAACGTTGCCCAACGTAGATGTAGTTTACTTTTGCTGCAGATATTTGCAGCGCAGATGAACGGATCGGCAGGTCAGACGGTTGAGGAGAGCAAACAAACATATGCAGGAGGACAAACTCTGGCTTTTCTAGTAGCAGTCGTTATCAAGAGCAGGTGCTCTCACTCATGCCTCCAGTGGGCCAGTCCAGTGGTCACTGCGAGGAAAGTTGGGTCTCCAGTGGGCCAGTCCAGTGGTCACTGCGAGAAAAGTTGGGTCTCGATTTGAATATAGATTATCAATTAAGACAGTGGTCTCGTAGAAACTTGTACCAGCAATATTATATATTCGAGAAGTCTTGGTTTCGAGCGCAGGTACTCTAGGACTGTTCGTTCGGTTTGATCGGTAAATACGATTTTAGTATTTTAGTAAATACGGTATTTTTCAGAATATGGTATGGTATCGGTAAATACCATCTTATTTCGGTACGGTATCGGTTAATACCAATTTTACCAAAGTTAACGCGAATTGCTAAATGTTAATACTTAATCTCATCCCTAAGACTCCAATTCTCCATTCTAGAATCAGAAATTAAACTAGCAGCAGTAGCAGTATATAGCACTATAGCAGACAAAACCAAGAAGAACTAAGCTGGCGACTGAGCGAAGAAGACGCCAAAGACAAAGACCGGCAAGACATATCAAGATTCAAGATATCACTCAGTCCCAACTCTCAAGCAGACAAGCAGTCAAAAGATGTAGCGAGCAATGGCACCAAGACTCGAGCTCAAGAAGACATTACATATTACAGAACATATAAACCAGCAGCACATTACATATTACAGAACATATAAACCAAAGAAGCAGCTAGCGAGAGCAAGACATAAAGTTAGCAAAGAAGACATAAACCAAGACAACACTCAAAGCAGAGATCGCACCAAAACCATCACAGAACATTAGACAGCCCAAAATTGGAAAGATAGATAACAAATTAACCATTAACCAATGCAATAACCATTAACCAATGCAAGTATGCAACAACATTACAAATTAACCGTGAGTGAGGAAGAAAGGAAGCTACATAAAGTCACAAACACATGCTGACATGCATGGATCATTGGATCTGGCAAGTAACATTACAACAGACTAGGCAGGCAACTAGCATTCTACCAATTAATATTTACAACTTACAAGTTCACAAGTCACAACAGACTAGACATAGGCAGTAGACAACCAACTAGCAATCTGGCAATAGCATTCTACCAATTAATATTTGCCAAATGAAACAGAGAGAAAGGACTTACTTCCCAAGATCCTATTGACTCCGTAACTCCGGCGTCATGGGAGAGGGAGGAGGCCGGTGTCTGGGCCTGAGAGGCTGGTTCTTGGTCTCGCCGTCTTGGACTGGAGTGGAGTCGGGGAGAGCACCGACGGAGGCGAGGGCCGGCCCGAGCGGAGGCGGCCGCCGAGGGCCGAGCCTAGGAATCACTCTAGAGCATTTCAAATTTTAGATCTAGATATCTAGACATCTAGTGAATGGAGAGGAGAAGACACAGTGGCGAGGCGCGGACCATGAGCACCAGAGGTGGCGAGGCACGAGCAATCAAGGAGGCGAGGCGAGCACCAGAGGTGGCGAGGCGCGAGCAACCAAGGAGGCGAGGCGAGCATCAAGGAGGCGGAGGCGGAGCACCAAGCGGCGAGAGCTAGGGTTACGCGTCGAGCGGATCTGGCGAGGCGAGGCGAGGGCGAGGCGTCGGCTCGATGTGCTCTGGACTGCGGCCGGGTTGGGTTGATCCGTAGCGTCTGCCGCGTGCGTGGGCCGGACGGGCCGTCGTCGGTGGTGGGCTGAGACCGAATCAAAGAAATGCTGCACGGGTTATTCGGTTTTTTTGGGAAATTCGGTTTTTACTCGGTTTTTACCGAAAAAACCGAATCAGAGAAATACCTCTTTTCTAGCTACCGAACCGAATACCGAAAACCGGTCAAACCGAGTTGACCAGTTCGGTTCGGTTTTTTCGGTACGGTTTTTTCGGTTCGGTTTGAAACTGCACAGCCCTAGCAGGTATACCACTGAAAGCCGTTAGACAGAAGTAAACCAACAGTGAGACGTCGCATAAAGATTAAAGAGCTGGGAAAGTAAGTATATATGTCCCATTGAGCCACGTGGGGTCACATGCACCAGGGTGTAATTGCTTTTAAGTAAATCATGACTTTTGATTCCAAAATTATGATCTTTTTGCAAATTCACTACTACAGAAAGGAACATCACAGACGGCTCAAAACATATATCATAGACGGTTTCCGAACTATATGAATTTATGTGTCTGTGACGGTTTAAAAATCATATGTGATAAGTTACAACACAGATGATTTTTCAATAAAATCATTTGAGATATATCATATAACAGAGGCGGTTTTTAAACATAGCTGTCTGTGATATGTCAGATATCACAGACGGTTAATACTAAAAACCGTCTGTGATATCACAGACGGTTCTTAAACATAGTCATCTGTGATATCTCACATATCACAGATGGCTAATACTAAAAATCGTCCGTGATATAACAGATATCACAGACGATTCTTCAACATAGCCGACGGATAAAACCAAAAACTGCCTGTGATATATCATATATTAACAAACCGTCTGTGATAGCTATTTTAATTGCTAAATTATTTCTTATTTTTCGGCTAGCATCAGAAAATGCTAGCCATACCCTCTAAAAATAAACAAATAAATCACATATATAGCACATGATAATCATTACACGGATATCACAAATGAAGGAAGTACAACTGAATGAATTGTTTGTTTAAGCACAATTGAGTTATTACAATTGTATCAAATGTTTGAATATCTAATCATCATCGCCGGCGTGTAACTCTCCATTCTTGTGTATGACCTCCGCCATCAAGAATTCAGAGAGTTGTCCTCGAACTTCGGTGAGTCTGTCAAGATCGAATGTACTTTTGTTGAATTTCACGAGCTGCCGTTAGCAATGTTAAAGCCATATATATATATATATATATATATATATATATATATATATATATATATATATATATATGAAAATACATTTTATTCTTGGGTGTAATTGCACACACCTCTAATATACTACCTAAACAAACTTGAAATACTCCTTTCTCACTTTAGGTATACTCGTATACTAATTATAAGATACTCTAATGTGAACCACACGAAAAATTTGCAGGAGAGTCTATAACTTTTAGCGTGTTTTATAAATACCTTTATATACGCACATACAAAGAGTATATCAAAAAAGTGTACATACTACCTCTGAAAATAGTTCATACCACCTAGATGGTCTTAAATACTCGTATACTACGCATACATACCTGTCGTTACGCGAGATACTCCCTATGTTGTGAGATATGATATAAGGTGTAATTACACTTGGGAGTAGAAAAGAGGTTTCGTGTGTGTGTATTGATAATCATGAAATATTTATTGGCAGGTTGACAAACCTCTTGATTATTCGTCTTAGCGACAATAATTTCCTGCATGGCTGCATATGGCGGCAAACATAGAATCCACATACGTTACCCTATAGCTGTTGGTGGCACTGCAGAAATAGAATTACATATATAGTTATTGTTAGTTCTAGAGACATTATTAAGAAGTGTGATATAGTAGGATTGTTGTGTTATAGCGAATACTAGAAATTGCATCCTATGTCGCGGTGTGATATAGTACTGGAGTTGTTATTGCAGTATGATCGGTGGGCAACCGACGATCAGGTCAGTTGCTGGTGGCCAGAATATATGGGAGGTGTTCTTGGTAATTTTGAGTGGTGTCTTTGTGCCAGCGTGTACACTGTGGTTTAAGGATTGGTCGTAGGGGTTAGGACCAGTAGCTTAGGTGCATACATTTTGTATGGTGCATTGTATAAATTAATTGTGTCAATTGATAATTTTATGTATTGTGTGGTGCTATGTGACGGTTTGTTTGTTATTGTTGGTTGTAGGGATCTGGAACTACGTCATGGTGAGACGGACGGGACCGAAACTAAGTTAGGGAGAGCTTCGGTCTAAAGCGGTCAAAAGATCAAAACTACGCACAAGAGGAGCTGAGGTTGATCTAGACGGTCAAGGAGCCACCGATGATGACCGAGGCTTGTGGGATAGTTACAAGCTGAGACAATAAGAAGCCGGAGTGAAAGCTACTGGTGGATGACATGACAGGCAATAGTAAGGTGGACTGAGACTAGGCTTAGGGAGGAACCAAGGTTCTGTGCAGTCAACGAAACTGGGTGCCGTCATGTGCGAGGAGAAGCATGTGGTGCATTAAGTGACTTAAGTTGTTTGCAAGCGAGGATGGTTCGATGGGATCTGGACGCGTGAGAGGTTTGATGGCAAGTTATTGGAGCCATTGAAAGATGGCGAAGCATAGGCAATACTTTATAACAAAGAAAGCGGGAAGCTTCATAAAAGGCAATAGAGGAACATTTTGGTAAATTGCCTAATATAGGAAAAGTGGTGGTGTGCGAAACCGTGGCGGTGGCCTAATAAATTTAGGTCATAAATGTACTGAAAATGCTAAGGATCAAGTATTCATTCACTAACGGGTTAATGGGTGTGTGCGCTTTGAGAAGCGTACATGTGTAAGTGTAAAATCCAGTATGTTGTTGGATTAGCGGGTTAACCCATATAAGTGGATAAAACCCAACTAGAGGTGTCAGTTAGTGTTTCTCTTATAAGCCTCCATATATAAGGAGGGAAAGAGGTGGCTAGATCAAGGTTTTGAGAGAGTTTATGCCCAACCTTAAGAGGAGTTATGGTTCTTGGAAAGAATCTTGTAGGAGATGTGATAGGCTCTTGTGGTTCAGCTTTTTGTCATCCTTAGGTATTGTGTATGGCTAAGAAGTGGTCGTAAACATTCATATCAAATATCAATAGAGATCCAAATTCGTCTAATATTTCCCTCTTGTGCTATCATGTTGAAATATTGATTTGACTTGGTTTTTTGTGTTTGTCCTTCCCTTCTTAATCTTACTTTGTGCCAGGGGTATTTAAGTGATGAAGATATCTCTTGGAGACCATATCTCATTCATCTAGACACTTGTTATTTGCAAGTTCTTGTATTTGCCCGGTTTTTTGGCTCAAGAGAGGGTGATTTTGGGGTTTTGACCTTGAGGGAATTTTGGCTTGAGTTCGTGTTGTGATCTAATTTTCTATGATATGTGAGAACATATCTAAGGTCATCTAGATCATCAAATACTCACGAGCAAGAGCAAATCGAGATTTTCCTCTTTTGCTCGATTTTGATGCAATCTTCCTTCAAATGAAAAAAATGTCAGAACTTTAGCAACGATTTTTTTATCGTTGATTGGAATATATTCCTAACATCCTAGACAAGGTACATACCAAATTTCAAGAGATTTAAATCATTGGTTTGGTAGTTGTCTCAATTTGTGGTTTTAGCCCGGTTTTTGTGTAGCATAGCTTCAAGAACCAAAAGATTCTAATTTTCAAAAGTTCTTTCAAGAGCTTTAGTTAGAATAGGTTCCTAAGGTTGTGATCTTAGCTTGGTTCAAATTTCAAGTCATTTGGATCTTCCTTGTGAAAGTTGTGTGGTTTTTTATTTTACTCGGGGTGAATTTTTAGTGTTGATTTGAGAGAAAAATAGTACCACACCTTACATGATGGTAATACCACTTTGAGGTAATGTCCTATTTTTCTCAATTTTTCTTGAAAATCTCTTTGTGGGTGCTTAGCCTCTGATCTTCATAACTTATCATAGTTATTGGAGTGAAAGACTCTATAAATGTTGGAGGAAAAGATCTTGGAGAAACCGTTATCCGTGTGGCTCCTATTCAACTCCCTTCTAGTCGTCTTCTCAGTCCTACAATTATATGTATTTTTTATGTTGCTATGTTTTTGTATTAGTCCTTTGATTGGCTTCGTATGGCTCAATTGTTGGATTTAGGTTATTATTTGTAGCACATCTTATACTTGAGCTCTTCTTGTCATATCTCTTATATGTAGGTGTTGTTGCACGTTATCCTTCGCAACATCGTCCTCACATTGCTGCAGTGAGCGAGGAGGTAGCAATGGACATACTAGGCTACACCTCAATCACATAAGGTTTCGGTTCTGTTCTTTTCGGCTTCTAAAAATTATTTTTTGGTTTTTTTACATTAACTAACTTTTAAATATAGTATCTTTTTAAGATAGGGTCTACTAGTTAATTGTAGTACATACTGTACCGACTTCATTTATATTGGTAAAAATCACACGTGAGTTTCTGTTACTCCGTAATCTCTCGCACGAACAGCCAAAAAGCCACAAGCCACAGCCAAAAGCCACAAGCTGCAGCCAAAAAGAACATGCCCTTAATTATGCTCTCATTTCTTTTATATGTTCTTGTGGTGCCATTCTGAAGTAACCACATCATTAGATGATTTTGTAAATATATAATTGCCCTCAATCTCATTATATGATATGTTCCAAACACTTTAGCATCTTATTTCTTCTTTGGAAATTGGTGTTGTGCTATCAGGGGGTTTGTGGTCTTCGAGCCAAGCAATTCTCCCAAAGTTTTTTTTTCACAAAAAAATGTTTATTTTTGTTTGGCCAGGTACACTTATACGATATCCATTTTCTTAATTATACAGTATAATAGGATGAGATTTGAGATGACTACCATGTTATTCCGGTTGTAATTGTTGATCTCAGGAGGTCATATCTCCTCCGTAGGATATAAGAGTGCAAGCTAGGACTTCTAAAATCTTCCTTTGGACTAAAAAAATTCTTAATTCTGGACTGCATGCTACTAGTAACAAGCAGCTTAAAAGAGATTCCTTTACTTCTTTTTGGAACACTTGGGGATTTCTTGTCCTGCTCCAATCTGAATCAGATATAAGGATTGAAATTGCTATTGGTGTACTATCCACGGCTACTTCGTAGTGCTGTAGCTCGGATCTCACTTCTTTGCCTTGGAGAAGCGAAGGCACCTGTACTTCTCGCCGTTGACTGTAATCTCAAGGGCTCCATCTTGGTTATCCTGGTTTGAAGCAGTTCCCATGAGGACACTCTTTTCTTTCTCCAAGTTCTCCCTTTCCATTTTCAGCCTTGCCTCTTGCCGCGCAATTTCAGCCTGCGAAAGACCAAGTCGAGCATGTCATACTGCAGGTCCCAAAAGCAGTGTTAACAATGATGAGCTACAAAGCAATGATACGATTAGAAGGCAAAGTAATTATTTAAAATCAGAAGGTCCTTGAGTTCGTCTATGACAGCCTCCGAAGCATTTGATAGAGAAAATTAATGTTTATTTGACTACATACTACTTGGCATCTAACTGGAAACTACCATATTGATTTGATATTCTGTTTCCAGCATATAAGGATGCTACATAGTTTGAAGACCTCTACACTAAAGGCTTTTGTTTTCAATTTTCGTCAGGTCAGGCTATGATTTAGTTTTGGATTTTAGGTTCCGGATACACTTTTCTGGTGTGCCCACAAAGCAATTGCTCACGTAATCTGATTACAAGCAGCACAAGATGTCAGATTTTGCTCAGCAAACTATATTGAGGTATAAAATTGGAGAACCAGCAACTAAACAAGCAAGACGAATGATATCATCTTCAATAGTTTATAAGCAACTTAGGAAGATATACATCTTATTGCTGGCGCTTACCACACAAAAGAACAGATAAGAACAACCAAAACAAAAACATTTGGATTCAAAAATGGATCGCTCAATTATGTAATGAGGCTGTCTAGCCTAGATTTTTAGTTAAACGATTAACTTCTTTTATGCAATAAGTTCCTTGACTAAATTCATTTCCAAAACTGTCAGATTCACAAAGAAAGTCTTAACAACTATTAGGGGTGCATGGGTCTATGAGATTCTGTACCCAAAATGGGATCAGTGTAACCCTAGCAGGGGCCCTATTAATACTGTATTTCAATAGTATTAGCATGCTCCAAATTCATTTCTTTCTTTAGCAGGTACTTTAATCAATCAGCTGTGCAATTCCTAGACTACATAGCTAGATTTACTTCCAATCATAAACACTGGACAACATGTACCACTGTTAGATATACAAAGCCCACATCTTTTTTTCCAGAACACGCAAAGTTTTGCACGTCATTTCATTAATAGGAAAAGAAGATAAAAACCCAACAGAGGGTTTAACAACTCGGCGTGTATGATCTACTACATACAGAAGACAGAAAATGGGATAATTAAGGATTTGCCACTGTGAATAGATGCAATTGAGGATTTGCCCCTCTATATGTCCCTGACATGTGGTCCTAGGACCCACCTGTCAGTGACACATTGAGGACAAATCCTCAGTTGCATCCATGTGGGGTGGGAAAATCCTCAAATGCCCCAAAAAAATGACATGTCCTGCTTAAGAACTCAACGGATACTAGTCTGATATGTTCTATTCTAGTCACTTATGAGTTATGACCACTTGAGGATCAATGCTTCCAGTTCCAGGACATTTCTTACATTCTTATCTTCACCTGTCACCTTTCTATGGTTGCCTATATTCTCCACGGAACTGAAAGAGGCCAGCTTTATTCCCCCTGCTGCCTTCGTTACTACAGTGTAAAGCAAGGAGTAATTTCTTACAATGTACTTCTTCAGCATCACAAGAAACTGAAAGACATTGACACCAATTCATCGAGAAACACAGTGCAGGTGCAGGTTCGGTATCATCTCAATCACATTTCCAGCTAGAATTGCGACTGTATCAACAGTGAGATCATCGATTCATTTCCCAAGAAAAACATCGCGCTGCTACATTATCGGGATCTTTCCGTTCTTGATCACGGAACAGCTAATACTTTCAAGATGCTGACCAGGACGGTAGGGGAGGATGGGATTGAACCGAGAATTAATGGAGTCATGGATTGGGATTGGGGTACATTACCTCGCGGCGGGAGAGCTCGGCCTTCCACGCAGCCTCCCTCTCGGCGACCTCGCGCTCGCGCTCCTCGATGTAGCTCTGCATCTCGCGCTCCTTCATGATGCGGTCCTGGATGTCCGCGTCCAGCGCCTCCTTGAGCTCCTTCACGAACCTGTCCACCACCGCCTTTATCCGCACCGACATCTCGCCGCGCCTCACGAAGAACACCACCACTCCTCGTCGCACCTCTTTCTACCGGCGGCCTCCACGGACCATGGCTTCTAGGGCTTGCAGAAGAGGACGCCGGAATTCTCCAGGGCGCGTTTCTTGGTCTTGCTTGCTCTGTTTCGGCGTCTGCGTGGATGAGGTGGACGAGCGGGGTGGGGTGGGAGTGGTGGCCCAGTTGGCCTTTTTATGGCTGCGCATTTGCTCTTTTGCCTTTCTCTTTCTCCTTCTCTTTTCTCGCCTTCTTTACCCTTTGCTCCTTTTGACTAGCTATTCTTACTCTTCTTTCACTAAACTCTAGATGCGGTTCAGCGTCAGAGCTGCAAAGAAAACAAATTGTGTTGGCTTTGAAAAGAATGGCAGGTACCAAATCGTCCATTGCCGTGTGTAGTAGTAGCATGTTTCTGCACCTAGCCATGCCCATCACTGAACAGACAGGTCATTTTCGGCAGCCACTTTCATGAGAAGACGTAGACACGTTGTGTTAGTCACCAGTCGCCACTAGCCCTCATCGAGCCTTGCCAATGTGTGCCACCACCCCTACCAGTAGCCGCCACAGGAGCAAACTGCATCCTGGAAGTCGGTTCAGCTCCTGGAGACCTGGACTATACCATCTGAGCATGGGTGTGATAAGTCAACAGCAATGAACACATGGACCTGAGCATGGGTGTGATAAGTCAACAGCAATGAACACATGGACCTGTTTCCCCAGCTCAATCCAGCTTCGCCCAGGCTCTTCGTTTGCCCCTCGGTCTCTCATCGCCTTCCACGTCTTCTCAGCATCTGTCCACTGTCGCAAATCAGCGTGTATGTTTGACAGCAATATGTGGGCACCTTGGTCATCGAGCTCCAGTTTAAGGATCTCTCTTGCTGCAAATGCTGCAAGATTGGCGTTTTCGTGGATCCTGCAAGCCCCAAGAAGTGTCCTCCACGTTCATCTCACGGGTGAACTTCACAGCCTCATCGAGCTTCCCTGCCTGACCAAGGAGATCGACCATGCATTTGCAGTGTTATTTCCTATCGCAGATTAAAATTTTCTACCACGTAAATCAGAAAACCATACGAGTAAGAGATCATGGATCGTCACCATTAGACGCGCAGTACAGCGCAAATAAAGTTGAAGCAGCCGATTCAACAAAGAGCGTGTCAGTGTAGTGGTAGTAGTCGATCATCCTCCGGCCAACCTTTTCCTCCTCACGATCGTCCCGATCAGCGCCGTAATCGCAGCAACGTCTCTACT
The DNA here is from genome assembly GCA_036346245.1 of Bonia amplexicaulis. Classification (NCBI taxonomy): domain Eukaryota; kingdom Viridiplantae; phylum Streptophyta; class Magnoliopsida; order Poales; family Poaceae; genus Bonia; species Bonia amplexicaulis. The sequence continues at coordinate 1,977,799 of CM070756.1, read as the reverse complement.
GAGATCCACACGTCTAGGGATGAACAACCGTGCATCGGCGTGCTAGCACCAGCGCGCACGGTAAGAGTTATGAGAGATGGCGGCTAGAGTTTTGACGGGTGTGTTTCGGGATACCTTCCTCAACCCCCACACCTCTCCTTATATAGCCTGTAATCGGATCCTTATCCTATACGAATAGCGATTGTATCCCACTCGAAGATTATCATCCGAACCCTTATCATTCCAGCCCATTAAGTGTGTGACCATGTAAGTTCATATATATTTGGTCATGGGCTAAAAACTCATTTCTGACCCATAAGTTGGTAGTGGTCCCTAATAGGACATAACGACTAACAATCATATCTAATGATCATATCGGACGAACCTATATTATTTATGTACCGATCCCTTTGCCTCATGATATCAAATTGAACTCAAGAAGAGAAGCGTGTCATCTTATGATAGTTCGATTCTTCACTCGAACATGTAGTGGATTACTTAGTTGTGATTGACTCCTCAACCACATTCGGCATGGTCATGTACTTCCTTAATCCAACCACATCGAGGGGGTCAGAGATATCTCTCCTGTTATATAAGATGGGCAAATTCCATCTTGATTGCTCATATTCCTCCGTATGTGTCATAGTAAACTCGAAAATTATCTTTATGACTATCCAGTCACGGAATAGTGTTTGGTAATCCATAAGTAAACTATTATACATGTAGAAAACAATCACGATATCAAGTCTAAGGATTCTACATACACTATGTATGAGATCAACTGATGACACTTAAGAATATAAGAATTTTCCGCAGTGTCTCATGGTGGGTTAATCTAACATCATGTTCTCTAATATGTGTCCACATTATTGATTTGATATCTCATATCCATGATCAGTGAAATATGATCATCAATCAATACATGTGCTGATCTATAAATCATAATTGTCCTACATAATAATATAAGATCAAGAATAATTTAGAATAACATCAAAACATGAAAAAAGACGCTTGCAAGGGAGATGTTTGAATAAGGCTTTCATAGATGGTAAATGGCTCGAAGATGAGAGAGTTTATGGGTAGGGGTGGACATTTTTATATCGAAATCGAAATATTGAACCAAATTGAACTGAAAAAAATGAAAATTATGGTTTATTTGGTGTATGATATTTGGTGCAGTTTATATTTCATACTTTTCGGTTTTTTGTTTGGTTTTTAAGCCATGGAAACCGAATTAACCGAAATACCAAAATATTTTTTCCTTATGTGAATTTGTGGTAAACAAAGGCTATTTTCATTTAATTTTGTAGAAATTTTTTAATATCTCAAAAGGAAGAACATTAGTAGCTTCTAAAGATATTATTCACTAAAAAATAAATTCAGTATGATAACACTAGACTAAAGAATGTTATTATACGTTAAAACATTGTGCATATTTCGGTTAACCAAATTATTTTAGTTTATTTAATTCTGTTGTCAACTTTCAAAGATTGAAATATTTTTTTACCGAATAAACCGAACCGTATAAACCAAATAAATCGAATGTCCACCCCTATTTATGGTCCAGTGTGTGGATGCAATGTTGGTTCGTTCTTTTTAGCTTTTTATGACTTTTATTTTTGATTTTTTTAGCAATTATTATTTATTAAATTAATAAGCCGCAGACTAAGAATAGGTATGATAGAACCTGTGAATCTTTAGGATCTCAATGCAATTTTGTTGTCATGGCTTAAAAAAATGTTTTCAACTAACTATTATATCTAAACGTAGAAAAAAATATGAGTGATTTTAACAAAAGTTATATCCAGAAGTAATCCTCAAATTTCTCAAAAAATAATTGATCTAGAAAACTACCGCAATGCGAACATAAGCATATGCTCAGAGCTCATTTGAAAGGGAGCCCCTACTGCTCCGTATCCGTGTCTCGTTGGAAATGCATCCAACGTGATAGCAAGTTTCAATTTAGTCTTTCGTCCAAATTTCAGCAAGTTTCATGCACCCTGGGTCCAATTTCACCATGTGTCAGCGAATTTCAACACATTTTACAGCAGCAATTGTAGACTGCAGGTAAAAACATTTCGTAGGTTTGTTTGTATATCAGCAACTACAGACATACGCAGGTATACGAGAACAAACAGGTCGAACAGGCCGTTTGGTCGCAGAAAATAAGCAGAAAAAAATCGGTGCATTGCTGATACATCATACATAGGTTTATTCAGCAGTAACGCATCAAGAAGCAGTGGCCTGAAGTACGCAGAGGAACTGTCGATGCACTGTTACCAATTACTCTAAATCAATTTATTGGAAATGTACAAAGATCGTATTTGAAGTTTTGATTTCACCGCAGTAGCAGAAAGAAAAGCAGCTGCTTTGCCGAAACATGCTTCTGTGCTCCAACTGGGCGGCAAGGATTGTGCCATGGCGAGATAATATCAAATTTTCTTATAGCTCTGCCCTGGACTCCTCGTCGATGGTGTCGTGTTTGTGAGTGGCCAGTGCTCTGATGACGGACTCGTATATCCCAATTCCTTTGAGGTACTCATCTTTGCTCAGAAACTGCAAGATGTGAAAATGTTCACTCAGCAAAGCTGTTACAGATGGTACTTGTGAAGAACATTGGAATTTTCTTGTGTATAAACGAAATGTGGCATTGCCAATATGTTGCTATTTCAGTTGCCAGGTATTATATGTGCACGTTGATGTTTCTAGTTCTAAAGATATGCAATTCTAAATGGCAAACACTGCAGAGTATTTAGAGTAACTTGATGTTGATGACATTAATGTGTCAAATGGAGATCAGTGACACAAACCTCATTATGATCATGGAGCAATATTGGTGTGTTTGCCATAGGAGAAAAACCGAATGCTGGTAATCCAAGTTGCCGGTAGTAACGAGCATCAGTAGAGGCCGGAAATATCTCCGGCTTACCAAGTTTGCCACCAGCGCTCTTCACAGCTTCTTCAAACACAGGCCACCATGGGTTTGTGCTGTCAGCAGGTGTGATGGCTGGCTTCCCAAAGTTGTCAAGGACAGAGGTCCTCTGTTTAAACTGTTAAATATACACCCAGAAGATACATGATTAGAGACTTCTGTGAGCTTCAAGCAATGCAGGTCATACATTTGCACCATGAAATGTTTACTTGCAGGCTTGCAGCATTTAAAGGAAAAAGGAACTCAGCTAAGTGCTCCTTTGTTTCGCTCATCAAAATGCAACACTGACATTGATAGTACACACCCGTTGTTTAAATGATGTCTGCTCTTGGTGGATTTTCTGCAACGCATTATCTTTTACATCATCTGTAGTAGGTATGAACTAAATTGGAAATAATTCTGACCCACAAAAGTTCAGACTTTAGTGCACTAGATCAAAGATTCCTGAGTCACAATCTTAAACACACTATGTCATGTACAGCGGTATTGTTCACATGGCAGCCACCGATTTGATCAGATTAGTTTCCTAGAGATTGGTTAGGATAATCTATTTCCACATTTTAGAGATAAACTTCTTATGGGTCAAGTCATCTAATCTATATAAGAATAGGAGTGCATCTCATTTTATTAAGCAACGAACCAATAAAGATGAATTAATCTGGTCTCTTCCCCTAAAGGTTTTTCACCCTCATCTATAGTCTAAGATTCATCACATTTGGTATCAGAGCAGTCCATCATTTTCTACAACTTCTACTACCATGGCTCCTTTTGCCGATTCGTTGGCCACGATAAATGCTAATGCCAACAAGATGGCTACTAGTACCAACAATATCAACAAGAAGATGGTGACCATCTTCCTCAATATGCATGCCATCCTAGAGAAGATTACGGCAACAGTGGATACAACAGTGTTGTCCCTAGTGCCGACACCACTGCTGCCATCAAAGACGAAAAGGGTCACTGCCTCATGACCATTTTCTCCACGCCACCCACCGAGGCCATGCCGTTTGCGGTGCACATCACGGAGGGTGCCCCAGAGCAGGTTGCGACGTCGTCGTGTTCGTTCCAATGGTGTGGCACGCCACGATAGATAGCAATCTACAGTGGGGGCCTCCCCTGCTGTATTTTCTGCTCAAAAAAACGATAGATAGCAATCTTTTACTACCCCATGTCGTTTTCATTTTTCCAAGGGCACCAAGCTACAAAGGCTGCCCATTGTCCTCGTCAATCATCGCCGAAGTTCCCTGGTTCTCTCGTGAAACGTTGTGTTGACATCATGTCCTCTCGTCGACGTAGGGTCTCCTAAGGCTGCAGCTGTAGCCACCGCCCTACAACTAGAGGACAAGTTGCTCAACGAGAAGGGGAGAAGCTGTCATGTGCAGCGGTACTGTTCACGTGAACAATGGCAACACGGTTACTGTTCACATGGCAGCTACTGATTTGGTCGGATTAGTTTCCTAGAGATAAGATTAGATTGGTTAGGATAATCTATTTCCATAATATTAGAGAAAAGTTCCTTATGGTCAAGTCATCTAATCTATATAAGGATGAGAGTTATCTCATTTTATTAAGCATGAAACTAATAAAAGATGAATTAATCTAGTTTCTCCCCCAAAGGTTCTTCACCCTCATCTCTAGTCTAATATCTCGTCCTACCAAGTCAACGCCGCCCGGCCTTCCTCCCGGCGGTGTTTACCCCAATGAAATAGAAAGTCAAAAGAAACACCTCCAACCAAAGCACACAGTAGAAACTAGTACTGACAAGCTAACGTAGCAAACCTCAATAATTACCCCCAACCCTTCAATTGAATGATGAGTTATGAAAAATTACACCTTTCAATACTGCTTATCCCAACTTGTTTAGGACAAAAGGCTTTGTTGCTGTTGTTGTTATTTCAATTATTCTAAAAAGCTTGTTGCCTTAATTTTGTGATAGTTACTTGTCCATAATACAAATAGAAGATAACTTAAAGATTTACAACCCAGAAAAAGTATGTAAAGTTAACTTTTTTGTCAGATGGGTTATCCCCCATGACAAAGAGCAAAAATTAACAAACATCACATACAGTCGCACACACTCTAAAACAAAGATGATAATATGTTTATATATATGGAATCAGTATTTGGCCTATCAAGAACATCATACCTCAAAGGTCAAGTTGCGTGAAGAGGGTGCCCATTCTTCAACAAGACGCCTCTCCAGTGCTTCAGTATAAGTGCCAGGAGGGATTCGGATGTCAAGACCTACCTCTGCTTCAGATGGTTGTAGATTCATGACAAAACCCTGAAAGAAGAGTCACGATAAACTGATTGATTGGAACCATCAAAACATGATGCTGAAATATAAAGGTGTATTTCTAAATTAACAAAAAAAAACTTTGACAGATAATATTACTGACCAACACCACCTAGGAAGAAAACAAACCTTAGTAGTTGAATTATGATGCTGATGAAGATAACAGACCACATCCCAATTCCTAGCGTATGGTCCTCTTTTTTAGCAGGTTGATTATTCCTTTATTGGTTATCTTTTTAGCAGGTTGATTATTCCTTTATTGGTTATCTCATCTATAGGTAGAAACTGAACTTGTGGTACACCAAAGCTTGTACGCGTCAAAAACTAAAGAAAATCATTGAAAAACAGACATTGAGTAGAGAATAAAGAATTACTAGTCAAAGTGACTAATTGATCAATTCTAACGAATACCAAATATGAAACATATCGATCCTGTCACCTGGAAAACAAAAGGTAAAGAATGTGATAGGCTAATCATGAACAAGACATCACATTAGCAAATGAGCGAGGGCTCAGGTATTGGAGCTACTAATATTTTTTAATGGGATCTAGTAAAGTATCCAGCTACAATTCCTAGAACTACAACTTAGCACATCAGTAACAGGAAACATGAATCAACTAACCGTTGGTGTCGGTGTGCCAGCCTTCAGGTATGCAAAATTCACAGATACAACATCCCCTTCAGGTTTCTCTCCGGACTTAACCAAATCAAACTGAGATGTCCTAAACCTCCGAATTGCCTCCACACTCTTCATCAAATTCTCCATTGCACTACCATCATACAGCTTTGCACCATGCCCTGGTGCTCCCTTTGCTTTAATAGTAAGCCACCAAGGGCTACGCTCCCCGTAGAATACCCGGTACTCCTCCCCAGGAGATGCAAGCCCCTCATCAAGAACCAAGCCCACATTCATTTCGTTGAATTCCTTTGATGCAACAAATGCCTCAACACCCTCATGTCCACCAATCTCCTCATCAGGAACAAATGTTATATAGATGTTCCGGTCTGGGACAAAGCCAGCACTACGAAGATGGCGGATGGCTTCAAGGTACTGCATCCCCACACACTTCATGTCCTACATTCATGAACCGCGCAAAACATAGAGGATGTCTTAGATGAGATAAACATTAGAGCTTCAGCTTCCGGCTTTTTCTGCCTTTTTGGTTTTTTTGGCTTTTTTGTATTCCTCCTTTTCCTTTATTTCTTTGCATTGTCTATGATGATATAATATTTTTTAAAATTTTTAATTTTAATTATGCTGAAAAACTATCAAGTGCTACAGTGAAAAAAGTCACTACAGTGAAAAAAGGTAGAAGCTCAGGCTTGAAAGCCCAAATGAGCACCAACTAAAAGTGGTAGTTTTTTTACACAGGCTTTGAGCAATTTCACCCAAAAAAAACAACTGCCTTGGAAGGCTACCCGAAAGGATCATGCATGTAGAGCAACAAAGATCAACTAAAATGTAGCTAAATACTAGATAAAAGAGGTAAAAATAATAACTTTAAGCTGTTTTATTTAGAAAAAAAACGAACTTTGAGAACTGGGAAGAGATGTACAAGGGAAATGCATATATAACCTTATTGGTTTTCAGATATACCAGATATTAAAGGTTGCATCTTAATGACCTAAGTGCACAAATTTGTGCAATTTCGCACTTCGATAGACATGGAGATTAGGGCACAAGCGGTATAGATCTCGACAACTACAAAAATGATATATGAAACTAGTTACAACAGCATCCATATAGCGACAATAGAAAACATCTGTGATCAAACTCACTGATAAAAATCACTTATTTTGCCAGATGACAGACCAAGAATCATGCCTCTAAATATTTCATAGATTACTCGGCCAAGTAAAATCCTAGCTTAACCGCGGATCAAACAAACTCGTTGAGGAAAAAAACTAAAGTTGGTGTTTACACGAAACAAGTGAAAGCCTAGGTTAAAAGCAATCTTGGCAATAAGAAGTTCGTCTTGCCTGGGAGCCGCGCGCGTAGATGCGACCGGATGCCTCCTCGAGGGCGGCGGAGAAGGGCGGGTGCTCCCACTTGAGCGGCTCCGACGGCACAACGTCGGTGTGGGAGTTGAAAAGTATAGAAGGGAGCGACGGCTGCCGCCCGGGCCACCGAAGCAGCAGCAGGGGCTTGCCGGCGGCGAGCTCCAGCGTGCGCGCCTCGAGTCCGGCGGCGGCGGCCTGGTCCAGGAGGAAGGCCACGGCCGCGGCGTAGTCCGGCGCCGGCTGCGCCGTGTCGATGCGGAGGTACTCCTGGAAACGGGAGATCACCTCCGCGTCCGACGACGGCGAAGCGGCCGCGGTGGCGGAGACGACGAGGAGGAGGAGCGCGAGGAGAAGCTTGGTGGCTCCGGCCATCGGAGACGTCCGCGTCGAGTTATTGCCTCCCATGACGAGAAGAGAAGGGGAGTCGTAGAGAAGTGGTGTAGGGGGAGCGGCGGAGAGGGGTGGTGGTGGTGGCGACTGGTGACGGGCTAACAGCCGGAACGGGAGTAAACTAGCACGGGGTAATCGACAAGTGACGTGGCACAATTTGTTGTTTTGCAAAATAAAATTCTTGCTTGCGAATCGAGATGCGTGCGTGCTACCTTTGAATACGTGCGGAACCCGATCAAAATGACTATAGTTTACTATTCCTCCGTACATTCACGATAACATATATAATTTTTAAATAATATTATGTTAAATAGTAATATGTTTAATAATTTTTAGTATTAATATTTTAATATAATCGATAACAGTATATGATAATAGAGAAATAGTGATCCAAATGCTTACTAAAATAAAGAAACCTGATAATAATATTAGTTAGCTATAGCAAATTAAATAAACTAAGAGCAAAATTACAGAAAAAAATGATTAGCATTGGTAAAACACATCATCTAATCTCAGTGGCCTATAAAAAGAGAATAAAATTAGTTAAAGTTTTTGAGTAAAAAGTAGTAGAATGATCAAATATAAATTATACATTATCTTTTAGTATTTACATTTTTTAAGTTTATAAAATGATGTACCACAATATTATTGATAATTTTCTTCGATTCTTGTTTCTCCATATAGCAAATAAATCTATCATCATAGAATTATTATCAATTAATTGAAAATGTCAATTAGATAATTATACATACAACAGTTCAATAATAATATAATAGAAAAATACATCTAGAATCTTACTTACTTGATATTGTGGTCAAATACTACAATTTTACCTCTGGTTTGCAACGAGTTAGGCCGGTATTCTAAAATTTAAATTCAAACCCTAAGTCTTAACCCTACAATTCGACAAAATCAATCAATAATCATCACATTAAAACCCCAACTCAAAAATTTAGGCTCTGTTCTTGAAAAACAAATTGAAAGAATCGAGAAAATTTTAGAGCAAAATACATATTGATCAGGTGGGCTTAAGTTTTCTTCGTCGATAAGTGACACGAGGCAACAAGGACTAGACAGTGTCACGGTGAGATTGCAGCGAGGGCGCCCAATAGTACCGATTTCTCCTGTTCTCCAGCGACCGATCGCTACCTGGTTGGATGCGGCTGTGTGGCGAGGATGGTGTATATCTCTTGAGCAACCGTGTGAGACGAACATGTGTCATGGGCTGCTACAAGGTGACACACTTTGGGATCGATCAAATGTACACCGTTGCTTATTGCGGTCCTCCCTGTTGGGCTGGCTCAACCTGCTTCAATTACCTCATGTGCTAAGGGACAGTGGAGACTCATCGTGGACTGCTGCTAGCTATTGAGATTTTGGACTACTAGTGTTTTCTTCATTGGGTTTCAAGAAAGGGACCGAATGCACCGAGTTTAGACTGGAGCTTCATGCATAATATGGAGATGGTGATCTTGTTAGAAACACGTTGGACCCGATGTCCTGTGACACCGGATAGACCAATGGTAGGTATCTGAAAATTATAGAGGTCTTTCAAACGAAAAAACAAAGGTTTCGGAAATTTGTTTGATCACTTAAAACATCGGGGTTTTTTTTACAAGGCAGGAGATGAGATTCATGCTATTCAACTATGAAATATCACGCCCATGTAAACTTAGTTTTCTCAGAAGTGCCCACCGTCCACGGTTGGTCCAGCTTTGCTCGATCGAGCCAGTGCACGGGCCGTTTTCCCGGAATCGGCACGGTGCATCTGGGCTGCGCACCGTCGGCCGCATTACACGCGGAGCACAAACGGACGCACCGCACGGTGCGAAAAGCAAAAACCGAATCCCCGAACCGGAGCGGAGGAAGCGCGAAAAAGAGGGAGGGAAGGAACTGCCACGGCGAGCAAGGGCTGCTCTAATCGGCAGAAAGTTTTAGCTTACAATTATGGTTTTTAGTTTAAAATTAAAATTATACTGTAACGACATTAAAATTTTTAAGTCATTTAATTAAAAAAATAAAGAAAAAATAAAATAAAAACACCATTAGGAAAATAGGGGAAAAAAATAAATGCAAAAAAGCCGAATTAGAAACCGATGTATTTCAAGTGACTTCTAGCTTAAATGAGTTAGAAGCTAAGGCCACGCTCGTTTCGGTGATAGCTTCTACTTTTAATTTACTATTCCTTAATTTCATCCTTTTCTGGTTTTTAGGCCTTTTTGCCCTTTTTTGTATTTCTTTGTATTGTCCGTGATGGACTAACATATTTTTTCTATTTTAAAAATTTTAAATTTAATTACGTCAAATAAACTATCTCAATTATAGTAAAAAATAAGTCAGTTACAATAAAAAATTATAATTTATCGTCAAAGTAAATATCTGCTAGAAAAGCTAAAAGTTAGAACCGTTTGAGTTTGAAGCGGACCGAAATCTCTGGGCACAGTGGAGGAACAGCAGAAACAAGAACGGTGCAGCGTGCGGGCGGGTGGGATCATTGGCGGAGACGTGCAGTGCGTCCAGCCTTTCCACGTAAAACAAACCAGGAAACAGAGGGCTGCCTCGTTGGAACCACTTCGCTCACTGGCTGCCTTGTTGTGCGTGTGCCTTCCATCCCCACCGAACAAAGCCTGCGGCTACGCACACGCGAGCTTTGCACCAGCGCCGTGCTCGTGTTCCACTGACATGTGGGTCTGCTCGTTTATATATCGTTGTTTCACGCGAGCGAGAGGGCAGTTGCGGGGAGCGAGCCCCACTTGTCATTGTCCTTTCCACCGGACTCAGTTGCGGGGAGCGTTTCTGGCGCTGCCGAGCCCTTAAAAAAATGGCTGGGTAACGTTTTAAGCTGTACGATATTTTAAGATATTATCTATAAATTAATTATAGAAAATCTTATTCTGAATTTAGTTATATCGATTAAAATTGCATGTAATTATTTTTCTCTATATACTGTCTCTCACAAATAGTTAGAATTTAAAAATTATAAACAAAAGTCACCGTATAAAAGAACCCATTCATTTCCACGCTGAGAGAATCCCAATGCGGCTCCTGTCTCTCGTCACCACGCCCACCTCCTCCCTTCTATTTCCCAAAATCTCCCGTCTTTGATTCAAAATCAATCTCTGTCGCGCACATAAACAACGCGAAGAGCCGTCTGTGCTTCGTCTCCTTGTCCCCCCGATAAACCCCAAGAAAGCAGACCCATGACGTCGGACGATGCAGCCGCGGCGGTGGCCGCCGGAGGAGGCCGGGCCCAGAAGAGCAGAGACATGAGGCTGACCATACAGGAGGCCGCCAAGAAGCTGTCCCTGTGGCACAGCGCCACGTTCCGCCCCATCCTCACCCACGACGACCTCGAGCCCATCCTCGCCGCGGTCGGCTTCGTCGCGCTGCCGCCGCCGGAGACGCCCACGGATCAGGAGGGGGCGACGGTGGTGTGGAGGGAGTACGCGTTCCTGGGCGTCGGCGCCGGCACCGGCAATGCGGTGGCGGGGTGCGTGGGCCCACGGCCCCGCCTGCCGTACCCGCGCATGGACGCGCTGCACCTCCGCACGTATCAGGCGTTCCTCGCCGCCGTCGAGGTCTACCTCGGCGCCCTCCGCGTGCCCAACCTCTTCCACGTCAGGTTCGTTCGTTCGTTCGTTGTACATTGTTGCTTCTTCAGGGGTCCTGCCATAAAATCTGGATAAAATCTGTTGTTCTCACGAGAATCCCGTAAAATCCATGCGTTCAAAATTCCGAACTTTGCGCGCCCTGTGCAACCTAAAATGGGTTTTACGTAATCGGCGGAAACGTTTAGTGTTTGATTTTTTTTTAACCGGTAAGGGGACGGGAAAGATTAGGAAAACGCTAATCATGTTACGTTTGGCTCCGACGCTTTTTGGTTAGCTAGCTTGTTGGCGCAGTGGTCGCCGTCTGGCTGGCGTTTGCCAAAATTGACTAGCCGGGGTGTTCATTTTAGCTGTGTTAAATAGTTTTTTGCTGGAGATAAATATTAGTTACTAACAAAAGAACGGGATAAACAGTAGAAAAATAAGAGAATAATATGTATATAAGATATGAGTGAGATGAGTGATACGTTATTAACTCTCTATCTTATCTTCAGAGTGAGGCGGAAAGTGAGAAGAGTGAAGAATCTATTTTGAAAAAATAGATATTTATATTAATTTCTGATTTTTTCAAATGAAAATTTAAAGTAAAAATCAAAACCACTACTTAGTTTAAGCTGTGGTTAGATGTTGTCTGGTTTGTCACATCGAACCTGCTGGCTCGATCTTACCCACGGAGATCGATTCCGGTGTCCCACCAGTACTCCGCGCAGTTTTTTTAGACTAAAGGTAAATTTTATGGGATTTGCTAGTGTTTGGATGTACCATCCATCCGAATGTTAGTTTTGTACTCCGCGCTGTTTGGATCTTACCCACGGAGATTGAAGCAGGTTGCAAACTCACAGGGAAAGCTACACGCAGGTAGCACAGACACCAATCTAAACCCCTACACAGCAACGAAACGAAAACAGAGTGCACCCATCATACTCCGCGTTGTTTTACAAAGCCTGATTATTATCGAGGGTAGATACTGCATGATGACTGGCATGTTACAGTCATGTTTTTAGTGTTGAAGTATAAGTGAATTGTCTATATTTTCTCATCAGTTTAAGCTTTTGGGTGAATTAGTTGGTGCATATAACTTAATATGGTATCAGAGCCAAGAGGTCTCGAGTTCAAGACCTGACTGATACAATTAAAAAAAATTAATTGTAGTCCACTTCTATTCCACGTATTAGGCCTAAGAGAGCCTACACATGAGGGGGAGTGTTGAAATATAAGTGAATTGTCCATATTTCCTCATCAGCTTAAGCTTTTGGGTAAACTGATTGGTGCATGTAACTTAATACTTAGCAGATGATAGTGGCTTTGTTGGTGTCCTGTTAACCAGCCCAAAGTCATGACAAATACCAATCATGTAAAGGGGGAAAAACCTAAGGACGTGTGAGTTTGCAGGTACAGTTGGTGAAATCATTCAGAAAAAGATCATTCAGACTTGTTTGAAGAAAAATCATTCAGAGAATTTGATGAAGGCATGTTGTTGTGTGGACATGGAACTAGAACTTGTTGGTATCTTTTCTTTTGGGGTTTTTGATTTGGTTTGAGTGAGAAGAAGAGAGGGAGAGAGGATTAGGGTACCGTCCGAAGTAGAGGACGTAGAGTTGGCCATCGCGGTGCGTCGGCAGCGATCTGCGCTAGGGCAGCGACGGTCGGTGGAGAGGATCGGCGGCGACTTCCAGGCGGCGGCGACTCCCGGAGGTAGAGGCGGCCGCTGGTGGAGTTGTTCCCGTCGCTGGAGCGCCCCCTCAGATCGGATCTAGGGATTTGTTGGTGGGGAAGGTGGTGGCACGGTGAACCTCGTCGTGCGTGCCACCCCGGCCCCCCTCTGCTTTTATATGGCGCGGCGACAGGGCCCACCAAATTTATTGGGTGGGCGCCCGATCGTAGCGCCATCAAGGAGGGTTGGGATTTGGCCGTTGGGCCAAATCCCTAAGATCATTCTAACATTCTCCCCTTTGATCTCACTCTATACTTTTATCTTTAATTACTTTTGCCTTTACACATTCCATCACAGATTAGTGCATAGAACATGTCTCATCGTCACGGTCAATCGCCGATAGATTCAACAGCTACAATACACCTCTCTGTTCTGAAATAGTTACTTTAATCTTTTGGGCCATCTTTTAGTCCAGGAATCATAGGCTTTCCCTTAAACCCATGCCGGCTATATGTTCTCTGAACACATTGGGTGGTAAGCCTTTAGTAAGCGGATCCGCTAACATCTTTGTGTACTTATATGCTCAAGACTTATAATTTGATCTCGAACTTTATCTTTCACAACATAATACTTTATGTCAATGTGTTTGGCAGCACCACTTGACTTATTGTTGTGGGCATACATTATGCGGGTTCATTATCGCAAGACAACTTAAGTGGTCTATTGATGTCGTCAACCACTTTTAAACCGGTATGAACTTCTTAAGCCAGTTCACCTGCCCCGTAGCCTCATAACATGCTACAAACTCGGCATACATTGTGGACGATGTAGTGACGGTTTGCTTTGAGCTTTTCCACGATATAGCTCCTCCGCGAGAGTGAATACATATCCGGATGTAGACTTTCTATCATCTCCGCAAAATCGAATCAGATACCCCACTATATGGAGTGAATCGATCTTCAGTATGTCATCATGAGGCCTTTTGTTCCTTGCAAATAACGCAAGACTTTCTTTATCAATTTGCAATGTTCTATTCGTGATTGCTCGAATCGCCAAGTAACCCAGTAACAAATGATAAGTCGTATGTGCATACTTGAGCATCTTGTAAGCTTCCGACGGTGAAGCATATGGAACCGCTTTCATTTGATCGATCTCATATCGGTTCCGGGCATTGAAAATCCCCATATCGTCGCCCTTGACTATAGGTGCGGTGAAAGACTACATTTATGCATACCAAATTTCTTTAAGACTTTCTATGTATGCCTTTGTGACAGTCCCAATGTCCCTTGTTTCTATCCGGTGAATTTCGAGCCCTAGAACGAACGAAGCTTCACCAAGATCTTTCATATCAAAGTTTGAGGACAAAACTTCTTTGTCTCCGAAGAGAGACTAACATCACTACTAGCTAGTAGGATATCATCCACATACAGGATTAGGAAGATAAACTTCCCATCTTTAAACTTTGCATAAACACAGTTGTCCTCTACATTTTCTTTAAACCCAAACTTTCTTATTGTACTATCAAACTTCAAATATCACTGTCTTGAAGCTTGTTTTAACTCATAAATCGATTTCTTTAGGCGGCATCCCATTCTTTCATTTCCTTCCACAACAAAACCTTTCGGTTGTGCCATGTAAACATTTTCCTCCAAATCCCCATTAAGAAATGCCGTCTTTACATCCATCTGATGTAACTCTAAATCATAATGTGCTACTAATGCCATTATGATTCTGAAGGAATCTTTACATGAGACTGGAGAAAAGGTCTCATTGTAATCAATCCCTTCTCTTTGCGTAAAGCCTTTTGCCACAAGTCGCGCTTTGTATCTTTCTACATTCCCTTGGGAGTCAAGCTTTGTCTTGTAGACCCATTTACAGCCTACTGTTTTGGCTCCTTTAGGAATAATTTCCAAGTCCCAGACTTTATTAACCTTCATGGACCTCATTTCCTCTTCCATGGCCTCAAGCCATTTTGAGGAATTTTCGCTTCTCATGGCTTCTTCAAATGAGGTGGGATCATCCTCCATTTGAAATTCCTCTGTATGATAAATCTGATAATCATCAGAAATAGCTGATCTTCTTACTCTTTGAGACCTCCTCGGGGCCTCCTCATTTGGTACATCTTCTGTTTGAGGCTGCTGTTGCTCCCCCTCATCTGTGGCAATTGGTTCTATAGGATCCTGAAGAACATGTTCTTCATTCTCATTCATTGTTGCCACAGGAGGAACAATAACAGTCGGCACCACGGTGTCTTGTATTGTCGGTGCGGGTGCGGTGAGTAGTGCGAAGAATGGTTCTTGAATCATCGAGTGGGCGCACGCCCGCTTCTCTTCAAGGTCAATCTCTCGAGCTACCATGCTCCCCCTCATCATCTCATCCTCTAAGAAGACAGCGTGTCTCGTTTCTACAAACTTTGTATATCTGTCTGGACAGTAGAAACGAAAATCTTTTGACTTTTCAGGATAGCCAATGAAATGGCAACTTACTGTTTTGGAATCAAGCTTCCCAAGGTTTGGGTTAAATACTTTAGCCTCAGCAGGACTCCCCCGCACACGTAAGTGGTTTAGTGAGGGAACTCTTCCTGTCCACATCTCGTACGGTGTTTTAGGCACCGACTTACTAGGCACTCTGTTGAGAATATGAATGACGGTTTTCAACGCCTCCATCCATAAACTCAACGGCAGTGTGGAGTAGCTCATCATGCTTCGCACCATATCCATCGAGTACGGTTGCGTCTTTCGCCTACTCCATTTTGCCGAGGTTCGCCGGTGTAGAATATGGGCCACTATGCCATTTTCCGTAAAACCTTGCAAAGGTCCGTGAACTTGTCCATATGGGGTATGTCGACCGTAGTACTCCCCACCACGATCAGATCGGACTATCTTAATCTTTAAATCGTGTTGGTTTTCAACTTCAGCCTTAAATATCTTGAATTTATCCAAGGCTTCATTTCTTTCTTTGATTGGATAAATATATCCATAACGGGAGTAATCATCCGTGAATGTTATGAACGAGTCATATCCATCCACACTTTTCACAGGAAAAGGACCACACATATCTGTGTGAATAATTTGTAAAACTCCTGTGCTTTTTTTGGCGTCTTTCTTAATTTTCTTTACATATTTTTTCCTTTAATGCATTCTCTGCATTGTTCTAAATCTGAGAACTCTAATAGAGGAAGAATATCATTGTTCAAATGAATAAGGAACTAATCCTTGAGAGCCAAATCCATTGGTTTAAGTTTGGATGCCAAGTTACTCATCCTTAGTATGTGCTCTCTTATGCCACTGCCACCACCATAGTACCTTTCTGTCACAAGCTGCTTAATCAGCTGTGTAGCATAAGTCTTTGAAGAGCCAGTAAACTGACTTTTTATTTTATCAAGGTACTCCGTGACAGTGTCACACTCTGAGATTGAGCCCACAATTGCAGGCTCAATCGTGTTCTTTATCACAGCCAAACATTTCTTGTTGGCAGTGACCCACTTTTTATGATCAAGATCATATGACATCTTTATGGGAGCAAAGTCCCTCTCGTCAGTCCGCCAAGCAAGATCGACCTCATTTTCATCCTCACCGGTGCCACAGTGCTCGTGGGACACGGTGTGGTGACTACCCATCCACCTCGCCTAGGATGAATGCAAGGTCAATCTTTTTCTTCTATTCACCATAGTTGTCTCCTTTGAGAACAGGGATATCTCTGATGTAGCCCATCAAAGAATATCCTCCTGAAAACACAATTCATATATAGTGAGAACATTTATAACAACAATAATAACAACAACTGCATGCCTTGTTTTCAACGTTGGTTAAAATTAAAACATACAGTTATTTACACATTAAATCTACATCATCATGGGCGTAAATAGAAATAATGCATAAAATCATCAATTAAAATTATAATATTTTTAACAGCAAAATTATATGCCTTATTTTAACGTTGGTCAAAAATACGACATACAATTTTATTTATACATTAAATCTACATCACCGTTGGGCAGAAATAGAAATAATGCATAAAATCTTCAATTAAAAATTATAATAATGTTATTATCAACGTTGGTCAGAAAATAACAATATCATAATTAACTAGAAATTTTATCTATTTTTCCAAAAATTAAATTCTCCCGTTGGTTTGAATTTAATAATGAAAATTAATCAACATTAACTGTTGCAGTGGAAACTGTAATTATTCTAAAAAAAATCATTTTTCAGAAGCATTAGTACTGTACTCATCAATCTCTGGAAAAATTAACACGTTGGTGTGAAAATTTCCAGAAAAATAAAATCAAATTTCATTCAAATTCACTTAATAAAGCTTCTGAAAAACAATAAAATTCATTTTTCGGGGTTACTGTTCAAAACGGCCATTCGGCCCATTCTTTCACACGGCCCACGGGTGGCCAGCCCGCCCGAAACGCGCAGCCCATTAAAAAAAATGACCGTCGGATCCCATCCGACGGTCCAGCGTGCGCGGATGCGAGATAAAAGGGTAAAAAACCCTAACCCTAAACATTTTTCCCGCAATCCCCACCGAAAACGCAAGACGCAACAGCGGCACAAGACGCTGCAGAGTGGCGGCGGCGGCCAGCGCCGGACGGGCGGCGGCGGCGGGCGCGCACGGCTCGCCGGGAGGCGGCGGCGCGCCGCGAGGAGCGGCGCGCGCAGCGGGGCCAGCGGGCGGGAGCGACGGCGACCCGCTGAAGCATGCGGCAGCAGCGGCTCGAGGTGGCGGCGGTGGTGGGCGGCGGCGACGACGACGCAGACGGCCCCGGCCAGACGGCGGCGGCGGCTCCTAACAGATCTGCTGACGGCCCGAACCAAGAAGAGGGCGGGAACGGCGACGCAGCGGCGGCCCCTCGGCGACGCAGAAGCCCGATCCCTCCCTCTTACCTTTTCTTTTCTTTTCCCTGCTCTGATACCATTGTTGGTATCTTTTCTTTTGGGGTTCTTGATTTGGTTTGAGTGAGAAGAAGATAGGGAGAGAGGATTAGGGTACCGTCCGAAGTAGAGGAGGTAGAGTTGGCCATCGCGGTGCGTCGGCGGCGATCTACGCTAGGGCAGCGACGGTCGGTGGAGAGGATCGGCGGCGACTTCCAGGCGGCGGCGACTCCCGGAGGTAGAGGCGGCCGCTGGTGGAGTTGTTCCGTCATTGGAGCGCCTCGATCGGATCTAGGGATTTGTTGGTAGGGAAGGTGGTTGTTGGTGGGGAAGGTGGTGGCACGGTGAACCTCGTCGTGCGTGCCACCCCGGCCCCCACCTCTGTTTTATATGGCGCTGGCGACAGGGGCCCACCACCTATTAATGGGCGCCCGATCGGACGCGGTCAAGGAGAGGGGTTGGGATTTGGCTGTTGAGATCATTATAACAGAACTATCGTAGCCTTCACTTGCGGTTCAACCTTCCTTATGGTCTTTTGCGAGGCCCAGCTCAGCCATGAGAAAGAAAGTCCAACCCAAACAATGACGCATTGTCGCATGAAATGCGTCGATCTATTAAGCTCTCCTCTTTCACGTTCTGAAACTCCCATCACATATATAGGTACATACATTTGGATTTGGTTGTAGAAAACTTTTCAGGTGATCCATAGTTGATACCATAGTTAAACAGTTACTGTAATTTCCAACGAATGCTGGTACCATTGATGCTTCGATTTCCTTTTCTGTTTTTTTACAATGAAGCTACCTATCTGGGAAAAAAAATATATGATTCTTGCATTTCTTTTCCCCTTCTCTTCAGATGCATGCCGGTGACTGCACCGCATGACCGACTGTTCGACGAAGTCTTCCGGGCGATGAAAAACGACCAGGACGGCATCATCGTCTACCGGGACGGCACTCTAGACGACGCCACCTTCACGCTCTGCAGCGAGCACACCCCCATGGAGGACGTCGGGTACCATGTGATCCCCGGCAACACCTGCAGCGACCTCGGCTACCTCAGGCTCGGCAAGATCGACGGCAACTGCGACGAGGAGACATGCAAACGCTATCCTGACTACATCGACGTCGTCCGACTCAAGGATCTCTTCCCTAACCCTTGCAGAAAGTTGTCAGTCTAAGTGAGATCTTGAAGAAGAACAGTAACCAAAGAGATGAGGATAGACAGCTAGCCAGTGGCTTGTTAGTGAGGCTTGAGGTGCATGATTGTGGTGGCTATTATGTTGGGCCGTTTATTTATTCGTTCTTGCTTCTCCAAGTTTTGTATAATCTGTTGCACGTGTGCATGTGCAGTAAGTTTTGTCAGCATAAAAGGTTTGGACAAATGTTTGTCGCCGGATTTTAGATTAATAATGTCAAGAAAAAAATTTGCTAGTGGTTGCCATTTTGGCATTCACCAATATCTTGCCGTTCTTCTGAAACGTCTGTGGTCATTATGGTTGTTAAGTTTGTGATCTGAATCCTATTTAGTTTGGTTTCATTTCTATCATGGAGTTCTATTTTTACTTGAAGTTTTTTTTGTAAACACTATAAATATAGTCATGTAGACAATAGGGAAGGAAAGAGCACCATTGTAAATATCTTCTTATATAGTGAGCTCACATTCGTGCGTCTGTAGTTTTTTTCCAAAAGGATTTTCTACGTTAAATCTGTGTCTCGTACTCCCTTGATCATCTATTTTTACCATGTGTTTTTATAACAAATGGTATCAGAACTATAGATTAGAGATCCAAGCTGCTACGCCGGGAGGAGCAATGTTGACTCCTAGGGTGGCCATTGCGTGGCAACGCACAGTATCAATATTAGCCAACATCATCGTCCAAGTCGCCCGACGCCATGCCTTGGCGCTGTACTGCACCATTTTCATCGACGATCTTCTGTCCCAGTCGATCACCATCTTCCATCAAGAAGTTATATCATCAACTTTGCATGTTTTTTATTAGATGTAGAGTTCGTTACAATTCAGGTCATTTGTGTTTTTTATTCTAAGATTGTTTGGATAGCGCATAGGAAAAAAGGGGTGAGATGGAAGTTGGAATCATGTGTCACTTGCCAATCTCCACAACAATAGATCCACTCAATGTCGGGTCACTATTTTCGCACTGACCAGTGGATTCCCGATGGTGGTTAAATGGTCAGGCAGAAGCTAGAATGAAAATAGTAGTGAAATGACCTTGTTATTCTT
Source organism: Bonia amplexicaulis (assembly GCA_036346245.1). Lineage (NCBI taxonomy): Eukaryota > Viridiplantae > Streptophyta > Magnoliopsida > Poales > Poaceae > Bonia > Bonia amplexicaulis. The sequence continues at coordinate 1,957,814 of CM070756.1, read as the reverse complement.
AGCTCAGTCACACGCTATCATGTTACGTCTCTATAGCTTGACATTATGAATTTGAGATATCTTATGGGTAAATTCGGGCAACTTTACAGAGTATAATAAATAATATTTGAATATACTGTGCTCCTGATCAGTGGAGCTGTGTTTCATAGGTGATTCCTATAACAATACATAAGTAGAATTCAGATGATTTTATGTGGAAATTGCATATGAGAAAAATCCCTTACTAATTAAGTAATATTTTGTTATTTTAAGTGTAAAGTTTTTTACCAATAAACTTGTATCTATTCTTATCATATTATAACTCATAACTCAATCCAGTTGAACACCTTATATGGTTTGCTTCCTATGTAGCTTGCTGAGTATCTAGTGTACTCAAACTTACTTATTTTTATCAGAACAAACACCTAAAAGAAGTTATGATGCATCAGATAACGTGTTAGGCTTATGATCGTACTCAAGTGTTCTAATGAGATTTCATCAGTTCTTCTGAATGTAAGTTAAATTTTGAGCTTGAACGTCCGTAAAAATGTTGTAGTTTGGTTGTTAGGTCATATTTTAATCAAGCCAATTCTTTTTAAATATTCATGAGTACATTATAAATACTTCTTTTTATCCGTAACTGAATTATTAAACTGTTGCGAGAAATAGACAGTACTATTTTTAAAGTTAGATCGTCACAACGCATATGCTGCATCTCCTACATGGTGCGTGCCATCGATCGATCAGGACTATCAACCTCTCCTTCCGTGCCACAATCTATGCACCATTGAGGAATTGAGCTCGGGAACTGAACTAGTAGCAAGAAACCCAACCCTCGGTAGGGCCACCGGTCGCTCTTCTCCATGTAGACCTAAGCTCCCTTTGGGAAAGCAGAGGAGAGATCACCATCCCATAGGTAGGTCTTCGCTAGCCAGTCTTTGATCTTTTCCCTTCATCACATCCTGCCGGTGCTCTTTTCGCCTTTGCCACCTTGTGGGTCGCGCGCTGCTATAAGAGCCCTCCACCGTCCTCACCCTATTCCCTTCTTCCCCGTCGTCTCGAAAGCCGGGAACAGTGTGAGATCACCGGCCGGTTCCTCCATGGAGGTATGGATTCGCTAATTGCAATTCATGATCTAGATGCGCTTTGTTAGATTGTTGTCTCATGTAGAGATGATAATTCAGCGAGGTTCCTAGGAGTTTCTCGCCTGAAAATGATGCTATGTAAATCATAATGAATTTGCATTAGTTTTCAAGATGCACTATGTGTGTGTATATATATATATATATATATATATATATATATATATATATATATATATATATATATATATATATATATATATCTCTTGATGTACCTTCTGCTCCTCTCTTGTACTCCTTTTAACTGAAATCAGGACATTGCCGACAGAGTAACAATGCATGTGGATTGCAAGCTAGAGCCATAGTTAACCTTCTTTATACCCTACCCTGCCCCGAAAACAATATAGAGAGGTCGCTAGGTTATATACATGAAGGATAGTTTGGACCTCTCTCTGCTTCGTAAGATATTCATGCAAAAATGTGCCTGTTCAAAGAGATAAAACATAAAAGAATGCCATTGCTTCGGCAGTACCTTTTCATTTCCTAATTTCCCCCATGCATGCAGACCACCGAGCTGAAAGTGGAGATGGTCGCACTGCATGAGAAGAGGGTACGGAAATGCCTGTCCAAAGTGAAAGGTAAAAAACAAAAGAAGGCTCTGGCTCTGCATTTCACTGTAGCTGTACTCCATCCATGTACTAGATCTGATGATGATCTTTTCTCCGTTACCGAAGCCATGCCATGAAGGCCTTTCTTTCCGGCAGTCTTAATCTGCCTGATCTTGTGGCTGCCATGATTAACTGTGTGCAGGCGTCGAGAGGGTGGAGCTGGAGGCGAGCATCCAGAAGGTAGTCGTCAGCGGGTACGCGAACCGGAACAAGATCCTCAAGGCGCTCAGGAGGGTGGGGCTCAGGGCGGAGCTGTGGTCGCCGCACAACGAGCTGCTCAGCGCGTACGCCGCCGGCAGCCTCATGTTCAGCAACTACGGCTTCTGAATTCTGAAGACTAGATCGATGTAGTAGTTCTGGTTTTAACCGGTGACATGATACCTCGGTCTGCTTGTGTTGTTACTTGTTGGACTGTTGCTTGGTTTTTTCTGCTTGGGGTACGGTGGTGTTCCATGTGTTACGGGTGTGTTTTTTGCGGTTTCTGAAAGCAGTTTTTAGTTTTTGTTATAGTATCTAACTTTCAAATTGAGTATTTTTTAAGATGGAGTCTACAAGTTAATTGTAGTACACGTTAAAAGCCTAATATTTGTACCAGCTAAGATCGCAAGCGAGTATCTCTCTCTGTAATCTTTGTCGGGAACAATCAAAATTCAAAAATTTCAGCCAAAAGTCATAAGCTGCAGCCATAAAGAACAAGTCTACATGATCTCACAGTTTTTTTTCTTTAGAGGTGGTGGATGGTGGTGAAGCGCGAGGCAGACAGATGTATGGGTAGGTTCTTTTGGACTATGTCTTATAGTTTTTGGCTGAAAATTTTAAATTATGTATTGTTTGCGAGAGGTAGTACGTAAAGAAAAATAGTCACATATCATTTTGGCCAGTATAGCTGAACTCGGTACAGTTTGTACTACAATATACTTGTAGACTCTGCTTTCAAAAAACACACTATTTAAAAGCTAGTTATTGTAGCAAACATAAGTCAAAGTCAAAGCAAAGTCTTGCTGAATGCACCCGTAAATGTTCTACAGGCATGATATTAAGTTGGTGTCACAACACATGGTGAAAAAAACTGCAATGCTGCTATATGAGTATGTAGTTGAGCCCCGTTCGTATTAGCTTTGGCTTCTGACTTCTGCTTAGAGAAGCCAAAGCTAATATGGACGTCTCAGTTTTTATAAATCGTTTCTATCGGTTACTACTATTTATTTTCGTATATTGTAACATATTTTGTATTTTATAATATTATAATTCCGTAAGTTACATGGTGGTCCGAATATTATAGTGTCTTTTATTGCACTATCGTTTATTCTTTTTCTTATATAATACACTTAACAAAAAATCAAAAATTATAAGCCAATATAAACACATTAATTTCTATCGGTCACAGTAAAAAACCATTAACACAAACTAATAGGAAATGGGCCAGTCATGCTCAAGAATGATGATCGAATCGTTCTTGCATGACAATTGCAGTGCCAACACAAGATGCTAATCAATGCACACACAATTAATACATTGGTGATTCTCCCAGAACCAGACCGGGATAGCGCGGAGTGCGGTATTGTAGGATGTACTCTACGAGTATTCTCCATCACGCAGCACACCGCGCACGGTGTAGCTAGGGATGGCCAACGGCGCCAGGTCGGTGGTGATCGGTTCGGCTGAAAGCTGAAAGCTTATGGCTGAAAACACTGTAGCTGGCTGAAAAAATATTGTAGCTGACAGAGGCTTATTTAACATAATTAAATTTAAAAAAATTGAAAAATATAAAAAATATGTTAACCCATCACAGACAACGCAAACGAATACGAGAAAAAAAAACCGACAAAAAAGCTCAAAAAAGTCAAAAATTCAGAAAAGACGAAATTATGAATAGTGCAAAAATAAGCTTAAGCTATAAGCTTAAGCCATATTGAACACAACAGACTAAGGGTGTGTCTAGAAGATTCATTCTAGGCTAGGATCTATATAGGTAGGACCAAAATTTTAAACTAAAATCTAGATCTATCTATATAGATCCTGGTAGAAAATAAGCCTTCTAAATAAGGCCTAAATAAGGCACAAACATCTTCGGTGTCCGCCTCTGTGGGATCCAGTGGCGGAGCTGGATCTCGGGCCGCTCGGGCAATGGCCTGAGGCCCAGCTGAGAAAGCCCATATATTTTACTGTAATTTTTAATAGTAAATGTCTTGGTATATTTTTGTAGTGGGCTGGCCCGCTAGGCCTCAGGTTGGCTACGCCCCCGGTGGGATCCTTGTCCCCGTGAGGACATTCCTAATGGTGGTTATCTTAAACTATATGCATACCCTTCCATATCACTAAGAAATTATTATAGACACTATTGTTTTAGTGGGTGATGTCTATATGTGGGCTAAAGCAATAAATCTCACCATTCGCTATTCCCCTTCCCACTCTCTCAAAAGTTGGCGTAGACACTATAGTTTCACCCTCAATACAAGTTTTTGGTGGTTTCTTGCTGTTTGAATTTTGTGCACATGCAATGCAATGTCTTGCATTAGATATTGCTTCCCTCTTTGTTCATTAATTTCTCCTACACCTCATTCTAAATCATATGTGGCATTCATGGACATTACTGAGACCAGCCCATTGGGAGTGCCCTGAGGCCCACGGAGATGAAAAAATAGTTTAAAGATATATTTAAAACTGTCATGTGACTTAATTAATTTACAAGTGTTTAGGTATATTTTTTCTCAAATATAGCTTCAAATGTTATATCATAACATATATATTTATATTTTAGTCTAAATATCTAAGAAAAGAGTATATAGCATATATTAAAGATCTATAGTACGTGTGCGGTCGATGGACCAGGTTCCATTGATTTGGCGGCACAGCGTAACACAACCTGCCTCTCAATTCGAGGGTGGTCCATCATCCTATCCCGTTCCTTCCCAGCATCTCGTGCACACCGGCGGCAAGGTCAAGCCACGGCGACGCAGGAGCTGGTGGAAAGAACGAAATCGTGGCCGTCTATCCTCGGACGGACGGTCTAGACCGTCCCGAAAGGGATCTTAAACTCTGCGGCCCAGCCCATCCTGGCGGTGGATCGCGTCGCGTACAGGCCATGCTACCGAGGCTTGGCCCATTATGGAATTGGATCGCAAATTTTGTTCACGATCGTAGGCCTGCCAATTATGTAAACCGGACAGGCCCAGCCCAAATAGCACCATGGGCGCGTACTCCTTACTCCCCATCTCCCACCACGCGCAGCCGCGGCGAGGCGAGCACCTCCAGTCCACTCGAGGAGGAGAACGGGGCAGCACGGACCAAGCGAGCGAGGCAGCCATGGGGGAAGAAGGGGAGCTGGCCGCGGAGAAGCACGTCCGCTACATCGTCACCGTCGAGAAGGTAGGCTCCCCCACCACTCTCCACCCCTAGCTCGGATGCCAACTGTCTCCTTGTTGCCGCAGAAGAAGGACTCGTTCGAGTCGCTGGTGATGGAGCACATCCGGCTCAACGGCGCCTACTGGGGCCTCACCACGCTCGACCTCCTCCACAAGCTCCACGCCGTCGACGCCGGTGAGGTCATCGACTGGATCATGTCCTGCTACCAACCCGAATCTGGTACTGCGAGGAGGGGGAAAGAGTCGGTTTTCTTTCTGGGTCTTTGGATCCCTGAGAGAGAGGTTCTTGATTTGTGCGCTGTTCTTGTGATGTGCTTGTGCAGGTGGATTTGGAGGGAACGTTGGGCACGACCCACATGTCCTATACACGCTCAGCGCCGTGCAGGTCCTGTGCCTCTTCGATCGGCTTGATGTTCTTGATGTGGACATGGTTGCTGATTGTATCCTTTCTAGAGATATTGAGTTTGGTTCATGAAATAAAGGATTATGAGATAAAAATTCTCTAGTTCTTTTGGCAAGCTCATAATTTCTGAATAATTTGAAGTAGCCGCATCCTAAGCGTGAAATCTGGTTCGCTATTCTTTTTCCTATCTAAATCGTACCAGATGTTGCTGGACTTCAAAATGAGGATGGATCATTTTCTGGTGATATTTGGGGTGAAGTTGACACTAGGTAAAAACCTTAACCATGCTTTTGATTTGAACGCAACTTCTATGAGCTACTAATGCAAACTTAACATATATTTTGTAGGTTCTCGTATATTGCCATATGCACCTTATCATTACTGCGTCGTCTGCATAAAATTAATGTGGAAAAGGCTGTAGATTATATTGTCAGCTGTAAGAACTTGGATGGCGGATTTGGAGCTATGCCAGGAGGGGAGTCCCATGCTGGGCAGAGTATGCATTATCTTGATTTTTCTCTAAATCCTGTTTTTAGAGTACCTGAGTAGAACTGGAATTTAATTAAGTGTTTTAGGATGATGCTTTATCAGATCATGAAAGATCGTCTATCTGTATTTCTTTTCATATTGTGAAAAAAGAAGAATTGAATTGCTAATTGTGGACTGCACTGTCAACTAATTCTGGGATGCACTAGAATTAACTTACCAGAAGAACAGAAATGTACAGAACTAAAAACATTTCATTCGGAAAAATATAATCTTTTACTATTATAACTTTCTATAACTATTGTGGCATTTCAATTGGTATGCCGTAACATCATCCTAATATAGCTATTCCTATGGTGATTGATGACCTGATATTTGTATACCCTCACAAGATTATTTCCTAATTCTTTTTATTTATCTGTAAGTTGTCACTTTATAGCTGTCAGATAACCTGGGGATCCTATATACATTTCCATGCAGTATTTTGTTGTGTTGGTGCTCTCGCAATCACTGGCTCTTTACATCACGTTGATAGAGATCTCCTTGGATGGTGGCTTTGTGAGCGCCAGTGTGGAGAGGGAGGGCTCAATGGGCGGCCTGAGAAACTTGCTGATGTTGAGATTTACTGCCTTTTTCTCAGATTGTGCATCTTTTGCATTTTTTTACTGTATCATGGCACCATAGATTTAATTGAACTGCTCACTCTAGGTGTGCTACTCGTGGTGGGTGTTGTCAAGCTTGATAATGATTGATAGAGTGCATTGGATTGACAAAGATAAACTTGCAAAATTCATACTAAACTGTCAGGTAATTGCTTGTGATTCTTGCCTCTGATATTTTGATAATTATGTGTCCATTAACTAAAAGATTAGTTTTTGCCCTTTCCATATATGTTGCGCACAAAATCTTATTCATTTGCAGGACAAAGAAAATGGTGGAATTTCAGATAGACCAGATAATGCGGTGGATATCTACCACACGTACTTTGGAGTTGCAGGTATTTATATTTCTTCCCAATGGTATTTTATCATAGAAAAAATTGATCATATACCCTCCATTTAGATAGAAATTGAGGATTTACCCTCCTGGCCCACGAGTCAGTGACTTATGATGATCCTACATGTCATTGAGATGTGGAGGGTAAATCCTCAATTTCCCAACTAAAGGGAGGGTATATGATCCAATCTCCCTTTATCATAAGGATCTTGTAGTATGGTATTTGAATGAATTGAAACTGTAATCCCTTGGCTGAATCAGTTGGCCTATTGCAAGCAGGGCTTTCATTGATGGAGTACCCTGGAGTGAAGCCTATTGATCCTGCCTATGCGCTGCCGTTGGATGTGGTCAACCGGATTTTCTTGAGAAAATAACAATAGCACCCCATGCATGAGATCTACTCCACAAATGATGATGTAGAATGTGGATTGTTCGATCCAAACCCCATACGTGACCTGAAAATCAGTTGGTTCTGTCGAAAATTGGAGGATGTAGAATCAAATTAAAATGCAATCAAGAATATATTGTCGGGATAGTATACTAGCATGTCCTTTAAACTTCTCTTGGTCGATAGTATGCTTTTAGTAACTGCAGTTGCATTGCTATACACGGCTGCAAACAACGACTGACTCTTGTAGCTTTATGTTCAAAGGATGTCTTGTTCTAGCATTTGCCAGTTGCTGTGTTGTTCTGATTCTTGCCACTGCCCAGCTCATTTCGCAGTTTATTCTAGGGAAAATATTGTTTTTGCTAGTAAGGGAAGCCCTATTCTTCGTTGTCACTGAAAATTGACTCATTTTGTGGATGTCTTACCTTCATTTTGCTGCTGAAAACTGAGCAGTTTTGTTTGCGCCACTTTTCCGTTAGGACAGCTCGGAGAGCTTCGGAGACATCATTCTATACAGGACTGCCAAAATCTTTTGACAAACACCTGGCCGCTAGTGTTTACGCATACCAAATCTTAGTAGGTAGCAACTGCAGCAGCAAAAGTGCTCAGCTGCAAAGAACATAAGTTTTGCAGGAAATAAACGGGCAATACATAAGTTGATTGAACATAAAAACAATAATCTTTAATAACGCTGCATAGGATCACATGATCATATCTCAAAGATCATCTCAAGATAACAACAATAAACAACTACCTAATACAGAAATTGAGGGTGAAACCTACACGACAGCTACACTTACCAGCTACAATACTCCCCTAATTAAACTTCAGATTTACACTACGTAAGAGCTAGCTAGTTAAACGAGCGGCACTGAAGCGCCAGTTGCTACTTTCTGCCAGGGAGGCAGTTCATCGATAGCCCGTCGGAGTCCGAAATTTGGGTCAAGGATGCAGAGCTCATTTCCAGGGCATGCTAGACAAGATCGGCGGTTGGTTATTGTTGCTGGCAGCGATGCCTTGATGTAGCGGGCTTCCAGCGCCACCTGACGATTCACTCAATGTACCTCTTGAAGTGGGGCTATTGGCCCCCATCCCGGTGGTCGGAGCGACCTTCAGTGCGGATGTGGGGTTGGAAGGAACCTGCTGCTTTGGCTCTTTTTTCCCTTCAGCTTTGAAGCTTCCCACTACTATCTGCAGGTAATACAAGTAACACTGGTAATCGATATCATTGTCTTGTGCATAAAATCCAGTAAAGCAAGAGTAAAATTGCCCATGGTTAGAGCATCTCAAGTTTTTTAGAACACGAAAAAAGTTGCACTGATGTCGGGCTACTTACATCTAACCAAGTTCGGAACACAACTTCATTTTGATTAATGAGAGAACATGGGAAAATTGCAGTAAGTCAAACCTATGAAGCAAATATTCTACAGCAAGGTATATTGTTTCTAATGTTCCAAATAAACAAGCTTGGGATCGCTGCAAGGTAGAAAATAATACCTGGATAGGTGAAGCTGCTATGAGAAGTCCAGCAACCCCACCACCCAAGAGACGACCATCAGGACCAGCCAAAGAAACACTGAGCCCCCCAGTTCGGCTAAGCTGGCCTCCGTTGTCCATTAGAAGGAATGACCCAGACAGTGACAGTATCTCAAATAGGCCCTGTGGAAAAACAAAGAGTAATCAGCATTTGCAATTAACATATATTACATTGTACATATACAGAGCATACACAACTTTGCAGGAAGTTTACGCCTCTCATGATCTCATCATAACATCTTAGGTGCTTTACTACCAACAGCTCACAACATGATCTCTATTTCAGAGATGACTGTCTCTACTCTATTAGCTTCCACTGGTTAAAAGTACAAACCTCATATGTTACAGTTCCACCTGATGTAGCAGTTTGGCAAAGTGTTACATTTGATATGGAGCCATTTGCTGACAGAACACAAACTGCACGAGTTCCATGCTGAGAAAATGACATAATCTTGGCTGACACATCCTGAAAAGTAGAGTTGTAAGTGTTTTTCGTTAATTTTGGGGAAACAATGCTAATACCTTCAGAATGCACTATCTTAAAACTTTCTAAAAGAAGGCAATGTCACGCAAAGAATTAAAAAAAACTTGTAGTAAAGCAGCAGCAATAAAAATCATAAACAACATAAAGGCCACGTCAAAATAACATTGATTTTGTTTGAAATAATCTTGACTTAGAGTCCAAGACGTAGTAGAGTCCGTCTCCGTGTGTAACTCAAGTTGAAGTTGTGTCCAACTTGATGTTCGAATACGTATACTAGTAGGAGAGTCTTAGCATATATATTGAGGAGACTTATAGCCAGTTTTGTAAGTAAGAAGAGAAAAAAGCAAGAAAAAAAGGGGAGTAGTAAGAGAATAGAGAAATTTAGAAAAAAAAAAGAAGAGAAGAAAGTTAACAAGTGGTATCAGAGCCGCGCAGCGCTCCTGAGGTATCCTACGTAGTATCGGCGCCCCCTATTCCGGCGTGTTCTCTTGTCGCGTTTTGCCGTCTCCGAAGCGCAGAGGACAACAAGTACGTCTTCGCTTGGTCCTTCAGTTCTGACGTGTTCCGAGGCAGCAAGAGGTAGGCGCTAAGCGTTTTGTCCTTCGGTTCTTCTGTCCGTGCGACGACAGTGGAAAAGCGAAGTCTTCGTCCGTTCGTCCATCTCCGAGACGATGAAGCGCTCAGCGATGATGAATCAACAATGTTCGGATAATGAGTTGAGTCAAGGACGTTGAGAAGATGTGTCGTCATCCAAACTCAAGTAAGGAGGAAAAATGTCGGAACGTTGAGGAGATGTGTCACTGTTCTATATCAAGTACGAGTTTAGTAAGTCGTAGTTGAGACCGACTGCCTCAATGTTTTAGAATCTTTGCATCCAGATGAATCTGTGCCAGTCGAGCTGAGTTCCTACATGTAGCTTGCATGTAGAATGCTTCATGTGGAGGCGTAGCTGGTAATTCATAACGCATTGAGACTAAAACTAGAGTATGTCAAGCCAAGATTAAGGGGAAGATTATTAGAAATATTCTTGACTTAGAGTCTAAGACGTAGTAGAGTTCGTCTCCGTGTGTAACTCAAGTTGAAGTTGTGTCCAACTTGATGTCCGAATACGTATGCTAGTAGATGAGTCTTAGCCTATATATTGAGGAGACTTGTAGCCAGTTTTGTAAGTAAGAAGGAGAAAAGAAAGAAAAAAAGGGAGCAAATAAGAGAATAGAGAAATTCAAAAAAAAAGAAGAGAAGAAAGTTAACAGATTTAATGCAGACTGGATTTTGTGATCAACGAAACAGGTATCGATAATTAGATATAAATATCAAAGACCATCTAAAAAAGGATGTCAAACATGAAGGTTGAATGAGATTTACAAGTCAGAAATGGGAGGATAAACTAGAAATATTGCATATGATCAAAGGAGATTCTTCTACACTCAGAAGTCAGAATAACCATCAGCAATATATGGTAGAAAGGCATCTAAACACAATGCGATAGCTTAGTGCAAAGTTGGAATTAGTCAATGCTTCAAATTACATGCTTCAATCTGGCAATTCAACTTGTACTAAAATGTTTAACTATGGAATGCTATACCTCTCCAGCTTGAACTGTAATAACATGAGGTGTAAATCCAACTCCTGCTGACCCTGCAAGACGGCTTTAAATTAGGACTAAGACCAACTGTTTACGGGGAAAACTTCAGCAAAGATGAAGTCAACACACATCGATTTCGCATTAATTGTATAAAAGATAAGCACACAAGAAACTTTAGAATAAAATAAAATGGATGTTCCATAATTCAACAGAAAAACAACAGCACATTAAACATCCTCAACAATACATCAACACATGAATCACTGAGCAATTGTTGGTAAACCTGTCTAGCAAATATTTACATTTTTACACTATAAAATTAATGAAAAGAAAAGAGGGACAAAAGGCTAGAAGGATAATTTCCCTAGCAGTTCACCCTTTAGTTCTAACACTGTAGAGTATGCAATAGATCTACCCTCTTAACCGGAGCCAATTAGCAAACTTTAAGCTTAAAGACAGTTTTTTCTAATATTGTACTGCAAGAGTTATCCATAAGGGTAAAAAGAAGAGTTTTTTCTTCAATCCTTAGTAATCTTGGGCCTAAAAAATCGTAGCAAAATATTAAGGCAAATAGCGTCTAATACACAGATTATAATGATAGGGAATCGAGATATTACCAACAGCATCCATGGGCAGCTTGTTGGTAGACCCCTTAGGCCGGCCCCGCTTCTTCCCTCCGTCCGGCGACGCCGACGGCACGAGGCTCGCCGGCTTCGACGGCGTGGGTGAGAACGGCCCAGAAGCACCCTGCGCCACCGCCGTTGACCCTGCAGCCGTCGACGCAGTGACCAATGCCAGCGACATGGACCCGTCGGGCCCGTACTTCCTCGGCCGGCCGCGCTTCTTCTTGGCCACTGGTTCCGCCGTGTCCGACAGGGCCGCCGCGCCATTGCCTCTGGCAGCCCCGATGACGGACATGTTAGAGGCGGGTGCCGCAGGACCCGGTTGGTAAGCCGGCGGCGCGACGGCGGAGCTCACCGGGGTGAATACAGGGGTGCCGTCCGCGGTGTACGCCATGCGCATGCCCTGCATGGCTCCGGAGGGCGCCGGCGCCGGCGCCGGCGGGCTCTTCGGCATGCCGAACAGATCCCTACCCGCCATAAGCCCTTGCTCAGACCTCACCTCCATGACCGCAAGTCTGCAACCGATTATTGAACTATAACTCTAAAAGCTGCAATTTTTATCCACTAAACGAGAGCTCACGAGCGCTCATGCGAGATTAGGATTAGGGATTAAGAAGATGCAAAAACCCATAAACCCCTCGCTGCTCAAAGATGAGATCTTTCTTGCAACAAACCCAGAGTTTTACAGCACAAGCGCGGGCTTGGAAGGAAAGGAAAAACAAATAAAAGAAAATTACTCGAAGAAGAAATTGGAAAGGAAAATGCTAAAATCTGAAGAAAAAAGGGAAGTGAAAATACCAGGCCTGAGTCAGGATTTAGCAAACAGAGCACAGAAATGGCAGATCCCCTTCTTTTTCCAAAATTTTGCAGGCGAAAAAAACCCAAGGAATCACCGCAATTTCGGACACAACAGTCGCAGCAAAGGTAGAACAAAGAAAGTTTATTCGAGGAAAAACCAAAAAATGAAAAAACAAGAAGCACACTTCCACACCCCGCTGTCCCAAAATGGAGCTCAGGAGTAGGGAGACATCACAAACTCACTCTAGCACCACACAAGAAGTGGAGGAGAAGAACAAATTAGGGATTTGATTTTGGCAACCTACCTGTCATAATTTATTGCTTACAAGCTCTAATATAACAATCCCCCCTCTAGTTCACACGCACTCTTGCTTTTAAAAGGATTTTGTTTATTTGTTGGGGAAAGAAAAAAATAGGCAGCAGGTAAGTAAAGCACGCCAAAATTGCCTTTGGGAGAAATAAATCTGCTGTAGCACACGAGAAGAGTAGAGTGGTAGATGGATCATGGCTGTGTTATTTTTTACCGTGCCTGATGGTTTTTACTGTAGCAAATAACTTTTTATTATTGTTTTAGACGGCGGCGAGGCCAACCTTGAGGAGTCTATCTCATTTGACCCAGCACTTGTGATATTTTACTTTGAGCCCCCTCTCAGCTATTTGGCCTACTTGCCTCTGCTCTTTTTCTCTGTTTTCCCGCTCCAAACGTCTTCAATTTTTTTATTTCTAAAATTCTTTTTTCTTTTTGGTCTTTTTAGCTTTTTTCTCTTTATTACTACGCATTGTCCCAAAAGATTTAGCAATGTTTTTAAAATTTTTACTTTTTTATTTTCTGGCTCATAATTGCTATAGTAAAAGGCCTATAAAAAAGCCAAAACCTATTGGCCACTGTGGCCGTTGGCCAGCTATTTCCCGATCACTTCCCAGCAAGAAACCAACTGGCATGCAGAGCCCAAGAATAAGATCACGTTTTTGTTTGACCATACTGGCACAAGAAATACAAATTTCTCATTTTTTAAATGTAATATTGCGAAAATGTAATTCTTTTGCCTTCATTTGCTAAGCAAGAAAATCTGTGTGCACCGTCACAAAATCAAATGAATTATTTTTGTGCTAGTATTGCTTAAAAACCATTGAGTTAATTCCTGAAGTTAGAAGCGTCAATTAAAAAATAGGTACTGATAAATATCATCCGGATGTTTTCTTTCTAACTATCATCCAGATTTATGACCGTTGGATTAGATATCCAACTGCCACGAATTCTCTCCGTCCCCTCAAAAAAAATTATGTGGTTTTTGAGCGAGACTGTGTTGACTTTACATTGATGCTTTTATGGCGGTCATAATATGGATGCAAATGCAATTGTTAGGTCTAAGGGGAATAAACAGTAAGCGTCAACGAATCAAGCTGAGAGGTCTTAAATGGTGTGATTTGTGGTACTAGCATGAACAAAATTAAGCGGCATACTAGTTACAAGTCGAAGTTACATATGGTAAGCTATAATTCGCATATGTAACGTATAGAGATCTATAGGACTCCGATGTATGACTTCGGGCCTGTTCTTTTCCTTCGAAGCCAGCGACTTTTGGCTTTTGTTACAGTACCTAACTTTCAAACTGAGTATTTTCTTAAGACGGGGTCTACAGGTTAAACGATCTACACGTTAAAAGCCCAACATCTGTACTTTTTAAAATCACAAGTGAGTATCTGTCTCTCCGTAATCTGTACCGTAAACAACCAAAATTCAAAAATTTCAGCCATAAGCCGCAGCCGAAAAGAACAGGCCCTTCTTCCCCGTGAAACATGGAATTTGGATTAATAGAGAAGTTGTCTCAACATTCCTCAGTTAACCCTATGTTTGATCCTTCACGGTGAAGTTTTTTTTTTCAATGCGTGATGCTTCTAACTGCAGCCATTTAAAATGCTTAGTTATTTGGGGTTGCAAAGGTAGTGTGGCCACAGCACGAGATGTCGAGTGCATGCCAAGACAAGTGTGTTCTTATTGATTTATATCTTTAACTTCTGTTTGAATAAGTCAGAAGTTAATATAAATATATAGTTTTTTGAAACAATTTCTCTATTTCTCTTGTTTTGAAAATAAGACAGAGGGCCACGAGCATATAGCGCACCACTCTTCTTACGCACGCATCTCTTCCTTACTTTTTATTTCATTCGCTCTCCCCTTCTAAAAGCCACTTCTTTTAGTCAATACTATTCATTTTCAAGTAAAAGTCATTAGCCACAGCTAAAATCTATCAGCCATAACTAATATGAACACCCCCTAAGCTAACAAATGAAATAAAACTTTTGCGTTCTACACACTTTGGCCCCATTTTTTGCTTATTGTTTATAACTTATGGTTTCTCTTGAATAAATAAATAGAATAACTTTTCTGCCGTCTTTTCGAAAGGGCTTGTCAAGACAGTCTTTTTAAAGTGGTTTATTGGGTTATCGTTATTCGGTTTATTTGCCAACTAAAAAATGTGACTTTTATCTTACCTAACCTTGTAAACAACACGCAGTCAGCAGAATCCCCTTCTTTCTCCTGCTTGTTTCCTTTTAACTTTACCTTCTGCTTTTTGTATTATCTTGTTTGTTAATTTAGCATATGAGTACTTGTAACGCCGTCGATTACGAAAATAAGTACATTCAAATCGATCTGGTCAAGAAATGGTGTTAAGTCCAAGTTTGAAAACTCTCTCCACATTGAATAATTCGAGCATAAACCCAAAGAAACTAGCATCAGTGATGGGTAAAATCAGGGCACACTGATTTGGATTGTCAGAAGTTGATGTGCACTGGATTTGTTCTATTATAAATTGTTTTCTGAAGGAGTTTTAGGCAGAGACAGTGTAGCGAAATCACCAAGAAAAAAGAATGAGAATCCTTCTATCTGGTAAAACCGGATATACTCAAAACACATGTACATATATTTGCAACAACAGTTTATACTGCATAGGCATCCGTCAGTACAAAACAACACAGAAGTGTTTCTACGCCTTTCAAAACTAAAATTTTGAAACAAATACAGCAACTAATGACGAAATTCAGATAGTAAAATAGAAGTCGAACCTAACGACATACAAGCAGTTAAAAATCAGCTAAAGACAAAAGCATGAACCCGTTCAGATCATACACTAATTTTGTACTATAAATTCCGCCTGCACTTGTCGAGACAAGAACGCGTCGTCGGCTGGGAACATGCGCCCTGTTTCGCTCCTGACGCATTATACGACGGTTGTACCGCGAAACGCTTTGTTAATAGGTAGCAGTAGCACGCCTCCAAACTTTCTGATGGGTACGCCGTTTTCTTTACGCGTATCCTCTTTGTCCTGGCTTTTTTTCTGCGTGGCAGTATTCTATCGACCGAGCTTATCCTGAAATGACAAAAATGCAGAAAAAAACGAGCAATTCTGGCGAGCGATTTTCATTTCTGGACGCATGCGTGCACGAGAGATGGGAACAAGTAGAAACGGAGGCCGAGGTCTTTGTGCCAAACACTCCCTGTTTTGGAATCTCTTGTTGCTTTGGCCCCGCTCGTTTCGATTTCAGTTTCTGACTTATTTTTTATCGGTTCTTTTTTTTCGTATCTGTTTGCGTTGTTCGTGATAAGCTAGCATATTCTTCTATTTTTAATTTTTTTAATTTTAATTACGTCAAATAAGCCACCTTCAATTACACTAAAATTTTTGTCACTACAGTGCAATTTTAATCATAAGTCATAGCTTTTCAGCTCAACCGAACAAGGCCAAGCAAGCAGGTAAGTGATACTGATACGATACTCCTAGGCGACGTCTTCGTTCCGGCTCCGGTGCGCTGCTGTGCTGCGCTGTTGCCGCCTCAGAAATTGAATTCATTGTTAGTGGAGAAAGTTTGAAAGCGAAAATTCCTCACGAGCTCACCTGCAGATGCGCGTACTTAACGCAAGATAAGTGTGGACCGTACTCTTGCTCGGCCAAGAAGGGCATCAACTCGACCCTTTTATTGCCATCTTTCATTTTCTCATGGAAACAGAAACTCTCACGTGAAACCGGTATGGGAACACTCGACTGGTAGGCAGAATCACGTAGAAAAATCTGACCATATTGATCGGTAGCACAACAACTATGCGTAGAAAACTAGAAACCAAACTGGCTTTTGAGATTCCAAAATGATTGGTCCAACTTAGAGACATATAATTTCACAAGTGCAGCAGGTTACATCAAATTTCCAACCAAGTTAGTATTCGGGGAAGAATTAGTACTACTAAAGCCCTGCTCAATATAGCTTAAGCTTATTGGCTTAAGCTTATTTTTGCACTATTCATAATTTTGTTTTTTTTTGAATTTTTGCTTTTTTTTGAGCTTTTTTGTTGGTTCTTTTTTCTCGTATTCGTTTGTGTTGTCTGTGATGGGCTAGCATATTTTTTAATTTTTTAATTTTTTTTTAATTTAATTATGTCAAATAAGGCTCTCTCATTCTGATGTGTTTTTTTCAAATTACAGTGTTTCGACCATAAACTTTCAGTTTTCAGCCGAACCGATCACCACCTAAAAAGAACACTAAAGATTGTGTGATTGTTGACTAAGGTCATTTCCCCTCGCTATTGTCAAAACAACATATCTTTTGGTGGAGCCAACTGCGTACATAGTTTTCAAAAGGAAGCGGAAGTGCACACAGTTAGGCAAAGAAAAAACGATTAAGACACAGCTAGGCAATTAAAAAGGAGCAAAACAGAAGTTGAAACCCTTGTAGTAAGTGGTTGTTAAAGAAGAGAAAGAAGACTTGTCAAATCACGATGGCCGGGGAAAAACCAAGAGCATGACTATTGGTGGAAGAGAAAAGGAAAGTGCCCTGTTTTTTTCAGCTTCTAAAAACTATGTTTTGACTTTTCTATATTGACTAACTTTTAAATAGAGTATTTTTTAAGATAGAGCCTACTAGTTAATTATAGTACATACTTTACTGACTTCATTTATATCGTGAAACCATGACGTGAATTTTGTTACTCTGTAATCTCGTATAAACAACTTAAAAGTCACTGGCCATGACCAAAAGCCACAAGTCATGACAAAAAAGAACAGGCCTTCGGTTGAGATGAAAAATAGTGGTTTATGATTAAAAATGTACTATAGCTGGCTGAAATTATATTGTAGCTGAAGATGGTTTATTTGGCATAATTAAATTTTAAAAAATATAAAAATAGAAAAAAATATGTTAGCTTATCACGGATAACGCAAACGAATACGGAAAAAAAACTGGTAAAAAAACCAAAAGTTCAGAAAAGACGAAATTTATAAATAATAAAAAATAAACCTAGAAACTCAAATCAAAATGAGCGGTAGCTAAAAGAAAAGGAGCTCTCCCCATGTGAACGCAAATCCGCTCCGCTTCACCTTTCACGAAACCCCCATCCTAATGTCATAGCCTTTGGACCCTTGTGACCTAACAATCCATTTGGCCCTGCGATCGCCTCAATGCCTCATCATCTCACCTCACAAGTCCTGACTCTGAAGATACAGCCATTTCAGCAGCGATTTGATCGCTCATCCAGAAAGGCATCCCAACCGCTTCCTCCTATGTTTCTTCACCACTACACTTCAGATAAAGTCTCACTGGCTACTCCCATGGTGTTTTCTCTTTCGCTCTTTGCTTTGCTCGCTTTTCTGAATATCAGGGTCAGTATAATAATGACTGCCACTTTCAGTTCTGGGGGGCAATTTCTTGGGGGGTATTCATGCGGACAGGGGAAGAGCTCCCCTGTGCTCTTGCGTAATGGTGTTACTTGAATGCCGTTGTACTGCGTCCCGCTAAATGCAGGGCCTCGTCCAAGGGAGGGATTGAATGATTGATGGGGTCGTGTACTGCAGTGCGGTACTAGAGCAGTAGCCCCGCTCTCTTTACTGCGCTATTGCATCGTTCAGGATTGAATTTGCTTGGTTGTTTCCTCCAGAGAGAAGAGAAAGCAGTACTTACGAGTTACGAACAGTTGCATCCATGGCATACGGCAGAAGTATGCATACGAAAAATGTTGGTAACCTCTGTGCTAGTAATAACTCTGTATATATGCATACGCTATGTAATGTTTGGAGTTATGATGATTAGTGCTGCTTGTAGCGCTTCCGTTATGTAACGTTAGAGTAATGGAGTTTTTATAGCATGCATGTAACCGATCTTGCTTTGCAAATATAAAAGGAAGAAGCTATCACGCTGCAAAAAATAATACAAAAAAGAGATCAGCACAAAGCAAAACTCATCTGTATGCATCTTCTTGTGTGTGTGTTATAGAGAGGAAACAATGTGCGAGTTCTCTCCATGAGCTGGGCCAACAAAAAGAGGTAATTGATCTTTTGCCACATCATTCATTGCATTTGATGATTTGCCCCGTGATGTCTCATTAACATGTGGGTCCAAGGCCCACATGTCAATGAGACAAATCATCAAATTTCATGTTTATGTATGGGGCAAATGCTCCAATCTCCCCAACAAAAAATGGCACGATGAGGAGTTAAAGTCAGATTTGGCACTGTTACATATTGTATTTATAAAACTAGCTGTATGTATATCATATTTACAAAAATGACACTTCTGTCTTTGGTGGGCAGGCGGCAGCGTCGGCGAGGCGACACGCGGCGAGGCCGCCGGCGGCAGGCACCTGCCACCCCACCATGAAACCATGCCATGGCTTAAGTATGGGCCAGGAACCGAGGTGTCTAACATGTTAGCCAAGACGTTCTAACAATCTCACTAAAGCGTCTCCTGGCCCTGATTCTCGTTGCCTTGTGCCATTGCTGGCCAAATTAGGCTTAGAATTACCCGATTTGTATGTATTTTACTCGAAGTTTCTCTCAATTCTTTCGATTTGTTTCAATAACAGCTGCTAAATTTATGAGTTAGGGTTTTGATATGATGATTTTTGGTTTATTTTTGTCGAATTGTAGGATTAAAACTTAGAATTTTAATTTGGATTTTTGGAATACTGGTCTAGTTCATTGCAAATCGAAGTCAAAGTTGTAGTCATATATGATTGTGATTCGTGTGTTTATATTGGACCAAGTTTTAGATTGAACTTAGAGTATTTGATTACAATGTTAAATAAGTAAACTTCTTTCTGTTATATTGCTTTTGAACTGTTGAACATAGCAACATCTAATTGACTTTTCAATTCAACGGTAGGTAAATTTACGGAGCAGTTTCTAAGAAGGAAGACATTTGTTCGACAATTCTTGGAGTTGCTCACTCACGGAGCTTCACTTGGTTTACCTGCGACCACGCACCCACGAGACCGAGAGAGAACACAGGGAGATGCTATTTTGGCGCAGCAACTGCTACTTTTCTGTTATTGCTTATCACTTTAAATAGACAACAAAACATGCAAAGAAACTAACAATCCCACGATCATGCGCACTATGCGGCATGCACATAATAGGTGTGCCATCCCACGAACTCGATTCATGCCGATGCGACACGGACGAGAGGATGCTTCAAACAAGCGACGCGCCCAAACATGAATATCGGGCTCACACATTTGACTCTGAGAAAGCAAATGCAGAACTAAAAACTGAGAGCATATGAACAAAACTAGATTACTTGACAATCTCCTCCTAATTCCAGCGTTGTTCATTTGAGTTTTGTGACGCCTATCTTTTCACGAAGTTCCTGGAACTTGGACTTTCCAAGTGGCTTTGTCATCACATCTGCCAGCTGCTCTTGTGTGTTTACAAATTCTAACTCGATCCCCCCGCTGTCAACACACTCCCTAATATAATGAAATTTGGTGTCAATGTGCTTACTCCTGTCATGAAGTACAGGATTCTTACTAAGAGCAATAGGCGACATATTGTCCATCTTCAACTTCGGTGGAGACGTCTGGACCCCAAGAATATCACTGAGTAGTCGACGGAGCCAGACTCCTTGACATGTCGCTGCTGCTCCAGCAATATACTCCGCTTCGCACGATGATAATGCGACCACCCGTTGTTTTTGAGATTGCCAGGTTACTGGATTTCCTCCGAGGAAAAACACAATCCCTGTTGTGCTCTTTCGGTCATCCACGTCACCGCCATGTCACTATCGGCGTATCCAACTAGACCGAGTTCGGCATCTTCCTCTTGTAGACCGCATCGTAGTCGATCGTGCTCGCCACGCACTGAGTAAATGCTTCATTGCTACCATATGCTCCTGCTTCGGTTCTTCCATGAAGTGACTCAAGTAACCCACTGCAAATGAAAGGTCCGGTCGGGTGTGCAGTAGATACCGTAGACTGCCAATGAGGCTACGATACATTGTTGCGTCTACTGCTGCCGAAGGACTTTGCTTTGATAGTTTCAACCGCGTCTCCATTGGTGTAGTACAGGCATTGCAGCTGCTCATCCCAGCCTTCTCGAGTAATTTCACTGCATAACTCTTTTGACCCAGCTCAACGCCATGTCGCCCCTGCCTCACCTCAATGCCGAGATAATAAGACAGAGCACCAAGATCACTCATTCGGAAGAGTGTCTTCATCTCCTTCTTGAAGGTGTTGATCTCATCAGTAGACTCCCCTGCAATAACAAGATCATCCACGTAGACTCCCACTACCAAACGTGTACACTTGACACCACGCGTGTACAGTCCATGCTCACATTCACTTCTGACGAAGCCGAGCTCATGCAAACTCGTATCGAGTTTTGCATTCCACGCCCGTGGAGCTTGTCGTAACCCATAGAGAGCCTTGTGGAGTTTGAGAACCTTCTGTTCATGACCTGCTGCGATGAAGCCTGGAGGTTGAGAGACATAGACTTCCTCCTCCAGTTCTCCGTTGAGAAACGCGGTCTTGACGTCCATATGATGCACAGACCAACCACTGCTGGCTGCCACTGCCAGTACCACCCGCACCGATTCCAATCTTGCAACCGGTGCGAATACTTCCTCATAATCAATCCCTTGGCGCTGTACATATCCCTTGGCGACGAGCCTTGCTTTGTGCTTCACAATCTCGCCATGTTCATCGCGCTTGATTTTAAACACCCACTTCAGGCCGATGGTGTGATGGCCTGATGGGAGGTCCACAAGAGACCATGTCTTGTTTTCTTCAATGGAGGCCAACTCCTCAAGCATTGCTATGCGCCACTGCTTGGTCTGCCTCGCTTCCTCGACTGTTGCTGGCTCCTCCCCAATTGCCACCAAAAGCTCTTGAGCCAACTGCCGCTCAGCCAAGGCCGGAGGAGACACTGAGCCGAGGATGTTACCCATGGTGCGGAATCTGAGTGGCGCATCATCATGGTCGGCGTCCAAATCGGGTTCACCTGATGGTGGTGGTGCGAACTCGATCGGCTCCGGTAATGGCACCAGAAGGTGTGCGGGCTCGAACCCGCGTGGGCATCGCCGCACTAGCTGGTGATGAAGTTGTTGCTGTTGTTGTAGCTGGTGAGGTTGGTGTAGCAGGGAGACTGGTGCTGCCACGATCTCTGGAAGCCTGCACATAGTCAACATAGAACGGCTCGTTGTCGTCGTCTGGCCCAGCTCCTTTGTCAACGCCCCAGTCCCAGGGACGAGTCTCCTCAAACACTGCGTCCCGTGAGATATACACACGTTTTGTGACTGGATTGTAGAATCTGTAAGCCTTGGATCCTTGCTCATACCCAACAAACACCATGGGCGTGCTCCGGTCATCGAGCTTGGCAAGGTGCTTCCCTGCTGTCTTCACGTGCGCCACGCACCCAAAAGTGCGGAGAAAGTGTACAGGTGGCTTGCGCCCATGCCATACCTCATATGGCGTCTTCCCTTCAACACTCTGGGTGGGAGCACGGTTCAGAATGAACACTGCTGTGGTCACTGCTTCTCCCCAGAACCAGCCTGGCAGTGACATCGCCTTCATCATGCTCCTGGCCATCCCCATCACCGTCTGATTTCTCCTTTCTACCACGCCATTTTGTTGTGGCGTAAGGCGTATAAGGTGCCTCTGGATGCCTTGCTCGGAGCAGTAATCACTGAATGCCCGCGCTGTGAATTCGCCTCCCCGATCAGTGCGCAGTGTTCCCAACCTCCGTTCTGCAATAGCCTCAGCTCCAGCCTTGAATCGAACGATGGCAGCAGCCGCTTGATCCTTGGAGCTCAATAGAATGAGCCACATAAATCGGCTCAGATCGTCGACGAGGAGAAGGAACAACTTGTTTCCACTAGGTGTCGGTGGAGTGACAGGACCGCAGATATCGCCGTGCACAAGCTCCAGCTTGTGTCTTTCTTTGTGATGCCAACCGCTTGGGAACGCCAGCGCCGTTGCTTCCCGGCGAGACAGCTATCACAGACTTGATCGACATGATCAATTTGCGGCAGCCCTCGCACCATCTGCTCCTGTGACAGCTTACGCAGCCCTCTGAAGTTGAGGTGGCCGTATCTAGCATGCCAGCGCCATGCCGCGTCTGTTCCCACCGCCGAGCACACCGCCTCCGATGTTCGATGCTAGAACATAGAGGCGGTTTCTTAGGCGGTGCACTTTGGCTAGCAGACGCTTCTTCTGGTCCCAGATCCGGAGTACTCCGTCTTCGATCAGGATCTTGTACCCATCTTCGTCAAGCTGCCCCAAGCTGATGATGTTGGCGGTGAGGCGTGGGATATGATACACTTTGGTGAGTGCCTGGTGCTCCCCGTTCTTGCACGAGACGAGCACCGTCCCACAGCCTTCAATCCCGACCACGGATCCGTCCCCGAATCGGACGGTGCCTTGCACGCCGGAGTCGAGCTCGGTGAAGGCCGAGCGCTCGCAGGTCATGTGGTTAGTAGCGCCCGTGTCGAGGATCCAGCGGGTGTGGTCTCCCTCCTTCTTCCCGCCGAGCTGGACGAAAAGCTTTTCTTCCTCCAGATGAAACGCCGAAGGGGACACCGTCGACACGGGATCTGCGGTCTCCGACGGTGGAATGACGTCCCCATGGCTCCTCCCTTTCTTGCCGCCAAGCTGAGCGAGGGATTTTGCTTCCTCCACCCGAATCGCTGAGCACAGCGCCGATGGAGTCGCCAACTGGGCCGCTGGAGAAGTTGATGAGCAGGTCGCTAGGGGACCCGCCGAGAGGGCCGCCGGAGCGACCGCCGAAAGCGAGCCCTGGATGCAGCGCTGTGTCGCCTCATTTGTGAATAGTGTCGGTGGAGTGGGGAAAGTGTGTCTGGAACCATCTGAAACGGTAGCTAGCATTAATGTATCTTCGGACACCTCCTCCACCTGGGCTGTGTGGGCCTGTTCATCCCTTCGCTTCTTCCGACACTCACGCGCCCAGTGTCACGTCTTCCCGCAATAACGGCACTGGTCACCGGCAACTGAAGTTCCGCCGGCACTGTTCCCTCCGCTCGTTCTCGGTGGCCGGAATCCTCCTCGGGCTCCGCCATCTCTGCCGCGCCCACGGCCACGGATCCTCTTCTGGCTTGACGCAGCCCACTTTCCACGCTCCGGTTGGCCTTCGCCGGAGAAGTGAAGCCGTGCGGTTACTCGAGCTATTAGCTCTTCTTCTGTGAGATTCAATCTTGCCGAGGACGACCCGATGCTTCCGCCAAGATTGTGGCGCTCCTCCGTCGCCTTGAGCCGTCCTATTAGCTCCTCGACGGAGAGCTCACTGAGATCGAGGAGAGTCTCGATCGACATTGCGATTTGCTCGTACTTCGGAGGGACCGCTTGAAGAAACTTTCTGACGATTTCCTCCTCCGAGTGGCCCTCGCCAAGGATCGCAAGTTGATGTGCGATCCCATTGATACGGATGCCAAATTCGTCCACGCTTTCGCCGTCACGGAATTTGAGTCCGTCGAACTCACGGCGGAGCGTGTTTGCCTTGGCCTTGCGCACACGCTCCACTCCAACATGCATGGTTCTTATCGAGTCCCATGCTGCCTTGGCCGTCGTCTTGCTTGCGATCGTCCCCATCATCTCCATCGGACGGCCGCAATCGCCTCAAGAGCCATCCGGTCTTCAATGAAGTCGGTGGTCCGACGCCGCCGCCACCACAGCCCCGTGCTGTGCATGACGCGCATGAGAGCCGCCCAATCGTAGTAGTTCGTCTTTGACAGGGTCGGGAAGGAGCCGCCGCTGCTGATCTCCTTGGTGACTCGATGGATCACCAGCCCGCGTTCGGTACCGCCACCACCGTTTCCACCACTCCCCGATGGTGGTGTGGACTCCTCCCGAGTCCGTCGTGGTGGCGACGAAGAACGTCGGCGCGGCATGGTCGTTTACTCCAGGTACGGTGGCTCTGATACCAATTGTTCCGACAATTGCCGGAGTTGCTCCGCCCGCCGGAGCTTCACTTGGTTTACCTGCAGCCACGCACCCACAGAGACCAGAGAGAACACAGGGAGATGCTATTTTGGCGCAGCAACTGCTACTTTTCTGTTATTGCTTATCACTTTAGATAGACAACAAAACATGCAAAGAAACTAACAATCCCACGATCATGCGCACTATGCGGCATGCACATAATAGGCTGTGCCATCCCACAGAACTCAGTTCATGCCGTGCGACACGGACGAAGAGTGACTGCTTCAAACAAACTGACGCGCCCAAACATGAATATCGGGCTCACACATTTGACTCTGAGAAAGCAAATGCAGAACTAAAAACTGAGAGCATATGAACAAAACTGGATTACTTGACAGACGCTAGATAATGGTCTGGACAGGAGCTGGAAGAGGTCGCCGGGGCTCGCCGCGAAGCTCATGGACTCCAGGGCAGCGAACGGTGAGCACATGACATCCTCTCCACAGCTAAGCGCGCTATGATAGAATGCAGCAGCGTCTCTGCCCTATTGCCTCTCCGCCTACTGATCCTGAGCGTGCGTGCAGGTCTGTACTACATCGAGTACATGCTGCAGAACCCCGGCGAAAGGCGGCGGCACATCCTCTGGGCCATCGGGATGACGTTCAACGGCTGGTACAACAGGCTGTACACGATAACCGGGCAGGTGACCAAGCTCCTCGTGCGATCAAAACGAACATTCCCACAAGGCCACAATGCACTGGGTCATACATACATAGGGCTCATGTTTGCTTACATTGGCGTCTCGCAGTACATCGATAACGACGACGAGTCAGGCAAGTACAAGCCTCACATAGAGAGAAGGTGAGATCGATCTAGTTCCAGCTCCTAGTTCTTCTGGTTGTTGGGGGAGCACTGGCTGAAGGATTGGCTTCTTTCTCCATTTGCAGTCCGTCCTATCATTCAAGTTCACATGAAAAGAACTAAAGAACAGCCTACCAAGCGTTCAACAATATGCAGAGAAGAAGAGAGAGCAGATAAGAGCCCTTCCGCAGATAAGTTCAGAAGGGGAAAAAAATACTCTGCAAATCTACGCGCGTTGTGATTTTGGTCATTTAGTGGGCATTTGTCCGTCGATTCAAATGTTCGATGGCTTTGATAATGCAGCCTTGCTGAGCCCAGCATGAGCTAACTGTGGGAAGCGAAACGTGTGTAACTGTGTTCATCTTTAACAGTTTTTACTCGCAGTCGGAGACTGGCTTTCGTATGACTGTTACGCCTTCCGAGTCAGCAGACGTAAAGCTTTGAAGGACGCTGCAGATTTGGCCTGTATCTGGGCTGGACCCTTCCCTTTCTCACGACCCATCACCCACACACAGGGCCTTACATTTAATTGGGCCTTTACCTTACTTAGGGCCCAATACGTGCGCACATGCGCGCACCCCACCCACCGAAAAGCGTACAGGATTCGAAATTTGAAATCTCAAAAAGGGGCCGTTGGAGCGCCTTCCCCACTCCCGTCGAACGGCTCTCTCGCATACAAAAAGCTCCCCAAGATCCCAAGCTCTTTAACTCAAGCCCTCCTCCATTCCCAATTCTTCGTCGCCAATCTCGCACAACCCAAGAGAGAGAGAGAGAGAGGCGGATCTGCGCGATGGAGGCGCTTCAGCACCAGCAACAGGCGCCGGCGGCGCCGACGATGGCAACGGGGGGCGAGCTGCGGGCGATGGACCTGTACGAGAAGCTGGAGAAGGTCGGCGAGGGCACGTACGGGAAGGTGTACAAGGCGCGGGAGAAGGCAACGGGGCGGATCGTTGCGCTCAAGAAGACGCGGCTCCCCGAGGACGACGAGGGCGTGCCGCCGACGGCGCTGCGGGAGGTGTCGCTGCTGCGGATGCTCTCTCAGGACCCGCACGTCGTGCGCCTGCTCGACCTCAAGCAGGGCCAGAACAAGGAGGGCCAGACCATCCTCTACCTTGTCTTCGAGTACATGGACACCGACCTCAAGAAGTTCATCCGCGGCCACCGCCAGAACCACGAGAAGATCCCCGCCAACACCGTCAAGGTATCCAATCCATGCATACAAACGCAGATCTTGTGTTCTTTTTCCCATTCCCACGCGAGGTGTTTGTTTCAATGCGTCAACCGTATTTGATTCGATGGATGGTGATGGCTTGTGCGCGTGCAGATCCTGATGTACCAGCTCTGCAAGGGCGTGGCCTTCTGCCACGGCCGCGGCGTGCTGCACCGAGACCTCAAGCCGCACAACCTGCTCATGGACCGCAACACCATGGCGCTCAAGATCGCTGACCTCGGGCTCAGCCGCGCATTCACCGTTCCTCTCAAGAAGTACACCCACGAGGTCCGGTTCCTAGTTCCTAGCAGCAGTCTTAGATCCTGCTTGATGATTGGTTCTGCATGATTACTACTCTTGGATCTGTCTGTAATTGAGTCTGAATTGTTTTGCAGATCCTGACGCTGTGGTACAGGGCTCCCGAGGTTCTTCTTGGTGCCACGCACTACTCCACGCCGGTTGACATGTGGTCGGTGGGCTGCATATTTGGTATGATGAACTCGATTCTTTAGCTAGTGTAAATGAACATTGCTTAAGAATTCACACCTTAATTGCATACATATGCTGATGTACTTGTAAATTTCAGCTGAGTTGGTCACCACCCAAGCGCTTTTCCCCGGAGATTCTGAGGTGCAGCAGCTCCTGCACATTTTCAAGTACTGTCCCGTGTGCCTTATCAGCTGTTCTTTGTTCTTTGTTTTCTCAAATATTGATGATGAATTGACGATGGTTTTCTTGGATGTCAGGTTGCTGGGCACCCCAAATGAGGATGTCTGGCCGGGAGTAGGCAAGCTGCCGAACTGGCACGAGTACCCCCAGTGGAACCCCTCAAAGCTGTCCTCTGTTGTTCCTGGTCTCGACGCTGATGGTCTTGATCTGCTTGAGGTTGGTCTCAAATATGCAATGGCCACAAATCTCCTCTCTTTATGCGTTCGTTATACTTGCCTAATGTTAGATAAGACCGTGAAAGTAACACAAAAGAAGAGATGTTGGGAGAATTGCATTCTGATTTAATTGCTGTGATTGTTGCAGAAAATGCTGCAGTATGAGCCGGCAAAGCGGATTTCCGCGAAGAAGGCCATGGAGCATCCGTACTTCAACAGCGTGAACAAGGAGCAATACTGAAGCGATTAACCCACAAAGAATCCGTCGAGCGTCTTCATGGCTAGCATGAAGGCTGCTCCTGTGACTTGCTGGCCTGAATGAAGCATCGCTTTTGCTTCGAGGGCAGGCTTTATCTCTGTTTCCTAGCTGCTGTTTAGTGTGTGCGCCATTCACTGATGCTTGTGATGGATAATGACTAAGGAGCTCTGCGTAATTAAACTCGTCTTGATGAGTAAATTGTTGGTCCTGTTCTCTTGTTTTGAAATCACCATCTTCTTTTTTAGAGCGAGAGTTGTGAAATCTTGTATTTGATTTTCATAACTGAAGGAAGGAGGAGGGGAGTAGTTTTGTCTGGAAGAAGTAGAATGCCAACCCGCATCAGCCAGCAACCTTCGTAGGAACTGTTCATGTATATAGGCACGTAGCAAAAAACTTTTCCAAAATGGCCTCGGGACACCCGTTTTTATAAAAATAGCTCTCTCTCTCTGAGCTCGGTGGGCGCGGTAGGTGACAGGTGGCGCTCCCTTGCTCGGCAGGATAGGGCAGGCATGGTAGGCTAGCTCGACGAGTGCGGTAGGTAGGCTGCCGAGTAGCCTAAGTGTAGCACCCCATATAACCATATGGGATACCACTATGGAACGTCATCGCCAAAGTGAAGAATAAATAAAAACAATAAAAAAAATCACAAAGAGTTTAGAACTTTATTAACACTTTAATAGAGAACTAATAAAGCTGGAATAAATATTTAACATATGGAACCGGTCCACTTATAACCAAATAAAGAACGAATGAAACAACAAAACAGTGGTAAACCACGGTGCTGAAAACTCGAGTGCTCCCACCCATGCATGATGTTATCACTCCATTGGTCTTTTACTTGAGACTGAAAAGAGCAAGCGTGAGATTTGGAAATTTCAGCAAGTACCCAACAACGATCGCAACACAAGAGTATAGACAAGTAATGCAACCACGTGAAAAAAGGACAAGTTTCACAAATAAACAACGGGTATAAGATGACAGAAGCGAACAACTGATATCGAAGATACTGTCATAAATGGGAGATGGATATCATGGAGACTGTGTATCAAAGATAGTTGTTATGTGACAAGTTATAGCAAGGGTGCCGACGACCTCATCCCACATACCCGGTACTAACCATATATTTCTAAGCAAACAACAACGATATTCAATTTTGAACATTATGGTACTAACCACATAAAATACTAAGCATAATAAGTATTTGGAAATGCATAAAAATTAGCCCATTTACACAAGGCTAACTACCACCATTTCATACTAACAAACCACATTTTGAAATTACATGCTAACATGTTACTACAAAAATTAGCCCATGTCGATGAAAATTACCTTTTTCAGATGCTCATACGCTGATCTACAACTTTTCAAATACACAAACTTGAAATTAAAATTAAAAACCACTCAAAAATCCGATGCTTCAACGGACTTACTTCCTCTCTTCTCTGCTACCTTTCTCGGTTTCTCGCTCGTCTGCAAAATGGTGTCCCTGCCTCTTCTAAAGAGGATCCCCGCATCATTTAAACATCTAGCGGAGGCGGGAGAGGGGCCGTCTTGGCCTGCTGTCGTTCGTTCGCGGAGGGGAAGAGGGCGGTGGCGAGCGGCGATGGCACGTGGCACTGGGTTTGCGCGGTCTGAGACCACGCCAACACCTCAGCACGGTGAGCGAGAGCGCCAAGAAGGTGGCGCGGGTGGACGATGCCAGGATGGCTGGCGCGGTTGCAGACCGCGCCAGAAGAGTTGGCGTGGTTGCAGATCGCGCCAGGAGAGTTGGCGTGGTAGGGGGCACCAGGGGGTGGCGCAGTGGGGGCCGTGCGCCCAATCTCGATATTTCAAAGCGGGAGGGAGGGAGGGGCAAAATATGGCTCGGCTTCGAAATTTTGCAACCTCTGACTTAAGAGCTTGCCATGGCCCATGAGCAAAGCAAAAGCTCTGCAAATCTGCAGTGGCAAATTGGTGCGAATAGAAAGGGAGAAAGAACTCACAAATAGGCCTAACCCCAATCTGTGCCCTCAAGTTGGGCTCATGGACTGATCTGGTAGAGGCTAACACAGCCACTCGATAACATGGGCCGGGCCACTCGATGTCTGTTACATCGTGTCGAACGCGCTGATCGTTAAGTGGGCAACGCTGTTGGGCGGCCTCCGCGGTGGAGCAACCTCGCCTCTGGGCGTCGCGGAACCCTCGCCTACTACCTCGGGTCAAGCCAGCGAGAGCCCCAAAGGAGCAGGAGGTCAAAACCTATCTCCTTCCCCCCTCGTTCCTTTCTTTCCTCCTCCTTGCTATATACCCCCTATTGAAGCTATACTTTCTTCTATTGGATCGTTCTTGAGGTGTTAGCTCAGATCACTAGCTGTAGGGGATGGCTGCATCTATCCACGCGTGCCTAGAGCCTGGCGATGGTCTAATTGAGAGCAGTTAGTTAACCCATGCGCCTGAGTGTGTAGTTCCTGGCATCAACGAGAGCTTTTGGTTCACTAGAGATTTGTGCATTGGACTGCTGGCAAATTGTTTCTCTCAGCTGGTTTTTGGTAGGAACTGCTCACCTTTCTTTCTGCCAAATCTAACCGTGAAGAATCACCACCTGACTGGACACGGAGTCCTGGACTGATGCACTGCTGCTAAGGCTTTCCCACCACGTTTGTCTTCCTTGAGTTATTGTTGCTTATGGAGCTAAATTATAAATCTTGATGGTGCTCCTTGTTTTTGGCAGCAGGGGTAGTGATATGGCATTCTTGTATGAAATGATGCGCTCATGGCGTGTATTAAATAAAGTAGACCTGTGCAAGAGCTAGGCAGAAATGTGAAAATACCTCATTGGAGGCAAATACTGGTGATCCTCAAATTTAAATTAACAGTTGTGTTGTATCCACCGAACTAACAAAGATACTAAAAACTACAACGGAACTGATAATCTGAGGCCCGCTTCGTTTGAACTTCAACACCGCCACGGCTTATTTTTACTATTCATAAATTTTATCTTTTTTCTGAACTTTTAGCTTTTTTTGAGCTTTTTTGCCGGTTCTTTTTTTCTCGTATTTGTTTGTACTATACGTAATGGGATAACATATTTTTTATATTTTTTAAATTTAATTATGTTAAATAAGCCTCTGTCATTCTGTGTTTTTTAGCCGATTCTGATGCTTTTCAGCCATAAGCCACTAAAAATAAGCTCAAATGATCACCACCTGAATCGATCGAATTCCAAACTTGTGTTCTGAAGTGTGATTTAAGAACTCCACACTTGTAAGAGAGCCCTGTTTACCTACAGGTCTACAAGCAATAGAGTCAACGACATCTGTTCTGGCAGCTTCTTGCATTTCACCTGATAATTTGGCAGTTCACCTGATGCTTATATGAGATATTCTTTTAGAGGGAGTGCTTATATGAGTGGATCTATTGGATAGAGATCTAACGCCTTCAGATTATCTAACTATTTTTATCTTGAAAAATAGTCGAATGTTCTATAGCACTTCTCAAAAAAATAGACCTGTGCAAGAGCTAGGCAGAAATGTAGAAATACCTCATTGGGGGCAAATACTGGTGATCCTCAAATTTAAATTAACAGTTGTGTTGCATCCACCGAACTAACAAAGATACTAAAAACTACAACGGAACTGATAATCTGAATCGATCGAATTCCAAACTTGTGTTCTGAAGTGTGATTTAAGAACTCCACACTTGTAAGAGAGCCCTGTTTACCTACAGGTCTACAAGCAATAGAGTCAACGACATCTGTTCTTGCAGCTTCTTGCATTTCACCTGATAATTTGGCAGTTAGTAGTTTTTCTTTATCTTAGCGTTGATATCATATAGTGAAGTGCCGTTCTTCGTATGTTTCATTCCACTATGTCGTCGGCTTTGCATCCTCAGAAAAGATGTATCTTTTGTTGTCACTCCATTGGCATGTTGTTAGTTCCACTTGACACGAAGACTCTTCTTCCATTGTGCCGTGCTGAAACCGGTGGCCGTCCCCGAACCTGAGTTCTTTCTCGAGGAAAAGCGCACGTTGCCTCAGATGTCCGGTTCGTTGGTAAGTAAATCCCCATCTCCTGGTGGTTCACGCCACCTCCCTTCACTTTACTCTTTTTCGCTTTCGCCGCCGTGTCAGCTCAGGACTCAATCACACCTGGCCAAATGGGCGTCAGACATGCACAACGCGGATTTAGGCCCTGTCTCCACTTAAGATTATTATAATCTAGCTTATAGTTGCAGATTATATAAGCTAGCTTATAATAAGCTGGTGGGAAATAAGCTGTCAGGTGTTTGGCAACCTGGATTATCAGAGTTATGAATTGTTGTATTCGAATGTTTAAATACTACAATGCCCTTGAGCTTATAATGTTTGAAGGTTGGGGAGTTAATGAATGGCAAAGGTGGGTAATTTTTTCTGAAGTTTTATGGTCATTTAGATAAAAGGTGATCTATAAGCTGAAATAAGCTGAAATAAGCTCCTTTTTTGAGCTTATTAGATTATAATAATCTGGGCTATTAGATTATAATAAGCTAGCTTATAATCTGTCTGTTTGTTTCCACTTATGATGTATAAGCTAGATTATAATAATCTTAAGTGGAAACAAACAGGGCCTTAGATAGGACACGATCTGATTAAATCCAGTATGACTAATTCGAATAAGTTATTGTGTCGTGTTGATCTACATATCAACCTTTTGACCTTGGTATGACATGAAGAGGAATCAGATCGTGTCGGACCGGCTCGAGTATACTTAGCCAAATAGATCATCGATAGCCCATTGATTTTACTGCTAATCGTAAGTAATTTTGCTGTCTATCACTGTGTTGTAGGTATTTTTACTGCTAAGTCACTCGCCTGCGCTCAGCAAAGTTTAGTAACCCTAACACAGATAATTTTATCACTAACCACAGGTAACTTTACTGTGCTACCACAAAAAATATTATGTCTCAGATCGATCGGTATGGTTGCCCCGCCGGTTTGGGGCAGGTCTGTCTCTGACTCGGAACCCGCGACCAAAGCAAAGAGCGGCACGGGCAAAAGCAAGAAGCCCTCGTCTCCCCCCAAAAGAACACAAACCCCTCCTGCAATTTGCAGCAAAACAAGGATGGAAATAAGCGAGCACTGGAAAAATCGCACACCCACCGCGTCCAATCCGACCCATGCCATGTCCCAGCACGACGGCGCCGACGACGACGGCGGCACGGCCGCCACGGATCCCTCGCCCTCTCCGCCTCCGCCGCCGCCGGTCGTCGCGTGGCCCGAGGACGGCGCCCTGACGAGGGAATGGGTGGCGGACCTCACCGCGGCGCTGGACTGGTGCTCGCGCCGCTTGCCCGCGGACCAGCTCCCGTCCGTCCTCCCGGCCTCGCTCGTCCAGCGGCTCGTCGTCGCCGCGTCCGTCATCCTCCACCGCGAGCCCAACATCGTCCGTGCCGACCCGCGGCCCGACCAGACGGTCGTCGTCGTCGGGGACGTCCACGGCCAGCTCCACGACGTTATCTTCCTGCTTCAGGACGCCGGGTTCCCCTCCGAGGAGCGTATCTTCGTGTTCAACGGCGATTACGTCGATCGCGGCGCCTGGGGCCTCGAGACCCTCCTCCTCCTCCTTGCTTGGAAGGTGAATTATCCCAGTTCTACTCGTTTAAGCTTGTAGTCACAACAACATGCGCATTGCAGTTCCTTGCTTTTTTTTTCTGGATCCGCTAAATTGATGCAATAGATAGAGAGGCATTGTGTTGGAGAAAATTGGATATTTGCCACCGCTAACAGTGGGCTTCGCAAAATTACCATCGCTATCATCGACTTCGCAAAATAGCCACTCAGTACGTGTGTCTCTCGTATTTCCTGCCATTGCACCCCTTTTCCTCATTTTCTTTTCTATTTGCCTTATTTTTCTCTCTCTCCTAAAAACTGGCACCTCGAGGGACTAAAATGCCCCTGGGGCATTTTTCGGTACATGCTGCTGAATCGATGATACAGAATCGAAAGGTCGCATATTGTCTTCATGACTAGCTCTTCGTTTCTGAACATGGAACTCAAGATTGCAGAAAGGAGGAAGGCTCTCAGGGAGCAGTTCCAATGTTCTCTTTTTTTCGAGCCAGGGCAAAAACTCTGCCATTCATTTCAAGATCCCGATGGCCTCTTCCTCTCAAGTATCCTTGAATCCGAAGGTATCCATCCCATGAGTGCAAGTCGGCAACCAAAAGAATATAATGGAGGTGAGGCATATATCCAGCAGGTGTTCCGCGACGGAGATGGAGATACGGCGGCGGAGGCGGCGGTCGGAGGGTGGCCTGCGTTTCGTATCAATCTGCAGCGTATTCACCGACGATGGGTCCAGCAACGGTGACGGTGTACCAGATAGGGCGGAGAGGAGGCGGCGCACCTGGAAACGAGGTCGGTGGGCGGCGCGGCTGGCTCGGCCGGCGTGCTGGAGCGGCGGCACCTGCCTCAGCCTGCCAGCGGCAGGGATCATGAGACGCTCGACCATAGTTTTGCAGCTTAGAATGTTCGAAGCGAAGAGCTAGTCATGAAGACAATATCGACCTTTCGATTCGTATCATCGATTCAGCAGCATGTACCGAAAAATGCCCCGGGGCATTTTGGTCCCTCGAGTGCCAGTTTTAGGAGAGAGAAAAATAAGGCAAATAGAAAAGAAAATGAGGAAAAGGGGTGCAATGGCAGGAAATACGAGAGACACATGACTGAGTGGCTATTTTGCGAAGTCGATGATAGCGATGGTAATTTTGCGAAGCCCACTGTTAGCGGTGGCAAATATCCAATTTTCTCATTGTGTTGGATAATGCAAGTAAGTTGAGTTATGAACAAATATTGTAGCTTCATATACTATGGCCTTTTTTAATTGAACTTGGCAAGGGTGTGTTTGGTCAATTTGCTCTGTGTTCAATTTAACTGAAATCACCATAGAGTTCTGAAACCCGATACCTGATTTGGCATATCTACCATTAAAGTGTGTGTTTGATCATTTTGCTCCATGTGTGCATTCAAATTGAAGTCAGCATAGAATTCTGACTGTCTGAGACCCATTCCCTAATATTGGCGTGGCATCTCTACCATTGAAGACTGGTCTGTTAAAGACTTACAGGTGTTTGCACAAAGTCCAACATCCTGTAATAACAATCGATAAAGATCAAAGATTTGGTCATAATAGCAAGTTTTTCCTTCAGCGTTGTAAAAAATATGTTAATAGATAGATTCCCTTCAACCATCAGCTAACGGTCATCAACATGTTTTGTTTCTTTTAGGTATTGCTTCAAAATAGTGTGTTTCTTCTCCGGGGAAATCACGAATCCAAGTACTGTACATCAGTATATGGTTTCGAACAGGAGGTAATGGTTAAATATAAAGACCAAGGCCCTCAAGTTTATCGGAAGTTTTTAAGATGTTTTGAAGATCTTCCTCTAGCATCAATAATAGCAGGATGCGTCTACACTGCTCATGGAGGAATTTTCCGTGGGACGATTGTAGTGCCATCAAAAAGATCAAAAAAGGGCAAGAGAGGTCACAAATACAAGGCGAATTCTACCGCTGACTCAACTACTATGAAGCTTGGATCCTTGGACGAATTATTAAAAGCAAGGAGAACTGTTCTTGACCCTCCATGGGAGGGTTCAAATTTGATTCCCGGAGATGTGCTTTGGTCTGATCCTTCCTTGGAGATGGGTCTTTCCCCAAATAAAGAAAGAGGCATTGGTTTGATTTGGGGTCCAGATATCACTCAACAATTTCTATATACAAATAATTTGAAGGTTTGTTTTCTTTTATTTATTATTGCTGTTGTCATGCTTAATTGAAATTATCTGATGAACTGAACTTTTTTTTCTTATTAAGTTATCAAGTGTTATGGTGCTTGTTTTGGTGTTCGAAAATTGAAACGCCGGCATCTTATATTACAATGTGAACATTCTTTAATATCTAAAGAATGTAAGGATTACAAAGTAAATAGTTAGGACTTAGGAGCCTGTGATCCAGTGATCCTACTATTATGTGAAGTCCCTTTATCTGTTTGCTTGCTTTATCAATTGTAATCTTTTCATTGCTTCTTCCTTTGGAAGTACATTGGACCATGAGTACGCACTTGCTACTTCAATGTAGGTTGGGTTGGTACATCAAACATGAATATTTTGTCGTGTCGCATGTGTTTTTGAGAATTAAAATGATAATAGTTAATGCTTCCATATATATATATATATATATGAAATATATCTTAATTACCAATCATAATAAAGTTTTTCTTCTTTTTCTTTCAGTTTGTTCTTTTTTTTAGCACACAAATGTATTGGCCTAGCTCTTCCTTTTTATGTTGCATACTGTCTCGGAACAATTCTTGCTTATCTTGGGATGTTCAACTGTAGTGCTTTTGTATCTCATTTGTTGGATACGACAGAACTCCTTCAAGGCTTCAACAGCCTCTTTTTTTTATGGGAAAAATCTTCTTCTTGGACAAAAAGACACCTATGTTGTGACTTGTGAATGCAAAATAGTTGTTGACTAACTTGAATTATATAGTGCATGTTCTAATTAGCTGAGCCTGAGTGTTTATTTTCAACAAGATTGATTGCTGAATATATATAGGCATCTTTTAAGCTTGGTCAGTCGGCATGTTGGTATGGAAAATGATGTATAGTCGGCATGTTGGTATGGAAAATGATGTATTATAGCTCATTGTGCATGTTCCTTCGTAACATTAGAAACTAGGTATCATCACATAACTATAGAAGTTTAGAATTCATATTCTTACTTCCTCTTTTTGTTGAACAAAGTTAATCATCAGGTCACATGAAGGTCCAGACGCAAGAGACAAGCGACATGATCTATTAGGAATGGACAATGGATATACAGTTGATCATCATGTAGAATGCGGAAAGCTAATAACTCTCTTCAGTGCTCCAGACTATCCACAATTTCAGGTTGTACTTTATCGCATGATTTACTGTTCACACTCAAAATATTGCTTGCCTTTTGACTTGTAGATACAAGTTTCATAAGTGGAAATTTATTCAACTTCTAGTTTGACACTGAGCTAAATGATTTGATTTTATGACTAATGTGAAAAATTGTACTTTTGATCATGTGTATTGTTTCACATGATCTGACTAACGGTACTTGTTTCTGGTACAGGCCTCAGAGGACCGTTACAACAATTGTGGAGCATACATTGTCCTTAATCCACCTGATTTTGCTACC
The DNA here is from genome assembly GCA_036346245.1 of Bonia amplexicaulis. Lineage (NCBI taxonomy): Eukaryota > Viridiplantae > Streptophyta > Magnoliopsida > Poales > Poaceae > Bonia > Bonia amplexicaulis. The sequence goes on along the minus strand of CM070756.1, from coordinate 1,920,830 downwards.
CCTGTTTTCCATAGTTTTGAAGCTGTAAAGCCTCGACCTGCGGTATGTGATATATATTGTGTCCCTAAGCTTAAAGAAAGTTTATGTGTTGAATAATATTTAATTCTATGATGTGTGTGTAGGATGAATCAAATTTTTTAAAATGTTACACATTATGATGTTCATATTGGAAATAATCTCTTAGGGTTATGGAAAACAAATGAACTAACTATAGTTTTTTTTATGCAGGTGAATCCCTACTATGATTTTGAAGAAGTAATTGACTCGGATGAAGAGTTAAATCTAGGCGCCATGGACAATGGCACATCGAGCAGATGATCACATCTTGTCTTGTATCATTGTATTTAGCTTGCCAACTGTCACCAAGAACGGGGAAATGCCAACATGTTTTTGCTGTAATCGATACTGTCATTGCAGGCTTTTAAATAGCTTTTTGTCATGTCTGCCAAGTTTATCAATTGGTTGCTTTTTATTAGGCTGATCTGCATCCACATCACCATGGGCAAAAAAAACTGTCATTAAGTAATTCCTGAAAATACTGAGTGCAGAAACCAACATGAGAGTTCTAAGGATCTTCACCTTTCAATCCTTCTTCTAGCAATTCAATCAGAGGAAGATCTTATGTTTCCCTTGCTGGGCTTTGGGTGTTGAACTTTTTTTTTCAAGGATGCGTGTTGGACTTTGACATGAAACCTACAGGAGCCAGGCACATTTCCCTTGAGAGGATTGTGCTAAACTGCTAATTACCCACCCACACCTCAGAATTACTGATGCATTCCTATGTCTTGGCAGTGTTGATTTCTAACTGTGTCCTACAAGAATTGCTGAACGATCTCGCTCTTGGGATGGTCTAGTGCTTTTCCTTTGAGATTTTTTTAAGAAAGAGAAAGAAAAGCAGGAATTGGCAAAGATAATTGTTCGATTATGCAAAGACAAGTAGCCAGCTACGGCAGCTTTGTAAACTCCGACGGCTGAGGATGATGTGCATTTCCTCGTTTAGTCCTCCAACCTCTTCATAATTTCGCACAGCTTAATAGCCCATCAACAATGGCGTCATTGTCTATCGCCACCCTCTTCACCGCCGCGGTTTTCCCGGCCGGCGCCGGCGCTGGCGCCGGCACGGGCCGAGCGCCAGCCTCCATCCGCCTGTACTATCACCACCGCCAACACCAGCAGCAGAGGCGGCTAGTGGCGGCGTCGGTGAAGAGGAGGTACAAGGGGACGGCGGAGAAGGAGGCGGCCCTGGCGGAGTTGATCGAGCGGAAGGTGGCGGAGGCGATGGAGGTGTGCGCGGGGCAGGCGGCGGGGCAGGGGGAGGAGGGGTGCCGGGTGGCGTGGGACGAGGTGGAGGAGGTGAGCCAGGCCAAGGCCGACCTCCGCCGCCGCATCGCCTATGGCGCCGACGACCCCCTCGAGCCCTTCTGCTCCCACAACCCCCTCGCCGACGACTGCGCCGTCGTCTACGACGACGACTGACCCCATCCGTCCGTCCATGATCCATCCATCTACCAGACTACCACCACCATCAGTTCAGTTCTTGGCTCTTATGATATTCGTGCTTAACTGCTTGCAGATCAAAGAAAATACTCAATAAGGGAGCTTTGCAGTTCGATTCTCGCACACACAGACATGTTAGTATTTAGTAGTATTAGTATGTCGAGATGTTTTAAGTTAGGACTTGAGAGTACTCCATTTATGAGCACAAAAATTAATCTCATGTCATTTCGTTTTCAGCTGCCCCTATATTATAGATCTGAATCAGATTAAGCATTTCTATTTGTATTTTGAGGGCGGAATGAGCACTTCTATTTGTTGCCTGGTTCCTGATTAACACCAGTGATCGGCGCCTAGAGAAGAAATATACATCATATATGAGGATGATTTTGCTGATTTCACTCTAAGATAGTGCAGAGTTCGGCCACGAAAATCTCTAGGGCAAAACGTTGCGCGGCGCGTCCCACCCCCCCACCAAGACAAAACAAAGCCGGAAACGTCGGCGTCGCACGCCTCAGCCCGTGCCGGGAAAAGAGAGCGGCGAACGGAATTACGCCCGGGAGGAGACCTTTCTGTTGCGAGGATTCAGATCACACGGCACTACTGCTGTTGTTTTTTTCCGTGCTTTATAACAGTTAGCTAAAAATAAATAGTAGCAGCTGAAAAAAATGATTTTTAAAAGAAAAAGCAAGCAGTGAAAAAAGTAGTATTTGTGACCTCTGTTTTGTCCTCGGAACGAGACGGCAATGAGATGAATGGAGAAGCCGCTTCGAAAAATCGAGAATTTATATTATCTTCTGATTTTTAATAATAAAAGTAAAAAACAGGAGGCAACCTGTCAACAATGGCAACTGGAGTCGGTTGCATCCACCTTGCTGTGTCTAACCATTCTCGTCATGTTTCCCTTTCAGCTCCTGTCGTCGTTGCAGGAGTAGTTTGCCAGGCTGGAGAGTGGATAATAAAAGGAAGCAGCTACTTGCAGAAAATTATTCGCTTTTATTAGGGAAATGTTATATGCACAACCAATTTGCGTAGAAATTTGTTATATGACATTGGTCATATTATAGCTGATGATTTTTAGTCTTAGTACAAGCGTTTGTGTCAATAAATCGAATACCGATAAGTCATTTTGAAAAGCTACTACGATAAGTCGTTCCGAAACATCGACAAAGAATCCGTCCCATTTATTCCTTTAGAAAAACATAAGCCAAAAGAACTGAACTACTGTTACGCTCTCAATGTCGAGTGGGCCCTCGTGTTTCCTTCCGATGAATCGTGGTGTGGTGCATGGCGATGAATCATGAAATCGCACCTCCCTGACACGAGGAAGTTCATATTTCTCTTTCCACAGTCAGTCAGTCAGCAGCGATGCATGCCGACGATTTTCTTTCGATTGATCGATGATACACCTGGCGTTTTTTGCTTGTTACGGCACAGAGAAGTGTTTGTCGTGTGAATTACCACCATGTCACGTCTTGATAACTTGAGTGGGGCTTACTACGGCATGTTCTTTTCGGCTGCGGTTTATGGCTTTTGGTTGAAATTTGTGAATTTTAACTGTTTACGGTACAGATTACGGAGAGATAGATACTTACTTACGATTTTAGCAGGTACAAATGTTGGGTTTTTAACGTATAGATCGTTTAACCTGTAGACCTTATCTTGAGAAAATACTCTATTTAAAAATTAGATACTATAGCAAAAATCAAAAGCCACTGACTTCAAAGAAAAGAGCAGACCCTACGTTTTACGTGACGAGAAGCAAGAACAAGAGCAACCATGTGCCTGGCTCTCTTTCGCGAATACTACTCGGGAGCACACGCAAAACCAATTCCGCAAGCTAAGCCCACCTAGGAATGATATCATCGTATGATGACATGTCCCTTTCTTTCTGTCAGTTGTGCAATTGCAAACCAGACGCAAGAAATCTCGTCAAGCAGAGACAAATCTCTAGACAGTAGACACTATGTTTCTTTTCGATTACAAGGAATTTCAAGCCCTTTCAAACAGACCACGCTAATCTAGAAGGTCTACAAAAGTTATTACAAATACTGCATACTTTAGACGGTGTCATATAAACTACACAAGCTATATATACTCGAAATTTGTGTTTCAAAATAAAAATCCTAAAAATATGTATTAAAGAAAATATAGATAAATACTTATAAAACCTCAAAATATAGAGTGAACTCTTCTAAATGTGTGCATACAAGTATGTGTAATGAGGACATATGCACATATTCATTTTTTGACTATTTATGGAGTTCAGTATACACTTTGGATCCAAAGAATGCACTAATATATAAGAATGTGATTTCGAATGCATACATATTTGATTTCACCTTTTCATTTAAATGAGACTAAGCAATATTATACTTAAACAAATATATTAGTCTCACATATAAATTTTTCATTTAATCATATATTTGGATGTGAGGAATGCAACAAGATTATAAGAAAGATATCAAATGCATGCCTCAATGATTTCATCTTTTTCATCCATATGAGATTAAGTAATATTATAATCAATAAATAAGTTTAGTCTCACAAATTTATTTATCATTATCACCAAAACCTCATAATAGTATTTGTCATTACCACCAAAACCAACTTAAATGGAGCTTGATCTTTCACCCTCTCGACCAGCACCATGGAACAAGTAGGTTTTTACTTCAAAAACCTTGTAGATTCAATTACTGCCTAGTGCATGGTGGGGTATTCTCACTAGGGTTACCCTGACCCATCTTATCCACCTTTGTCCACTCAACCAAACACAATATTGGCTCATCACATCCACCCTTATCTCATCAACCAAATAATAACATATACCATCCTATCCACTCAACCAAACAAACTCTTGGATTATCCCATCTCATCCCGCCAAATACTATATTATCCCATCCCATCCACCCTCGTCCACCCAACCAAACACACCCGTAAGTTATGCTTGTGATGGTGCGTAGGAAATGCGTTTCATATGGATTTGTATTATCATTTAGTTTCTTTGTTTGTACAAATTAAAAAATAATTAGTGTAACGTAAATCTCGACTTCCGTTATATAAAATGCAAACCATATAACCCTTTGCCTCCTATACCTCCTATATTTCTCGTGTCCGATGCATGGTGAGATTATTAGTGCATTTCCAAAGAGCAGTATTCTTTTATCGTAGTTTACAAAAACATAATATTGCTTCTAGTGAATTGGGATCAAAACTACACATCAGTGGAGCGACATTTCTTCGTTACGTCACAAAAACTAACAAAAAGTGACACTTATTGCAAAATAAGATAGCAGCCCCCATCTCACGACAAATGAGTCTTATATAGTGCCTTATCCACCCAAACATAACAACAACAAAAAGATAAGAACATCCTAACATGTTTTGTCTCCGTAATACATGTGAACCAGGAAAAAAATCCCATTGCAGAAAGCGTAAAAGTAGAAGAAAATAAATCTAAAAGGCAAAGAAAAGGCAAAGCTTAAAGTCATATTTGTTTTGACTTCTAAAAATTATTTTTCAATAGTATATAGCTTTCAAACAGAGTGCTTTTTCAAGACAAGGTCTACTAGTAAATTACAGTACACATTATAGTGACTTCATTCACATTGGCTAAAATCACACATAAATATCTCTTTACAAACTTCTCAATAAATTATTATTATTTATAAGGAATTGATACGACTCTTACGTCCGACTGAATAAATAGATCAGACGCATCACTCGGTCATTCCACTCGAGCACACCCCTTCCCCAAACCCCACTTCCATCTCTCTCTCTCCATTCCTACTTGCCTCCTCTCCCATCCCAATCCCAAATCCTCCATATCCATCCCCCACGGCCGTGCACCGCCCAATCGCTCCGCACATGCGGATCCACAAGTGCGCCTCCCGCCTCCTCGGCTTCGTCTACTCCCTGCGGGATCGGAGCACCGATTCGAGCTCTCGCTCCTGCCTTTGCCGCTGGCCCTGAATCCCGCGCAAGGGGCACCGGCTTCATGGCCGCGACTGCCACCTGAGAGTCCGGCAAAGCCAGTTGCAGCCACCGAAGCTCCGTGGCATCCTGACCTCGATCGCCGATAGCGGCCTCGTGAACGCTGCACAAGCTCCACCGCATTCTTCTACCGGCGCTGGATCCACGCCGCCTGCCATCACCACACCCGAGGCCTCGTCGCCGCCTGTCATAGGAGGTAGGTATTATTTTTTGTTGCAATATTTTTGATTTCATAGTGCAACATTGATATTCTTATCATTTTTTTGTTGCATACATGGTCAAGAAATGTTGTATAGATGGATAAAAAATGTTGTGACCGACCGTACGACCGCGGTCACTTCGATCACGACTATTAAAACCACAGCCGCTATAACCACTACTACTACGACCATGGCCATGGTCGAAGTAACCGTGGTTGTAACGGCTGTGGTCGAAGTCGTAGTGGCTGTGGTAGAAGTTCCTAACACTTCCTCGGCCTCGTCGCCACCTCACGCTCCGCAGGCCCACTGTCATCGGCAATAGTTGCGGCCTTGCGCGCAACACCGTCCTCATGTTGGCCTCTCTGGGTACCTCCACATGAGCTCATGTCGATAAAAGACGGGACAAATCATCAATTACCCCTTTCTGATTTCATGAATGCAATATTTTGAGTTCAGGTGTGTAATATTTTGATTTCATGCGTGCAACATTGATATTCTTATTAATTTTTTTGTTACATATATGACCGAGAAATGTTATATAGATGATAAAAAAATATTATGACCGACCGTATAGAGCTAACGCCTAACTCTTTTATTTATAAACCAAAACTAAAATTTAAAACTAAAAGACGATATGAACAGCCACTGAACCCCTCGTACCACAGATCCCATCTGCCACTTCCCGCTCGTTTCGGCTTCAGATTCTGGCTTATTTTTTACTATTCATAAATTTTGTCTTTTTTTAAAACTTTTGGTTTTTTTGAGTTTTTTTTTCTGGTTCTTTTTTTTTCCGTATACGTTTGCGTTGTCCGTGATAAGCTAACATATTTTTTTTATTTTTAATTTTTTTTTAAATTTAATTATGTGAAATAAGTTTTCTTTAGCTATAGTAAAATTTTAACCACTAAAATACAATTTCAATCATAATTTATAACTTTTCGGCCTAACACGTCTGCAGCAGTATTAAACCCCTCCCCCTCTCTCCCGTTCTCTCCTCCGATCGATCACGCTTGGCTCCGATCGCGTCGTCTCCGGCGAAGAGGCGGCGGCGAGGAGACGGCGGAGAGCTCTCCGACCTCCGCGGATCCGCTTCCGGCGTGGCCGTGAACTGTAAGCGCCTGCCCGCCTGCCTTGATCTCACCACGCGATCTAAGCTCCTTTGTTTGTGGGGTTGGGTTTTTGATCTGTGGTATGTTTGGGGGTGGATAACGTGTGATTTGGTGTTTGTTGGTTTCGCGTGTAGGATCGGGAGGCGGGGGGCAATGGCAGCGGAGGAGGCCGCGTGCAACGGCGGAGGCGAGGCGCGGATGGCGGAATCGGCCGCCTCGCCGGAGGCCAAGGTGGTGGAGAAGCGCGAGGGCGAGGTGGGGTGTGGCCCCCTCGTGGTCGCGAACGGCAACTCTGGCAGTCTCTCCGAGGAGGAGGATGAGACGGAGTCCAATGGACCACCGGCTGTGGCTGTGGCTGTGGTCGGAGGTCACGAGGCTGATGCCACGCACAATGCTTCGTTGGTGAACGGGCATGTGCACGTTGTAGCCGAGGCGCCGGTTTGTGTGGAGGAGGGTAGCGGTGAACGAGCTGCTGCTGATGTTGCTGAATTGGTAGAGCAGGAGGTGGATGGTGGGGAGCCGGACGGGCTGGGTGTTGTGATGGTGGCCAATGGGCATGATCACGTCGACACTAGAAGTGCTGTGAAATTGTTGGAGCAGGAGGTTGCTGGTGAAGAGCAGGATGCAAGAGATGGTTTGTCGACCGATGGAAATGCTGGTCCTTGTGCAGCTGCTGCAGTGTTCGATGTTTGGGGAAACGAGGGCAAAGGGGAAGGCACTGCAAAATTGGTGGAGCAGGAGGCTGCTAGCGGAGAGCAGGGCAACACAGATGTTTCAATGGTTCATAGACATGACCAGGTTGATAGGGGTGCTGATTCTTGTGCAGTTGATGTGGAGTGTGAGGTTTGTGGTAACAAGGACAAAGGGAGAGAAAGTGCTGATGCCACATATCTGGCAGGGCATGCAACCACCAGCGGAGAACAGGGTGCAGCAAATGAATCCATGGGCAATGGATGCGATCACCCAAACACAAATGCTGATTCTGGTGGAGCTCCTACGCAGACTGAGGTTTGTCCCAAGGAGAGGGAAGTGGCACAAAGTGCTGCTGGTGGTGTGGAAATTTTGGAGAATGAGAGAGCCCTGAAGATTGAAGGTCAAGGATCAGAGAGGGATGCAAAGGTAGCTAACAGTGAGGTGCCTAGAGAAGAGGAGGTCCATACAAATGGCCATGAACATGCTGAAGAGAGTGCTGATGTTGTTGCAGAGCTGGAGCCTTTGGTCGAAGAGGGACAGGGTGAAGCCACACTTGTTATTGATCCATTGGAGGATAGAGCTGACAATGATAGGGAGGAGCTTGTGCAAGACACAGGTGCATCTGGTGCTGATGAGACTGCCGATGAAGCGGAGTCTCAAGTTGAGCAAAGAAAAGATAAAGCTGCCTGTGATGTTACTGAGTTGACAGAAGGATTTGCGAAGAGAAATGAGGAGGCTCTACTGGGTGGTGAGTTGACCAAGCATGAGGCTGATGTCAATAGCCTTCAACCTGCGGAACCATCATCATATTCAACTGTTGAAGTAGAGAAAGAGGAGACCATGGAACTTGCTCGTTTGGAGGAAGCAAGTTTAGCTTCTATTCAACAGCAGACAGCCGATTCTCTCCAAGACACTGAGGGGCAGAAGCAGTCAGAGACACCTGGCAATCATATAGCTGGTAAAAACGACAACGATAAAATAGATGCAGAACTGAAGCAAGAACCTGATATGGATGTTGATGGTGTTCAGTCGCAAGCAGATTCAGGAGCTGTTGCCTCTGCTTTCCATATTGGGCCAAAGTCCTCAGACTTGGCGGATAGTGAGGGAGTGGGAGTTGAACATTCAACTCCAGCTTGTGAACTTGAAACTCCAGACAACGCACCAAGAGAAGATAATGGTTCTCAAGAAAACTTCAGTGCTGCTATTGCTCATGTTGAGCTTGGTGCTTTTAAGAAACATGAAACTGTTGGTGTTCGTGAAGCAGAACCTGGTTCTCCGACCAGAAATGAATCTGGTGTTGTTGCTAAAGCTGATGCCAGTTCCAATAAGGAGGACAAACCCAATGGTATTGGCAAGGATGGTGAGTCAGCTGGACATACAAGGGTTCCACATTCAGATAATATGGTAGATGCTAGTTCTCCTGATGACCAATTGGATTTATGCAACATATCAACTCCATGTGACGTAGTTTCATCAGGAATGGGAATTATGGATTCCTTTCCAATTAATGAGCCTGCTTCTTCAGCTCAAAAACCGTTGGAAGATGCTCCTTCTCCAGACGGTGATACGTGCGCCTTAGATGGGGACACATGTACTAAATCTTCTTTCCAGGTTGCAACCAAACATGGGAAAGGTATGCAATGATTATCTTCTTCCATTGTTTCATAATTTATTAACTTGCTACTGTAATGAAGTTAATGTTTATTGTAATACTCGTGTGACAGATCTAGAATCTCCACCTGCTGACATGATTGTTCGTGATGAGCACAAGGACAATGGTGAAAAAGTACTTGGTGATAACACCAAGATCGTTAACAACTCTAGTGAGTCTCAATTACAAATTGATACAGAAAATAAAGGAGATGTGCAGGTTATTACACCACAAAGGATTTATATAACAAAAGTTCCAAGATTTGTGGGTGAAGATCTCTGGGCAAAGATACAGGTCGCACAAGTACATCTGGATCAGTTGACGCAAAAGAGAGATGCACTTAATGTTCAGAGGCAAAAGCAAAAGGTAGTAAATCTTTGACCTTTGCTTCTCTAGTTCATTATGCAACATGCTTCCCCATCTTGGAATGTATTTATTATATTTATAGGCTTTATGCGATGAGTACCGAGAGAAACTGGAAGCAGCACGGCAAGAAGAAAGGGGAGCTAGAGCTGCTCATGGTGATAAAAGACATGATTTAAATAGTGTGCAATCAATGATCGGGAAGTTGAATAAAGCAAATTCAATTCAAGAAATTGATGAGATGGTTAGTCATCTGCAAACATTACTTCAATTTCACCAACGATTTTATTTTATTTTTCTATATTACATCATGGTGTAGTGTTATTCTTTTCTGCACTTTTATTAAATTTGACAGTATAAAATTTTGATGATTTTATCCAAAAATGAATTATTATGATTTAGATTGCGATGAAGGATAAGATTATAGCACATGAATCTATTTCTCTGAAAGAAGAGAAGCTTCTCCTTCAAGATATCAAGGAACTAAAAGCTCAAAGGAAACAATTGTGTTCCAATATGGGCTCAAAAGCTGAAATGAATGAGGCATTCCATCAGAAAGAGCGTATTCATGAGCAGCACAAGGTACTGAAGGAGGCACATTCTTTTTTTGCTCTTTTACTTCTCTTTTTCATAATTTTTTATATTGATATTTATGGATTTTCTTTTTTAGACTCTGAAGAAGGATTCTGGTGAACTTTTGACCAGTTTGAAATCCTTGGAGGAAAAAACAAAAGTGGTTCAGAAAGCTTATGATAGTGAAAGAGCTGCTCTCAGAAAATTAAATGAAGAACACCGAGCTGCTAATGAAATACGTCAAAAAGCCTATGATGAGTGGTTTGAGCTGAAAATGGAACCAAGCAAGAAGGTAGAAACTTCACTAAGTGGACATCTCATCCTATATTTGACAGGCCTATGAAGATTTCTTGTATTTATCGTTCTCTCTGTCCAGCAATACTCGTATTCTTGAACTAATACAAGCAAAAGAACTAGTCTAAATGATGACCTGAATCTTAAATTTAGACATTTTCTTATGCTGAAAACCCGAAACTGATCTCCTAGTTTTCATTCGAAGGCATGAAGATCTGGCTCTTCACGTATATCGCCTTAAACCATGTAGCTACAAGTGTATCACATAGTTAAATCTTCAGAAAAAACCAAAATTAAGAATAAACTTGAGGGGTGGACATATGGAGGATTTGTTCCAGACCTTTTCTGATTTGATTAATTAACTATTATTATGCTATGTCTGTGTAATTCTTGTATGAGGTGCACTTCCCTGTCATGCATCGAGTTATTAAGGTAAAAGCACTGTACACACATGCACCTCGAATATCTCTGCGTAAACCTTCTTGCAATGAACTATCATCATGAAACTTGACATCCTGTGCTAGTTAATGCCACCTAAATGTTCAATTGGAAATCAGAATTCTTACTTTCATGGCGTTGGTCATAGTGCAGCTATCTTGATGCTGTGTTATATTATGATACTTAGGGGGCAGGAAATAGTGGATATAGATTTATATTATACTTTTGTTAAGAACATTGGTGGCTTGGTGGTATTCCTGCGACAGGGAAAACATTGCTTTTTTATACTAAGAAAAATCACACATTATGTAAGCTCGAGGTCATGAGAGACATACAAGGAGATTTTCCTTGGTGTATGCTTTTCGTTGATGACATAGTGTTAGTTGATGAGAGTATGATAAGTGTCGATACAAAACTAAAGTTGTAGAGAAAGATTTTAGAATCAAAGGGTTTTAGACTTAATAGGGCTAAAATTGAGTATATGAGGTATAATTTCAGCGGTGCTAGGCCAGATGATAGAGATGTTAGTCTAAATGGACAAGTAGTGCCTAGAAAGGGCATTTTTTATATTTGGGATCGATGCTACAGTGTGTCATGGACGTGGACCCTGGGCCCAACCGATTCACTATTAGGAAGTTAGATATTAGTTTCTATTTGTTAGGGATATGATTAAGATTACATTCTATCTATTAGGATTAGTTTCTATTTGTTAGAGATATGATTAAGATTAGATTTTATCTGTTAGAGGGAGCTCATCCATATAAGAGGGTTGCCGCATGCTATTGGAGGCAAGCAAGAAATAACAAAGTTATTCTCATCTATAGTCTCTCGCTCTCCCTCTACGCCAACGTCGCCCGGCCATCATCTCGGCGATGTTTACCCCTATAAACTAAGGTTCATAACACAGTGAGACGGCGAGATTGATGAAGCGTGAGTCACAGGATAAGAGCGGAGTGGGTGAAATGACGGTAAGCATCGAGTGTCTTATGTGATAAAAAAGTCTTCGAAAGTTAAATGGTAAGTTCTATAGGACGGCGTTCAGATGGAATACTGGGAAACTAAAAGACAACATGTACAGAAGATGAGTGTAGCGGAGATGAGGGTGTTACGATGAATATGTGGTCACACAAGGCAGGATCGGATCCGCAATAGTGATATACGTGATAGAATGGGGGTAGCACCAATTGAAGAGAAGTTTGTCCAATATTGCTTAAGATGGTATGGTTTGGATGTCTCCAACGGAAGCCTTCTAAGGCACCAATATGTAGTGGAATTTTAAGACGTATCAAAAACATAGGAAGAGGCAGAGGACAATCAAACTGACGTGGAAGGAAGCTGTCAAAAGAGACTTGAGAGATTGGAATGTATCCAAAGAGTTGATTTTGGATAGGGGCGCATAGAAGTTAGTGATCCATGCACCGGAACCATAACATAAGGAGAAGATTTAGGGGCGGTGTTTTGGGCTCTCGAATCAAATGTTAGGGTGTAGATCCTAGGGTTTTAGCCTTATAGGTTTTATTACAAGGCTCTCGTTTCTTTAATGTTGAGGAGGTTTCATTCTTAGGGTCTGTTCTTTTTGGCTGAAGCTTATAGCTTTTGGCTGCGGCTTGTGGTTTTTAGGCTGTTCGTGCGAGAGATTACAGAGTAACATAAACTCACGTGCAGTTTTTGCCGATATATATGAAGTCGGTACAGTATGTACTACAATTAACTAGTAAACTCTATCTTGAAAATATACTCTATTTAAAAGTTAGTTACTGTAGAAAAGCTGAAAAACGGCTTTTAGAAGCTGAAAAGAACAGGCCCTTAGTCTACCCTAACTTGTTTGAGACAAAAGGTTTTGTTGTTGTTGAGAGCCAAGGTTTCACCATTCTGGTACCACATGGCACATAGCATTTCTTCAAAAGTAGTAGTGGTTTCTTATAAGTATATCAATTACTCTACTTTTAACATTGGTTGCAACATTATTGGGAATACCACCGTGCTATGCTGAAACTAGTTGCATTTCAACCCCTCCGCGCGAAAAATGGCTCGAGACTTGTGATGCCAAAGCTGAATAGTTCTCTTCTTATTTTTGTATTGCAGAACAAGTACTTTTTCATGTACAGGAATGATCAGAAGAGCGCATCAGATTTGGTATGCATGGGTGACATGGTGGGACTTCAGTTGTATTGCAATAATCAGGTAAAACACAGTTCTTTATCTTTCCTTTCCTTCAGTTTTCTTTTTATATCAATTTTGTCATTCTTCAGCATCTCAGGGACAAAATCATGAATTTGGTCTAAATGCATGAGGTCGAATCAGCATTCGCCTCCAATTTGTGTTCCGTTAACTAGTCAATAATAGAGTATCTCTTTACAGAAATTGCTTTGCTTTATTGGAGGAGACCTACAGTAGTAATATGTGATATCAGTTAGGCAATAACTGTCCGTCCTCAAGAGGTTTTAGCTAAGAAATAGATGTGATTTTCATCAAATGGATACTGGCAGTTATTGCGCTCTCCAATCAGCACCAACAGTTAAAGTGCCTTGTTTTTAGAGCCTTTTTTCTTTTCTTTTCTTTTTTTACAGTAAAGCTACAAATAGTTCTCACTATTCTCTTGTAAATGATGTTGACAGTGGTTTTTCATTCTTTGTCTTTCTTAATCTACCAAATTCTGATAAATTGTGATTACTGATCACCAAATTTTGTAATATTCTGTCACCTTTAGGTGGAGACATTCATGGAGATGTGGAACAAGGATGACAATTTTCGTAGGCAGTATGTTGAGTCAAACAAGATTAGCACATTGATGAGATTAGGGACCTCAGATGGAAGAAGAATTGGCCCTGATGAGGTTCCTCCAGAAATTCCGAGCAGGTCCAACAGAAAGCCAAGCAATCCGTCTCTGTTGCCTGTTTCAAGCCCACATGTGTCCATTTCAGCTTCAGAAGCAACGCCTGCAAAATCTACTTCAGTGATAACACCTGTAGAAGAGGACTCCTTCCCGATCCTGCAAGGTCCCCAGAACAGTAAGCATTCCAAATCAAAATTTCCTGGTAGCTCTTCTGGGAAAGAGACAGCTGGAGCTCCAGTGCCTGAAAGGGAAGATGTGGAACGCATTGAAAAGGAAAAAATGCGTAGGATGGAGGAGGACTTGGAGTTAGCACGGCAGGCAGCGGAATTGGCAGTCAGGGAGGAGGAATTACGACAGGAGAAGGCTGCAGCTGAAAAAGAGCGGTTCCGATTGGAGCAAAAGGCAAAAGCTAAGGAGGCTGAAGAGCGGAAGAGGCGGAAAGCAGAAAAGGCCCAGGAGAGAGCTGACTACAGAGCACGGAAGGAAGCCGAGATCATAGAGAAGGTATGTAATTCAATTTTCTGCCATGATCTGTTAATCCGATCCTTCTGTTGTGGTATACCATATACTCCATAGTGTTCATTTGGGTTACCAAATTTCTGAACAAAGTTTGCGTTGAACCGCTCGCAGAAGAGAGCAAAGAAGGAGGATAAAAAGAACGGAGCAGCATCTTTAGACTCGGAAAATGGTGGTGGTGAGGGCAATGCAGAAGCCACAGCGACAGACTATACTGCTGCTAGCACGACGACGAACACTCGAGAAGTAGGTGTTCCTCAACATACAGCTCCGAATAAGAGGCTCTCCAGACCATCTATAGCACTCAAGCAGCTAAATAGGGTGGAGCCCATGCCATTACCCCTGCGTAACAGGGGCAGAAGGAAGATGCGGCAATACGTTCTGGTGACTGTGGCAGTACTGATGTCAGTTCTTGCATTGTTCGTGGGGGGCAATTATGTATTCTCCAGTTTTAGGGCATTGCCGTTCTAAATTTGGCGAGGATAACATAATGACCCGCACTTTTTTCAACCAGTCGTTGAGGATAACATAATTTGCCCCTACCAAATTATTTAAGCAGCGTATAATTAAATGGGGAATTAAGAACTAATGAGTGGGGCTAATGACCTACCGTCTGGTCACCAGACGGCAGGCCTAGTGTCGCCCAATGGTCAGACGGTAAGTCATAAAATACTTTTTAAAGGTAGCAAAGTAGTACAAAAAATTATATAAAAATTACACAATGTAGCATACTATATATGGAAGCTCCACAAAAAGTTTTATAATTTTTCACGACTATTTGCTACCTCAAAATTTTTAAAGTGATGCATAACTGTTTAATCGTCTAGTTAATTATGCGTCGTTCTAAGAATTTTTAGAGGTAGTAAATGTTCTCAAAAAATTGCAAAAAAATTACACAACATACCACGATGCTTCAGGAAGCTTCATAAAAAATATCATAATTTTTTGAGCTCATTTACTATATTTATAAATTAAAAAAATATAAATTACGAATTAGACAGGTAATTAAGTAGGCTAATTAGCAGGGTTAATCATCTGCCGTCCCGTGGATGGGCGGCAGGCGCCTGCCGTATGGTGGGCAGGCGGCAGACGTCTGTCGTCTGCTTACAAGGCGACAGGTGCCACCGGCTGTATACTCCGTGCTGTCGTCCGTCCACCGGACAGTGTAAATGATATTTTTGTTGATACGTTACGTATATGACTATTTTTGTAAATACGATATGAAAATATGTTAAAAGTGGCTTTTGATTGGAAAATGACTCGATGGGAACTATGTACCTGTATAGGTAACAAAGACATACGGCAAAAAATGATGCTGTCGTATAGTGGGAAGAAAGAACGAAAGCTCCAGGTTACTGGACGTGCGATGTGTTGGGCTCAGATTTTATCTATTTAGAATTTCCTACAATTACACTATTATTTTTAAATCAGTAAATAGTATTCATAGATACATTATTAAATATTAAATACATATATTATGAAAGAATAACTAATACAATAATAGTCCTACACATGGACCGATCACGCTGAAATTATTAAAGAGTAGCAGCGGAAATAAAATTTTTACATAGGTTAGACCCCTCAGAATATACCTACAGTCAATCAACTAGGGCTCGTGATTTAGTCCTTGGTCTCAACAATTTTTAGTCTTGTCAACTCATTTTAGATGACTGCAGGTCTTGAATTTCTCATTCTTACTTACTGAATGATAGTAATTGAGCAATGGTGAGTACAAAGATAGTCAGTACCATCACACATAATGCAAGTACAATAGATGCAATGTTCAACAAGGGAGGCTTAAGATTCTTTTATTTGCGCAAACGTCACCATTTTGAAATACAATTATATGAAATTCCTATTACCTAGTATTTTTAATTAAATCATGTTTTCTAAAGAGTGTGAAAGTATACAGTAATAATAGTAGTGCGGGTTTCGTCCACCTTTTACAGAGTATAGTTCATACCCTAATAATTCTTGTAAGAATGCACCCATGCCGCCGGAGTTTCCGCGGCCGCAATGTGACTATGGCAATCTAGCACATATCATTCAGTCCACACACCCGGCAAGCGTCGCCTGGGCGTATTGTACGTGCAGCGAAGTTCTCATAAGCATGTTTTTGCTATTTCGCATTACATGTTCTATTTCGCACATTTGTAATCCACTCTGTCCATGCCGGTAGACCACGGAGCGCTACTACTTTTTTCAATGTATAGACGACCCAGATATGTATGATAGGGCATTCATCGAGTAAAAATATATGCTAAACTATCCAGTGGCGCTTAAGAGATTCACATGCTGGAAACTTTACACGCTAGATGATAGCGCAAAGGGCAAGGATAAGGCACTGGTGGTCCCCGAAGCCGCAACTGAACATAAGGTTATTTTCGACTGGAACAAACCTACGCAAGTTGTAGAAGCCAAGCACTAGTACCGATTCGCGAGGGCGGAAGCACGCAAAGGAGAGAAGTGAAAGACACCGATGGACCCAAATGTGTATGATGACTGGCTGCAACCTTGGCTTTCAAAAAGTGTACATGTATCTAAGCTGTAGATAGGATTGATGATTCATGCATGTTGCCACTTGTATCGTATGAGTAGTGAGGTAAACATCCATATCTAACCAAACCCCGCGTGTCATGCAATTCGCACATTCATTGCGAACTTCTTTATCAGCCTACACATGGACCATTACGATAACTATTTACAACAACATAACTTTACTACTTAACACAGAGAGTTTATGGTGATGCTTCATCTGCCCCTCCGAACCCCCTTGGACCTTCACAAAAAATTTCTACGCACACACGAACAAAACATAGTAGGATTTAAAGCTAAGTTATCATCTTATCGAGTTTTTCTCGAAATTGGCATAATATTATTTTACGTGTAGTTTAAAAGTATTTTTAGAAATGAGCTAACGGGTCGAACTAGAGCAAAATCCAAATTAACGTGTACAATTGAAGCAATTTTGAACCAAGCCAATGAATTTTTTGCCAAGCTGTACCCCGCCGCTCGCTGCATCGAAAGCGAGGCGGCTCGACAAGTCTTGCCGGTTGTGTCGGCTCAGGAGCGCCTGGGGCCACTCACCTGTCGCGCCGCGTCGACTCGCCCTGTTGCACGCCTTGCTTCTGCCGAGATCTCTCAGCGCGATAGGTGATACGTGTCGTCTGTCACGTGTTTCGAGCTTAGAGAAAAAGTTATTTTTATAAAAATAGATGCTCAAATATCAAAATTAAAAAACA
The DNA here is from genome assembly GCA_036346245.1 of Bonia amplexicaulis. NCBI lineage: Eukaryota > Viridiplantae > Streptophyta > Magnoliopsida > Poales > Poaceae > Bonia > Bonia amplexicaulis. The sequence continues at coordinate 1,903,428 of CM070756.1, read as the reverse complement.
TAGCCGTAGTGCCAAATACATAAATAGTCATTTTACACCCGTAGCCCCGTTGGCAGTGCTGACGTGAGATTTTATGTAGCTAGCCAACCGGTCGTACTACTGCAAGAGGAGCCGAGGAGAGAGGGGAACAACAAAAAAGGGTGTTGACATTCACATGGGACAACGGCGAAAGGATAAGCACGACGTACGTGTGACGAGCAAAAGGTAAGGCGGACCCACGGACGGCGACACGTGAGCCGCACGGATCTAGAGGTTGGTTACCTCGTCCACGCCAATCGTTGGATTGTTAGATGCATCAATGTGCGTACTTAGCAGATGCCTGAGTTGCGTCGTATGGGATAGCTCCCTCCAGGAAAGGAAAGAAAAGATTGTAATTGAGAGCACCGGGCTAACTAATGCTCTATTCAATTTGATTACGGCACGTGGCTTTTGATTTTTGAGGTTTTTTTTGCTAAAATAACACTGTAACGACTACAACCTCTATTCAATTCAGCTATGCCATATGGCTTTTGACTTTTGTTTTTCTAAAATGGCATTGTAACGGCTGCAAGAAACCACAGCTAAAACTAGACGTGTTCAATTCGGCTTTTGGCTGAGTTAAACTGAGATGCGTTATATTTAGCACTTAAGCAAGTGGCACTGAGCAAAACCATTGAATTAACTTGACATACAAATTGGATTAATAATATTACAGGTGACACGTGGACATTTATAACGTACAGAGTACAATAATTAAGATTGCGAGAACACTACCTATGTTAAGCCACCAAAGACATTGCAGTATAATCATGTATGATGTCCATGTGTGCAAAGTCTGCACCATATGGTACAATGTCTTCTCCATGACCTACATTACCTATATCTTGACCTCCTTGATTAGCAAAATGTATGTCAGGCAAATCACTATCCAAGATGAAGTTATGCATGCCATCATCGTGACAATTATTAGCTAGGAATGGTGTCTAATACATGTCACTTCATCTTGCACATACCAAATACGTGCATGACAATGTTGCACATGGACAAGTGATGGAAGTTAAATACCTTCTGCATTCTGGCAGGGTGAATGCTATTTTGGAACTATATCAGATGGTACCTCTGGTTCCAGTACAGAACTAGGTACCCTAGCCTATTTGGATACCTCGAGTCTATGAGGTAATACTTGTCTGCAAGATCCGTATGACAAACATCGGTTATATTGGTACGTAAGCACAACAATACATGAAAGATTGTATATACAACCACCGTACCTAGAGGTGGATGCGAAAATCGATCTCTATATTTCATCAGTGTTCCTACAATACCCATCTGTCATGCACAGATCCGGGCCATCCGGCACACAGAAAAGTGAATCTTGAATCGAAGCTACACACTACGAGCACATTCTGATTGGTGTACCCATGGCTGTTGAAATGCTTAGTACGCTCCTCAAATGGAATAGTCACTTGCACATTTATGACATTGAGCATCCCGGTGCAGTTATGGAAATGTGGATAGAATCTACGTTGCATCAGCCAATGATGCACACTCTGGAACATTGGATCAATCGGTGTAATGTTCGCAATAGCCAACTTGCAAACACACTTACAATGTGTTAGAACTTTATATTTATAGTTCCTGCTGAATGCTCGAAGTGATTAACAACCTTCCTGTTAGACTATGGAGCTCCACATGTCCATAGGAACAATGTCAGTGGTTCTTTGGAGCAAACATTCGTACTAGACTGCATGCCATAGTTGGTAACAAGAGTGTCGTACAACCTATCGAACATTGACCTTCGCATTCTGAATATATTTTAGCATCGCTGATTGCTACCGAGTTGTTGTTCAATCCATTGAATTCCCGTAATGATAGTAATTCTAGGAGGCGGCCTGGACGAGGACAACATGTCGTCATCGAGGCATGCGAATCCAGCATATACGAGCAACACGATGGAGTGACTGGAAACTTCATTCTCCAGCTCATATCACTGCATGAAACCAGTAACTGATTGGCGTTCAGTTCTCGAATCATATGACTTAGTCAAACACACAAATTTTGATTGAACAACATCATGTAGTTTACAAATAAACTGAATGATGTTAAATAAGCGTAGTTTATATAGTGTGATGAAGCAGCTCAAATTAATGTCTGAAACTAAACTTCACAACATGGTACATCGATTGAAATAGAAATGGCATTGCTCAAGGCTGGTTCTTCACTCAGTCCCAAGCTCTCGTGATCCAGCAAAGCCGCCCCTCATCTGTCTTCATGATGAGAAAGCTATCGCGGTATTCTTTCTTCATGAAGAGCTACTTGGCATAATATTTCTCGTTAGTGTCCTCACCAACTCCAGCCTCCTCGACCAGGTTTATAAGACGTGCCATTTCTTCGCTAGCAGGATCGCATATAGGGGAAATGGCATACACACCGATGCATAGGTGGTGGCGGTGTGCGTCTTCTGTAGAAGTCGACGAGGTGCTTAAGATCGGCATACCTATCAATGGTCTTGGCATTTGTGCTGTCGATGGAAGAAGGTGTCGACAGCCACAGGCGCTTGCCTCTCGACACCTTAGACGGTCCAATGCTACCACCATGCACGGCGGGAGGGGGATGTCCTCCTCGTTGATGGACTCCAGTGTGTCAGTACTGGGCACAAATGAGTGCTCATTAGTGCAGGTCACGATGGCAAATATGACATCCATCATGTCCTCATTTTGAAGGTGAGCGTGCTTGAAGTTGAGCACGCGGGCCTTCCTGTGTAAATAACAAAAACAATGATAATGATAAGTGACATATGGTCATCGTGCAGACGAAATTCATGTAACAACACACCAACATAACACAACACGCTCACCATGGCTGTATGTGCCCACCACTAGTGGTCGGTGGGGATGGAGACGGTCTCTAGAACAACACCGAGTTTGGACATGAGTTGCTTCAAGTTCTTCCATGCTGTGTATTCCTGTTTGAGGCTATCTCACACGTTCTTCATTTTCTTTTGGAGGTATGTCCGGCTGTAGGATTAAGGATAACCGACTAGAGAGGGTGAATACGAGGTTCAAAAAATATCTTGCCTTCTAATAACAATTACCACAATTTTAGTCTACCAAGATTTTAAAGCAGTTGAAACATACACAATTCTAGTATGTCTAAGGTACTACAAGTACAAGTCTCTACAAAAATAACTCTAGCACAAATAAATATGACAATCACAATATACTAGAAATACAAGCACGGAAAGAAGAGACAAAGAAATAACCAATTTACACACGATGTTTTACCGTGGTGATCGAAAACTTGCCGGTTTCCCCGAATCCACGTTGAGTTAAACCCAAGCGACTTGGACCGGCTCCACAAATTAAGTTTCAGCTCCTCAATCTACTAGTGATTGTCCTTCCTTCGCTCCGGAGATGATGGACACCAAACCACTCACAAGTCGACGTCGGGCTTTTTCACAACCTTCTTTAAAAAGTCATCGCATAAGCTCCCGTCAAGCCGTCTAGGTGCCCGTAAGCATCAAGAGTAATAAATCATAGCTGTGCTTGACGGCGATCAAGTTTCAAAATGATCAATCTAAAGATGAAATGCACTTGATCTGGCTCAACTACCTCAAACGAATGCACAATGTGAAATTAAGGTGTTGAGTGAATGTTCAATGCTCAAGAATGTTCAATAGAGTCTCATTCTATTTGTTCTTAAGAAGGTGGGGGGTATTTATACCCCCACCAACCGAAACTAGCCAATACAGGGCAATCTCTAAAAAAATCAGGGCAAACGGAAGTACCATTGTTCACCAGCCGGTACTACTGCACCTGTTCTGACACAATAGTAATGACTATTTTAGAGCTTCTGAACTAGTCGTTGAAAGTCGATATGGTACTAGCACCGTTGTAATCACGGTAGTTCTAATATTCGGAAGTTCCAAAATTTCAGCGCGGTACTTTCGTTTGCTTCGAGGCCAAAAGTCAGTGCTCTCTGGAAAAAATGTACCGCCTGAATTTTCAGAGCTTCTGTGCTCTGGAAGTACCGTTTAAGGTTACAGTACTACCTCTCTACAGTAGTTCCACCGTTGAAACTCGTTCTTCTGTTTTCTGCAGAGACAAAGTGATTACAAGGGTGCTTTTTGGGAAAAACGTACCGTCCGGATTTTTAGAATTTCCGTGATCAAGAAGTACCGTTTAAGGTCGCGGTACTACTGCTCTATGGTAGTTCTGGCGTTGAAACTCCGATACTTCCGTTTTTCACAGAGACAAAGTGATTCCAAGGGTGCTCTCTGGAAAAAATGTACCACTCATTTTAACGGAACTTCTGGAAAGCAGAAGTATCACCATTTACACTTCTGTACTTCCGATTATCCAGACAGAGCACAGATTGGTTATCAATTTTAGTTTTAAGAAAATGCATGATCCTAAATTTATCCAAATAGCACAAAAATATGCTATCAATTTACTAGCCATGATCCCTCTTAATAGTACAAAATATATACTATAATTCGGTCTTCCACCCTTTCTCCTAAGACCGGTAAAAGCAAAATGGATCCTAGTCTATATATAGGTTTGTCTTGAGCCATATTGATCTTCATGTTGATCCTTATCATGCGTCTCTTCATCATTTTAGAGACTAAACCTTTTAAATACTCAGTAAATATGTTAGTCTCATATTCACATAAATTCATTAATTACCCAAATCATTTTTAGAGGTCTAGATACTTTCAATCTCTCACTTTCTTGGTAATTGATGACAATACAAATATTATGTGAGGAGAATAAAGTTTTGAATATACCACTTATTTGAAAACTAGTTGTATATTTTTTGTGACTTTGAAAAATACTTCAATGAAAACTCCCCCTGAGCAAGTGTATATAGAAGAGAAGATACTTTGCAAGGTCTATAGGTTCTATCTGTCATTCATCTAAACTTGATCAACGTGTCATCCTACGTGATATAACTTTCTACTCATTGCGTCATGGGCAATACCACCATCTGAAATCAGGTCACAGTGTTATTTAAACTAGATTATAAAGTTTAAAGGATTAAATATCTGATTTTGTAGTTTAAGGGGTTAGATGGACTTTCAAGAAAAATTGATGTTACGTGTACGTTTCCCCATAAAGTAAAAACTACTCCGATTTGTTGGTGATCACCTAGCCCAGTAGAGCCTGTGGATTTTGTACCCACAGAGACAGACTTGAAAGAAATACACGTACGGACCCCGTCCAACCCTGTACTTTTCTAATTCTCGGTCTCCAAAAACTTCTATCACTGCTATATAATAATACCAATGATAATAACCATATCCTAGCAGTACTATCTTTTTATATTGTGAGAAAAAGCTAGGTACACAAAAACACTGCACACCATAAAAACTTCCATTCTGTAATTTATAGGCGCAAACTCAATTGAGGCTTTTTTTTCGAACGCATGTGTTTTTGTAAGAGAACTGAATATCTCCTATGGTATTCCTTGAAAATCCTGCATTCTAAACAGTGTTTTTCCTTAATTGTTGATACACTCTTTTCTTTGACAGGACCGTAAGGCCGTACCAGAAACACATTACGCGGCAACTCTTGTTGGTCACTTTTATAGTCTATCAAAATAATAAGCTTTGTGAGATAACTGGTTGTGTTCTTTTGGGCTACGGCCAATGATTTTTGGTTTCGACTGATAAATAGTGACAGCTGATAGAGAAGTTATGAGAGAGTATAAAGTAAGAGAAACTTCTATACGGTTCTAATATAGATGAAGTCGCTATAATATCTACTATAATCGACTTATAGATCTCATCTTAAAAAGACACTTTATTTAAAAATTAGTTATCATAAAAAATATTTTGCTGTGGGAAAGATAAAAGCTGAAGGAGAAAACCAGAGTCCCACTATATTCGGGTTACTCTGTACAGTGATTTTTTTCGCCTACCTTTGGTGGTGTTCAGTTCGGCTTATTTTTGGTGGCTTATGGCTGAAAACACTGTAGCTGACTGAAAAAAACATTGTAGTTGACAGAGGCTTATTTAACATAATTAAATTTAAAAAAACTGAAAAATATAAAAAATTTGTTAGCCCATCACAGACAACGCAAACGAATACGGAAAAAAAGAACCGGCAAAAAAGCTCAAAAAAAGCCAAAAATTCAAAAAAAAAATGAAATTATGAATAATACAAAAATAAATCAGAAGTCAGAAACTCAAATCATATTGAGCGGTGCCTTTTTCCTACCGTCACGATCAAAAAATCTGTCACATCCTTACCAGCATGGCACTTTCCACAGGGCTCTCCAATAGCAAGATGCGGTCCACCAACAATTTACAAAGCGATGGCTGTCCTGCCCCAGAAAAAAGAAAAGGGGAGGAAACTGTCCTGAACGTACTTATATACTGACATAATTTCCTAGCAGACTTGAGTGTGCGTCAAATAGTTGGCGATTTATCACATGGACATTCTACGTGCACACGGAATTGAATTTACCATCTCACTCGTCGTCCAGGCTTCAGATCGCATTTGACTGTTCTACTGTCCCCTCAACTGCTCTCGTTTCGGTTCTAGCTTCTCGCTTCTGGTTTATTTTTTACTATTTATAAATTTTATCTTTTTTCTAAATTTTTAGTTTTTTGAACTTTTTTGCCTATCTTTTTTTTCCCGTATTCGTTTGCGCTGTCTGTGATGAGTTACCATATTTTTTCTATTGTTAATTTTTTTAGATTTAATTACACCAAATAAACCATCTTTAGCTACAGTGAAATTTTAGTCGTTATAGTGTAATTTCAGTCATAAGCCACAGCTTTTCAGCCCAGTTTGCTACCGTGCATGTGATAGATCAAATTCATATTCGTAGCACACTGTACACGACTTCCCCACATACAAGAAATACATAATTGCATATAGTCCAGCCGCACATTTCTCATTCGCAAGCAAGGACTTGAGGTAGGACGGGCAAAAAAAGCTCGTTATGACTTGAATTAAAATTATTTTTATTATAGTAGTTAATGGGTTTAAAATTGAAATGAATCTATTTTAAGTGGAAAAAAAGTTAACGAGAATCGGCTCGATAGTAACTCGTTAGCTCGAATTTAAAATAACTATTTAAACAATAAATAGGATAATTTTATATTGAACTATATTAATTCGAAAGAAGCTTGATATAAGCTCCATGGTTAGTTCTCCTGAGGGCCAGGCGTACGGCCACTGCCGCTGTGACACGCGTGCGGGGGACCGTCCGCCTCGTACGTACGCGCGGCGGGAGACGGTGGGAAAACACTCTTGAGTCTTGACGGAGGGGTGGAATGGAATCCAAAAGGACAAATAATTGAGGCGAGTAGCCAGCGCCCCGCGGGCCCCGCTGTCGTCCTCGCACCCCACCCGCTCTCTCCCGCTCACGGCCCAAACCCAAGCACATCACACCGCTTCTCCTTTCTTCCACCTCCAGATAAGCACGCACGCACGCACGCACGCGCGCGCTCCTCCAGCCGGTTGGAACACCCAGTCAAATTTTCAATATTCTTCATTGACTGTCAGTGATCTAGAGCTTTTTTTTTTAATCTTTGATGGGTATCGGTTGTCTGACTCGTGGGAAAGGTCATAAATGTGCATCTTAAATACTGCAGTAATTCAATTGAAATGTTATTTGGAGAAAGGCGAGAACGGTACAACGATGAATGAAGCACCGTGCAGTACTGTACCATTTTACGAGGACAGAGGGAGGACGCGAGGAAAGAGAGAGGAGGGCAGGGGAGATGCACCGTGCATATTCACGAGGCAGGCGGTACGAGTACGAGCGGTGGTGGTAGGCGGTACGAGTACTACTCGTGCGTGCCCACCCGCCCCGCGTCTGCGGCTGCCTGCGATGCGCCCGCGGCGTGGGACGGCACCACCACCCACCCCGCGCGACCCCATCCACCCATGGCGGATCTGCCATAAGGCATGAATGTTTATCTGAACACCTATTTTTTTTATAAAATATCAGATATATAATAAGTATATTATATATATATATATATTTATTGTTAGTTGTGTTAAAACTATATTTTATGTCTACAAATAAATTCAACCCGTATTTCCATATATCGCGCGCAGCCCATGTAATACATTAGACCTATTTTTCTTTCCACCTCAGCCCTCCTCACGCCCAAAGAGATAAATATATAAACAAAATCCTAATATTTGTTCTATTTCTTATCTTGTGGCTGTCTGTGTAGGAGGCGGCTTCGGCCTTCGAGTGGTGAGCGGGCGGAGGTGCAGGCTAGAGGCGAGTGACGACCGGCGGACGCGGACATGGTGTCATAATGTGACGATAATCATGCGTGAGACAACGCGTGGTACAAGGTGAGCATGTGACAGCGCGAGCGAGCAGAGAGGTGTCGCGGGCAAGAGGACAGTGGCACAACGAACACGAAAGTAGGGAGCGGGCGACAGGAAGGGAGCAACGCGATAGCCGGGAGGGAGCGTGGCATTTGGAAGTGAGTAGCACCTCCAACTTACTGCCATCATACTCTCTTCAGATCTAGATGTGCTACACCTCACTCCACTTATTTACTTTCTTGGTCCGCTGATGGGAAATAGCAAAACAAAGGCAAGATCAATAAGATATACAACCCTTATTTATCTCTATAATTTGTTGTTTAATTCATATAATTATGCTCACCTTATGTCGCTCATTTCCTCATAAGAAATCATTAATTTATGCAATTTATGTATATTTTATTATATCTACATATATGTATTGTTGTATCGGTATTTTTGTGGGAGGGACGGTGTGCTGTGGTATCGAAACATTCAAACAACATAGCTCCAAAATTCGAACACCTATCTTAAAAATTCTGGATCCGTTGCCCCGTTCCGGCGCGCTAATCATGCACGCGCCCCCTGCTTCTACACACACGCTACGCTATAACCCAAACCCCGTGCGCTCCTTCCCACCCGTCTCGGCTCGGCTCGGCTTGGCTCGATCCCCGGAAACAAATTGTATGGAGAGGGTCTCACATGCTGCCACGTGTCCTTTGAACATTTTTGGGAGCCGCGTAGTAGCATCCGGAGTGGAGAGAAGGCCTCACCCATGCAATTTGCTTCCTCGATTCCCCCTCGGTCTCTGTCGGATCTGGCTCCTCGCGTAGAGCTCAGTCACCAACTACACGTGAATCGGCTCCGTTGGATCGAGATCGGATGATCATCGAACAAGCTACACGAGAAATTGAATATATCGCGATATATTAACAATTTACCGTGAGTCGGCTTCAGCCGATCAACACCGTCCGCGGTTTCATCTGACAGTCGAGACCTCCCAAGCTATGTATTATCGTGCTTCTCTGACTTAGCTTCTGTAAGATTCTCTAGCCTCTAGGTAAGAAAAAGGTTGCTAGGATCGTCATATCAGGATTGTTTTTCGTCTGATAGAATTGAATTTTCTATCAAATTTTTAAAATATATATATTATATATAAAAATTAAATTATATTTTTAAATATGCAAGTCTATAGTATATTTTTGAATTTAATTTTATAATTTAAGTATATTTATTTATGTTATATTGAAATAAGATTGATTCGTAAAACTTATTTAATTATTTTTAATAAACTAATAGCCTAAAAATGCAATATATCAAAGATAATACTTTTTCCCCTTAGAACAATATGTAAACAACAAAACAAAGCAAATTAAACTAGTGTAATTTAAACTAGTAATATGTAATATTAACATTTATATGCTAATATAGTTTATTATTAGAATCACGATTTTACTATAATCCTACTAGATCCTATCTAATCCTAATAATTTTACGAGTAAAATTATGATCTTACTGTGATACTGTATAATTTCGATTCATATTACGAGGTGTATCATCTGCCTGATTACGATAATATGATATAGGTATCGCGAGGTAAAAGGAGCCGGCTCCGTCCCCCACCCCCTCGTGGCAGTCACACACCCTTCCTTCTGGTCCCAATCTCCCCACGCCGCGTTCTCTCCTTACCACCGCCGATTCGACCATTTCTTCAAGACGCTTCCCTTGTTCTGCTTCTATTTCTGGGGGTGACGTGGGGCCTTGGTTTCGAAGACTTGCCGCCGAGCTGCCGTGTGTGCCAAGGTAACTGCTCGAACCGAATCTTCTGATGCGGCTGTGCTGATCATCGATTTGATCTGTGTTGTGCTGGTGGGCTGTGCAGATCCGTGGGGTGGATCGGGTTTAGCGGCGGCGGCGGGGAGGGGCCTTGAGTGATGCAGGGGAGGTGGGGCCGCAGGTGTTCCCCCCGCTGTTCATGCACCAGATCCAGCCGCTGCCTCCCCATGCCCCGGCGGCGAAGAAGCGCGGGCATCCGTGGCCAGCCGGCACCGCCGTGGCGCCGTCAGCGAAGACGGCGGCGGCGGCTGGCGGCGGCGGCGGGAACTGGAACCCCAGGATGTGGGACTGGGACAGCTGCGCGCTCACCGCGAAGCCGTCCTCTGATGCGATACGCCTAGGCGGCGGTCAGAGCAAGCAGCAGCCGCCGCCGCCGGCGGCGGCGGCGGCGAAGGCTGCTGAGGCGCTGCGGCAGGGGGCCGGGGGTAGCGGTGGGCTGAGCCTCCAGCTGAGCCTGCGGGAGGAAGCCGCGATGGCGATGGATTTGAGCCAAACAGCTACCGTGGCTTCTTCGCCTTCTCCGCCTGCGTCGGCGGCGGCTGGGCAGGAGCCGGTTGTTAGGCCGAGCAAGAGGGTCCGGTCTGGATCGCCTGGAAGTGCTGGGGGAGGGGGAGGTGGTGGAAACGGAGGCGGAAGCTACCCGATGTGCCAGGTGGATGACTGCCGCGCGGATCTGACGAACGCCAAGGATTATCATAGGAGGCACAAGGTTTGCGAGATCCACAGCAAGATCACCAAGGCGCTCGTTGCCAGCCAGATGCAGCGCTTCTGCCAGCAGTGTAGTAGGTAATGACAGCAACTGCATCCCCCAAAATTTTCATGACAAGAATCGTTGTTATGATGCAGCTTTTAGGAATTTATTTTTACAATGCCATCGGCTGCTACGGCATGTGGATTGGGCCGGAGAAATGGTTCTCTATCCAATGGAGTCATGTTTGTGTAGAGGCTGAGAGCATTTAGTTACTAATAAGTTGGTTCTTCTGGTCAATCGTTTAGATTTCACCCCCTCTCGGAGTTTGACGAGGGTAAGAGGAGCTGCAGGCGTAGGCTCGCCGGCCACAACCGGCGGCGAAGGAAAACCCATCCAACGGATGTTGCTTCGCAGTTGCTGCTACCTGGTAACCAAGAAAATGCAGCAAATAGGACACAGGATATTGTCAATCTGATCACAGTTATTGCGCACTTACAAGGTACTAGCACCCAATAATGAATTTGATACACTCTCATTTCTTGGTGATTTTAACCGGAGTACTGTTTTTTCCCTCTGTAATGGCAGGTAGCAATGTTGGTAAACTACCTAGCGCCCCTGCAATACCAGATAAAGATAATCTGGTCCAAATTATAAGTAAAATAAACTCAATGAATAATGCAAACTCTGTGGCAAAGTCTCCATCAGAAGTTGTTGATTTGAATGCCTCGCATGGGCAACAACAAGATTCTGTTCAAAAGGCAACTAACGGAATCGACAAGCAAACTGTGCCAACCATGGACTTGCTAGCAGGTCTATCAACTGCCCTTGCGGCATCAACCCCTGAGACCAATACATCTCAGTCGCAAGGGAGCAGCGACAGCAGTGGTAATAACAAGAGCAAGAGTCATTCAACAGAGCCAGCTAGTGTTGTAAACTCCCATGAGAAATCAATCCGCGTTTTCCCTGCAGCTGGTATGATAAGAAGCAACAACACTCAGGAAAGTCCACCTGAAATATACAAGCAGTCAGACGGAGAACCGTACTTGTCGCTGCAGCTGTTTGGTAGCACTGAGGAGGACATTCCTCCTAAGATGGACACTGCAAATAAGTACTTGTCTTCTGAGAGTAGTAATCCTCTGGACGAGAGATCTCCATCATCTTCTCCACCTATAACCCACAAGTTTTTCCCCATCCATTCAGTAGCCGAAGACATTAGGCCCCCTCATATTGCAGACTATGGGGAAGACAATGGAACAGTTGAGGTTAGTACAAGTCGGGCATGGTGTGCACCACCACTTGGGCTCTTCAAGGATTCAGAGCGGCCAATCGAAAATAGGTCGCCACCAAATCCCGCATATCAGACTTGTTATGTCTCAACCTCTTGTTCAGACCATTCACCGTCAACTTCAAACTCAGATGGACAGGTAATTTATATAGAAGCTTGACATTTCAATGGATTATGTAATTAGCCAAGATGTCTTTTATTATCTTAGTCATGCATTTGATCTCATATTTGCTTGGATTGCCATTTTATAGGACCGTACTGGTCGGATTATATTCAAGCTTTTTGGCAAGGAACCTGGCACAATCCCTGGCAACCTTCGTGATGAGGTATAACCATGAGATTGCTAACATGATAAACTGCAAGCCCTGTTCTGGCCCATTTCACTCATTTTGTAATTAGATAATTCCCCTTTCCTGTTCAGATTGTGAATTGGCTCAAACACAGCCCCTCTGAAATGGAGGGATACATTCGCCCTGGTTGCCTTGTGCTATCCATGTATCTGTCAATGCCAGCCATTGCATGGGATGAAGTAAGTTTGTCACTACACTAGCCAAAACAACATTATGCAATAAAATTACTACATAGTTACTTAATGTGGGATCTATGTAATGTAAATGCAGCTTGAAGAAAATCTTCTCCAGCGAGTAAACACATTAGTTCAAGGTTCTGATTTGGATTTCTGGAGAAAAGGAAGGTTTTTAGTTCGAACTGATACCCAGTTGGTGTCATACAAAGATGGTATACATAACTAGTTTTTCTTATTTCTTCTCTATTCCTGCTCATCTGAAGGCATTCTTTGGTGTGTTTTGTCTATGAGTTCGTCCATTTTGGTTTATATCAAATTTGCTCTCTTATTTCAGGAATGACCCGTTTATCGAAATCATGGAGAACATGGAATACCCCTGAGTTGACCTTTGTGTCACCAATTGCTGTTGTTGGTGGAAGAAAGACCTCTCTTGTTCTGAAGGGCCGTAATCTAACGATTCCTGGCACCCAGTAAGTTATCAGTTTTAAAATAGTGGTTTGCTTGACAAGAATATCCTCAATCTTTGCAACTTACTGTGAACTCTGTATCAATGCAGAATCCACTGTACCAGTACAGGGAAGTACATATCAAAAGAAGTACTATGCTCAGCATATCCGGGTACCATATATGATGATTCAGGTGTTGAGACCTTTGACTTACCAGGAGAACCGCATCTTATTATTGGACGTTGCTTTATTGAGGTTCGTGTGTGATTTTAATGTTCGTCACTTTTGTTGATATATGGAAACTAGTTGTTACCACTAGGAAGGTGATCGCAACTGTATGGTTGATACATGCAGGTCGATAGCAGGTTCAGAGGAAACAGCTTCCCTGTTATTGTTGCGAATTCAAGTGTTTGTCAGGAGTTGAGAAACCTTGAAGCTGAGCTTGAAGATTCGCAATTTCTTGATGTCTCTTCAGATGATCAGGTTCACGATGCCAGGCGGTTAAAGCCAAGGGATCATGTTCTGCACTTTCTTAACGAACTTGGCTGGCTCTTTCAAAAGGCTTCAGCTTGTACATCTTCCACCAAATCCGACGTTTCTGATTCAGGTTTGATTCAGTTTTCAACTGCACGGTTCAAATACCTATTGTTGTTTTCGAATGAGCGGGGCTGGTGCTCTCTTACAAAAACACTACTGGATATCCTTGCGAAGAGAAGTTTGGTCAGTGATGAACTATCACAGGAGACCCTGGAGATGCTCTCAGAGATTCATCTCCTGAACAGAGCAGTGAAAAGGAAAAGTAGCCGCATGGTGCATTTGCTTGTGCAGTTTGTTGTAATTTGCCCTGATAATTCCAGACTGTACCCCTTCCTCCCAAATTTACCTGGCCCAGGTGGTTTGACTCCATTACATCTGGCTGCATCTATTGATGACGCGGAGGATATTGTTGATGCCTTGACGGATGATCCTCAACTGGTAAACACAGTATAGTTTATGTTAGTGTTATGTCACATTGATCATTCTTCTAATTTTTGGTTAAATCACTGCAGATTGGTTTGAGCTGCTGGCACTCAGTGCTAGATGACGATGGCCAATCTCCTGAAACATATGCCAAGTTGAGGAACAACCATTGGTACAATGAGCTTGTGGCGCAAAAGCTGGTGGACAGGAAGAACAGCCAGCTTACCATAATGGTTAACAAAGAGGAAATTCGTGTGGATGCAGGGAATGTTGGTGAGAATAATACATCTGGGATTCAAGCACTGCAAATAAGATCTTGCAGCCAGTGCACCATTTTGGAGTCTGGCAGGCCGCTAAGGCGGCCTTTGCACTCACGAGGATTGCTTGCTCGCCCCTATATCCATTCAATGCTTGCCATAGCAGCAGTCTGTGTTTGTGTTTGTGTATTCATGAGAGCTTTGCTGCGGTTTAATTCTGGTAGATCCTTCAAGTGGGAGAGGCTGCATTTTGGTACAATATAAACTTAAGAGGACACCATATTCCTTAGCGTGTGGTATTCTTAAGGAGATCCAGATAGCTTTTAACGGTTTGCATTTCTTTGGAACTCTATCCATGGATATGGGTGGTTAATGTAATATTTTATGGATAAACCCCTCCCGGAAAAAAGTGTTGGTGGGTGGGGATGGTAGCAGCACTAAAAGCGGAGGTAAAGAAACAAGAAAAAAGGAATCGGGAGAACCCTGTCAAAAGATGAACTTGGGCAGAGCTGGCACATATTTTTGTGATGAGGAAAGTACCAGCCATGCTTCCAACAAAGCTGAGATGGAGGCAACACTAGTTCTGGGCTAAACGAGTAAGTAACCTTGATTTCGTTTTTGCTGGTGTAAGTGTGAATCAGCTGTTTCATGTATCACAAGATGGTGTTTAATTATCTTGATCTTTGCTTTTACAATTTTTATTTTTTGTTTTTTGTGTATTAAATACAATGCTTTAGCATGAAACTATCTTCTGTTGCCTTTAGATAGAAGCAGGGGTAAATGGAAATATGTATCGTTGATAATGCGTATGTAGCTAAATAGAAATGAGGCAGATTTATAAGTGTATCCGAATCTATTGTTTTATTGGACTACCGTCGCAACTCATTAGTCCCTGTCTTGGTAGAAGCTTGGGTACATTTCTTAGTTTCTTTGCATGTATTTTTCTGTTTGTTAATGCCAGCTATGATTATTCCGTTCATGTATGCTTCTTTCAGAAAAAAAAGGTATTTCTGTCCATCTAGGAATTCGGTTGAAAATCATATTTTTGCCCAAGATATATTCGTCGTCTCTCTCTCACATGCACGCACGCATAGGAAACATCTTTTCTATTCCTAAGTGTAATTACAGCTTATGCGTATCTCACAACGTAGTGAGTATCTCGTGTAACAGATAGTATGTACATGTAATATACGAGTATTTAATACTATTTGGGAGGTATGAACAATTTTTTAAATATAATATGTATATTTTTTTAGCATACTTCTTTTCGTGTGCGTATATAAAGGTATTTACAAAATACGCTAAATACTATTGACTTTTTTGTAATTTTTTATGTAGTTCATATTGTAATATCTTATGATTAGTATATGAGTATACTTAAAGTGATAAAATGGTATCTCAAGTTTATACACACACACGAGTGCTTGTGTCCGGGTATTATAGTCTAAAATATGTATGTATCGTATACGAAAAATCTTAAAATTTCTTGGATGTCAAGTTTAACTAGTTTACTAACTAGTTCAAACAAGTTTGAACTAAATTTCGAATTGTAGTTGTTTTTTTATGAAAGTTTGATGGTAGGTATTTGCTGATTATATATATAAATCAGCAAAGTATGTAATCTAATTTCGTTCAAAATTTTGAATTTGAGTATATTTTTTTAAATTTATACGTTTTATTTAAAATTTTATAGATGAGTATATACCTTAAAACTGATATTTTTAAAAAATATATCCAGATTTAGGTGGAATTAATGTATTTAAAATCATAGTGCTAGTCATTATGGTGTCTTATTTCAGGGTGTGCATACGTACGTGCGTGCATGCATGAGATAAAGACGACATTGTCTGATAAGCACTATGTGAAAGCAGTGTTGCAACTAACCTGTGGGGCATTTGGGCACTTGTCTCGTAAAAAGCATGTAGCCTATCCTGATGCGCGCCGGGGCCTCGTGACGAGAACGAGATGCCTTCCTTGGCGCCGTCTGTGGATCGCCGTGCGGACACGGCGGGCGAGATTCTATCGAGTGGCAGTTGGTACACTTGCAGCCGAGGGCTCCAGCCTGCCACTGCCAGGACCCAAAACCATGCGTGATTTGCACAACTCGGATGTAGGTTGCAAATGGAGCGGATATTTTTCGATCGTCTGTCTGTTTGTTTTAATTCGGAGCAAATTTTTGGATGTCCGAAGGTTTTATCGGATACGAAACGGAGTCGAATTTTTTTTGTCGGATACGAAAACGGATTCAGAAAAAAATATTATCCGATAGATACGGAACTATCCGGGTATTTTTCTCGGGCACTTGCAAGGTGCATGCACGGCCTGCATCGCGTGGCCGATGGCTTTCGTTCCTCCTTTGTTTCCACATGGCTGTCGGATCGGACGCTTGCTGGCCACATTCATGATGCCCAACCCCTGCAAATAGTTGCTAGCCACAGCGATGGGGCGGCGATGGCTACCGGTACGGTCCGTGTCGTGTGCGCCTTGCCTTGCCTTGGCTTTATTTACAGGTCTTGTGGCGACTTGACGAGAGCATGTGAGTAACCCCTTTCTGGTTCAGCAAAGCAGAGGCTTCGCTGGTTGCCTCTCTCTGGTTCACCGTTCCGTACGATGATCAACTCTTTCGATCGATCGATCGGCGGCGATGGAACGGTCCATTGGTCCCTGCGTTCACGGCTGGACAAGGTGGACCACGCTCTTGCGTGCGGATGCCAGGCCATACCCGCGAGTACATCACGAGGAGGTTAGGGTTTGCAGCGTGTTGCTTTTCGGAGCAAAAGTGACGGCCTTCTCGACAACCGAAGCGAGCAGGTACGACCGGCTAAAGCATACGTTTGCATCGCGGCCCGTCGATTGAGAGGATGAGCACGAGATGGACCTAGGACGAGTTGCGGCTGCTCGGCAACTGGGGTAGAAAAAACCAATGTTTTTCAGTAAAGAATCAACGCTTCATCGCCATCTGAGAATTACGTAGGATCTTCGCAAAAAAAGAACACCCACCCTGGGAGAACCCTGCGTTCCTCGCTCGTTTGGATTTGAACTTCTAGTTTGCAGTTTATTTTTTACTATTCTTAAATTTTATTTTTTCTAACTTTTTAATTTTTTAAGCTTTTTTACTGGTTATTTTTTCTCCGTATTCATTTGTTTGTATTACACGTGGTAGATTAATCCGTTTTTTCTATTTTTATTTTTTTAAAATCTAATTATGCTAAATAAATCAACAAAATGTGCCGAGCAGCACCTCGGGTGTATTCAACACGTCTGATCTACGTGATTGATTACATGATCTGTCAGTCAAAATAATTGCACTATCGGACAGCCCGATGAAAGGGGGACACGTACAGTCCTTGCTGCTGGAAATGGTATCCAGCCCGGACGTAGCCGATCCTCCTATAGACTGACAAGACAAGATAGCCTGGGTCACTGGGCGGTACGTGGAGACACGGGAGACCGCGGAGACGGGGCCCTCGCCCGTCCGTAGGGCGAACGACGGATGGATGCGCGGCGCGCGGCAACGTGCATCCCCTCGGGCCGGGGGAGGCGGAAAGCAAGCAGGACGAGACGTTTGCGTGCGGCGCGCGGACACCTGCTGGGCGCGCGGAGATGCCCACACAACGTGGACGGACGGATGGGTGTGATGTTAACTTCGTCCGTGCGCCGGTGATGTTAACTTCGTCCGTGCGCCGGTGAGCGCCGACGGCTTGATAATCATCCGCGTCCTCCTGCCTGACGGTGCGCGCACGGCACGGCCCCGCTTAAAATCCTACACGTTTTGCCGGATGGATGGCTGGGCGGCTGACGCGGAGGGGTTCGTGGCGTTTGTTGCTGCCGCCATGTTATGTGCAAGGCACGAAATGTTAGAGCCCGAGAACGGTACTGATTGTTTCGGCTTTAACTTCTGACTTATTTTTTTATTATTTGTAAATTTTATTTTTTCCTAAATTTTTGGTTTTTTAGCTTTTTTGTCGGTTCTTTTTTCCGTATTCGTTTACGGTGTTCGTGATGAGCTGTATATTTCTTTCTACTTTTGAACTTTTTAAAATTTAATTACGCTAAGTAAGCCACCTTCAGCTACAACAAAATTTCAACCGCTACATTGCAATTTCAGCTATAAATCATAGCTTTTCAGCCGAATAGCATTGCGCGAAATATGTCGGACCATTTTATCACCCGGTATCCCGGATAAATCGCCTGGCCCGCATTGCGCTAGGGTCAACACGGGAGCTGAGTCACCGGTGTTACGACGCCTAGCGTTTTTGCGCGGGCAATTGCCGGAATACTCCTAGAAGGGTTTTACTTGTTAGTCTATAAATAAATAGATCCCTTTGTATATCGAGAGAGGTGGATGATCGATTCAATCAGTGGCGGAGGGAGGAGGGGGCCAGCAGGGGCCATGGCCCCACCCAACATTTGGTGGAAAAAATCAGATATGTGCATATGGCCCAAGCGCCAGCGGCCAAGCCCACGTACCAGCGTCCAGCGTACGTAGCCTGGAAGTTTTAGAATCTGGAGCCAGAGCCTGGCCGTCCAACTTCTGAGAGCGATCACGAAGAATTCACATCCTGCGATTCAGCGATTCCTGCCGCCGCCACACCCACATCCCACATGCACGCGCACGGCGCATCTGTTTCACGAGACGCCGACTGCGGAGAGCGGACGCCTGCGGTTCCACGCTGCGGCTACGCCGCTGCGGCTACGTCGCCCGGCCGCCCAACCACGCGTCCGAGGCTCTCCGATCGTCCACGAGACCGCACGCCCGTGTCCGATCCGAGCATCATCAATTCATCATCCGTTCAGGTCTTCAGGACTTCAGGTATCTGAGGTATGTTCTAATTTTTTATGTCCATCGGTTTAGAGCTAATGCCTAATTGACTAATTAAACCATTATTTTTTTATATTGAAGGATAATCATCATGAAACTTAAAAGGAAGACAATTGACTCTTTTTACAAGAAGGAAGACACTGCTGATGTTTCTATAGATCAAGGGCAAGATGAGTCTCTGGAAGATGAAATAGCTAACTGGCTTGCTGCAGAACTAGAAAACGATAAAGAAGAAGAGGAAAGTCCACCGCAGCCGGCATCTAAGGTTCAGCGAGTAAATTGTGCAGACAAAAGTTTGTTGGATGTAGAACGAGATCCAGGTTTGCGTGATCAAATTCAGACTTATCCTCCAGATAAACAAGAACAAGTTATTAGAGCATACATGAAACATGGTCCATACCAATTTGTTAAGGATGTATACCCTCCTTCAGGTTCGGAGAGGCACCCACGGAGGTTTCAGTCACAATGGTTCAAATCTTTTCCTTGGTTAGAATACTCACCAACAAAAGATGCAGCCTTTTGCCTTCCTTGCTTTTTATTTTCTAAAAAGCCAGTAGGGAAATCAGGATCAGATGTGTTTACAGTGAAAGGTTTTAAGAGCTGGAAGAAGATTGGTGGGAATAAGTGTGCCTTTAGAACTCACATGGGAGAGAGTGGTTCAGCTCATCAGTATTCTGTTAAATGCTATGACAATTTGAAGAACCGATTATGTCACATTGAACCGGTGATCGAGAAACAAACAAGTGAAGAAATCAAGGCAAATAGATCATGACTTAGAACATCAATTGATCTTGTCCGATGGTTAGCATTCCAGGCTTGCCCCTTTCGTGGACATGATGAATCTGCCAATTCAAAGAACCAAGGTAATTTTCTTGAAATGGTAAAGCTACTAGCTTCATATGATGAGGAGGTTAAGGTCATTGTATTAAGTAATGCTCCACAGAATGCTAAATATACCTCACCTCAAATTCAGAAAGAAATATTGGATCTTATAGCTTGTAATGTACAAAAAACAATTCGTAGTGAGATTGGTGATGCTAAGTTTTGCATAATTGTTGATGAGTCAAGAGATGAGTCAAGAAGAGAACAAATGGCACTTGTTATTCGGTTTGTTGATAAAGGTGGTTTCATTAGAGAGCGTTTTCTTGACATTGTTCATGTTCATGACACATACTCTGCCACACTTAAACAAGAAATATGCTCGTTCTATCAAGACTTAAATTGGATATTCAAAATATTCGTGGACAAGGATATGATGGTGCTAGCAATATGCGTGGAGAGTGGAATGGACTACGTGCAAAGTTCTTAGAAGAGTGCCCATATGCATACTATGTTCATTGCTTTGCTCATCGATTCTGACTAGCTCTTGTTCTTTGCATCAAAAGAGGTAATCGAGGTTCATAATTTTTTTGATCATCTAGCTCTCATTGTCAACACAGTTGTGTCTTCTAGTAAGAGAAATGATGATCTGCGTGCTAATCAAGTTGTTGAATTAGAGACTCATTGAGCTTAGTGAGCTTGAGATCGGAAGAGGTGCTAATCAAATTGGAACTTTACATACCGGTGAAACTAGGTGGAGCTCCCATTATGATTCGATTTGCGACCTTATAAAGATTTACAAGCCTACATTCTTAGTCTTGAAAGATATCGCATCGCTAAAGGTTCAGAACCACACAATCGTATGCAAAGGCTGCTGGTGCTGTTAAATTGATGATGACATTTGAGTTTGTATTTATTATGCATGTCATGAAAGAATTAATGGCAATCACAAACCTACTTTGCAAGAAGTTACAGCAAAAATCTCAGGACATTGTGAATGCTATGGATGATGTTGCCACTACCAAATGGTTGATTCAAAACCTAAGAGACCATGGTTGGAATAGCCTTATTAGTGATGTGACACAATTTTGCAACAAACAGGGAATCATAGTTCCAAATATGACTGACTCTTATGCAGATTACATTCGATCTCGTGCAGATAATGAGATCACAGTTGAGCATCACTACCGATACGATATTTTCATGGTTACAGTTGATCAACAAGCACAAGAGTTGAATTGCAGATTCAGTGAACAAGCTACAGAGCTTCTCACTTTATGTACTTCTTTGGATCCTAGGGATTCATTCAGCTCACTGAAAATTGATGATGTGTGCTCTCTAGCTTCAAAGTTCTACCCTGCTGATTTTTCAGAGCAAGAAAGAGTTACATTAAGACAACAGTTACAACATTATGAACTTGATGTACCTACAAATCCTAGATTTTAATTTGACAACCATTCCTGAGCTTTGTCGTCGGTTAGCTGAAACAGGAAATCAGATGACTATTATTTGATCGACAGGTCTACATTATACAATATTTAGTTGATTACTTTGTCTTCATAGTCATAGTTATGTCAAATGCTGATAATATTTTTCCTTGGCAGGTTGATTCGGCTTGTGCTAACTCTACCAGTTTCCACAGCAACGACAGAGCGTGCCTTTTCTGCAATGAAACTTGTTAAAACCAGGCTACGGAATAAGATGGAAGATGGGTTCCTAAGAGATTGCTTAATAACTTACATTGAAAAGGAGATTGCAATGGAGTTTACAACGGATGAACTTATTGATGACTTGATGCAATTCGACGCAGCAGAGCAAAATTTAATTGAAACATGTTAGTTCCTTTAACCATTTATGCTTATCATTATATTTTTCATCGCAAAATTGTCAATATATGATCACAACATAATTAATGATTTAATAGAGATTTTGGTGTTTCAATATATGATCGAACCCTATATATATATAGAAATTTATACTATACTATATGTATTTAATTGTCCGGCCCCCACTATATATAATTCCTGGCTCCGCCCCTGGATTCAATCAGTAGCGGAGCTAGCCACGGCTGAGATCCGCCACTGGATTCAAATTCAATAAAAAACTTGTCTCCGTAGTTGTGATTGCTCATTTTATGAATTGATCTGTGAGTTAGTTATAAGCACGATGACTCTCAGATCGGACACGTCATTCAATATTTGCTGGCATTTAGATCAATTTTCAGATCCTAATCGCCGAAATCGATCTGCCTGTTTCGCATGACACGACATCCTCGTCGATTTTGTCTCGTCCACGAGGACGCAGAGTTGTGATCCTACACGTCTTTGAGATGAATTGCTGCCGCTGGGCGCCGTACTGTCTAGGGCGTGTTTTTTACGGTTTCTAAGGGGGTGATCAATATGGCTTATGGCTTAAAGCTTAAGCTTATTTTTGTACTATTCATAATTTCGTCTTTTTCTGAATTTTTGACTTTTTTTTGAGCTTTTTTGTCGGTTCTTTTTTTTCTCGTATTCGTTTGCGTTGTCTGTGATGGGCTAACATATTTTTATATTTTCAGTTTTTAAATTTAATTATGTTAAATAAGCTCTCTCATTCTGTGTGTTTTTTCACCACTACGGTGTTTTCAGCCATAAGCTTTCAGCTTTCAGCCGAACCGATCATCACCTAAAAGCGGTTTTAGCTTTTGTTATAGTACCTAACTTTTAAATAGAGTATTTTCTCCTGACAGATCTACAAATTAATTGTAGTACAAGTTAAAAGCCTAACATCTGCATCAACCAACATGGCAAACGAGTATCTCTCTGCAATCTCTGTCGCAAACAGCCAAAATCCAAAAAATTCAACCAAAAGTCATAAGCTACAGCAAAAAAGAACATACCCTATATGCCTACTTTTATCTTGGATTGCAGTAGGCGTATTCCTTAATCTAGCTCTATAGATTATATTAATGAATCAATTGTATAATCACTGCATGAAGCTCTGTTTGTCCTCCAACCGAAGCGATCCATGGCATCCACCAATCCACCATGAGCGCGGCGGTCTTGCCGCCCGCACGCAAGCGACCCTTGACCGCCGCTCCCTAGCGCTGTCGGCCTCGGATCGCGCCATCGCGGCAATTCGCCGCGGGAACTGATCGGCCCGCCACCGAGCTCACCCACCGTGTCGCGTGTGGCCTGTCGTTCCACAATCGGACGGAAATCCGCCACCGTCGGCCTGAGCTATGCGCCGCCAAGTGTCGCCGAGGACGAAAAAAAGATGAAAGGAAAGAGGACAACTCTCATTGGCGAAGCTAGGGTTTAAATGATAGATGTACGAATTTATGACACACCTGTTCTAAGATAAGTTTAAATGATATAGTATTAAATTTTAATATAGATAACTAAACAATCTTCAAGTATTATTCACCTGTGTATTTCTTAGTTTGTTACAATTAATCATAACTCCTATAAACCCCTTTTAGATTCTGATTCTTGATATCATCTTTTAAACCTAAAGGCAAAAAAGAAGCAGTTTACTTTCTGGTGCTCAAACCAATCTATATACAACAATCTATGACTATCATGAAAATCATCCCATCGAAGCTAGTTGACACATGAATATAAAGAAACGATCTACCAGCATTCAAGATTCAAGAAGCTAATCGACATCAAGGACTCAGGTGCATAGAAAAACTTAGCGGTAAAAAACAAGGCACAATAAGTTTGGAGCGCAGGGACCTGACGATGTAGGTGTAGAAGAACTGCTTGGAGAGTCCTAGCATTTTCTCAATGGTAGGCGGGTTGATGACATACCGCTTGTTCCTCTCAATAAGCGTCTTGTGGTACGCGAGCTTATGCTTGGCCACCATCCTCGTCGCCTCGCACACCTTAGACTGCAGCTACACCAGCAGCCCGGCCTGGGGGGGGCGGGGCGGCCGCCTGGGCCCCCAAAACCGAGGGCCCCTTTGCACATCTGAGTGCAAGATGAAGCTTCTTGGGAGCGGAGGACGCAGAGAGGGAGGAGGTTCGGCGGGACCTGAAAGAGCAGAGGGCAGGCTCTACATCATCCAGTGACTGCGTCGTCATGCTCTGCGGTGGCACGACCGATAGATTGATCATCGATGGATCCATCCGTCTCGATCGTGTTCGCGTTCGTGGCTTCGTGCTCTTGCGCGAAATTTTTGGTTCGGGCTTGTGATTGCTATTGTGCGAATGGTGTCGGCCGTTGTACATAGTGGCGAGATAGTATGGATATGGCTAAATCTTGTGCTAAAGCTATTTCATTCTTTGGAATTGTGCAAAGGATATATGTATTATTTTCTGGTTCTACTAAAAGATGGAAAGTTTTGCTTGACCATATAGAAGGCTTAACTGTGAAATCATTGAGCAATACTCGTTGGGAGAGTAGAATCAAAAGTGTCAAAGCAATTAGATATCAAGCTCCTCAATTAAGGTAATATTTATAAACTCTTTGATATGAATTTTCTTTAATACATAATGTATTTTAAGTGTTTGTTGGTAAAATTATATATATATATATATATATATATATATATATATATATATGTGTGTATGTAGATTTATATTTAGATATTTATACTAGGGTCTCTATTCCTAGTTTCGCCCCGGGCCTCTAAAATCCCAGGACCGGCCCTGTACACCAGCTTCGACGTCAATGTCACCTTGGATCTGTCGCTGTTTCACGGTTAAACCGAAGCAAGACGGATAAGAAAAATCAAAACAATATATCTAAGAATTGGGAAGTACAGGGTCGAGACTTGGCTCGATGACTTCTTTAGTTTATTTTTTCCTCACTGGTGTCTGCCCGGTGCACGCACTCCACGACGCCCGCCACCACAAGCCCATTGATTGGTGTACATGTGATTGCTCGTGTTATGAATTGATCTACAGGTAAGCAACGCGACGACTTCTGAAATTCAACGACTGGGACCAGGGAGTCAGCTGAGGTCGGTGTGGGGATTGGCGTGCCGCTGGGAATCAACCAGTCGCACTATCGAGTTTCGAAAAGAAAAAACAGTCACACTAGAGGTCGCGGCCCAGCCCAAGTGGCCGCCCCATCCCAATGGGTGCCAAACTGACGCGGCCTGCGAGCCAGAATTGTCGGCGAGAATCCTCGGCCTAGTTGAGCCTGCCATGGCCGTGGCGGCCCACCAGAATCGCGCGAGATTCGCCCCGTCCGCTCTGCCGCCATGCCATGCCGCAGTTAAGCACTCACGCTTTCTCGATTCTAATACTGTGCAGTCAGCCCAGGCAGGATAGATTCTAGTCCCGGATATAAAAAAAATATCTAATGTACAGTCTAGGTAAATCAGTTCAATTTAGATAATATTTTTATAGTCCAACCTAGATAGTCTAGATCATTCTACCACTAAATCTAAGATGTAACTAAATACTGACTCTGCCGCTGCGTACAGTCAGTCTGTCACGGTGCCATGCCTGCATGGCGAATCGCATGCCTCTTTCTAACGCGGCCGCGGCCGCGATCTTTGTCTGATACTTCATACCTGCGAGGCTACGACAAAACGGAGCGCTCCGGTGCCGGTTGGGGGCGGCGTTGGTGAACTGAAAGGGGCGGCGTTGGTGAACTGAAAGCTCCAGCATTATCGGTTCCTGCTTTCTCTAAAAGCGCATGACAGCGTCGAGGAATCTGCTTTCGCTTAGCGGCATCTATCGCTAGTTCCTGGAGCTCACTGATTTCCGAGAGCTATAAAGCTAGCTAGCTAGTCAGATCAGCGTAATTAAGATGTTGATCCCCGGCCCATATCAGGAAACACCTGCGTACATCTAGTTAACGTAGATGAAGATGGATTGTCTATGTTATCTCATTCTGTTTTATGAAATTTCTATGGATTATCTATGTTATTTCATTCTGTTTTATAAAATTTCTATGTAACGAGTTTTATGCCTAGCTAGTTCACCTAAAGGCTTCAACCGTTACGTAAACGTGGGCAATGCCGTCGACTTCAACGCTGTGCAACCCAAAATGTAGTTGGTTCAGCTGTTGGCCTGTTATGTCCAGGAAATTTGTATCGGTGACAAAATTTTATCGGAGAGTAGTGATAACGTCGATAACTGGTTTTATCGGAAAATTGCGATCGAAAAAATTTGAAATTTAAATTTGAATTTAATTGATTTTTTGAGAAAAAACTATAGATACTTGTAAAATTTAAATTTGAATTTAATTGATTTTTTGAGAAAAAACTATAGATACTTGTAAAATTTGAATTTGAATTTAATTGATTTTTGAGAAAAAACTATAGATACTTGTCGAGATAAACTAGATATTTATATATACGAAATAGAGATGAAAATGAAGTTGAAATCTCATGCATTTTCCTATTTAAATGAGTTGTATTTGAAATGTGGGCTCCACAACCGAAATCCTCTCAAATATGTCACTTACTGGTCCTCACCATACGGCCGGTTTTTTGAAGGGGTGCAGATATCCAAATGTTATGTTCCTTTCAGTCCCGTTTGTGTTGTCCGTATTGGCAATCCTCTTGTCGTCCCACTGGTATTTGTTAATTGTTAGGTACCCGGGAACGCGGTTAGGGGTCTAAATTATGGTTGCTAACATGTTGTCAAACTATTGTAATATAGGGATATAGACTATTGACCATGTGCTTTGTGATTTGGTGAAGATTTTGATGTAGTTCGAAGGTTCCTTGTTTATGCCCATCACTAGCAAATTGGACACTTTGACTACTTGACCATTTGTGTTTGCCGGCCAAAAAGAACCAAGTTGCTTATATATATATATATAAATAACAGGGGCACCATGGTGCCCAGATTCCATGGTTGAGACTTTCTATCCATGATGAAGACTTTCCATCCATGATTGAATTCATTTCCAAATTGATGCTCCTGATATATTATATATTATTACACTTGCACACATCTAAAAGTAATCCAAAAAGCAGAGGCTTGGTGTCCAGACACCATGGTGCCCCATTTCAGCGTCACACACACACACACACACATATATATAAAACCTCTTTTCTACTCCGGGTGTAATTACTCCCTATACCGTATCTCACAACATAAGGAGTATCTCGCGTAACAGAGGGTATGTACGTGTAGTATACGAGTATTTAAGACCATCTAAGTGGTATGTACAATTTTTTCAGAGGTGGTATGTATTTTTTTTAAACATACTCCTTTTTATGTACGTATATGAGGTATTTACAAAATACGCTAAAAACTATGGACCCCTTTGCAATTTTTTCGTGTGGTTCACATTGGAATATCTTATAATTAGTATACGAGTATAACTAAAGTGGAAAATGAGTATTTCAAGTTTATTTAGGTGGTATATTAGAGGTGGAAGTAATTACACCCGGAAGCAAAAATATTTTGCATGTGTGTGTGTGTGTGTGTGTGTGTGTTCTTTCGAGCTTCATGATTGATTCAACATTCTAAATCAATGACTTTTTTTTAAATCGATGCTTTTTCGAATTAATTAATGTTAACCGGTTTACCTAATATATTATATATCATTACATTTGCACGCATCTAAAAGCAATCCAAAGACAGGAATGCTTGGTGCCTAGACACTATGGTGCCATATTTCAGCGTGTGTGTATATATATATACATATATATATACACATATACATATATATATATATATATACATATATATATATATATATATATATATATATATATATATATATATATATATATATATATATATATATATATATATATATATATATATATATATATATATATATATATATATATATATATATATATATATATATATATATATATATATATATATATATATATATATATATATATATATATATATATATATATATACATATATATATATATATATATATATATATATATATATATATATATATATATATATATATATATATATATATATATATATATATATATATACATATATATATAGGACGCTGAAATGGGACACCAAGTTGCCCGGGCACCTTGATTTCAATTTCATCAATTCCATCTAAATTCGGGTATATTTTTGAAAATATCGTTTTAGGGTATATACTCATCTATAACAATTCAAATGAAACGTATAAGTTTCAAAAATATACTCAAATTCAAAGTTTTGAGCAATTTAGATCACATACTTTGTTGATTTATATATATAACCAAAGATATACCTACAATCAAACTATCACCAAAAAAGGCAAGTACAATTCGAAATTTAGTTCAAACTTGTTTGAACTAGTTAGTAGACTAGTTAAACTTGACATCCAAGAAATTTTAAAAATTTTCGCACATGATATATACCTATTTTAGACTATGGTGTCCGGGCACCAAGGAGCACTCGTTATTTTACCTATATATATATATATATATATATATATATATATATATATATATATATATATATATATATATATGTGTGTGTGTGTGTGTACGCGTGATGGATTGATTCCTTTTCCAATTCAGTACACTTGAGAGCCTAAATTCGCCACAAATTAATCTGCAAAAAGAAAAACATACCGAGTGATATGTCTAACAATCACATAATACACCTCACAAAATGAACACTCCTTTAGTTTTCTAAATAAAAAAGTGTTGTATTAATGCCATTTTAGCTAAATCTTTCCCTAAATTGACGCATGGTACATATATAAACAAGTGAACAACTGTTCAGAACAAGCTACGTATAATTTATTTCAACATAAAGAAATTAGACATTAATGGCCCTATTCTTTCCAGTTTCTAAAAACTGCTTTTCGACTTTTCTACAGTAACTACCTTTTAAACGGAGTATCTTTTCAAGATAGAGTCCATTAGTTAATTGTAGTACATATTGTACCGACTTCATTTATATTAGCAAAAACCGTACGTGAGTTTCTGTTACTCTGTAATCTCTCGCACAAACAATCCAAAAGCAATAAATCTTAGCCAAAAGTCATAAGCTCCAGCAAAAAAGAACAGCCCATTATCAGCAGAAAAGGCATATATTCTCTCCACATTTCAGAGGAAACTTCACAATGCATCAGGGATTTTGTATCCTTGTGTGCTGTGAACCTGTGATATCCCCCTCGTTACGTAGGAATTGGCGAAAGAGTAAACAAGGTATTAGTACGAAAGGGATTGTTTTAAATACTCAAGACTTGAACTCAAGGCCAGAGAAAGTCCCAGGCAGGTACTGGAGTATAACTGCATCGGCAGTCAAGTGCTGAGACTTGTGAGTTCGGCAAGGCTTGCACAGTCTGAACAGAGAAGATAGCCATGTCAATCATATCGCTTCTAAAGATTGGTAAACGCTATGCAATGTCAATGAGATTTGTTATTTGCTAATGTCTTGTACGCAGCAATCCCATCAAGAAGCGCTCACGAGTTGGAAAATCCTTTTTTCAGTCGAACAGAAATATAGAAATGGTTTCTTGTTTATTCCAAGTGTGGAAATCAAAACATCACTGATCGTGATGAGTTTAATTGTAAGAGCACGCGCTCGTCAGCAAGTGTGGAACAGAGAATGATTGTTCCTAGTCATGGCAGCTCTTAGACGTGCAAGTGCTGACTTTATATCGGGGAAAATAATCCTGAATATGTAGCAACCGTTCCAACGAAGGGCCTGTTCTTTTAGGCTTTTAAAATCAGCTTTTCGCTTCTACTACAGTACCTAACTTTCAAACTTAGTATTTTCTCAAGATAGGGTTTATAAGTTAAACGATCTACATGTTAAAAGCCCCACATCTGTACCAACTAAAATTACAAGTGAGTATCTGTCTCTCCGTAATCTGTACCGTAAACAACCAAAATTCATAAATTTTAATCAAAAGTCATAAACCACAAGAACATGCCCGAAATCTGAGTCAAACTTGCGCGTAGAGTAGCTTTGATTCATCTAACCTATCGCTTGAAGTACAAGAGATTTCCGGGAACCAGTCGTATGTACTAATGGTGGATTGTCTGGTGTTTTTTATTCCTGAAACAAGGCAGGCGCACAACCGATTTGTCAAAGGAGGAGGTGGCCGTCGGCTCCATCGGTCCTGAGACTTTTAAAAACGGTTTTACTATTATATAATTGATTATAATTTTTTTATCTATCAGTTATCTAAAATTATACTCTCAGTTATTTAAAAATATAGTTTACTAATTTCTCCTCTTTTAAAGTTACACTTTTAGTCTAAGCTAAGCATGTCATGATCGACAGATAGAGGAGATTGAAAAATTATGCACGCGTTGGCATCATCTCATTACAAGCGGAGTTTACCGTTTACACCATATACGTATCTGAGGTGTCTCACGACTTTTAAACGGTGACCGCGATCGTTCAGGTCACCAAGAAAATTCCAAAACCGAAGGCATACATATGGATTGTCACGCACGACGGCGACCCATGCATTCGAGCAGGTGAAGAATGGGAGAGTGGAAAGTCATACTTCGGCCACGCATCCCAAACCTTGTCCTAAAACATGACTAATTTAGTTAGGGGTGTGTCTAGATATCATTCGAAATATTTTCTTCTTAACAATCATTCGTATTTGAGACCGTTGAATTAGAGATCCAACGACCCTTATTTTTTGAAGGAGGTGGGATTTGTTTTGGAAGGTTGGGGGAGATTTCATGGCTATTGGATCTCTAATCTAATAGTCACAAATCTAGATGATAGTTAGGAATAAAACATTCAAGTAATGTTTATCAACACCCTTTAGTTATATGTGATGCGAACGTCTAGAAAACGACGGAGATTCTACAATTAGACCGGATCATGCTACCGTTTTGTACATATACATGGAATGTTCTTTTGTATTGTGTTTTATAACTTTTAGCTGGTTATACTCATACGCGTTGTACTGCACGATTCCTCGATCGGCGAGAGGAATTTACCGGGCAACTTCTCTTGTCGCCCGTGCACCAACTCTCACCAACGCCGGCCGTGCAAATCGCCAAATCGGCAGCAAGCAACATATATATAGCCGGTGCACCGAAACCGTGGATTCCTCCCTTACGCACTCGTCTTTTCTGCGCGCGCATGGCGTATGCACGTGGAAGACGTGGTGGTCGAGCTTGTTCTCTGCCGCGCCTCATCGGCTGCGTCGTGTGCTTCCTCTGCGCCGCCGTCTGCCGCGCGCAGGTGCAGCCGCGGGAGAAGCTTCGGCTCAAGAGCTACGCGTACGCTTCGTTCCAACGGAGCGACTCCGCGCCGGCGGGCGGCGCCTTTGAGGTGCTCAAGGACGCCAGCATCAACGGCGGCGCGCTGCAGCTCACGCCGGACACCCGCAACAACGACGCCTTCCTCGCCAACAAGTCCGGCTCCGTCCTCCTCCACCAGCCCTTCACCCTGTGGCGTCGGCTCGATGACGAGAGCCCCGCCCCCGCCCCCGCTGCGGCGGCGGCTTCCGGCGGCAACGGCACCGATCAGGCTCAGCTTGTCCGTGTCGTGTCGTTCAACAGCACCTTCTCCATGAACGTCTTCTACGACAAAGCGCTTCCCGGCGAGGGCCTCGCCTTCCTCATCGCGCCCTCCCTCGACGGGCCGCCTCCGGGCAGCGACGGCGGCTACCTCGGCCTCACCAACGCGACGTTACAAGGCAACCCGGCCAAGAACAAATTCGTGGCGATCGAGTTCGACACGTTCAACCAGAGCTACGACCCGAACAACAACCACGTCGGCCTCGACATCGGCACCGTCCTGTCCAACAAGACGGCCAACCTCTCCGACTTCAATATCACCATAGCAACACACACGAAGACCGCTGCCAACTACACCGTCTGGATCGAGTACGACGGCCCGGCCCGGCACATATCGGTGTACATGTCCCTCATGGGCAAGCCAAAGCCCGCCTCTCCCGTCCTGGACGCGCCGCTGGACCTGAGCAAGCACGTCCCCGAGACGTCCTACCTCGGCTTCTCGGCGTCCACCGGCGCCACCTTCGAGCTCAACTGCATCCTGGAATGGAATCTGACAATCGAGACCTTCCCCGAGAAGAAGAGCAAGATGTGGAAAGTCATCGTTGCCGTCGTCGTGCCAGCCACCGCCGTCGCCGTCGCCATTGCCGCCTTCTTCCTGACCCGAATGTCGCGGGCGAGGCGGTCGATGGGGAGGAGGCAGGAGCGGCTGGAGCACGCGCTGAGCAACCTCCCCGGGATGCCGAGGGAGTTCGCGTACGAGAAGCTGAGGAAGGCGACCAAGAACTTCGACGAGCGGCTGCGGCTGGGGAAAGGAGGGTACGGCATAGTGTACAAGGGGCTGCTCCCCGCCGAGGACGGCCGGCCGGAGGCAATGGAGGTGGCGGTGAAGAGGTTCATCCGGGATGACGGCAAATGCGTCGAGGACTTCGTCACGGAGGTTGACATCATCAACCGGTTGCGCCACAAAAACGTCGTCCCTCTCATTGGTACGCGAAACACTTAATTTCGTCTTATGTAGTTTCAGTTCGTTAGAATTCAGAATTAATGATGGTTTTCATAATTGAGATTTACCATTATGCTTGATCAGGATTTAGTTTATCATCTTTCATCAACCGAGACTTGACTAGGACGAAATGGTATAGTCCTAATTAACGCCTAATCCTTCTCTAATCAGTTATGGGCTTGTAGTTGCTTGAACAAGGTTAGACCGAACAATCAACTTCCATTGTATTTTAATGCATTGACAGGTCAGTCGCAATGGAAAATTACAGAGCAGTATTCTACTCGGATCCTAACGCGTTTATGCAGTTTACGTGCCAACAACTTAGTACTCGCATCTGTTACACGAAACTTGAACTCCATTATTAAACTATCCTAGGGATATAATTTTCGGAGGTGTCTTTGGGGATTCGAGTGTTTTTTTGTGTTTTGAGGTATTCAAAATTTTTTTATGTATGTAACATTATTTATCTATATTTATAATATTTTTTGTTTATGCAACATTTTTTAATGTATGTAACATTTTATAACCTAGAAATGTTGCATACAAGAAACAATATTGTATATATTGATAAAAATATTACAGTAAAAAATAATGTATATATAGAAAAAATCTAAATGCTCCAAATCAAAAACACTCGAGTGTTGTTTAGCAATTTCCCTAATTTTCAGGCTCTTTGAATCTTCTATTCGACATCAGTGTATATACTAATTAAACTGTAGCGAGTGATTTTCTCTTAAAAAAGAGCAAAATTTTGAAAGACATTAATTAGTACTTGTTAGAGCGATCCATTTCGTTTGAAAGACATGAATAAACTACAGTCATGTGATGTATACAATGTGAGTGTAAATTTCTTGATTGCGTTTTGTTATAGGTTGGTGCCACAAGAAAGGGCAGCTGCTGCTGGTGTACGAGTTCATGCCCAACGGCAGCCTGGACCAGCACCTCTTCCGTCGCGGCGTCCACGAGCAGCGGCCGGTGCTCAGCTGGGAGAGCCGCTACGGCATCGTCGCCGACGTCGCATCGGGCCTCCACTACGTCCACCACGAGTACGGACGCATGGTGCTCCACCGCGACATCAAGGCGAGCAACGTCCTGCTCGACGCGTCCTTCCGCGCGCGGCTCGGCGATTTCGGCCTCGCGCGCGTCATTGAGTTCGACAGGAGCTCCTTCACCGACCTCGGCGTCGCCGGCACGCGCGGCTACATCGCGCCCGAGTACTCCGTCGGACACAAGGCCACGCGCCAGACGGACGTCTTCGCCTTCGGCGCGCTCGTGCTCGAGGCCGTCACCGGCCGCTACGCGCTGCTCGGCGACGCGAGCTGCCCGCTGCTGTCGGACTGGGTGTGGCGGCTGCACGGCCGGGGGGCGCTGCTCGGGGCGGTGGACCAGAGCCTGGGCACCGATGGGTTCGACGCCGACGAGGCCAACCGGCTGCTGCTCCTCGGCCTGGCGTGCAGCAGCCCGAACCCCGGGGACCGGCCGACCATGCCGCAGGTGCTGCAGATCGTGTCCAAGTCGGCGCCGCCGCCGGAGGTGCCGCAGTACAAGCCGAGCTTCGTGTGGCCGCCGGAGGGGGGAGCGCACTTCGAGCTGAGCGACATCGAGGTGACGAGCAGCAGCTACACCGGCACGGGCAATGGCACCTCGGCGCACGCGACGCAGGACACATCATACGGCAGCTTCCAGCTGCCCACGGCGCCGAACAACACCGAGGTTTACTTCCCTGCGCTGTCCTCCGGGCGTTGATGAAGTGTTAATTTGTGTGTATAAATACATCTAAACTGGGCAAATGCATTTGGCAATGTAAATATATGTAGGTATCGAATTCGTACGGGTGCTTAGTTGAGATAACAAGTACCTGCATTACTCATATTCCCTTGGTTTGTTTGAGGGACGTAGAAGAAAGAAGTAGTCTTTGGCAAGCATGAGAGTTTTTAGGTCCGGTTTATTCTGGGATTTTTTAGCGGCTTTTGACTTGCAGCAGTTAGTTTTCTGAGCCATTCGACAAAAAAAAATAAAAAATATTATATTTTATAGATAATACAAAATAAAAACTAAAAAACTAAAAAAAAAATCAAAAATTAGGAAGACAATGTATTCATACCGACTTAGCTTCCGAAAGATAGAAGCTAGAAGTCGAAACCCTAATGAACATTGAACAGGACCTTAATCTTGTACATACATATGATCAGGTTGACTGCAGACTTGTCCCAATAAAGTCTGCGTTTCATATGTATATATGCTAGTTTTATTATTTTCGAAAGTGTGGCAGGTATTGTTGATATGTTCGTTTTTTGTTGGTTTCTTGAATAAAGAACCAGTTCTTTATAAAACTGAATAAAGAACCTGTTGATCCAGCATGTATTTGTTTTCGAAGAGATTGTATTTCTTAGCATTTCTATTGATTTTGAAATGGACATCCGGTCACAATTCATAAGCACTGTTTTTCCCCTAAAAAATCTGTTCGGATTTGGAACCTCCATATGGCAGGTTTTAATCAACAGATCATGGGCTCAGCCTAAATAGGCACCACCGGGACCTCTTGCTGGGCCGGCTCCACCCTGGAAGTAGTTTGAAAATTTTGTTGCTGCCACTGCTCTTTGTGCAATATATTTAGTTTTTGTCGCTCTATCCACTTTTTTGTCGAGTTAACGAGTTTGACGGTTAAGAAATATACCAAAAAAAGATTAGAAAACATAAAAAATCATAATAAGAATCAAGGCAAATAGCAAAAAAAGGGGGGGGGGGATTTAAGGATAACTTTTGAATGATTTCATTTAATTTTTGAAAAAAATTACACAGGAAAATTCCTAAAAAATTATACCAGGGAAAAATATTTCAATCTTCCTCAATTAAAATTACCTGATATAAAAATTTTGTGTAATTTTTAAATTTTTGTTCAGAAATGGTCCTTGGTTTTTTCTGTATTTTCTGAGTTTGGAAACGATATTGCACAAAGCAAGAGTGGAAAATTTTGCCAGAAGTAATTGAGCGTTTTGCTCAGATCTTGATGCTGCTATTTCCTTGCAAAGATTGACGCTGCATGGTCGGTGTAAGTTAGCCAAATGGGCAACAAACAAAGTGGCGATGTAGATAGTAATTTGGGAAACCAACAGTCTTGCAACCCGCTTAGTTGGGCTAAAAAAAGGTGGTTTATGGCTAAAATTACACTGTAGTTGGTTGGAATTGCACTATAGCTAAGATGGCTTATTTGGCGTAATTAAATTTAAAAAATTAAAAATAGAAAAAAAGGTTAACCCATCACGGACAATGCAAATGAATACGGAAAAAAAAGAACCGGTAAAAAAAAGCTAAAAAAACAAAGAAAAACCAAGAAAAAAAATGAAATTTAGGAATGATCTGATCTAGCTTTGAGTTGTGACAGCGACAGCCAAGAAATCACCCCTTTCTCTTTCCTCCTCTTTGATCCAACCATATTTTCAAGAATAGGGCATATATTAGGGGTTTAGTTGTGAACAGAGAGAATATTATGTATGTTCATAAATATTTTAAAAGAACTAGCTTAATTAAAATATAACCTAATGACCAAATTACAATAGTTTTACGGGCATATAAGTTCAAAACTTAACTTACATTTAGAAGAATGGAAGAAATCCCACATAAACATTTGAGTGTGGTCGTAACCCTAACATGTTAACTGATGTATTGTTTCTTCATCTAGTATCTGTTCTGATGAAAATAGGTAAGATTGAGTATATTAGATACTCAGCAAGCCACATGGAAAGGCTATATAACTAATACGCAAGGAGTTCAAACGAATAGTTTCACATGTTATAATATGGTAAGAATAATGCAAGTTTGATGGTAAACAACTTTGCACTTAAAATTGTAAAATAATATTTAATTAATAAGGGGTTTATCTTTCACAATTTTTAAATTAAATTTATTCACATTCTACTAATTCCTTGTTATTGGAATCACCCATGAAACACATAGCTCCATTGACCGAAACCACGATGTATTCGAATATCATTTATTATACTATGCAGAGTTGACTAACTTTACTCACAAGATATCTCAAAATCATAATATCAAGTTATAGACATGCAACATGTTAGTAGCGACTAAGTTGATATAACAAGGTCATTTACTGTTCTATTCTTTCTAGCTTCTACCCAGTAGGCTTGGGGACAAACAACATTGTCAGGAATCTACAGGCCAAAGCAGAAATCGTGGCCTGGCGTTGAATGGACCTATCATTACGAAGAATGGCAAGTGACTTTTCAGTCCTACTTCCATTTCACCTCTTGTTTGTGGGGCATCCTGAAACACTGGTGTTGACGATCGAGTCGCCGATCTTACAAAAATAATATGAGAAAATGGCTAAAATCCTTGGGAAAGAATAGAGATGCTCTTTATTGCTATAATCTGGTTACAAAATATCTTTAAGAAGGTGTGAGACTAGCCCTAATTATACTGAATTGAATGAGATGTGAATTGTTTTCATCGTCTAGCCTTAAATACCAACGAAGAGATGCCAATTATCTGCCGAGGAAGACGCCTTGTGGAACCAGCGTGTCTGGACGAGGAGTCAGTTATTGTCAGAGAGAGAACACCTGATCGTCGGTTGTTATTAGCGAGAGACAGCATCGTGCTATTGTAGTGGATAAGACAAGTGTTCCATCCATCGCACAAAAGGAATATCCTAGAATTGGATTTAGGGACCAGTTCATAGAATGTTAGAGCAGTCATCCAGTTGGGCAACATGCGTAGTGTTTCTCTGACTGGGGTATTCGGGAAGCAACCTCTAGAGGTTTACGACCACAGGATCCCTTGGCCTTAATTATATATTAAAGTCGTATTTAGAGATTTATTCAATCCTCATCAACTAGGATAGTTGACTGAAAGAACATGAATTCTAATTAACTCTTAAGTAATATAATTAGCAGTAATCAAGAAATAATAAAAATTATTACAACACATTTAACTACAAGAATGGTGTCAGCGAGACAGATTTGGCACCTCGTGGCACCTTCATAAGACCTGCTACAAACCGCTTTGATACCAAATGTTAGAAAAAAAAACTAACGCAACTCTGATCTCTGAACTGTGCCGGACGACGAACTGTGTCGTCAGACAACAAGAGTACAAAGAGTTTAGAACACACGCCACACGCGAGAGAGATTTTTCACCGCGCTCAACTGCTTGTGACCTTTTTGTTTTCTTCCTTTTATTCAGAGCTACATCAGTCAGTTACATGCAAACTTGTGGCTCGTATCTTCCTCAGATCAGCCCACGATTCAGAGAATCGGTCCACCGAAAAAACTGCTAAAAAATAGAGCTTCGACTGGTACATACTCTTACGAGTATGATCGCTACAGTAGTCTTACGACTAGGACTGCTATTAAAACTCCTACCATCATGTCTGAGTAAATACTTGTGACCACCACCAAACAAAACTTACAACTATGACTTAAGACCATGAAGACACAAGCTCATGACAAGGATGAAAACAAGCTCACGACCATGCCTGAACCCAAGAATGCATGCCACAACACCTACAACCTATGTTTACGACCACGTCTAATGACTCTCTACGACGATACCCGGCTCGAGGGCGCGTTCGACGAGGACGACGCCGAGTGGCTGCTCCTGCTGGGCCTCGCGTGCAGCCACTCGACTCCGGCCGAGCGCCCCAAGACGCTGGCCATCTCGCAGATCCTGCTGCGTTCCATGCCGCCGCCGGTGGTGCGGCCGTTCAAGCCGTCCTTCGTGTGGCCGGCCGCCGACGGGGGCTTCGGCACGATGACCACCACGGCGGGGACGACATCGAGCCAGGTCAGCACCATCATGACGTCGACGTGGAGCGGCAACTTCATGAAGGGGAGCCATAGCAACGTGGCGCCCGATCAAGACGCTTCCGATTCCTTGGTGTGACCAATCAATTTCGGTTTCATCTTTATACGCGCGCTGTTTGACACGTCGGATTATCGTTGTCGCCGTGGAGTCTAGCTGTCTAAAGCGGAGTCTCCACGATGGCACAAGGCCAAGACGGAAGAAAGGCCAGAAATGACAAGAATGAAGTAGTTCATTTATTCGTGTGGAAATAATTTTCCTTTTTATGCATTGTTTCTCCTTTTCTTTTTTTCTTCGTTAAATTATTTCTCTGTAATTACCTTTTTTTACATTCCTGCTGCTATTACATGGAAATGAAGCTTCAAATTTCAGTAGTCTTTTAGCCTTTTCACTTGATCTTGTGCAAAGCAGTGGCTTGGCAACCTACATTTTACTTCAGGTCAACATAACCAACATTATAGTTCATCATTTGCAGTGTGTGTATTAAGCAAGTGCGTGTCTTCATGCGCGCGCGTACATAATGTCATATTACTAACAAAAATCAGTGAAGTATGCAAAGCTTATCAGGGTGCGTGCCTGCTTCACAGTTCTATGGTCGTGCAGCTTAGGGCCTATTCTTTTTCTCTAAAGTTAATGGTTTTTTGCTTTTGCTATAGTACCTAACTTTCAAACGGAGTATTTTCTTAAGACGAGGTCTACAAGTTAAACGATGTACACATTAAAAGTCTAACATCTATACCATCCAAAATCGCAAGTGAATATCTCTCTCCGCAATCTGTACCGTAAACAGCCAAAATTCAAAATTTTCAGCCAAAAGTCATAAGCTGCAGCCGTTGCCAAAGAGACCCTTAGAATCGTTGGTTTAATAATGGGATGGTCTGCATCAGCATAGTAACAGGCCCAATAAGAGTTGATGACCCCATCAAAGGCACATCGTTGGGCCAATGGGCCTACATTTATTTTAGTGGAATCATCCCTCCGGCTATCCCCAAATGCAACCGCTAACAGACGAAGTTCACACGCTAGCATGGAACAAAGGTGGGATATGTTTGTAATAAACAATCGGTACTTTGATTGATTTGAATTTAAATTTTATAAAAATTTTAGAAAAATCACATTTTAGATTATGCTATCAGGATTCAAGCGGTCTGACTAGCTGATGGTTGGCTATCAGATTGGCTGATGGCTAGCAGTCAGACAGTTGTAGGACGAGCGATCATACTAGCCATGGACTTTTCAGAAAATGAATACCAAACACTTATGTAAGTTTGTTTAGAGTGAGTAGCTTGTTTAGAGTGAGTTTTCACTTGGTGCTACTAGAATTAGAAACAAAAGTTGAAACTAGATAAATTTTAACCAAACTTTTATAGAGAGTATTTTATGGTGGACTTAATCGGTCAGGCTGGCTAGTTGATGGTGGTCTGACCAGTGCGGTCTGACCGTCATGGGGAGCATAATCAAACCAGTGGGTGTGGCCAGAGAACAGTGAAAATGGATTTTTAGTTGGATGAGTATGTGCACGGCATACATGCCGTTGGTTAGTTGTGTGATGTTGCATGATGTATGGTTTTGACTAATATGAGTCAAGTGTATAGAATTTGTACTCGAGATGGTTGCTTGATCTTTGGATGTATAGGTGGTTTGGAGAACGTTAGTGGTCGACGGCAATGGACCAGGACTAGGCGGAGAGCTGAGGTCCAAGCGGTCATGTAAGTCTAGATAAGGCTATGTGGCTCAAGTGGAAAGCATAGAGAAAACAAGGATCATGAAGATGCGAGTTGGTACAGGTGGTATACCAAATGATGAGGCCAATACACGTAGAGATAGTTCGGGGGAGACTGAATGTATGAAGACATGATGTCTAGTCATTGGGCACTACAGGATACGTGTTAAAGCATATCGAGATGCTTTGACGTGAAAGTGAAGACAGAGTCAAGGAAATGTGTCTAGAAGCTTCGTCAGAGGTATTTTGGTAGTTGGCCACATACCGGGTTGATACCTTGATCAAAACCGCGACGCGAAAAGGCACAAAAGAGAAGTGGTTTAGATCAAGGAGAGCTAATTCATCAAATGGATCAATCGCTAATGGTTTAGCGAGTTGAGTCTTGTGAACGCTTTGAGAAGCGTGCGCATATGTATAAAATCTGTGTTAGTAGGGTTAATGGGTTTCCCCAGTATGTTTAATGGGTTAGACCAATTAGGGCTTGTTGTTAGTTATTACAGGAAAGGAGAGGAGGTGTTAGATTTAAATATTCTAGGGTTTAGGTTTTTGTTCCATCATTTTGTCTCCTTCCATGGTTGTGTAAAAGAGAAAAGAACAACGCTGTGGCTACACCTTGTAATCATTCATAAGCATATAAACTTCATCTTTCACTAGAAA
This sequence comes from Bonia amplexicaulis, assembly GCA_036346245.1. Taxonomy (NCBI): domain Eukaryota; kingdom Viridiplantae; phylum Streptophyta; class Magnoliopsida; order Poales; family Poaceae; genus Bonia; species Bonia amplexicaulis. The sequence goes on along the minus strand of CM070756.1, from coordinate 1,862,969 downwards.
TAGATCAAAACTTAGTCTCAAACATATTATTGCTTGCATTACTGCTTGGTTTTGCTTGTTCTTGAGCTAGATTTATGATTTTGTGTTTGTAGGCGTTCTAGCCCGAATTCTTACTTAAACTCTCTTACTAGGACATGTGACAATATGTACAAGACCTCATGCCTTAGATACTTACGAGTAAGAAGTAATTTAAGCTTTAGGGTTTTTGTTGTTCTTATGATCTAGATTCAATTATCTTCATTAGCCCCAATGGTCAGACTACCGTTAGCCCTGCGGTCAGATTGGCCATGACGGTCAGACCGGCTCTTATATGGTGGTCTGATCGGTCTTGTACTGAAGGCTACTGATTTTTTTTTGTTTAGCTTCTTAGACTTATTTTGTAAAGTATAGTTAGTGCAATTTGAACTTGGTGACTCTCATAGTCATTTGAGTAAAGATTTTGAATACCATTAAAAAAAGTTTAAACAACTATTCATCCTCTTTGTTTGCCGGCATCGGTCCTACGAAAGAACTCATCGCTACCTTGATACTGATAAATTTTGTAGTTAAGACACACCTTAATTTTCATTTTCCAATCATAATCATCCCTTGATACAAAAAAGATATTGGTTCCAACGGCTACCAGTGGGATCAAGATGAGCTAGAAAGGGGCTTAAATAAAATGGTAGTGCCATCCGGCCATACACTTTTTTTTAAAAAAAAAAGTAAAGTGAAATTTGATTAATCGTGTAAAATTTTCAACGAAGTAGCTACAAATCTAGGCAGCAGTTTCACTTTTTCGTTAATATATTTGTATTTATCTATTAAGTACTTTCATCTTTTCTTATAGCATATAGGCCATATAGCTTTCTTGCACGTTTCTCTTGCAACTCTTTGGGGTTGGTAGAACCGGTAGAGGTAGTCATCATGCCATGCCACTTTGCGCTATTTTTATTTCACGTTGGAGCTGTTACTTAAGGATCGCCAGGGCTAATTATACAAACAATTACATAGAAAACCATGGTAAAAATGTAAAGTAGAGTATTTGATTTTTTTTTCTGTCTATGCCCTGTGAGGCTGTGACCCTGTCTAATCTATTGGTCTTCTGATGCTTCATAGGTACAGACACTGAAGACATTGGCTCGAAAGTTCTAAGCAGCATCATTTCATTTCATTTGTTGAAAGTTATTCATTCTTGTATTCTCTTTTTTAGAAGACGATTTCATTTGTATTCCCATATAAGTTCTAATCAGTTGGCCCATTTATTGCCTCTTTTTTCTTTGCCAGAAAATGAATGCTCATGCCTATGACCAAATGTATACAAACACCCGTGACTAAAAATGTATTTGAAAATGCGCTGTTTCCTAGCTATTAGTTGGTTGACCAAACCGTCACCTCATATGATTCTCCTGTCGTATGATTGATCGGTGTCGCCTGTATGATTTTAACATTTTAGCGAATACAAACACTTTGCTCTAGCTTCCTGAGGATTTTCATATTCCACCTTCCGTGCCAGCTGATGCTGTTGCTTAGCTGGAAAGTTTGGTGGTGTTCTGTATTGCTTTTCACAGAGATGTTTAATTAATCTCTCTTGCACAACCACTAATTATACTCATCCAATCAAAGGGATAGTAATGTAATGTAATGTTGTCAGCTCAATCAGTCGCTGAAAATTGAAATGGTTTTCGTGAAGAAGGCAATGGTGGTGGTGGTAGTAGTGGTAATACAACGCTAAGAAATGAACACGCACGTACGGCAGTTGCTGAAGCAAGGAAGCAAAACTGCAAGCGCAGCGCAGAGCAGAGCTGCCGAACGACGCAGGAGAGCACATCGTGATATCATGCCGTACACGGAGAAGGGTAAGCCGCTTTCATCCAAAGGCCCGCGGAACGAGCCCAGCCAATGAGACCCCTCCTGCCACCGAGAAGGGGGGCAGAAATACCGCAAAGCCAAGTAAGAGGGGGGCACCGGGGCCTCACGTCTTCGGCTAGCGTATCCGCGCGGAAGCAAATTTTGCGGAGGCCGCTCCTGGAGATGCTGTCACGTACTCCCCCAGACCCACGTAGCAGTATCTACGAGAGAGTCTCACCATGGCATTTTTTTCCCTATCCGCTGCCAAGTCATAGGGGGCGTGATTTTTTTTGCTGATGAATTTTGGTTTTGTCTTATGAATAGTATTAAACCATGTGGATATGTCGTGTATATAGTGATGATGAATAATTGGTATTTGAATTACATTGAAATTTACGTTTGTGAAAGTTTCGGTCGGTGCTCTTTTGTAAAATTGGAATTGGTAGATTTCGACCACAGCAGGTTAACCATAGCAGATCGACCATGGTAGATCGACTTATGAAGATTGACAATGGCATGTCAAGCACGACAGAACGACCATGGCTGAACGATCTCGGTCCGGAGTTGGAGATCCTCTAAGGTACAGTGAACCGGTCAGTAGTCGTAAACTAGTGTAATCGATCGGAGGTCGTAAGTTACAGTAACCGGTCAGTAGTCAGAGCTACAGTACCTGGTCGATAGTTGATGCTACAGTGACCGATTGGTGGTTGTAGCTACAGTACCTAGTTAGTTGTCGGAGGTACATTGACATGTCGGTACTCGGTAGTCAGTGCTGCAATATTAGGTCTGTACTCGATGATCGGTAGTCGGCGCTACAGTACATGATCGGTACTCGGTAGTCAGTGGTATGGTGATTGGTTGATGGTTGGTAGTCGTAGGTTTCAAGTGCTACGATGCTTATGTTTCTCGAGTGCTCCGAGTACTCGTAATTTTCGAGTACTCATTGGGCCAGCGGTCTGACCGGCTGTGCATGGTAGTCAGATCGGCTTTTTTGAGTGGTCTGAAGGTGATATTGGAGAGCGTGAAAATTGAGATCGTGGATGATCTGGTTCGTAGTTATTGATGATTAAGGGTGAGGTTTGCGTGTGTGAACTAATGTCGGTCAAGTTGAGAAGAACTTGTGACACAGACAATGTTCTTTTGTCTTTGCATGTGCAGGTTGGGCGTGGAGACGGTCATGATCGGTGACGAGGAGGATCGGGATTAGGAGGGAAAATATGAGGTCCAAGCGGTCGAGGATGCCACGAGGTGGTCAGGCTCACGCTGGAGTACGTGGAGATCAAAGGTAGATGATGCGTAGAGAAGTTACGGGAGGCATGGTCCTGAAGGTTTCGAATGATTAAGAGTTATGGAGGGAATCCATAACTGAGAAGGTTTAGAAGAGTTTCGGGTCTTTTGATTTTTCGGAATGGAAGAGTTTGACATCTGTGTTTGATGTTAACACGGTTTGGAGCATTAACCTATAAAAGTAGAGAGGGAGTAAGGGTTAACGTAAGGTTTTTGGGAGAAGTTGAAGTGGCTTTAGTTTTGGTTAGGCTTTTAGAGGTGCTTGTGAAAGCACTTTGTAAATCCACAAAAATCCAGCAATAAATATCATCTTGAATAAATCTGGTTCTTGATTTGCTCGAAAAATGCCGGTGATTGTAGGTGGATTGAAGCTTACGACTACGTGCAAAGGTGTCGAATCGCTACCAGAAAAACAGAGAAAATACGACTACTCAAAGGCGCTAATTTCTCAAATAATTCAAGAGGCCGGCTTTTGGTGTAGAAGTTTTCAAGTACATACAAAGCGGTCGAAGATCAAAGGCTGAAGCGGTCGTAGTTTACGACTTGTAAGAAGTCTCCGATAGCCGAGCGATCAAGCAAGAGGTCAAAACTTTCACCGAGCACTAAGAGATTCCAAAAAGCAGAGGCAATTATTCACCCTCTCTGATTGTGATATTCGATCCTACAAATCGTAACAGTTTGTAGAGAGAGACACTCACGTGCGATTTATAAATAAAGTTGCTATAATATGTACTATAGTTAACCAGTAGATCCATCTTGAAATAGACATTCTGTTTTAAAGTTAAATACTGTAGAAAAATTATTTATTATAGACAAACGGTTTATATAAGCCAAAATGAACAGGGATGTAATGACGTGATTTGGTTATTCGTTCGTTCAATCAGTGTCCCCTCCCGCTTCCATTTCCATTGCCATTTCTCTCCAAAGCCCACACCCATAAAAGCCTAGCACTGGCATCTCTAGTTCTGTACTGTACTTCTCTGCACCGGCTTCTCTGACAAAAACAAAGCCCTCTCTTCTCTGCAAATTGCTCTCGGATTCGGAACCCTCAATTGAAGCTATGGTAACTGGGCAACTGATCGGCTTCTCTTCTTCCGCCGCGAAGTCGGAATCCATGTACATTTCATGAATCATTTGTGCGACGCTGTTCATTGGTGCAGGTTGGACCAGCGATTCAAGGGGAGGATGGCGCCACGGAGCCACGGTGGCTGAGGCCTATGCTGACGGCGAGGTACTTCGCGCAGTGCACGGAGCACGGGAACTCCACCAGGAGCGAATGCAACATGTACTGCTTGGACTGCGCAGGGAGCAACGCTCTCTGCTCCTACTGCCTCCCGCTCCACAAGGGCCACCATGTCCTCCAGGTACTCGTCGATCGCTGCTCACCAGAGCTGTCCAATCTCTACACTTCGTCTCTCCAATTTGGTGCATTCTGTTCGTGCGTCCAGATTCGGAGGTCGTCGTACCACAACGTGGTGAGGGTGTCCGAGGTGTCCAGGCTCATCGACGTCTCGTGCGTCCAGACGTACGTGATCAACAGCGCCAAGATCGTGTTCCTCGACGAGAGGCCGCGGCCGCGGCCGCGGCCGCCGGGGAACAAGGCGGCCGCCGTCTTCTGCGAGGTGTGCGGCCGCGGCCTGCTCGATTCCTTCCGCTTCTGCTCCCTGGGGTGCAAGGTATTCTATGATCGTGAACGAGCCACCTAACGCTACCCGGCAACTCTTGCGTTTTTTTTTTTTGCCATTCATTAAAAACAACTCTTGCGTTTTGCCCTTGCTTTCCGGAGGATATCGGCAATGCCAGCTCATTCGTTTGGGTATTTTAATTAGCCTACGGGACCTGATGATTCGTTGGTTCATTCGCTTGCTTAATTTTAGCGATTCTTTAGTTGCAAACAACTTTCGCCGCCTTCGCTTTTCTTCGCATTCTTTAGTTGGAATAAACAGAGAGAGAAATAAACAAACAGGGACTTGAAGGCAAAGTAGCGTACTCAACCCTACTTCTGTACTAGCTCGAAATGCCAATCAAACATTCAAACTATATTATAGTACGAAAATAATGTGCATGTTTGTTTGTTTTCCTGTTGCTGCGTTTAGCTTGCAAGCGTGAAGAGGGATCCGGAGCTCACGTTCGCGCTCCACCCTAAGCTGGGCTTCGAACCGCGTCATGTCTCCGACACGACGTCCGACGAGTCTTCGGTGGCGAGCAAGGTTCGGAGGACGTCGGCGGTGAGCGGATGGGTGAGAGGGGGAAGCGCAGCGGCAGCAAGGACGACGGAGGATGACAGAGCCTGCAGCATTTCTCCAGCTACGCCTCCCATCTGCAGCGCTCACCGGGCGTCCAGGCGCAAGGGTGCTCCAAGCCGAGCTCCGCCGTACTAGTCTAGTCACACCCATGAGTTGCTATGAACTCTTGATTATTGCCGCCATCGTTCTACATTTCTACCGCTGCTGCAACACAATGGAAGGGAGGCAAGAGCGTGTGTGTATAAAGATTGCGACTTGCGATGTAATGAAGACCTGACAGGAGAAGGAAGTGAACAGAACGAGGATCATGTTTTACCTTAACCGTAGCCCGTACTGTGCAGTAATTCAGTAGAGTATACAGCAGTCAGTCGACTCTGTTCTTTAACCCCACAGACACGGTGGCCTGCGTGGCTGGGTGCCGCGTGCGGCGCCGGCGGGAGCAAGGCGTCGGCCTGCCTGCCGAGCGGGCGGCAGGGCGGGGAAGCGCGTGTACGTCGTGCGCGTCCGCAGCAGGGGACGTGCCGGCGTTGTGGACGCGCACGGCGCGACGAACGACGTGGACGTCTGGTGTGCCGCGTCCGCGTGGGGCGGTGGGCAATGGACCATGCCACGGCCGACGCGCCTGGGCGGTGCGGCTTTTCTGGGGCTATAGCTCAGCCGCTCATGTGATGTGGCCACCGCCATGATGTTTTGCCAAGCGGGGTGTACCGCAGCCCGCAGGCTGTTGGGGACATTGGCCCGTTGCCCACAACGAATCCAGCCCATATTGGACTCACCTACGGGTGAGAAGTGGATGCAAATTATCTATATTATTCAGTTACCGAATTCGATATAATGCAAATATGGTATATATTTTTTTATTTGAATAATATTTTCTATTTTATTCATATTTGTATTCGAATTCGCATAAAAATATGGATGTGAATATGGTATGGATTTTTAATATCCGGTTATCTGTATTCGTATTCGACGAAGCAATATGCATATTTTATTACAGTACGACTAATTAATTGGACAAGTTTTTTAATTGAACATGAATTCATGTTTCTTTAGGTGAAGTAAATGAACTAGAATGATTAAGCGTGATTGTATGAGGATAAAATGTTACTAATGTCTCTATACTATATAAGTTATGAGGATATCTGAATCCGACTGAATCGAGTAGATATTCGATTCGAATTCATATTTGATATTTGTCCGATCCGTATTCGTATCTGATGTTTGTTCGATTCGTATTTGAATATAAGAAAAAAATATAGATACGAATATAATTTAAATACTATTCGATCTATTTTTATGCATAGACTACCCCTGCTCCAAGCCCACATTGACCGTCAGCCCGTCAGCACGTTACGCCCTTATGCGGCGGGAAAGCGTCTGCCACTCTGGGCACCAACGCAGCACTGCAAGCTTGTTAGCCATCGCTGGGCGACGGGGATAGCGCGGCGTTCTTGCTTCACGTTTAAGGGAAGGAAAGCATGAGATGTGTTTGAATCAGGAAATTACTCCAAAACAATCAAGAAAAATCCCCACGTCCCGGACAATTACAGATCCTTAAAAGCATGTGGTTCTTCACATTATTCCAGGAATACAAGATATCCAGCTTGGTTGCACAAGCATGCATATGTAGTTGGACACAACTTAGGGCATCCATAGTGTATATGATTCAAGAGGTCTTAAGGTGGGTCCCATCTAAACCTTAAGGTCAATGCTGTAATGTATATAACCCACTAGACCTTAAGATGGTCCCACTTGTCAGATAAAGAAAAAATGTATTTTAATGCTTATGGCCAGGTCTTTAGCTTGAGGCCTGGTCTTAAGGTTTTTGCTTATGGCCGCTTAAGGTCACCCTCAGAATGTATAAGGTCGACCTTAAGGTGGCTTAAGACTCCCTGTTTTTGCACACTGTGGATGCCCTTACTGATGATGAATGTTAGACATGCATGACAATTACAGGTCAACTTAAAACGGTGAGCCCAGATCCTTTCAGTTTCTCCTCAACAATGCAATCCAGCTTGTTTGCCATCTCTTCGGACGAGTGGTTCGCCCAGTCCCCCGCCTTTCCGGCCCTGAAGTATGAAGAGTTCTCCATCGGCAGCCCACCAATCCGATCGGATACTCCCGAGGAGTCGACCGGTAGGATCTTCAGCTTCTCGAAGCTACACAGCCGCACCACCTCCAACACGACTCCGCCGCTCTCCTCCTCGTCGGTGAACGGAACACGGAGGAACTCGGCGAGCATCTTGACATGCTTGATAGGGTCGGCGATCATCTCATCGTACTTCAAGAAAAGAACCCTATCGGGCTCTATCATACTTTGCTTCTAGTACCCTAGATAGTGATCACAGATAGGCCCATAAATCGAGGGAAAAATTGGCTAGTTTTACATCACTGAACTTCACTGCTACACTTTAATACCACCAAAAGATCGCACCGTCCATTTTTTACCATTCCATTCAACTTGAGCCTTCTAGCCATCAAAATGGACCATTTTGCCCTCGGTTTTGTAGTGTAAAAGTCTCCTCTCTGCACTATTCTTCCTTTGTCTCGGTTGGTCTACCTTGCGGCGCCCACCACTGCTATCGTCGGCCCACTCCTGCACCCACCGTCGCTCTTCTCCCCCTTCACTTCCCTTATGAGTCCTCACCCCCCTCCACGTCCTTCCCCCTACCACATTGTTGCCCTATAGCTGCGCCACTCGTGTCCATGGCGATGGGGTTGGCTTCATTGATGTGGATCAGAGGATGGTGGGCCACCAAATGTCAGTGGTCCCTAGAAACATTGGACCCTGGTTTGAGTTTGTTTTGGGTATGTTTAAACTCTTGTTAAGTTGCTTTAGATTAAATCCTGGTTCGAGTTTGTTTTGGGTATGTTGCAGGTATGTTGGGACACGGTCAATCCCCTTTTTGCTTGAAGTGGAGAATGAGTTTCTTCCATCAATGCTGATTCCATATGATAGGTCTTATGTGGCTCGTCATTTGGTTTAGTATGTTTGTGTGCTCGTGATGTTGAGACTTTATGAGCGTGGAGACCTAAGTCTTGGTTATATTATGATTATCTGTGAGATGGAATCAATTATCTTATTACATCATGTTCAATATATGTTTGTTGTCCTCTGTCTGGCATGTAAAAGCAAGGGAGGTGCTGCTAAAATTTTTAGTAGCAGCGTCCAATTGAGATGGTAAGTGTGTAGCGATAGCATTCCTGGCTCAGAGAAGGGCTGGGGTGCTACAGATAATCATCAAGGACTCTACCGCCAACACTAAAGGTTGACTCTGAAGATATAGTGCTAGCAGGTACAATCAAGAATTTCTTTACCATCTTGGACACAACAGGGAACCTGTGAGCATTCAACCTCCATCAATATAGCAATTTAAAACTCGTGTCTACTAAGGATGATTCGATTCATCTAGATAGATGAGTAATTCTGATTTAGATGGTTCCGTAGAACTGGATTGCATAAATGTCTAAAACTCACTTGAAGCTGAGGCTAATGAGCTACTAGTATCCATGGTTAAAGAGGACTTGGCCCTGCTATTGGCAGCTTTGTTTTGCCGATGCTACATCTCATGTGTGGCATACAGATCAAACAACTTGGCACGGATTTCAGTCTCCTCACTAATGGCTTTGGAGGAGTCAAACATCTATGTAAACACCAACTAACAAACCTCATCTTAAACCTAGGGTAAGAATGGTAGCAATAACCATAACATTATTTTTTTCAGTCCAATACTTGTTGAACTTCTCTAACATTGTTGTACCCATATGCTTCACGCGTTGATCACTAGAAGTACTTGCAGCCTTCAATGAATTTTAACATTCACTATGTAAGGATAGAAAATATTAGCTGCGGGGTACAGAGAACCTGAAATGCAATTGTTACTTTAGTCAATGCCTTCAATATTTGCTGAATTTCGCTATATAATGTCCATTTTCATTCGAAGGCTGCCACTTGTAATTAGCATCGAAATCCAGCGAAACATGAGAACCTTCACTGTCACTTGAGAAATCAGGCGTGTCCGAGGAGACGTGCTGCACCAACTTCTTGCCCGGCAACTGTGAAAAAAGTAATGGTCAAAATCACATCTTAGGAACCGTAAAAAAACAATAACTTCATTTAAAAAGGAATATAGAATGTACTTTATTTAAAAACAGAAACTTCATTTAAAAAAAGGTCAGCTGGCTCCAGGTGCACCACAATCTAAACACACTCCACTACCAAAAGAGAAGAACACCGGGGGTATGGGATGGACACCATCAGCGGTTTATCTCATGTCAAGTAGGATAGAAAAGATGAGCCAACAAACAAGCAACCGTGACCATTAGCATGTGTTGTATTCGATGGAAGGATAAGCAAAACACTGGATAGAGATGGCAACGGGCACAAACCCGCTGGGTTTTACTATCCTAAATTTGTGCCCATAAAAGTTGGACGTGCCCGCTAAAAAACCCATGCCCATGACGGGTACAGATTTTTGCCCAGACCCATGCCCACTCGGGTAACGGGTATCCACGGGTCGCCCGTGCCCAACAACAGCTGTGCAGATTGCAGACAGTGCAGTGCTTAGTAAGTCAACAATAAGTTCAATTTATATGCTACTATGCATGAAACAAGCAACGACAAATCCACAATGCACATCACTAGTTCACTCCATCAATTCTCAGTTAATAGTTCACTGGTATAGCATATCATTACAAGTTCACAGTTCACAACTCAGTTAAAACCAAAAGGAGAGACATTAGCTGCTCCTTGTACCTGACTAATGGGCTATGGGCTGGTCTGGTTTGCCTGGGAGGCTGGGAGCCTAGGTTTATAACTCTTATGGATCGGGTTTATATTACCTATGTGTTTACGGGTTTGGGTACTATAGGAACGTACCCGAACCCGGCAGACCCGATGGGTTGAGCTTTTTGCCTATTAAGAGACCCATGGGTTAGGAAATTGACTCAGATCCATGCCTTAATAGAGTAAAAACCCACCGGGTATCGGGTTTCGGGTACCCATTGCCATCTCTAGATAAGGAACAAGAACCCGCTGTCATTCATGTATATGGCATTTCTCTCAAATCTTTGATATTCTACCCACGACTATTACATCTGAAATTTACATGTTTGAAGAGCGCTAACAACGGAGCCTGCCTAGAATTAAACACACATTCGATAATTCTCCAAGTACCAGATATGTAGGATGACTACCCTGGACAAAAGAACAATCTGTACGCCGACTCTTAACATAAGTAACATCAGTACAGAAGAACAATCTTTGTGGTATGGCAACACAAAAGATAATACCAATATCCAGTTTCTCGAAGCGATTTTTTCACTCCTCTTGCTACCATCTCGTTTCGGAGATAAGCCAGGGGGTCAGGGTGCATCTCACATCCCCACTCTTGCTCCCGTCACACGCACACATCTCTCCCTTATATTTTTCACCATTCGCCTCATCCTTCTAAAATCAATTTCTTTTAGTTATTACTTATTTATTTTTAACTAAAAATCACATGCTACAATCAAAAATCATCAGCTGAGTGAAGGGACCGGCCTGGTGCACGTCATGAGAGAGGCTGGCTTGGGGCGATGAGAATTGGGCCTTGGTAGAGAGTCGGGTGGGATTTGGATAGCGACGGCCGAGACGGTTGAGCCAAACGGGAATAATAATCAAGCCACTTGCTGGATCTAGGCATCTTGATCGATGGGCCAGTGTGGCCTCGTGGGTGGCCGGGCAACTCTTAGGCTTAGGTCCATTCTTTGGACTTTTGGTTTTTAGTATTTAATTTTTGGTTTCTCTAAAAATTAAAATAAATGAAATGATTTTTTGAAGTAGATTCTTTGAACGTCTTTTCGAACCCAAAATCATGCACGCCATCCACGTCAATGTCTCTATTATTTACTGTTATCTTGAAAAATATAGATAAAAACTATTGGCAGTACCCAAAAGTTATCACCCGCAGTCTAAAAGAAAAGAACCCTTGCTATATGGATGTACAACTTTTGCGGCGTGCGCACGGCGCCACGGACGGCCCTGCGTTGCGGCGCCCAGCTCGCCAGCCGCGCCGCGACTTTCCCTTGTCTTGGTTATCTGGTGGTCTTTCATGCGACGCAACCACCGGTCCACCGGGAGCAATGAATGCAAACGCCCGCACGCACACGCAGCCAGACGAAGACGGACTGCTGGCCGCGCGCGCATGCACGGCCCTACTACTACTCCCCTCTCTTGCATGGCTCATGACGAACCACACGTGCACCCTGATTAGCCCCATTCGATTAGGCTAAAAAACTATGACATATAGCTAAAATTGCACTGTAACGGCTGAAGTTTCATTGTAACTGAAGGTGGCTTATTTGGTATAATTAAATTTTAAAAAATTAAAAATAGAAAAAATATGCTAGCTTATCACGGACAACGCAAACAAATACGAGAAAAAACAGCAAAAAAGCTAAAAAGCTAAAAGTTCAGAAAAAACAAAATTTAAGAATAATTAAAAATAAGCCAGAAATCAAAAGATAAAACCAAAACAGCGTAGCCTAAATGGCCTTTTAGCTTTTGCCTTTAGCTTCACTCCATCTCCATGATGCAAATGTAACCAACACAACCATGCCCGAGTGTCCGATGTACAATTAGCGATTTTCTTATTGGAAACTCGATCGATGCACACATAATTAATTTCATTTCACCACCCCGCACGCATATATGCGTGCATGAACTAGTTGGTGTCTGATTTGACCACGGGCTCAAGAAATGCATACATGTGGCTACGTGATATCGATGTAACACAAGAAGTTGCTGGAATTATTCCTATGGCGCCGGTTTCTTTTTGGAAGCCATCACATGATGCTGGTGGTTAGTCGACGGCTACAGCATGCGTACACTACCATAGAAATGATCATGTAAACGATTCTAAATCGTTGTTTTAGATAGTTTTTTAAACAGTCTAAATTTATATGTCTGTGATAACAGATAATTATCATAGATGGTTTATGAGCATCTGTAATAAGCCATAACACAGACGGTTCGTATAAAGAACAATCTGTGAAGGAGACTATCACAGACGGTTTGAACCAAAAACCATCTATGATGCTCGCACATTACAGATGATTCCAACTAACAACCGTCTGTAATGATGTATCACAGACGATTTGTTCTAGAAACCGTTTGTGGTATTCTTTTGTATCTCTGTTTATTGGCTACCCTCGGAAATGCTAGTCATACCCTCTAAGACAAGCAGAAATACAATAAGTATATGTATATATATTCAATTCACATTCATTTAAAAACAAACACATTTATTTTACAAATCAATTGAAAGTGATACTCAATAAAACAGCCACAACTTTTGCATACAGACTCCGTTTTCGACGTTCTTGAACTTGTTTGAAAGCTAATGAAAAGTTACATCCAAAAATCCATAAGAACAGCTTTGATTCATTCGCGAGGCTCCGAAAAGTGAAATCTAAAAAAAACATTGCTTGGGGCCTCAAACGGCATCCGAAGTTCCCGAACCCATTGAACAGCTGAATGGGCCTTGCCATGTAGTCTCCTCCTCATACATAAGTTCACACAAGGCGCTAGAAGTCAATTTAGTATATGGATTAAAGCCTTCAAGAAATTGGTAGAAGAAAAAATCTAGAAGCATCAATATTTACATAACTAAAACCCTAGCTAGCCATCCATACTACTACAGAAAGGCTCATCATAGACGGTTCGAATTAATAACCGTCGGTGATGTCTGTCATTATGACAGATGGTTTGTATCAATAACCGTATGTGACTATGATGTTTTGCATAATCACAGACGGTTCGTATTAATAACTGTATATGAAAATATCATAGAGGTTATTCGTATGAACCGTCTACTATAGTTGTGTATCACAGACGGTACATGATTACGCTTGTAAAACCGTCTTTGAATCATCTGTAATGTACCTGTCCAGTATAGCCTCTTTTATAGTAGTGCCATCAATTTTGTAATTTCAGATCCAAGCATCAAGAAAGATAGGGGTGGGGATCTGATGGGGGATATCACCGACAATGAAGGAGAGGTGGCGGTAGTGTCACCGTTATGTCACGACGATGACACTGTACAATACACTCTTACGACACTTACAACAAAAAATATCTTGTGCAGTGAACCGCGGTGTCACAACCAGAGGTGAAGAAGCTCACGGCGGTAGTCGGCGTCGTCGAGGGGATGGGGCGCTTCGGTTTAGAAGAGGAAGCAGACGAATAACGAGTGGATGAACTAGGAGCAGCTGGAAAGGGAGAGGGGGAGTAATAAGGGGCGAGAGGTGGAAGGAGGCCGGTGCATGCCATTCGATGCAGAGAGAATATATGTGTGAGATATGGATCGGTGATGTGTTATTATCATAGATAGTTATTATAAGAACTATCTGTAATAATTATAACACTAAATATTTTCTAGAATCGTCTACGATGAGATATCTAGTATAATCCTTTTTAGTTGTGGTATATCCCGAATGAATGTTCGTCCGCTCTTAACCACTTTGAGGAACCGATGGATGGGCGGCCACTATACGTCCATTCGGGTCGGTGCCGGGTGCCTGTCTCGCCATTTAGTGCCCCCGTGACTCATCCGCGATGATAGCAACACTCCCATATCTTTGTGCACGTATTGCCGTGTTTCTTAGCGCACACGTTAGCTACATTGATTTGTTTTTTTTTCCTCCCTCAGCTACAAAACGCATGCACGGTTATTAATTCTGATGTTGCTTCGTCCTTCACTCGAATTACTTCATGGGAAGCAGGAGCAACTGCAGTCTGCAGAGGTGGCACGTGGCGAAGCAAGCTAGGCTCTGTTCGTCTGTGCTGTAAGCTGTGAAGTGTCTGCAGGTGCAGGCGTCCAGCGACGGCAGATAGACGCTGGCCAATTTGGCTTCTTCTCATGCGCGGTGGCACCGTAAAATCTCGATTTTTCATCGTCGCTGCGCCGTTCGGAAAAGCCACGGCCGGCGCGGCGAATCTACCTTTCTTGGACTCGTCGAAGGCGCTCTCTTCTCGGCTTTTACCTGCCTGCCATGTTAAGAAGAGCTTTCCTCTTTCGCTCGTCGTCTTTCACCTCACCCCCCGTCCCATCCCTGTCACAGTGTCACTCCTATCTTTAGCTGCTTCTTTACCCGCTGTTCGTTTCAGCTGCTCCGCAATTACTGTGGCCAGCGAGGTTGGGCTATTGTCAGACCTCACCATGGATTGGACACTAGTATAAAGTTCTTGATATACCAACAGTCTAGTTATTTACTTGTTTTGACTGCTTTCTTTTGTAGTTATTTCAATCAAGAAAATCCCACCATTTGTCGTTTTAAGGTTGCCCATATGATGTGTTATTATAAGGTGTTTGGCACCTGTTTATCTAGGGTTTCAGAAACCTGCGTTTACCATATGTCCAAAATATAATTTGAATAGACTCACTTTCGGTACACCAAACGGTTCATGTAAATTGCAAATGGATCGCATTACGCATGCACGTATGATGAAGTTGAAGCGCACACACAGACGACTGACTAAGGCACAATTGTGGTGGTGGTTGTGGCTTCATTGACTTAATGGACCAAGGAGGCGGAGAAGGTGTGGCAGCAAGCCAGCAACTCGCAACCTAATTCCCATCTGCCCGCCCTGGCCCGGTCACTGCCATGCCACCTAATGATCTCTCTCTCTCTACTGGTTCTCTCATCCTTTTTTCTATAAAACTAATTACATACCCGTACGTTGTAACGGAACTCATTGAATGTATAGAGAATCATGCTATAAAAGAGAGTTGTTCTGATCGATTTTAAAGTGAAAAATGGTGAGAAGTTGAAAGAATATAGCGGTTAGAAGAGAATAAATATATAACCACTAATTTGTTCTTTTATAATAGTAATAATAAGAAGATTTACAAGACGCGCTCCGTCCTCTAGTTGTGCCGCCAGTCCGCCACTAACCCCTCTATCTTATCATTGCCTCCACCTGGCCATTATTGATCACTGTTTGGAGCCGTTCACCTTTCTTTGTTCTTTTAATGGAGGAATTGGCAATGAGGGACGGAGAGACATACTGAGGCCATTGCTCGATTTTATTTTCTTTTGTTCCTTTTTTAAGCTCTGCTTTTTTGGGGTTATCCTTTTACTGACCATATCTTCCTGCGGGAAGCATTTTCTTTCCTTTGCTTCTTTGGCCTTGTGGGGTTACCTCTGCCTGTTACTAATCCTACTCCTCTAACTCAATCTTAAATATCAGCTCTTATGCCTTGAAGCCATTGTTCTATCTGCCAATGTAGTACTGGCATTAGTACATCCCCTGCTTATCATCTCTGTTGTGCACTTGTTCTCCATTGTTCTTGTCTTTAGTATCTAGGAAAACCTTGTGTTTCCTTCCATTTTTCTTTCCTTTCATTCGCGTGGGCAACCAGACAAGCTCTGTTTAGCTGAGTAGAAGTTGGTGTTGAGAAAGAGAAGATTTCTCATCACCCAGACCAAGCTGAATCACGGTCTCCTTGTTCTCCTCGTTGGCACACAGCAATAAATCACGATATATGATCTTGGTAAGTTCATTAGTGTGAGTGATTACGTACTTGCTCCTTCTCTTCAGCTAGTTCTGGAGAACCAAATGCTGATTGCAATACATGATTGCTCTTGATGGTTGGTAGGTTCTTGGTGACTGAAGCACATTCTAAGCAGCCATGGAGAACCCAGCATCAGAGGTGCTCATGGAAACAACCTTTTATAGTGCAGAGACACCAAAGGCTGGCCACTCGTCTTCTCATCTACTACACCGACACTCGCGAAGGTTAGCATGCAGCAATCTTTCAGAATGATGTCGATAATTTTGTTCTTCTAGCAGTTCTTCAGGGTAAGCTCCAAAAAAGTTAGTGAGATAATAGCTGCTAAAAGAAAGGAGCAGTAGCAGCTAGCATATAGATACGCAGGACAATTTTAATCGTTTTGATCAATATTTACAAGATATTTTTTTCAATCTATTATTCATCCGTATTTGGTTCCATTAGCAGAATTTTACTGCATACACCTATCTTTGTGTTACTGTGCTCTGTCATTGTCTCCTGCATATCACTTGAAAAACTTTCAGGTGATATGTACTGTACTGTAAGTGATGTTGAAGGTTGCTGTTCTAGCAACGCCGAGGCTTTCCCCTTTTTTCTGGGGGAATATCAATGTAGACAGTTGTACTTGCAAATCATTTTCCAGCACCGCATCTGTTTCCTATGGCTCTTTCTGGTCTCCTTTGACCGAAAAACATTTTATCTTTGATTACAAAAATATTCAGTTTCAGTATTCCGAGCTACCTAGCTTTCAGTTACTTTGAATGATATATCTGATTAAGTATTGTTCTAACTTCAGTTCTTGTATTTTCAGTGTTATAAGCACACATGGAAATGTATTGGACATATTACCGCGATTCCCCTATGACAAACCTGTGGGTAATCTAAATTTCCTTTTCACTCTTATTAATACCTTCCTTTCCTGTCTTGTTCATCAAATAAGCAATGCTACTACTCCTCAGTTGCTACTTTCTTACTGGATTTTTCTCTCGTCTTGCTATGTCATGATTGTGCAGACAACCAATCGAGATAAGATGCTCTGCAGAAGATATTCGTTTAATCTGCCAGAGCATTTGCCTGACCATAACATGATTACTACTGCAGAACCAACTGAAAAAGCTATTTCAAAGGTGTGTTCCAGAAACTAATAAATTGTTTCATGATATCAAGGGCCTATTTGTTTCCAAAAGCTGAACTAAAGCTGTTCAATGCAGGTCTTATATCCATACTTTATAGTGCTCTTATCATCTTACTTTTTCTCAATAGCTTAAGTATATCACTGTTGTCAACAACATGATGTTTGTCATATGTAGGGAGTTGTAACTAAGCCATAATTATGTTCCTTTTTTTAAAGGGTGTATCTGCTATACTCAGGAACAGTGTTTCAGCTTCACACTCATAATACAAAGAAGTAAAAAATAATTCAGTTCTATATATTTGCTATTTGTGCCTTAATCATCAAGTTTCTAATTGATCTTGTGGTGCCTACAGTCCGTTGCAGACTTGGTTTGGGAGATAGCAGCCCTTGAGGAGGAAGTTGTTCGCAAGGAACTGCATTTGCTTTCCCTTTACAGGGCCGCATTTGATCAATACCTAGGTGTCGCCCCTCGTGTTTCTGGTCAGGTACACACCTTGCGACCTTGGATGGATCAATGTTCATAGTTTATACCGCGCAGAAATTCAGAGAGCAGACAGTGTGCTAAGGCTAAAGTTACGGTCAGGTGGGTCAAGAAATACACCGTCAATGCAGCAGAAAGAAAGCTGATGAAGGTGCCCTCCGATTGAGAGAAATCAAGGAATCTGGATCCTACAACTTGCCAACAGTTTCAGATTCTAAACGTGTATGAACAATGCCTCTTCTTCATCCTTTCAGTATTCACCACCAAGCTAGTCGGACAATTCCCACAACTAATACCAGTTCTAGCTCTACATTTTTTTTTCGAGAATACAAGCTTTAGCTCTCCTTTGGTAACAAAATCTTCCAAAGTGAGAATACCTGATACAGCTTTCATATCATTGCAGTATTCACAGGTGTTGTCAAGATCATCTTCAGGCCATTCTAGTCTTGCAAATTTCTTGAGTGCTTCTATCGCTGAACATGTACCCATGATTTCATGCAAGCTTTCAGAGGACATTATTAGATGCATTTCTGCGGTCTACTACAAACTTGCAAGCCGCCCATCACAAGACGCAGATTTTGAGACTTTGTCCACTCCTTCGCTCTCCTCTTCATTAAGTACCTTTTCTCTAAATCACCGTGTCGATAGTTGGAGCCCCCGATTACATTGCCATGTCAACACAAGCTCTGCCAAATATGGCTTAGTGAAAGAGAATAATGAACAATACAGTGGGACGATAGTTTGTCCAAGGATACATATAGATGCTGACAAGTTCGATTATGCCTCTAAAATGCTACAGACCATCAGGTAAACAACTGTGCAAAAAAACACACAAAAAAGGGCTCTTGATTTACAGATGTTCATTTTGTGTCTCAGAGCGCTGATAAAACGGCTTGAGAAAATTGACCCTACAAAGATGGCACACGAGGAGCAGCTCTGTTTTTGGATCAACATCCACAATGCTTTAGTGATGCATGTATGGTCAGCATTGATAACAACTGTCACCTTAGCTATGTTCACTGTTAACCTCAGAATGTGTGCAATGTCTAACCCACAATGCCTTCTGAAATATAACAGGCTTTTATGGCTTATGGACTTCAGGACAAAGGCATGAAAAATACAGACATTATTCTGAAGGTATACAGTTATCAAATTTTATCAATTATACTGTTATAACTTGTCATGTTTGATTTTCTCTTACAACTGATTCTTGAACAATCTGTTGTCAGGCTGCATATAATGTGGGTGGCCATTCAGTTAACTCCCAAATTATTCAGAACTCAATTCTTGGATGTCAATCCCATCGTCCTTCACTCGTATGGCTTACACCTACACAGCAATTTCCATCAACAACACAAACACAATCACATTTCAGAAGGAAAGGCACTAACAAACTAATGGCCATGCAGTGGCTTTGGACGCTATTTACGCCAATGAAAAAATCAACATCAGGGAGCTCCACACATCCTTATGCTCTTCGTCATCCGGAGCCACTTGCTCACTTTGCTCTTTCCACTGGAGCATTTTCAGATCCACCTGTAAGTTCTATGGCCGTTGCTAACATTTTAACTGAAAGATGATCACATTATTCTTACTGCAAAAATCTCTGCAGGTGAGGTTGTACACAGCCAAGAAAATATATCATCAACTGAATCAAGCCAGGTCTGAGTTCATTCAAGCTAATGTTATGGTCAGGAAGCAGATCATCTTTCTACCCAAAGTCCTCCACTATTATGCAAAGGATGCTAATCTAGAGTTGACTGATCTGGTTGAGATGGCATGTGAGAGCATGTCTGAAGCACAACAAAAAGAAATCAGACAATGTCTTAGGAGTAGGATAGACAAGTGTGTTGCGTGGTTGCCCTACAAATCATCTTTCAGATACACTGTACATAGGAATTTGGCCGAGTAGACAACTGCTTTCTTTCCCCAATTGTGGTTGTAAATAACGAACTAAAAATAATTGATTGGTGTGCATGTGTAATTGTGTAAATAGGTGATTGTGATAGTTTCCTAGGAGAGGAAAGTTGTAGCTTAATATCTTCTCCTTTGTATTGTACCACTCACTTGTGCATTTCAATTGAGCAGAGCATGACAACAGAAAAATTCATATGCTTTGCACTTGGTTTCTCCCCTTAGAAGGAATATGAGATTTGCATACTCAAGACACTGAAAGCAGGAGTTGCACTGAACTTTCGACAAAACACCCCATTAAAGCAAAATGCTTTGGATTGTCAACGCCCTAAATGCTCAAGAAGCAACACAGCCAATGGTACAAAAGAAAATATTCACCTGAAGATAAAACAAGCTACATGGGAACTGAAGCATGAGTGCCTAAACTGCTGCAACCAAACCAAACTTCATGGCAAACTTCTTCTGATTACAATCAAGCATCTCACTGAGGCTGGACCTTGAGTTAGTTTGCTTGAGCACCTTGTGACGGTACTCCAGGCTCCTCTTGAGTCCATGCGAAAGAACTGGGGGTAATCTACCACCTCGCCTTTGTCCCACCCCATTTCTTCGACCAGGAACTTCATCCTGGGCTCCACGCAATGCTTGATACTATTGATGAGAACAGGAGGGTATTCAGCCACCAAGGCCATGACCTGATCCTTGCTGAACCCGCAGCTCCATAGGAATGCTAAATTGGGCCGCAGAATATTGTCGACATCTCGCGACAGTATATCAGAGAAACTCATGGTCACCCTCCGGAGATCTGACCCCTGCAACCCGACTGCTGACTTGAGGAACTCAGCAGTAGGACGCAGCCGTTTGTCGACGCTGTACCCATGATGTACGGCTGCTTTGCCAGCATCTTGCCGATCATGCCCTCCTTGTCAATGCCAAGGCCGACAAGGAAGTCCACCGTCCGGGAGAACTTGGCCTCGATGCTGTAGCTGATGAGGCGTGGGTTGCCCATGAGCAGCTTGGCGAGCTGCTTCTCGGAGATGCCCAGCGTCTGGAAGAAGGCAGAGGTTCTCCTCCACGCTATGGAACAATATCTGGGGGAACTTGACGATGGCCTGCGCTGTTAGAAAACTGGCACCGGATCTGGACGCCCAGTCTCAAGCGACCACTCCGGTCGGTTCCTACGACTACGGTGAAATCTGAGAACAGGAAGACTGAGTCTTCCAAGTAAGAGTGGAAGAGAGTTCTTGCGTAGTGGAATGTTTCTTTTCTTTTTCACCGTATCTCGACTTACTCAGCTCTTACATATTACATGGTGTATATATATAACCGGGCCTTCCTACAGAGCACTCAACTGCCCCACCATTTACCCATGCTCTGCTCTAAGCGCTGACGACTGGTACAGTGCCTACCAACCGCAACTGCTGCCCATACCGAGCACAGTGCTGACGACTGCTACAGTGACCGCCATATGCTACAATGGTCACCAACTATTACAAGGGTTGGTCGTAACCGACCACACACAACCTGCATGGACTGGTTATCTACGACTACACACAGATTGGTCGTTCACGACCACGCTGTTCGTGACCGACTACACACATGTTAGTCATCTTCGACCGCACATGTCTGCTACAGTGACCGGCCGCTCTCGTCTTCGACCACATCTCCGACCACACAGATCGTCTGAGCACCGACCGTCGACTGTAGATACGACCACTGTACTGTCGACCATGGTGCTACGACCACGACCATGGTTACCATGTCTACGACCTCATACATTCGCCACGACCACGGTGCTAGCATCTTCGACGCTGGTCGTTACAACCACACACAACGTGGCCGTAATCGACCACACACACAAACGCTACAATGCTGGTCATTACGACCACACAAAACATGATCGTAACCGACCACTCACAAATGCCTCGACGCTGGTCGTTACGACCACACATCACTCACAAGTGTCATAACGCTGGTAGTTACGACCACACATAACATGGCCGTAACCGATCACTCATATAAGCGCTACGACCATGGCCACTTCGACCACAGTCACTTTGACCATGCCTTTTTCACGTGTGGCTTCAACCATAGCACCGACGACCACGTACAAGTCATCAAGATTAATTCCAACATTCTCCCCCTAAATCTTGATGGTTTGAATCACCGATGCGGATCACCTGCATCTTCTTGCCACACGCAGAAGCTTCTTGTCGTATGCTGTGGCCTCTCACCAACGTCTTCTCATAGCGTCTTCTCGTCAGTGTTGTTGTTGGTCTCACACCGACTTCTCATTGTAGCGGCATCACACTGCTACTGCTCGGCCTCACACCGGCTTTTCCAGCGACGATGGCTTCACACCATCGTCTTCAACCTCATGTCGAAACTTCACACAGCAGCTTCGCACTGCTGTTGGCATTGTCGGTCTCACACCGAGCCTCCAGCGAAGATGGCTTCACACCACCGTCTTCGACCACATGTCAAAGCTTCACACAGCAGCTTCGCACTGCTGTGGCATTGTCGGTCTCACACCGATTTCACCTTGCAGCGGTCTCACACCGTCATCGATCACATGTTGAAACGACCACACAACAGCTTCACACTGCTGTCGGTATTGTCACATCAAATTTGATACCCACACTGTTGTAACCTCTAGGACATGGTTTAGACAATATATACTGTCAAATTGGGAATACTACATTGATATATGTTCTAGATGCTTAGCCAAGCACTAGTTTCTGCTAAGTTTGAACTTTTAAACAAGTTTACACGTGGGCATGTTGGTTTCAAAATGTTAAACCAGATGAGGAACCTCTGTTACTTTGATATCAAATAAAATGAAAAATCTAGTTTTTGAATGTGGACGAGTTATATGGTACGCTGTCAAATGTGAGAGGAAATCTCGCATGTATATAGGGGGAGACTCTCGCCTAGGTCAATTAAGGACCGAACAATATTGCCACGCATCTAAGTCACACCGTACAACCATATGTGCTATATGGGCTCTGGCATTTAGCTGATTATGTTGTCTAGGTCTAGCCTTGCAATGTGGTAGGCACAGATGTAGTAAGGACATTCCAGCTAGGTTTGCTCATAGGGGCTCTCTTCACCAAGGTGTTCGGGCCAAAACTTGCTAATACAACGGTGAATGTCCACTTGGGGGATGGACCTAAGTGAATATCTTTGCTTAGGGGTGTACCTAAGTGAGGATTTGAATGCTCTCTTAGGGGTGTACCTAAGAGAGATTCGATGTTCATTGGGCTGGTGCAAGGTTAGCACTAGATAACCTGAAGGCTATATAATAATCAACTTTCGTCACACACTAAAGGAAGCGTACAGTTGCCGACAGTAAAATTGATTATATCGTGTGGGTAAAGTTATACAACCTCTGCAGAGTGTTAAAAACTATTTAATAGCCGTGCTCGCGGTCATGAGCAAGCTTGTATGTAGCTACAAAGGGTATAGTTTTTTTTTTCAAAACTGTTTCACTGAGAATATGGGATGGCATGAACGTCTAATCGTGTGCGATGTCCATGGGTGGAAATTGTGTGATATCACAGCTGAGAAAGGCTGCGAATGAATTTGGTCTACTGTTATGGAAATTACATAAATGTTATTTTATTACATGTCAAATGCTCTTTATAATTCCGTTGGAAATTACTACTTATCGATATTGCAAATAAAATTTGCTTCATGCTGAAAATAACTTAGTATAAGGTCTTATCTTTTGATAGGCTTGCATATATATATATATATATATATATATATATATATATATATATATATATATATATATATAATTTTGCGGTACACTAAAAGTCTTGTTGAGTACGCAATATACTCAACATTGCTTAAACTATTGTCGATCAGAGAATGAAGAAAGATACAGACAGCGCATGCTTCGCCCCCGGCTTTGAGGAGTTCGACGATGGGTTTTCTAGGGCCTAATCAACAGTCAGTTCCCTGAGGCTATGGTGGCATACCACTGGATACTTTTGCTATTTACTTATCTTCCGCTGCAATTTACTCTTAACTCTAGTATTTTCTTGGTCGGTCGGCCACATGTTGTAAAACTTTATTGTATTCACTCTTTTGTCATAAATTAAATATATACAATGTGTATGGATGTGATCTCAATGTTGTGAATGTGTGTACTAGCTATTGATCATGAGATTAGTACAAAACACACATGCGGTGACTACGGGCGTCTCTGCGCACTCAGTGTCTGCCCCCACATAACCTTTCTCCCCCAATCTGAATATTTTCACCTTTTTTTACTACAACCAATTTTTGCCTTGATCTTTCTCCCCCTTTGGGCAAAATAGTCATCAAAGGCAAGGGGTTATGCAAGCCCATTACCACCACCCCCTTAAAAGATGCATGAAAACACTTGTTATAAACAACAAGGGAGCAAGATGAGAGAGAAAGTCTGCCAAAAATCGTGCGCCAAAGCGAGATGAGACACACGGTCAAACTCGTTTCTACAGAGTCTCTGAATCAGGATATTTCTAGCCTTGTTGTTTGCCTCCACATTTAGAAGATTTGTTGAAGTGATCTGATCATCGGAAAGAACGACATAGGAACTCTTGACCTTTTTCCAGATTGAATAGCGTTGAGCATAAATGTATGTAGCCATCCTCGTCTTTTAATATGGGAAATCGACCCCATCGAAAACGAGTGGCTTGATATAATATATGTCTGATGTCATGACTCTTAGACAGGTTAATATCTATAAGAAAGAGTTTAACTTAACTCTGATACCACTTATAGTATCGTAAGGGTTTTCTCATTCCTAAAAGATAGCTTGTAAGATAAGAGACTTTTACACTTTTAAGTTAGATCTCTTACCCTTCTATAACCAATATAGGCTCTAAGAGATCCCTTCTTCCAAGAAGTCCCTTTTTCCAAGAGGTCAGCTCTCAAAAATTAGGTCCCTTACCCTCTCTTATAAGCCATCACAGCATCATCAAAGCTCCCTTCTTCCAGGAGGTCAGCTTTCACAAGCTTCAGCCTTTCCATGGCACTTGCTAAGTTCCAGAGGAGTGCTACCTTCTTGTGATTGCCTACCAAGTCAGCGAAAATGTCACCTCACTTTCAATAATTGTACATTCTAAAGAAGCAATTAGAATGGAGTTAATAATACATTAGTAACCACAAGAGGAATACTATATTAGATCATTAGAGTGAGAGGAGAAGGATCTGGGTGTCTGACTGTCCCTAGAACATGATACCCAGCCTCGAGAAGTCGCTTGACAAGCCAGACGCCCCGGTGACACACACGTTGCGCTTGGAAGTGTTCGCCATTCTCTCAAGCTGGAAGCCTGGAAGTGCACCCGCAATTTGATTCAAGACCTTATATATGCACTGGGAAGTATATTGTAGAAGTAGAACAGGCAGAAAAGCATACTAGGATGTCACCTTCTTTTGGTGATTCTATTTGGCAGGTAGAGAGTAGGGTAGATTCCACAACGGCTTGGGAGGTTCACAGCTTCCACGTTCCACAGTACTTGATCAAACTACTTCCTACCCTACAAAGTTCACATCTTAGAAGGCCTGGATCATCAATCTACCGAGACAAAGCTTTATAAAAACAGTCTTGCCTAGAAGAATTGTGATAATTTGCTCACTTCCATTTTATACAAGATGAATGATGGCAATGCAGAAGGTGGTTTATTCATGGATATCCCATTCTGATTACATTCTGATTGAGGACCTGTCACTGTAATTCAATCAAAACCGGCGCAACAAATGAGCTACATTCTTAATGTACACGAAAATGGGGGGAGCAAAATGCCCAGAGTTGAGTATGCAAAACAGATTTTACACACGATTTCCCCTACTCCGATTCAGAATAGATCCCAAATGCCAGGACGTTTAGAGGAACAATGAGGGAGGCATATCCGGGAAGTGGGAAAGTTCATTGCAGCACAGATGTACCCTCCAATAAGCACAGCGGTCGGGAAAAACTTTACAGTGTGTATCAAGCAGCCCTGGGAGTCTGAAAGTCCAATATCCAATTCACTTCTGAGGAGATAGCCCAAAAGAATAAGCAATTTCTGCCAAGTACTGCCCTGTTGAGTTGGTTATGAATGCTATAGGGACTACAGGCTGAAACATACATTCATCATCGTCCAGTTGGAGGTCATACAATGTTTTGAGTTCCAATGCTTTAGATTCTGCAGCTTCAGCTTCTTTGCGTAATATCTGAACTTCTTCACTGTCATCTGTTTCAGTTGCAGCAGTCAATTCTGCTCTAGCAGCCGCAGCATCCAACCGGAGCCTTTTGTAACTTGTCATGGCTGACTCTTTTTCTTTGAGCACAATAAGTCCTTCACATTCCTGTATCTTGTCAGTGGTTGCTGTGATATCCTTTTCTATTATCTCCAGATCAGTAGCAGCTTTCTCCAATTTAGCATGCAGTTCTTCCCTCTCAGAATTAAGTACTTTCGCCTCTGCAGCTATCCTTCCTGCTTCCTTAAAGTTCCTTACAGCAGCAGCAACCTTCTTTTCAGCCTCTAGTTCAGGACCCCTTTTGTCAATAAAGCTCAGCTTCTGCTTAAATGTAGCTATCTCTTGCTGTACGCCTGCTCTCCTTGAAGATATCTCCTGCCGGCCATCAAATTAAGTAGTATTTAGAATTAAGTGCTTATAAACACCAAAATAATATCTTGCCATCTAAAACTAAACATGGCACCCAATGTTTATAATCAGCAAAAAATAATCCTTAAAAGAAGAGTTAGCGTACCTGAAGACTAGTTCTTGCATCAGTTATTTGTTGCATGAGCATTTGAATGTCTTGCAAAATTTCCTCCTCCATTTTTAGCAACCCAATTCTATCCTGTCTTGACTTCAAAATCGATGATGCAAGCTTTCTTCTGATTTCGATCGATTGCTGGCTACCTTTTGCTTCAGAAGAACAAGCATTGATAGTTTCCCGTAACTCTGAGTCTTTCTGCTCTGTTGAAGAGATGAATTTATCGATTTTGTTCTTTTTCAGGACAAGTGCTTCAGTCTCTTGATCAATTTTAGTTTGGGCTTCCTGCAAGGAATTGATCTTCAGGTCAATATCTGACTGGGAACCATGAAATCTAGAGACCACAGCGCTGATCCTTTCTTGAACCTCCCAGATCCGAGCATTGTTTTCAGCTATTTCTGCTTCCTTCAACCTCACCAGCTCCAGGAGCCCAGATAACTCCTCTGCGAGGGTATCTCCTTTCTTACTCAGCATGTCTTTTTCTCTCTTGTCATCTTCAACCAAATGCTCTATTGAACCTTCCAACCCTGCGCGTGCTGACAAAACCAACTCTATTTCAACCTCCATCTCTAGCTTCTTTGTTTCTAGTAACTCCATTGATGTTTGCCACCCTTCTATTTCTTTCAAGGACATTTCTTCTGCTTGCTTGCTTACCAAATCAGCATGGTCGGTGGCATCCTAAGAAAGACAGCTTTAAATGTTAATAAGCAACTAGAAGAACAGAAACTGGCATGCAGTGTCTCCTTTAAAAGTACATAATTAGCAGTTGCTAAAAGTTTCTTTTTTCTGCATTATATATTACTGTAGCTATTCAACTATGGTTGCATTAAGGTGGACACTGGATGGTTGTCAGTAGGTTTCATAATGGAAAGAAAAGCTCTATAAGACAAACAATTTGATTTAACAAAAAGATCTATGGATACTTAAGCTCCTAACCTACCCACATAAACATAGTGTCCTTTGTGATCATAGAACTGCCCAACTTTATTAGTGTGGGTTACCATAAAACCTTAAGTCAAAATTTTTCTTTCACAAATATTTTGTTGTCGAACCTTTCAGTGCCTTTTGCATACTTATTACAGTGGATTATTATTTTTAGATGATCATGACAATGATTACTTATTTCAACGAAAGTTATGACACAGTGGCATGAACACTATGCATATAATATGATATCCTAGAATTTACATGTTCTATTATATCTGAAAAGGAAGACCCATGTTTCACCATGCCTCTAAAAGTTATTTTCAAAGAACGACTGAGTAGCCCTAGATTATGTTGTCCAGTAAAAAAACATAGCCATTAGTAGTACTTTGCATGAATAAATGCTTGAGCAGCTCTTTCCAAAATCCAAATACTAGAGTTTAAGAAATGGAACTTTGTATGCCTATCTATTTCTGAGAAACGGTTGTTTGAAGTCATGCCTGAATTCAAGGAAGTACATCTCTCATCAACAGTACAGTTCTATGCAAAGTGAGGTAAGAAGATGCACAGCCAATTTACCTTTGCAAACTGGTCCAGAAGGACAGCAGCTTCCTCCTCGGTAGCAATGCGGGAGTCAAGCACATCCTGCAACTCCAAATCCACCGAATCATATTCAAGCTCCGCATCACGCAGCACCATCAACAATCGATTTTTTTCCTTTTCCAATGCCGCAAGGGAGTCGCTGATCCTCTCGGCCCTCTCAAAGTCCTCGGCCTCGCACACCTCCTCCAGCTCCCTCTCCAAATCCTTGTGCCTGGATGCCGCAGAGCCCACGTCCTCCGCCACCTTTCTGCGCCTGGCAGCCAGCTGCCTCCTTCTGGCTGTGACAACGGCCGCTCTCTGCTGGATCGACTCGAGCTTGCCAGAGATTTGAGATCTAAGAAGAGCCAATCTCTCCTCGATTCCCACGGGTGTAACCCCAGACCCTCCATCCTCCTCCTCACCATTCTCTTCTTCCGCTTCCTCTTTCACGTGCAAAGAATTGCCATCCGGATCCACAACTACTGCATCTTGCTCATTGCCATCGCCATTACCTAGCTGCTCCAGGTACTGGCCGTGGGTAGGAGGAGCGGCGGTATGCGGCGAAGCATCGGGGAGGCTACTACTACTAGTAGGGATTACAGTAGCGATAGCAGCAGTGATGGTGGTGGTAGCAATTGTAACAGTAGGAGGGGAAGCGGGGGCTGGTTGAGGCGAGCGGCCGTACCCGATGCGCACGGCCCTCTTCTTCTTGCGGAGCGACGAGGAGGCGGAGGAGGATGGTTGCCGGGAGAGGACGGCAGCGGGGGGCAAGGCGGCCGCCGCGTGGCTCTGATCTTGGCCTTGAGGGTGCTGCTCCTGGTCTAGCGGAGGCTGGGGCGCGAGGAGGGTGAGATCGGAGAAGAGGTCCTCGTCCAGAGGCGGCGGCCGCGGCGGAGGCTGGGAAGCTGCGCTGGAGTCAGCGTTGGCGACCGCGACGGCGTCGGGGCGAGGGGCGGGCGCCTTGGGGAGTTCGGGGGTCTCGACGGCGGGGTCGGGATCGGGTTCGGCGGAGAGGGAGGGCGTGAACAGGACCATGCCCTCGAACAGCGAGTTGCCGTCGTCGCCGCCGCCCCACGCGTCGGTTCCGCCGTCCTGGGACGCCATCGGCGGCGATTTTTCAGCCAAGCTCGCACGCCTGATCGATCGGGGAAGGAAGAAAAAGATGGGAGTGAAAATAAGGGATAATAATCATGATATGCCCTAAAGTTTCAGGCCGTTGATAAAATGTCCCCGGACACATTAACACGATAAAATATCCTAAAGTTTAGAGACTAATTGATTATTTACTTTTTTATTTTTTTTATTGCCCACACAAAAAGCCCAAAATAAATAACCCCTAGTCAAGCCTTCGGCTCCTCCAAAACCAAATAGGCGAGAGAAAGGAGACGACACTCTCCCCGTCACGCCTGACCTTCCCGTCGGGGATGACTCCACTGCCGTCACCCCGCTCCCCACATTCGAGCTCTACACTGGCTACTTCTCCGATGGCGAGACGTGCCTCTTCAACCTCGACCCGTCGTCCGTCCTCTACACCACCTATGCCTCCCTCCTTCATGTCTTCACCACCCTCATCGTCTCCAATGGCCACCAGTCGTTCTCTGATCATCGCCACCCCTTCGAGTACGATGGCTAGGCGCACCACTTCTGGCCCTTGCCTCCCCGCATGGTCGGCCGCCATGGCTCAGTCACCTTCAACCTAGACAGTACTTGGCTCAGTTTGTGCTTGTAGAATCTATACCGTAATCAGATGGGTGAATGATTATCTCTACTTTTTTATACCGGTGAATGATTGCCTTTGCTTTTGATGCCTGAAAATAAATCTTAAATCAGAAGAAAAGCAATCTAAATTACTAGATGTAAATTTCGACCGCAAGTCGTTCGACCGCTCACTCGACTGCTCGCTTGACCTCCTTTGCATGTAGTTGAAATCTTTCTCCACTCAAAAGCTTCGACCGTTGCGAACGGTTCGTCCGCTTGATCGCTTCGATCACCCAAACGCTTCTTCCTCTCAATCGCTTCGGCCACTCGAACGGGAATAACCCAAGATAACACCATACTCTGATCGGTTGGATTGACCCAATGACTGAAGACATTGTGCTCATAGATCACAAGATCGTGATGCGATAGCACACCGATGAGGACACAGGAAAACGATGCTCAGAAAACACGCTGATCAGAATTCCTTTACGTCTTTGCGTCGTCTACAACATTATAGCAAAGAAGATTCGAAGCAGCGCGTTTCTATTCTTATTTATCTTTGTCATTCATGTACTTTTTCATTTTTGTTCTAAGCATGCACTTATACTATATAGAGGCCTAGCTTTGCTGTAGAAATTCACACTAGAATTATGGAATTTAGCAATGCTCTGCCAAAATTGTAGATTTACTTATGATTTTGCACTAGGCTTCTACCAATTGTTCCAGGAGACAGCTAGTGTACATCCATGTTGTTAGAGTTGTAATCTTGTTTTTCCAATTGTGGTAGTAATCTTGGTCGTGTACGAGTAGTCGAAGTCGTGTACGAGTTTGGCCGTGGTCGTATACGAGTCTAGGTCATAGTCGTATATGAGTCCGCTTCACAGTCGTAGTTGAGTTTGAGTCTGTTTCATAGTCGTAGCCAAGTTCGAGTAATAGTCGTGGTCGTAACCGAGTCGGAGTCGTAGAGTAGGGTATAAAAGGCAGAGCCATGTAACCGAGAGAGTAAGGCGAGAAGGGCGAGAGAGGCCAAGGCGATCGGTGTGATCAAGAGGCAAGAGAGAGAGGACGTTCAGAGTGATCATAGATATTTGTGTGATCGAAAGAAATAAAGAGGAGAAGAGCGGTTTGGCTCTAGAATTCTATCGAGTTCATTGTGTTCTCAGACATGGTCGTAAACAACTTACGACCATGGTGAGCGGGGGATCGCAGGCGTGATCGTAAAGGAGTTACGACCACAGCGATCGAGCGGCGACGTGCACAGGAGCAACAGACGTGGTCGTAAGGAGTTACGACCACGGTCGTGAAACATAAGTTGTGGTCATAAGGCATTATGACTACAGTGCTGATAGAGCCTTCAGCGTGGTCGATAGTATCACTGCGTGGTCGTATGAAGCTATGACTACAGTGATTCACCGTGGTCGAAGGAGGTGCAGCGAGAGGCGGTGAACGTAGTCGTAACTTCAGTTGAAGTTTACGACTACGAGATCGGAGCAGCGAGGCGTGATCGGAGAGATCATAGTGTGTTCGTAATGACTGTCTGCGTGGTCGGAGAACCAACAGAGCGGTCGTAGCGACACAGGAGGTGGTCGTAGCCACTACAACATGGTCGTACGGCTACAGAAGATGGTCGGATTTTTCACAGCTAAACCGAAAGATGAGAGTGAGGTTTGAGGTGTGAAAAATGGAGGCCGGATGCCCCCTATTTATAGAAAAAATTCAGATTTTTTCTGAATTGTTTGATTTTTTTCGAATTCCCCCCCCCCCAACGGTCAAAAAATGGCTATTTTTTCGAATTTTAACCGGTCGGGCGTCTGCGGCCGGCCGTTTAGCATGTCGTGTTGCGTCAGTAAGCAGTAGGGACTACGATCTGCGTCTTGGTGGTGCGGCTGGGTAGGCCCGGCCCATTTGGCCACCACTAGCTATAAGCTTCTCGCCTGCAATCCCCTGCTCACCGTGGTCGTAAGGCATTACGACTATAGCGTTGATAGAGCCTTCAGCGTGGTCGATGGTATCACTGCGTGATCGTATGGAGCTATGAGCCTATGACTACGGTGATTGGCCGTGATCGAAGGAGGTGCAGCGAGAGGCGGTGAATGTGGTCGTAACTTCAGCTGAAGTTTATGACTACGCGATCAGAGTAACGAGGCGTGATTGAAGAGATCACAGTGTGGTCGTAACGACTGTCTGCGTGGTCGGAGAACTAACAAAGCGGTCGTAGCGACACAGGAGGTGGTTATAGCCACTACAACGTGAAATTACGGCTAAGGTGGTCGTAAGGTCTTGGACACAGTCGGTAACACTGTGACACATATCTTAATTTAGTGACAAGTTTCAGCTTAATCTAGGACAACATATTTTTAGCGATTTTCTTTGCATATATACATGTGTGATCCGCACACTGACATTGGAGGTACCAAACTAGTTGCAGATGGATCAACATCTATGCAGAGGACGAAGCGAAAATTTGTGATGACTAGATTCGCAGAAAAGAATGTGAATATCACAAAAAAATTTGTAGAGAAAAAATTGTCTAGAAATTTTATTAAAAAAGACCAGTTATTAAAAAAATTCGCAAATTTTCTGGAGCGCATAACCATGCCATTCTTACGTAAGTCAAAGTTACAATCAATTCGACAAGAAAAAAAAATTGTTAAGGATCTGTTTAAAACGTAGAAATTTTACGGTACACAGCTCAAATCCTGAAGAAAAAATGTGCGTTCAGAACAGACCAAACACACAGGAATTAACACGAGCCCGTACAAGACAACGCCAGAGCATGCCAGGAACCACATATTGGTGTCTGTGTGTAGAACAACCGTGGAAATATTAGAGAGAGAAAGGAGATAGGAGATGTGGGCGAACATGATAAGCTCCCCTTTGCCTCTCCTTTCTACCGTGTCCATGCTGCCATCCCTTTGCTAAAGCTGAAGCTGCCATCCTTTCTATCATGTCCATGTACAGGTAAAGCTGAAGCTGCCAAGTAAGCAGACGAAGACGACGGGATGAGGCCCACAGCAGCAACCAAACCTTCCTTCTTTCTTTCCAAGCACCAACCAATCTCCACATCATTAAGGGCAGCAGAAGTAGTACCAGCCGATCCATGCAAGCGGGCCAAGAAGAAGTGTACTAGCCGGTCATGGCGAACCGCGGTGGCAGGTAGCAATGCCGACGCCCACGACGACGACGACGGCGATGAGGACGGCCAGTTTGTATCAACAAGGACACGAGCAGGAAGGCGGGCCCGTCTGTCGGCGAGGCGGCGGGAGAGCATCAGGCTGCTGGACGTGCTGGATGGCGGCGGCGGCGGCGCAGACGCCGGCGGCATCGGCGGCGCAGACGCCGGCGGCATCGGCGAGTTCCTGCAGCACCCCGCCGGCGTGGAGTCCCTCCTCAACACCAGGGCGCTGCAGAGCTTCGCGCCGGTGGAGTCGGAGCCCAACACGTTCAAGTGCACGCTGCACCGCATCGGCTTCCTGGGGTTCCAGGTCGCCCCGGTTCTTGACCTCCGCGTCACCCCGACCTGCGCCGACTGCACCGTCGAGATGCTCTCCTGCAGGGTAACTAATGATGCTTTGATGGCTCATTTGTCCTCCTTGTGATGCAAATTAATGATCGCTGATTTGTGTCTTGTTTAATTGTGGAGCCAGTTTGAGGGTTCAGGCTCAATTGAGCAGCAGAATGAACTCTTTTCAGGTACAGTTCAGGTCCTGCTTAATTTCTTTCTTTGTTAATATTCTTCACAAGCATTTGCTCTCTGGAATAATGTCATCAATTTTAGCTATGTTGTACTCATAGCCTCACACTTTCTGTAAGATTCTTTACAATTTTCAGACATCTGATGTCTCTGTGAAATAGTGTCTTCGTCATCATTTAGTTGTTCTGCTAAATCTTTGAGTTGTACGCAATTATCCTTAGTCTGAACATCTGTTTTGCAAACAAGTTGTGTCTGAGATGAAGTGTTGGATGTCGGCAGCGTTTATGAGGAACCATATAACATGGGAAGACAATGGTAAGGAGCCATGCTTGGACATTGATGTCAATTTGGAGGTTACTCTCAAGGTATGCATTCAATTCAGCATAGTACTTCGTGTCTGCACCTAAATAAACGTACAATTTCACCAATTTTGTATTGTAAAATTTCCCTTCTGATGCATTGTCCTCCCAGACACAACTTTGTTGAAAATTTCCCTTCAGAATGAACTCTTTGTTGAAAATTATCCTCCCAGAGATGACATGATTTTTTTTACGGTAAAGATGACATGGTTTTCGTTCTAACGAACCCTGAAATTCTTCATATGTTGATTGCAGGTGTATACAAAGCCATTCAGCTTGCTCCCATTGTCAGCAGTGGAGAAACCAGGCAACCTGTAAGGCTCTACATCCTTGAAGTTCTCTGAAATTTTAGTGAAGACAAAACTTCCAAAGAGAATACAAGTGCTCACCTAGTACTTCTGAAAACTAGCTTTTAAAAAAGATCGGTGATCGCCTCGAGATGCTTAAGCGGATAGCATATACTACCTCAGTTTATGCCATTTCTATATTGTGAGACTGAATCAATGTTCACTTTCATTAGTATCAGTTTGATTTAACCATGGCACTGGATGTTTGGCAGGCTAATGCAGAGCCTATTGGACAGGCTTGTTCCCATGCTGGGTGAGCAGCTGCTCAGAGACTACCATTCCTGGGTTCGGCAGCAGCCTGAAGATTCCTCATGAGACACTACTGAAACTAACATTACCATCCCAAGCTCCTATGTCCTCACCACTTCATAGTCAGAAGGCTTCATCAAATTCAGAGAGCTCTGAGAGAAAAAATAATGAATTCTGGGGAAACATGTTGTTTGTACAATACAATACAATACAATACAATACAATACAATACAATACAATACAATACAATACAATACAATACAATACAATACAATACAATACAATACAATACAATACAATACAATACAATACAATACAATACAATACAATACAATACAATACAATACAATACAATACAATACAATACAATACAATACAATACAATACAATACAATACAATACAATACAATACAATACAATACAATTGATCAAGGATAGTTATGAAGACTATTGATCAAGGATAGCGATGTCCACTGTCCAAATCTATGAGAACCCCTCAATCCAGATACTTGATTTTTGGTGCATGAGCTGATAGTCCATTTGTGACTGGGTTCAGTACTTCAGACTCCGGGATCAAATTGCATAGCATTTATTTGTCGTTGCCTTCAAAATCCTAGAACCCAACAGTAAAAAGTGTATTGACTTCAGCTGTACTAGCTAAAATCGCATGTGACTATTTTTTTTTATATACTGCCTCTTGTGAACAGCTAAAATTCAAATATTTAAGTCATAAAATATAAGCCATCAGCTAAAAAAAACACATCTATAACTAAATGTTTTATGTGTTGAAAATTCACATACACCAAAAGTGCTTGTAGCCGAATACTTATGGCATCTGCAAGGAGATGCCATTATTCCATGACCTCATCACATCTCCAATTGTACGAACCTTGGACATATCTCAAGTAGTAACGGCAACTTTAATACATGTTGTTAGTTGTTCTGGCCTACCATGGTTACAGTTTCTAACAAAATTTGGAATTTTTTTGCCTTATTTTACTGTTTTCATCAGATTATAACTGTGCATGGGAGCTTTGGTGAGATAATGCCAATACATCACACATTAGATTATCCTACAAATCTATATATCGCATCATGGTACACCATAATAGAAGTAATTAAGGAAACATGTGAAATATAACAAGCTGAATATCTCTTGTGGGTAAAATGTGCGATCTCTATAGAGTAAAAATTATTCGAACAGTCATACCCATGGTCATGAATAGACATGAGAACTTACTCGAGTTAGTGTATGTTTTATGAAAACAATTTGTGGGTAGGAAGAAAAGAAAAAATAATGGGTGTATAGAACCCTGGTTTGATTTTCACTAGGTGGATAGAATGCAGTGAATATAATAGGTGGATAGAAACCAAATATCAAAAATAGTATATGGTGGATGTAACTATGCTCTGTAATAGGTGGATGAAACATGCACTCTATTATTATTGCATACTCTTGCATTTTTTAAAAACATAGTTTAGTTAAAATGCTAAGTCTCAGGTTTTTCTACTTACTAGCCAAGTGTACGTGCGTTGCAACGGATCTTAAATAATTGATAACGCAAATTCTAAACTCTCGAACAAATGCAAGAGAACTGGTGTGATTTACTAAAAGATGGGGGGAGAAATAAAAAATAATTAGGTTGAGATAAGCACCTTGAGTACTTTTGTACTTGCTTTTGCGTTTTGAGCTAATTATCTAAATTCTTCATATATGCTTTCGACAATTTCGAATTCATTATCAGTTCTTGCTCTTTCACTGATGAGTTCCCTGACTCAATCAATGCATCCAGTGTTGGCTAATTAAAAATAATAACAATATGAGGATATTAGACATAGTATTGGTTTCTCAAATGGAAGAAAGAAAAACCAGTCCAACTAATGTGATATTGAAAGAACTACTTGCAAAATGGCAAATAATTTTTTTTTTTGAATGAGAAGGAAGGAGCTCTGCCATTCAAAAGAAATTCTAATAGAGCGCGCAGAAAGGATAGGTTGCTTGAAAATTTGAATACCTTTGGAGGAATAAATGTTGGAAGCTTCTCTCTTTTCTTCTGCATGAGAAGCTTGTCACTCAGTTGCTCATAACCACCAGTTTCATCTACCCACTGCAACACAAGAAAGACCACGATATACTCCTCCCATTATACCCGGGGGACTCTCCGCCCGCTTGCGACGCCACGTCACCCCCGCGCCAGCGCTCGCCCACCGCGTGGCCGGGAAATCTCGGTACGGTCTGGTGAGCCATTTTGCAAAAAAAATCCCTGCATTTTCTCGAAATTACGTACAGGTCCTTGCTTCTCACAAAAAGGTCCCTGTTAGTTTTTTTTAGCCCCTCCACTTTGCAGGATGGCCCCCCGTGGTTTTCGAAATTGCGCACGGGTCCTCGTTTGTTTACGTACAGGTCCTTTTTTGTTTACGTACAGGTCCTTGCGGGTCCCTGTTTTTTTGCGAAAAAACCCTTCGGTTCCTCCGAAATTACACATCCATCCTCGGTTTTTTAAAAAGAACCGTCTCACGAATTTTCGTCTCTTTTATTTCGGTCCACACGGTGGCTAGCGCAGCGTGGCGCCGCGCTTATGTGCCTAGTATTATTTACGCATTGTCTGATGACCATTTTCAAAAGGTACACTGCAAAATTTTCAATTTCCACAAAAAAAAAGACTACCCATCTGAAGCACAACACGATAGTCCACTATCCTAATTGCATATGCCATTACCAAGCTTTTGTACAAACGATGTCTGTTGTTGCATACCAAACATGATTTGGTTAACATAACCCATCTACTTCTATGGAAAAATATATTGATAAATTATAATGCATGGTTATATGTTCTGCATCTACTGAAACTAAACAGGCACGACCTAAATATGAAGTGGATCTCTTCATAGAACTTAACATAGGTCCAGTTAGGCTAGATGTTGACCAAGGGCTTGGGCGACGAGGAAACACACATGCATCTTGGCTAGATGTTGACCAAGGGCTTGGGCGACGAGGAAACACACATGCATCTTATCTTGATACAAATTTTAGTAGTAAAACTACTCATTGAAAAGAAACATATTTAGTTGACATGCAGTTGATATTTTACTGCTACTGCAAACTTGCTGACAACATTAAAAGAGAAAAAAATTGCAGACAGAATGCCAAGCATGGAATTCAGATTAGTTCAAAAATGCAGGATGCAAATTCACAATACAAATATACAATACGTGTGAAAGTACTACAAATTACTTTCTTCAACATAATAAAATACGTGTAAATGGTTGTAGTTATAAATGTAAAATCTTGTTTTTTCACAGCTCATTGAGATATAACGAAGTACATGCACCACTACAAATGCTATCGCCAATTCTATTCTTTATCAAACTTCTATATAATAAATATTATGCAAGGGCACTGAGCAAATGTATTTTATTTAACAATCAATAATCCATATTGTACATGAAGAAACAATGCTAGAAACTGAAAAAAAAATATAGAATAGAGCATTCTAAACATTAACCCTTCAATCCATAATGGCATCCCATCCCAATCATGACAGAGCGTACATTATCCTTACAGGAAGCTAGTGAAAGAGTTGTAGAGAGAGAATGATCATTTCACCTCTACACTACTGTAGAGTGCAGAATACATATACCAATTACATTCTTCCTTTGTTTTCCGTTGCATCGCGTAGCTGGTATGGAATTGACCCCTGTATTGACTCTTGTGACGCGATTACATGCTGTGTTTGTGCAAAGACCACCATGATATTGATACTTCGAAATGCTCCTAGGATATATCATATCCACAAATAGTAAAATGTAGGACACCATGGTAACAATATATACATGGTTGAGATCAAAATAATTCCATGTGGTACTAATCAATCAATATATATATCTCATCCACTGTGGGGTTAGCACAAATTCCCATCAATTCTCCCAACACATATTACTCCAATCAGCCCATACCAAGGTATATCAGATAGCATTAGTGCAGCTGAAGAGGCATTAGTAGCCATCACATCTGTATCTTGCTTTCCATCTGAGGAAAGAACATTTAACATGATCTAGAAAAGTAGGGCATAACTTGATAAATGAGTTATAATTATTTTCAAACTTCATGAATTTGAAGAATAAAATACAAATAAGAAATATTGCTTGAACTTCATGGTAAAAGCCAGGAGGAAACAATGGTCGTATTGGTCGATCAATTATACACCCACACAGAAGTTCTCTTTCCCTAGGGGCACCTTCCCTGCGCATATATGTTGTGGGAATAACACCTTGAGCGTATTGTTTCTCTTGATAATCAACCTACAGCTATAAAACACAAGTGCAACATATTCATTTGAGCAAAGAAGTGCCTAAATAATTCTAAAAAGATGCACATAGCAAACACAAGTGTTGCATTAAAAATGTGCATGCATATTCAATTTTCCTTTTTTGGATTCAGCATTTCCTCAAATGAGTTAAATTGATAATTAAAATTATTGCAGCATATCAAGACCCTTCCAACCAACCTTAAGCATGACAATTGGTAATTAGCACCAGATTTCAATTTCAGTAATCTCTTAGTGAAAGGACAATTTGGTTTCCATTAGCACAAATCAACAGCAGAATAACCAATACTACTGCAATCCAAAACGTACTTGTGAACCAAATCATATAACCTCATATCCAAAGATGAAAAGGGGGCAAAATTTTGGTTGTAAAGCTCCTCATACCATATCATCGTCCACAAAACTACCTAACACAGGACAAAATTTATAAGAAGCCAAGCGAGCTTGTAATTTGCAGAAGCAGCTAATACCAAGGAATAACAAAATAACAAGCAATTGACAAGAAAAACAGCCGAAATTCTCCTCTTCCATCTAATTAGCCATCTCTAAAGGGAACAACCTAGCAAATTAACCAATGACAACAGAAACAGACTATAGAAGGCTCGTAGTATTAGAGGATACCTAAGGGCTACGGCGCCCCATCCCCGAGCGGCTTCCTGTCGTAGTCCCCGGCCTTCTAAAACTGCTTCTCGCGCACATCACCAGTGGCGGTGGGAGCGGGTCAAGAAAACCTGGGGGCACCTCCACGGCGGCCGCAGCCACCGAAACCCTAGCCCGCTTCCCCGCCGCGACATCCCCTCCTACCCCGCGCGACCTCTTCACGCTGCCTCTTCCACCGCCTCCCTCGTCATTGGAGTCAGAGTAGCTGCTGTTGAGTTCTATCAGTGCCGAGGGCGCGCTCCGGCGCCATCCCGGGCCGCCACCGGCCACGGGAGGGGCTCCTCCACCACTTTGGTTTTCACCATGCGCCGGTTCATGAGCGAACTCGAGGGGTCGATCTATAAATCTGGTCCCCCTTTTTGCTCCTTGACTTGTCCTCCACTAGGGGACGCAGGAGTAGGGGAAGAGGTGTTGGGCGGCGGTGCTCCTTTTGGGGAGCGATGGGTAGGGGAGAGAGGAATCAGTGGGAGAGGTTGGTGGAAGAAGAAGCGGAGGAGATTGGGTCGAAGGATGAGCACATAGTGGGGATGGCAAGTGCAGGTGTTGGGGAAAGGACATGTGTGAGGGTATTCTCTGGTGGTCATCACCGGTGGAGTGGAGATGAGGCAAATAGAAATATGGAGATGAGGGCAAACTCGATGAGAGACGCAAGGAGAGGGCATGGGGCGTTGGAGGGTGGGGTGAAAGGGGCGGCGTGCTAGGGCATCGATGGGTTGTGGCGGCGCGGTTTGATCGTGAGGGGTGGGACGTGAACAGACCCACATGTCAGCGCAAAATTAATATGAGAGGAGGTAGAGAGGCAGATGAACCATCACAGGAGTGGTGGTGAACCACCACCAACTCCTCTTTTTAAGTAGTAGAGATCATATTTCAATTGTGACTTTCTGCAAATAAAGGAACTTCAAGCCTTTCTTTACCAGGCTTGCATCTATTATAATTATATTTTGTGTGGTAGCTTACTAAGTACCTTTATACTTATTGTTGCTCAATTATTATCATTCAGTAAGTAAGAAGGAGAAAGAAAATCCCTACAATTGCATAAAGGCGTTGGCAAAACTAGAAGATGAAGAGACCAAGAACTAGATCGCATATCCTGAGGGTCCCACCTGTGTGTTGTTTCCGTTTCCGCTACTGCTCTTTAAAGGCTTTGGCCTTATCGGACCATTTGTAAGTCTACTATTATATTAATTTTGTTTTTGTAAGATATATATTTGATATTCAGTAATATATCTGTTGCACTATCTACTGATTCAGAGAATATTGCAAATCCGGTCTCTGACAAGATTTTCCTGGTTCCCTGCTGTATAAGCTCTTACTGACCCTTGACGAAATTTTTCTAGGAGTTGCTACGACTTGGAAATTGTGAGCATAGTGATCATGGGTTGTCTGTTCCCACTTTCGTCACTACACATACCCGATGCTGTATGTGTGTCGCCGACACGCTAGAACAATTACACTCTTAACTCTTATCTAGGACTAGAGAGGACATACTACAATAGGAACACAGGTTAGCAAAGTTGGAGGCCTGACCCAATAGGAACCAAGCCGTGTGGAAGCTCAGATGACCTAACACGGTCACACCTGCGGCTGTAGGCGTTAAACGTAAGATGCGCATATGTACGTTCAGCCGCAGACAATGTACACATCAGATTCCTTTGTTTTTCCTCCATTTACGGCTAACGATGCAAACACTTTTAAAGGCACGATACTGATAAATCTAATACGATTAGGCCACCCGTTTCCCTTTGGTCCTAGGTGACCAGTGACACAACGAGAACAAACATCCCAGTCACACTGCTGAATCCCTACTATTATAGATTCCCCCCTAATGAACAGTCTTACAACACATTGCCATTTAGAAGAGCGGAAGAAAAAGGTGCTGCCAGAAGAATTTACATTAGGTTTAGATGGGAAAACCAATCGACTGTCAAAGAAACAAAACAATGCCACTAGTGTAAGGCACAAACCGCACGTCATAATGGAAGAGAAAACAAAAGAAATACGCACTCTGAACAAATCTAGACTGCTTTGCGTTCTTATATCATGGGGCTAGCCATCACATAAAGATTCCATATCCAATTCCCTTACCGAGGTCACTGCGAGCAACACTGTCATTTGCCTGTTACAGATGCGGATCCACATGATGACATGATACACGTTTCTCACCTTGTTTCGAGAGAATGAAATGGTAGCACATCATCTTAAAACACTGTTCTGCAACTCACTGAGAGCTGCCATTCGCAGAGCGTGCGAACTTGTTGGTAGTGGTGGTCCAGCAGCATGACTATGAAGATCCATCTCGGTTTGATCATTGTTGTCTTGAAAGTCATGTGGAAGTTGCAGCTTTGATAAAAGCTTCGCGATATTACATGACAAAAACTAGTTTCAATGGCATCCAGTCAGTCAAGCAGTCGCAATCGAACCAAGCATGCAAGGTGACGGTCTACCACTCCACAATGTGATGATGCACATGGACTCGCTGTTTCATCATGGATGCTCTCTTTGAACCAAACTCATCAGTGGTAAAACTTGTATACGCTAAGCTCCAGAGAACATGATAACATATGCACATAAGAGGATTTTGGTGAGCTCAATGAGTCTGTTAGAAAGCAACATGCCTATTCTACACTACCATCCAGAGGCAGAGCAATAATAGATGACTTAAATTTTCAATAAAAAAAACTTCCGGACAGATCGTGTGTATAAATTATGATAAACTGCCAGCAAGAAGGGAAATTTGACAAGCACTAGGACAAATCATGTTCTCAATAAAGAATGGCATTTCTACATTGACAGCAGTTTTTGCATGATGGAATGAATGGATCGATGGAATGATGGAAATCAAGTAACAACCCATCGTCCCAAATAAAATAGGATTAGCCTCAAAAAAATGTTTAGCTAGGCTTGCTAACCAAATACCAACATAAGGAGGATGTAAGGAGGTCAACCTCTTTTCCACAGATAATGGGAAAATTTTGTGAAAATAACCATGGCCAGGTCAATTTTTAGTTCTCTTTTGGCAAAAACAACAAAAATATCACAATGCATGACTGACACACAAGTAGCGATCTCATGATACTGACTGACTAAAATACCCGTTGTTGACTTGTTTCTCAGACCTAACTGTTACAAGCAAAAGTGCTGGAGAGGATTTCTCCTAGACTCGTAAACTATTTCTGGATTTCAGTAAAAAAAGTGTGCAGACAAACTGTGAAGGGAAGAACCCATGTAAAGTGAATCTCACTTTTTTTAAAAGGAAAAGGCTAACATTTTCCAGCCATTCAGAAAGGAACAGCACCTTTACAATACCAAACTAGCCATAAGTTGAAAACGAAGATGAGAAACAAAACTTTAACAAAACCAACTGAGACAACACCATGATCAGTCTAGTAATACTTCATAGCAGACGGATGACAATCTAAGACACAGATAGAAAGCTAGAATTCATATAATAAATAGCAATTCCCCTGAGTACCAGTAACCAAGACAAGCAACCAAGTTTCAGCAGGATATTAACATATGGATGTTCTCGACCAAATCTGTAGTGATAATGAAAGCCATGACTCCAGTAGCCAACTCCAAAACGTTTATCATTAGGACGGCGACTCAACTAAGGTCTCAAGGGGAAGAAACTTGTGACAACAGCAGCAACTACTAACACAGATGGACCCCAGACATTCAGACTGAACCTTGACGACGACGCTGGACCTTCTTGACCCTCATAAATGTTCTAGGACTCACTGTAACAGTAAGGACATGATATATCAAGTCATGCGCAATAGAACATGAAGACAGACTAATAACTTTAAACAACAATTGTATAGAAAACTCAAGGCACACAACTTATAGTGTTCTAAAAAAGGCAAGACGAACATTTAGGACCATAATGGAGGTTCTGAATGACATGCCTGATTGTCCTGATCTGTAGCTGAATCATTTGCATTGTTTGTCTGCAATGGCTTTTCAGCCCCACAACTTGGACGATTGCATTTTGGTCGGAATGGATAGTTTATGTTATTGCACTTCTCGCACTTCCAACTACCCTCAGGCATCTTTGGTTCTGTCACGTGAAAGGTTAGATGTAAAATTGAATGAAAAAATTTGATAAATACCATTTAATCAACTAAATTTAATAAAAGCATTTAATAAACTAGTGCATAAGTTACATGCAGAACTTTAAAGAAATGAAATATTTACTGTGCAGGTAAGATGCTGTTGATAAGGGTTTCTCAAAATTTACTGATTTCAAGGAATAAAAAAAACATAATTTTTTTCTAAATATAAGGCACCGCACGTATGTACAGTGTTAAAACACTTAAACTTACTTGAACCTCTTGAACCATCAGGTTTGGATCCCTGCAGAAAGAGTTAATACACAAGCTATCAGTCCAGTAATCATAACGATTTAACTCTACAAAAAAAGTACAGAAGCCAAAGCATGAGAAATAGAGATCCAATGTTAGATGCAAGAGAACTTTACGGCAACAAAATAGCCAAAACTAATACATTAACAGTTTGCCCACTAATTGGTTGGCTCTAAGCCTCTAATAATAGCTTGAAAAGAAGTTATCACATTCCGCACCAGCACTAATGAACATCTAACAATTTGCAACTGCATGACAACATTCACTTGACGCCTAACGGTCAAATAAAAGAGCCAAGTTGTGTTGCGGTGCAAAGGGGTCTCAGATTTGGCAAACCTAGAGATTTAGTAAAGCATTTTTTTAGCACAAAGAATGGTAACTCGCAGAAAATGGTTATCAACACAATACTTAAGTCCTGATGCCCAAGAAATGATCAAGCAGCCAAGCATACAACTACAAGTACATTAATCAATGGATGCACAACACATGCAAATTTGTCTAATTGCATAGCAAATCATTTCATTGAACAGTTATGTAACATCACATCTACATTCCAAACACATGACTAATCCTGTGGCAGCAATGTCAACTTCCAAGCACAATTGTTAAGTTATGTTCCAATACAAAAATCTGTTCTTTAGGCAATCTAACTGAACTATTGATTATCAATATATGCAAATAGACTGAGACTGATTTTAGACTTAAATAATTTGAAGATATTTCATGATCATAGTAGTAGTAAAATAATATATGACCACTTAAAGCCCAATATGACAGAACTGTCTCAAACCTGGTTTTCAGGTCTTGGTGTGTTGCATTTTCTCATGTTACAGACCGTCCGAAAGGCAAAGTTGATGTTGTTGCAATTAGGGCACTTCCAATCATTATCACGCCCAGCTCCTACAATAAAAGTTGATAAGAATAGGCAGAGAATCAAGCAAGCGCCAACAAAATTGATACAACGGTCAAAAGACATTACAAATTTATACCTGCAGTTTTCTTCTGGGAACCTTCATCAGGATAGGAACTAGCCCTCATGCCCTTCAAGAAATAAAACAAATGAGAATTGAGATATTTACTTTGCGTGATGTGTTACACCACACCAGCAAAGATCACTTTGAGAAATAAAGCCTTCCCTAGTAGCCCCATAGAATATAAATAGCATACAAACACACAAAGTAACAGCAACCCATAATAGTTTGTCATGTAAGGCAACAACAATTAACTAACATTAATATGTACGGGATGAGTAATCATAATA
Organism: Bonia amplexicaulis; assembly: GCA_036346245.1. NCBI lineage: Eukaryota > Viridiplantae > Streptophyta > Magnoliopsida > Poales > Poaceae > Bonia > Bonia amplexicaulis. The sequence goes on along the minus strand of CM070756.1, from coordinate 1,818,306 downwards.
CCAAAGAGCTTACCATTGCACCAGGACCAGCAGGTAAGCTCAGGCTATATCTGTCCATGGGCATGCCGTACATTCCACCTATTTAAAGGACATGAAATTAGATAAAGAATGAGAAAAATGGTGTCACAAAATTCATATGCAGATTTGAAAAGAGTTGGTGACCTATCTCATAAACATTGGAAACATGAATTGCAAATTAGCAACAACAATCAAAGCACACACCATGACACCATAGAGAAAGTAATAATTACTTTCTCCATTACAATTACATGCTGCAGAGTAGAACAGCAATATAGTCCCTAAAGAAACGTATTGGACATGCTAGCATTACTAGACAGTAAGTATGGATAAATAAAGTTCCAAGCAAAAGAAAATTTTGCTGTAATATCCAATTTTGTACACATTAAGAGTTGCATAAAAAAACAAGTTTAACATATCAGATTCTGCCTATTGTATTTGATAAACTAAAGTAATAACACAACAGCCATACCAAAAGATGACATAGACATGGTAGCCCTCTTACCTGCGCCCATCATAGAGCCACCAGAATACGGAGGTGGCCCAGTCATATGCAACGGCCCATAGGGGCTCCCCATTGGCAGGCGGCCACCGTAGCCATACGGATAACCAGAACCCCCAGGGAACTGAGGAATACCATACGGCGGCATGGCAGGCCCATTAAAGAGGGAGGAGCCATATGGCGGAGCAGCCCCACCGAGGTACATGGATGGCGGCGTCCCCGGGCCCATGTATCCCCCCGACAATGTGTAGTGGGGTGGAGTTTGCATTGGCTTCTGCATAGCCTTCTGAACAGCAAGCAACAGCGCCACTAGGTAAATGCAAAGACCGAACAAGCAGCACTAATCACAGGTAAACTATGATCACCCAACAAACAACAAAAACAATAAGCAATTGCAAGTACCGTGTGATCCGCAGGCCTGGACTGGTTGCAATTGCGCATGTTGCAGGTGGTGCGGAAGGCGAAGTTGACGTTCTGGCAGCTGGGGCAAACCCAGTCGTCCTCGCGGCGGCCACCTGAGCGTCGTTCGTTGCAAACCAAGACAAATCCTCTCGGATGCAGCTTAGATAGTGGGGAGGCACGGATTAAACAAAATGGGGAAGCAACCTACCGTCGGTGCGGGCGCGCTTTCCGGCAGATTGGCTGCGGCTGTCGATCTACAAGCGCGTGCGCACAGAACCAGAGCAGAAATGAGCTTTTGTAGCTGAGATCCGTCGGCGATCGACAAGCAGAGTCCAAATTGCGTCAAGTTTCCACCGCGAAGGGTGGATCTCGGGAACAATTCGAATCCCAATCGATCCGCAGCGACAAAGAGGGCAGGGCGAGGAGGCGATACCTGAGAAGACATGGTTGGCAGGTGGGTGGTGAACCGGTGGTCGCAAGCGAGGCAGCGCGGCGATAAGCCTGGGCTCCTTCGGAGCAGAGAGGCGGAGGCGCCGGATAGACGGGCGGGGGGAACGAGAGGAATCCGGCGGCGAGAGGCAGAGCGCCGGGCTAGGGTTTTGTGCCTCCACCCTTTCCCTGCTCGATTTCGGCTTAGAAAAATGTTGTCGGGTAGTGGCTGGCTCTGCGTCGGCCGCTGTATACATTCGCACGAACTGGGCCCGTGGGTCGGGACGAAGAGGCGTGATTGCTGCGCCGTTCGGGCCAGGTGGGGGTCATCTTTAGGCCAACCTTTACGTGGGCCGTTCCACCTCACGTGGCAATCTTATTCTGGCCCATCTGTACGCAACACTTGTGCTGGTTCGGTACAGTAACTTCTTTTTCTTCGAGAGGCTGAAGGGAGAAACTCGGCCCTGTTCGGGGTTTCTGCCTTAAAAGGAGGGGCAGTTGATGGTTGTAGCTTCTCGGAGAGGTCGTTTGGTAGTCTAGATGTTCGAACTAGACGCTAGTTTTATATGATCAGCCATAATATTTTTCATTCGTATATGTAACAGTTATCGGTTATTTATGCAACAAAAATATTTAATAAAAATATCAATGTTGTACTAATTGTTGCACAAATAAAATCAAAATGTTGCATACATAAAATCAAAATATTGCAACAAACAATAACAGCACAACAATTTAATCATCGTGGATGTTGTAAATGTCGAAGGCGGCTCACAGCTCGGCTTTGAGCTCGCCATCCCACGAACACTCCCAAGTTGACGAAGCCGTCGTGGTCGGTGTCAAACTCGTTCATCATGGCGGCACCCTTGCGGCTGCCCGTGGAGGAGCTAAGCGGCGGCGAGATGGCACGGGAGACCACGGTGAGCTCAAACAAGGAGAGATTCGGTAGTCATTGTTGGTGTCGAAGCACGAAAAAGCCTTCTCGAACTTGGCGTCGCGGCCGCGGAGAAGTGCTTTTCGATCTCGGTGTCATGGTCGGCGTCCGATGCGAGCCGTCACTCTAGATCTGGCGGCTCCGTGCCCGAGGACTATTGAAGAGGAAGTCGACGGCAGCGGCCGGATCCGATGGCATCGATGCCAAGAACGGAGTGGCTGGGGCTTGTGGTTGTCGCCGTGCATGGGGTCGGGCAGGGACGGGCCACCGGGGAGGAGGAGAGTGAGAGAGAGATGGATAGATGGATGGATCTATGGTGCGGGTGGAGAATGAGGAAAGAGTAAGAGAAGGTGGGAAACATCTCATTTTCTCTCTGGATCTGTACACATATGAACAATAGCATTTTTCATTTTTTTTTATTGGACTGGCTGGCTGCTTAAGCTGTAAAATAAAGGCCAAAAGACAAACCTTTAAGGATTCTAAAGGCACATTTATTGATTTAGCATAAATATGGTTGTTTTTTTTTTTGCAGAAATATTGATAAAACAACTAAACTGTATTAAGTTACAAATAATTGGCGAACATCTTGCAAGTACAAAATCACATATAGAAGGTGAAATGTAGATATTCCTATGCTCTATTACCCATCAAAGAATCGGTGACGAAGGATGGATCAAATTTTGTATGCTCCCGGATCACCTTTTTCTAATTGTTGTAAATAAATTTGTGAATACACAGGATTTCACATCTATCCATGAACAGAGCATGCAAGAACACAATGATTTCAATTCTTTGAATATGACAAATGTTCAGGTAACCAATTCTTTGATAAATATGTTCAAAGTTCAGAAATTTGCAAAAAAAAAACTCCGACAAAAACAGTAAAAAAAGGAAAAAGAAAAAAATCTTAGATCTAGCTAGGCTGCCACCTCGCCTGGTCCACCGTCTTCATTGGGCTATGACCTCCACCTAGGCATGCAGGTGCGCTACCCTTGAACTCCACCATCACTAGTCAGATTTGCAGAATAGATGATGCATCGGCCATCGAGACAGAGGGATGTGACGACGTTGAATCAGAAGGGGTGGAGAGGGATGTGGTGGCCCCTTATGGGAGAGGGTTGATGGCGTCGGGATGGGGCAGCGGTGTCCGAGAGGAGATATGGACAGAGGGAGTCGAGCTCTCACTGCCAGGCCACCGCTGCCCTCAATAGCGGGTTGCCCTATCGTCGAACCATCGTCAGTCTCACCATCACCCAGCCTCACGTCCTCCGTATCTGGACGAAGGGGAGGAGATATGTAGGCCCATTTACAGGGTTGTTAGAGAGGAAGGGAGGGGTGGAGGAGATCGGGGCTAACGGAGGAGGATGATGACATGGGTGGTCTGGGGGAGCCGAAGGAGGACGGCGACCGAACGGTGTTAGAAGGGGCCTAGGGGCGAGGGAAGTGGCGTCGGGAGGGTGTTTTGGAAGGGGGCGGCAGTGGTGTCGGAGAGGGGAGGTGGCGGCGACGCCCTAGGGTGAAGGGGAAATAGGAGTCGAGAGCCCAGAGAGAGAGAGAGTGGGAGTGAATGAGAGAATGAGAGGGGAGAGAGAGAATATGCATGTCTTTTATGCAGTGATATTTTGTGAGTAATTTTCACTAACTTTTAGCGACCATGTCCTAACTTTGAAAACCAGAAAATCACCTCTCCCCTATCTTCTTTTAGCACATTCTCCCTCTCATCCCCAAAGTTACTTAGAAGCTAGTTTGTTTGGGGGACTTTCGGCTTTTTTAAAAAGCAAAAGCCAGTTTTAAGTCCCAAACAAGACATGACAACGATTCTCAGCTCCGAGGCGGCGTCCACTCCTACTTGGACTGTAACAGTATCATTACGAATTACTAGTATATTATGCGTTCACTTGTCTTGACATTGATTCAGATCATCTGGGGCGTTGAGTTCGTAGCCACAAATGCTAAGAACAGCCCAGTGCAGTGCTCCAATTGTTGTCAATAAAGACTACATGTCGACTTTCCACAGCCTTTTGACAAAAAGCAGCAGTACGTATGTATGTTCGTGCATGGACGATGCGTGCATCGAGGCAACAATCTGATGGCGGTCAACGATCAATCCACGGACAAGAACCTTTTGCAGCTTCAACTCTCTGCTTTTAATTGCAACCTCCCGCTCATATGGGTGCCTAGTCGCAGTCCTCGCTGCCCTTTGCTGCATCACACTCAACACAGGCTGCGGGGTTGCTACCTCGTCGCCGGTCGCCGCCCTTGTGAACGGTCACGGGCCTCCATCCTCACGCCTCTCCTTTCCCCTCACTTCTGTTCCTCCACACACACACACACACACAAATACACAATGCATGCACACTCGCCAACCAATACACCATGTATTTATAGTACCATACTGCCCAATCGACCGCCACATATGCTACTACATATATTACGCTAGCTGCAAGTCAACGAGTCACGACTGTGTAGAAGCTACTAGTACAACATAACCATGGACTCGGAGGAGGAGGAGCACAGTAGCGTGGCGGAGCCGTCCCCGCCGGGGACGCCGACGTCTTCGCCGTCGCAGCCGCTGCTCCTGAACCCGACGTACGCGCGGTGCAAGTCGGTGATCCACGACGAGCTGCGCAACTTCCGCGTGTTCCTGCAGTGGTGCGCGCTCGACCACTCCTCCCGCGCCGCGCGGGCCGCCTCGTACGCGGTCTTCCTGGCGCTCGCGCTCGCCGTCCCCGCCGCCGTCTCGCTCTCCCTCCGCGCCGACCCCTCGCTTTCCCCGGCCTCCGCCTCGGCGATCACCTTCAACCGCGTGGCCCAGCTCCCGGCGTCGGGGCTGGCCGCCATCTCGTTCCTCACGCTCGCCGCCTTCTTCCGCCGCTGCGGTGGCCTCCGCCAGCTGCTATTCCTGGACGGGGGGCTCCGCGACGACACCGCCTCCGTCCGCCGCGGCTACGGGCGGGAGCTGGACCGCGCGTTCCGCCTCCTGGCCGCGCTGCTCCTCCCCTCCCTCTGCGTTGAGGCCGCGCACAAGGCCGTCTTCTTCTTCTCCACCGTGTGCGTTGAGCCGCCGGCGCCGCTCTGGCTCCCGCGCGCCATGCCGTGGCGCGCGGTGGCGCTGGTGGCCACGGTGGCGTCGTGGGTGTACCGCACGGGGGCGTTCCTGCTGGTGTGCGTGCTGTTCCGCCTCACGTGCGAGCTCCAGATCCTGCGCTTCGAGGGGATCTACCACATGTTCGACGTCGAGGCGCGCGCCTCCGCCGCCGAGATCTTCGCCGAGCACCGCCGCATCCGGACGCAGCTGCTCGCCACCAGCCACCGCTACAGGGTGTTCATCATCTGCTGCCTCGTCACCATCAGCGTCAGCCAGCTCGGCGCCCTCCTCGTCGCCCTCTCCTCCAAGGACGGCAAGAGCTTTGCCAACTCCGGCGACCTCCTGGTAATGTGCAACCGCTCCGATCCTAATCATCTTGCGGTACATACGTACTAATAAGTGGTAGTCATCTCATTCTCATCTTTCGCAGGTTGGTTCGTCGGTGCAGTTGAGTGGGTTCTTCATGTGCCTGTTCGGCGCGGCGAGGATCACGCACAGAGCCCAAAGAATCGTGTCCATCGCGAGCCAGTGGCACATGAGCATGGCATCGGTGCACCAAGGCGGCAAATCGGCGCCGTCGCTGGCGCTCAGCACGTCGGCGAGCGACGTCGACGGGTCCCATGTCTCCGAGTCGTCGACGGCCGCGGTCGCTGCGGCGTCGCTCCAAGCGGAGCCCGGAGCATCGTGCGCCTACAAAAGCAGACAAGCTCTCGGTAACCAAGCAACCACACTTGTGACTTGCCCGTTGTAATTCTTCTGTAAGCTTAGTTTTGCTTGCTGTGTCGTGCAGTGACGTACCTGTGCCACAACAGCGGCGGGATCACCCTGTTCGGGTTCACGCTCGACAGGGGCCTGCTCCACACGATCTTCGCCTTCGAGATGACTCTGGTGCTGTGGATCCTGAGCAAGGTTGTGGTTCTCTCTTAGGGCTTATTTGAGATATCCATTGAACTAAAATTGTGATCCATTCATACGAATCTAGGCTAGAAATAGATCTCCCAAACAAATCCTTAGCTATTTATTAATCTCCCTCCCACCGCTCGTGTAGTTTTATGGATACCAGATTGTAAGTGTGTAGATGCTTTGGCACGTGAATGTGTGTAGTGTGGTAGACGGATTCGGTAGCTAGTACTGCTCTTCTTAGCCACACGTAGCGATGTAAATTCAGATGGTTGCTCCCTAAATAAACATTTAGCATTTTGAATCGCTGGTTTTTTTTTTATTTTAGAACCGGACGGATTTCTCCGATTTTTTAAAGAAACCAAAGTTCTACAATGTAAGGTAAATTCTGAATTGCTGATGTAAATGCAAGCTAGATAAGCCGAAATGGGTTGTTCTTGAGTGATCACTCATTAATCATCTAGCTAGCTTTCTGAACTGTATCAGTAGACAGTAATTCAGTATGGATCGATGTAAATGAAAACTAGGATGCTTCATCGACACTTCAAATGACATGAGAGACAAGATGAATGATTCTTAACTAAGCATCTGCTTCTCTGAATATATTGTTAAACCGATGCGACCGACTGGATGCATACGCAGAAACAACTCATGATCAAATTTACCCTTTGTTGCAAAATCGAATAGACAAGATATAAAACAACAAAAACTAACCAAGAAAACACGAGACAAAGATTTAACATGAAAAACTCTTGTAAAAAAAATCACAAATGCATAATCAGTAAAATCATTATATAAAAGAGAAGTTACAAAACGTTCTTCGCGTATTACATATACATTAACTTTTTTGGCTTACCCTACCGAGAGGCTTATAGGTTTTGCCTTCTTGTGTGCAACAGCTAGTAGAACTCAAGACATTGGCTTTACTCATTTCGGTTTGAGCTTCTAGCTTATTTTTTACTATTCCTAAATTTCATCTTTTTCTGTTTTTTAGTTTTTTTGAGCTTTTTTTGCCGGTTTTTTTTTCTGTATTTGTTTGCGTTGTCTGTGATTAGCTAACATGTTTTTTCAATTTTTATTTTTTTAAATTTAGTTACACCAAATAAACCACCATTAGATACAGTATAATTTTAACCAACTATAATATAATTTTAGCTATAAACCAATTTATTTCGGCTCAACCGAGCAGCACCTAAAACAACCACAACCTCATCAACGCATGCAGATACCTCTATCCTTAGCCAAGAACAACCCCATGCACGACGCCACAACCTCATCAATGCATGCAGACACCTCTATCCTTAGCCAAGATCAACCCCCATGCACGACGCCACATCTCTCTCTCTCCCCCCACCACCCTCGCGATTTCCCACACGACGCGCGCGCTCCTGAATCCTCTCTCTCCTTCTCTCTCTTCCCTGCGGTCTCCTACTTTCCCTCTCGAGACAACTGCGTACCAGCCACTGACAGTGCCCAAGAACCGGGCCGCAGCTTCGTGGCTGCAGGACCACCATATCACCCCGTCGTCGTCAAGCGCTAGCGCCGGCGGGCTGGCTCCCCAGCACCGCCCTGGACATGGCCGGAGTGCCATCCCCCCTTGCGCGCCTCCTGTTGCTGCTAGCCGACTGCTGCCTCCTGCTCCTCGTCGCTGACGCCGCGCGCCTCCCGGCCTCCCTCGCGCCCGACGCCGACGCGCTCCTCAAGCTCAAGTCCGGCGTCGAGAACGACGACGACGCGCTGCGTAGCTGGTCACCCGTCACGAGCCCCTGCGATGGCGACTCCTCGAACTGGGCCGGTGTTATATGCCACAAGGACAACGTACTCGGCCTGCAGCTGGAGAAGATGGGGCTGTCCGGCAAGCTCAACCTGCGCCCGCTCAAGAGCCTCCGCGGCCTGCGCACGCTGAGCTTCATGGACAACGAGTTCGCCGGCCCGATGCCCGACGTCAGGGAGGTCCAGGGGCTCCGGGCCATCTTCCTGTCCGGTAATAAGTTCTCCGGAGAGATCCCCACCGACGCGTTCGCCGGGATGGGCTCGCTCAAGAAGGTGTTCCTGTCCAAGAACAACTTCTCCGGTCCTATCCCTACCTCGCTCACCGACGTGCCGAGGCTCCTCGATCTTCGGCTCAACGATAACAAGTTTCAGGGCAAAATCCCTGACCTCCGACAGAAGGATTTGAAGGTCGTCAATGTCGCGAACAACGAGCTAGAGGGGGAGATTCCAGCGAACCTCAAATCCATCAAACTTGACATGTTTGCCGGTGAGCAAAATACGTATGTGCAATACCTAGTTGGTGGCTTGGTGCAGCGTCCACGTATGTATGATCTTGTTCCTCGATGCAGGCAATAAAAAGCTTTGCGGTGCGCCACTTGATGCCAAATGCGAGTCAACATCGTCATCGACGTCCGATAAAATTGGAACCTTGCCGTCGACACCAGCACCCTCGGCTGCGACAACGACAGGCTCGCATGCTGACGAGGCCACGCAAGATGCTCAGAAGCCCACCGAGGGCTCAATGTCCTCCGGCGTCCTTGTCGTGTTCCTCGGCTCGCTGGCCATCATAGGCTTCACGTTCGTGGCGATGCAGAGGCGGCGGGACTACAACACCAAGAACTTCGGCCCGGCCATGTCAATGAAGCCCTCGATGCCGATGATGGATCCACCACCGGCAAAGGACGATCGCATGGATCCACACGTCGCGCGGCGGGGTGTCTCCGTGGCCGCTGCCGGAGGCGGTGGCGACAACCGCGGGGGCAACACGACGCGCAAGGCGGCGGAGCAGGGGCGGCTGACATTCGTGCGCGACGACCTGGGCAGGTTCTTCGAGCTACAGGACCTGCTCAAGGCGACGACGGAGGTGCTTGGCAGCGCCAACCTCGGCATCTGCTATCGCACCACCCTCACCAGTGGCCACTCCATCGTCATCAAGAGGTTCAAGGAGATGAACCGGGTCGGAAGGGAGGACTTCCAGGAGCACATGCGGCGGCTCGGCAGGCTGACCCACCCCAACCTCCTCCCGCTCGTCTCCTACTACTACCGGAAGGAGGAGAAGCTCCTCATCCACGATTACGTCCCCAACAAGAGCCTCGCTCACCTCCTCCATGGTATATACATGCCCACAAATTGTTCATGGATTTATGATTAATTCTTGTGTCGCATCGTAAAACTGTAATATTTTTGTGTTTTCAGGTGATGGGCGTGGAATCAAGAAGGCGGTGGTGCACTGGACAGCGCGGCTAAAGATCGTGAAGGGGGTGGCGAGGGCGTTGAACTACCTGTACGAGGAGCTGTCGATGCTGACGGTTCCGCACGGGCACCTCAAGTCATCCAACATCCTGCTCAACGAACGCTTCGAGCCGCTGCTCACCGACTATGCGCTGGTGCCGGTGATGAACCAGTCTCACGCCGTGCAGCTCATGGTGGCCTTCAAGTCCCCCGAACGGAAGCAGTTCGGCCGGTCGTCCAAGAAGAGCGACGTCTGGTGCCTCGGCCTCCTCATCCTCGAGATCCTCACGGGGAGGCAGCCGTCCTACGAGGTGAAGCAACCAGCGCTGGGGGCTGACCAGCAGCAGCAGAAGCCGGCGACGGTGGCGGGGACGGGCAACGACCTCGTCGGCGCCATAAGCTCGACGCCGGAGGAGAAGTGGCTGGAGGCCGTGGTGGATGCGGACCTCAGGTACGAGGACGACGAGAACAAGGAGGAGATGGTGAAGCTGATCAAGATCGGCATGGCGTGTTGCGAGGGCAACGTCGAGAATAGGTGGGAGCTCAAGAATGCGGTGGAGAGGATCGAGGAGCTCAAGGGGAAGGAGCACGCGAATGACGAGCACTCATTCTACTCGTCGCTGAGCGACGGGGCTGCGCGCGACGAGGACTTCACCAATGTCGCCATCAACTGAAATCATCCGTGAACTGGGAATTGGGGATTTGGGATGGTATGTGTGCATTAACTAAGCTCACTTCATGTAATATATATACATGCCAATACTAAACATGGATACTCTATCTTTGATGTCAGTCGTACTCTCTGCTCACAAATTTGGGTGTTGATACACATCATCTGGATGTTTTCTTTCTAACCATTATCCAGATTTGTAACCATTGTATTAGAGATCCAACGGCCATGAATTCTCCCCCCACCTCCTCTAAAAAAATTTTTCACCTCCTTCCAAAAAAGGGGATGGTTTCAAATCTGGATGATTGTTAGAAAGAAAATATCCGAGTGATACCTGGACACACCCCACAAATTTAGGTTGCCGTGAGTTGCGGTGTGAAGTTTTACTTATTAATATATATTAAAGTATATAAATTAGTTATTTAAAATAATATTATTAGATTTATCTTATAAAATATTTTCATAATATATATTTTATTGTTATTTTTGCTAGCATATTATTGTCGACAATGAACATGTGAGAAATGAAACTGAATTTTTTAGAATGATTCAACAAAAGAAAGGGGGTGATCTTTATTGCTATAAACTAGTTACAAAAGGATTATAAAGGGATATAAGTAGCACTAATCTCTACAATCTTTCCACTGATCGAAAGATCTTGATTGGTTTTTCTGATTCTAGTTCTGATACTGTTTGTTCTTCTTGGACTTGACTTCACTTTTTTGTTTCTTATCTCGTCAACTCTTAAATAGTGTTGAAGGGATATCAGTTGTCCAACAAAGAGATGTTTTGTGAAATGTTCGCGTCTGATCGAATGGGTGGTTGTTGTCAGAGAGAGATATCTCATGATAAGTGATCTTCGGTTATTGTCAGTGAGAGATAATCGTGGAGACAACTGCGTGATGGTTGTTGTCAGAGATGCATGGACAAAACGTTGTGCTGCTTGCAGTGGATGAAGCATGTGCTTTATCCGCCGCACGAGAAGAGTTCCTTGGAAGCAGGCTCTTATACCAGTTCATAGAATCTTGAGTGGTCTGCTAGCCGGGCAAAATGTATAGTAGTCCTCCGACCAGGGGTATTCAGGCAATAGCTTTGAGAAGCTTATGACCACATGGGTCTTAATGGCTTAATTAAATATTAAAGTTGCATTTAGTAGATTATTTAATCCTCGTCAGTTATGAAGATAAATTATAGTTAAAATCTTTTATTGAAGACCGTAAAAAGTAAAAGGATCTGTATTTGAGGGCAGAGGGATAGCATTTGGTTAAATCTTCTTGTAGTTTCAATCTTTAACTGACTTTATGGACAGTGAAAAGTCTTGATCGGGGATTCAGAAAAGAAAATCTGCCTGGAATGCTTTGGCAAACATTTTTAACTATGCAGGGAGAAAAGAGGAGAACCAAAATCCCAAAAGCAAATCACGGTTTCACCAACCAACGAGAACTTCTCCTGCTATTCCCAACTCTTTTGTCAATCATGGGAACAACTATCTGTGAAAGTTGTGGACATCACAGACGGTTCATATAAAAAATCATATATGATATTGCGGACATCACAGACGGTTCTTATAACAAATCGTCTGTGATATTGCGGGCATCACAGACGGTTTGAATGAATAATCGTCTGTGAATTATCACTGATGGTTATTAATACGAACGATATGTGATAATGTTCATATCATAGATTGTCTTTGGTTGTAACCATCTAGGATAATTTGTGCTATTAAATATCGGGCGTATGTGGTCTCGACACAGATCTGTTTTCATTGCGCTGCATTGGTGGAGCGAGGCGGCCGGCTTTAGGGAGTTTGGTGAAAACATATCGCTTGTAGATCTATATACGTCTTCTTAGTGATCAGGGGTTAGTACTAAATTACTTCTGATAACTTATATGCCTTGTAATTGAAAGAGATGATAGCTAGATTTTTGTTTAGATCTAGCTAGCTAGGTTTAGAAAGATAATGGTACATACTTTGTTCAATTTCAGAATGGGTAAGTACTCCTAATTTATTTCAATATATTCTTATTTAATATTATTGTGTCATGAATACGTGGCTAGCTAGCTACCTAATATAAATGTCATGTGTAATTAAGTATAACTAGTCTGATTTGCTATAGTAGAGCTAATAATTATTTTTGACACCCATTTATTACATGTGTAACGTAGATGGATCGAAGCTGGATGTATGTTGAGAACCGTGTGAGTGAAGAGTACATTAATGACGTGTCTGCTTTTAGAAGAGCAATCGAGCTAGATATGTTGAAGAAGGAAATGGAATATATGTATTGTTCATGCATTGATTATGATAATCTAAAGATGTTTAACAACTCATCGCAGACCGAATCTCACTCGATTCGAAGGGGTTTCAGAAAGGGGTACAAATGTTGGACCAATCACGGTGAAGAGAAGATTACGCAAGAAGGTATTTATGACAACATTGAGGGAGACAATGATATGTCAGTTGTGGACTGTGCTTTCGATTATGAGGATAGGTTGCAGGATGACAATCTAGATCAGATACTACGTGATGCAGAAGGAAACTATAGTGAGAGAGAGTTTGGTAAAACCGAGGGCTTGCTGGAGGACTCAGAGAAACCTTTGTTCGCGGGCCGCAAGCCGCAATACATGATGTTGTCATCAGTTCTAGAACTGCTGAAATTAAAGACAAGCAATGGTTGGTCCGACAAGAGTTTCGCGGCATTGTCAGGTCTCCTAGCGGATATTCTTCCAAAGGGAAATGTGTCACCAAGAACCACCTACCAAGCCAAGAAGATTATTTGTCCATTGGGAATGGAAGTAGAAAGGATACATACATGTCCAAATAATTGTATTCTCTACCATAAAGAGTATGCTAGCTTACATGTTTTTCGGTGTGCAAAGCAGCCCGATACAAGCGTAAAAATGACTCCGATGATGGGAAGGGCATCGAGGTGAAGCAAAGGCCTCCTGGTAAGGTGTTGTGGTATCTTCCTGTAATTCCCCATCTGAAGCGTTTATTTCCAAACCGCAAGGATGCAAGATTGATGCGTTGGCACTCGGAGCAACGTAAGAAAGACATAATGATAAGACATGCTGCTGATTCTGCCTAGTGGAGGAACATTGGTAGTATGTTTGTAGACTTCAATGTGGATATCGATATATTGAAGAGCACAAGGAGATGCTATGCCAAGAGAATGCAGGCCAGTTAGAGGTTTGGATCACGAGACAACACAACCGTTAGTTCAACAATTGGTTGAAGGTGCAATTGACTGGGAGGTCGTCAAGTGAAACACTACAATGGTTGGTAAAAGTGCCAAAATTTACAATTGTGACGTGGCAAGAATACGACATTAATGGCTACACATTTTATAAAATAGATTAGGATAGAAAGAGCACAATGCAGAACTCAGGTGTCCGTATAGATACCTATGATGTGCACGTCAGTACCTCTGGCCCAAGCTCGTACTACGGGCTTATAGAGGAGATTTGGGAGCTTGACTACGTAATTTTCAAGATTCCTCTATTTTGGTGCCGTTGGGCCCAACTCCCACGGAGTGTAAAGGTCGACAAGTACGGCGTCACTACCGTGGACCTCGAATGTGTAGTATACGAAGATGAACCATTCGTACTCGCGAGGCAAGTTGTTCAAGTATTTTATGTAACCGACCTGACAAATAAGAAGCGCCATGTAGTTCTTCATGAAAAAAGAAGTATTGTCGGAATTAAGAATGTTGTGGATGAGGAAGAGTACAATCAATTTGATGAGTTGCCTCCATTTGGAGACGTCATCAGGCTCGAGGAAGAACAGGGCGATAAAGCAAGCTATATGTGTGTCGATCATCGTGAATGTCTTTATTTAAAAGGAAATAGCTAAGTGTAATAAATGATTCCACACAGCCAGCACCTATTTGGAAATTATTGCAATATAATCATAATTTGGAAACTCGGCATGTAATTATGGAATTATATTCCATTGTAATTGATTCATTAACTAAGAAATAGTTATATTTATGATTATGTTTGCATTTTTTATATTGCATGGCCAGCATGTTTTTTTTAGCTAGATGGAGCAAACTATCACATGCGGTTTATCGGAATAAATCGTCTGTGATAATACTATCATAGACGGTTCTATAAAAGAACCATCTGTGATATGTTGAATATCACAGACGGTTCTATAAATGAACCGTCTGTGATAGTTTCCCTATAAATATACCCCAAGAATAGGTTATGCTCGCTGAGTCCTCACTCACGCACTCCGTCTCCACCGCCCCTGCTAGGTTTTGCTAGATCTGACTGCTCACTCGCGCGCGACGCCGCCTTTCCCTCTCGTCGCTGTCTGCCTCTGTCTCCCGTCACCATCCGTGTCTCCCTCCCGACGTCGGCCGCCTCTCCCTCATGACACCGACGACCTCTCCCTCCCGACGCCGGTCGCCTCTCCCTCACGCCGCCACCTCTCCTTCCTGACATCGTTCGCCTCTCCCTCGCGACGTCAATCTTGTGGTCTGTCTCAACAATGGCAATGATAAATGAGCCAATTGGCGGCGTCGACGTTCTTGCCCACCATTGGTACTATGGATGGATCAGACACTAGCCGTACCTCGTGATCCCTCTTGGGCTCAACTCTTCCCCTATTAGATATCTTGAATGCAACATTCAAAATTTTCTAAATATATTCAGATGAGTGATATTTGGTGAATTTAAAAACTTTCAGTTGCATCTATTTAATTATTGGATGTTGTTGAATTTATTCAAACATTTTCTCAATTTATTTTAGCTAAAAAACAAAATTTGATAACCTTTTTGAAATAATTGTTTGAATTCATAATATTATAAACCCTACAAATCAAATATTTTTTCCAATAAAATTTCTAAATTAAAATTGTTATATTATTAAATTGACAGAAAAAAGAAGCTACCACACTTGCTCTCAAGTGATAGAAATTTCCACGTTAATTGGTGAAAAAAGGAATGATCTAAACCATCAATTATGCTGGATCTAGATTATAATAGTTTGTATTAAAAGAAAGAGTCTATGCCAAGTATAATCTACAAATAATTAAAATTCAGAATGAAAACAACATAGAAGTAGCAGTTTTACTTCCATATGAATTTGTAATTAAAATCCCTAAATAAATAAATTTGAAATAAAAGTTATATACAAATTAGCAATTAGATTTGTATATGAATTCTAACAAAAAATATCTAGAATTCGGAATAAAAATAAAATTAATAAAATTAGCAATTTGATTTTGCTTTGAATTCCAAAGTAAAATCCCTAAATAATTGTAATTTAGAATAAAAAGTTTAAAAATAGCAATTAGATTTGTATACGAATTCTAACAGATACTAATTAGGATCCAGAATAAAAAATAAAAAGGAAAGTTCCAGTTTGATTTTCATACGAATTCCAAAGTAAAATCCCCAAAATAACTAAAATTCCAACTAGATTAAATAAAATTAGCAATTTGATTTGTATACAAACTCCAAAAAAATTACTAGAATTCTACATAAGAATAGAAGTTATAACGATGATAACACGAATGATGTCAAAGGAGACCACTAAATAGTGAAATGGCGTCAATTTGTGACCCTATATCGTAGCGGCCAAAGATGTTGATGGCATCAGAGTGAGATGGGGGAAGCGGGATGGAGGTAGACAACTTACTCTTGATGCGGTGGACGTTGTCGTAGTAGGCAGTGATGATGAAGGTGGCCTCCAGCGGCCACTGGTCTTGTTCTAAAAACAAGATTGTTACTTGTTAGGGGAAGATGAGGTGGCGGAGCTTGAGGAGGAGGAGGGTGGGTGCCCATTGGAGGGTTTAGGGTTTGGTTTACCTTTGTCGAGGAGAAGCTTAAAGGCGGTAGCTAGCGAAATATCCTGGGGTAGGAAGGTAAGTCAGCGCAGAAGGGGAGCGAACAACCAGAGGGAGCGACGGTGCCGAGGGGAGGAGGTGAGGTGTGGGTGCGGAGGCAAGCGAGAGACCATGCACCAGTGTGAAAAGAACGACGAGAAAAGAGAAGCCGGAGAAGAGAGGAAAGACAAGCTCTGCGACGCCAAAAAAGCATAATGCATCGAGGTGCACAGGACGGAGAAGCCACGTGCCGGGCAGAGGGCAATCGTGGGCGCGTACGGATACAAGGAGAACGCCCTAATTCTTCCCCGTGTAATAGAGTTATGATGATACGATGATGATGGTTCGATCGAGTTGTGTCAAACTTGCACTTTTTTTTTTTTTGAGAAGAAAGAAGCAAACTGGCGCTTTCAAAAAATCGTACCACCCTGGTCGCAAAAACAACAAAAGAACATCATAGCACACTAGCTCAGACGATATTTGTGTTGCGTGTTCTAGAGGAGGGGCGAGATATGCTTATACTGAAAGGTAGATGCAGCATGCGGCCGAGTTTCCCTGCGGCTGTGTCGTTGCCATGATTTCATATGTACTAGTATGTACTACCAGTTCGTGCCCCAAAGTTATCAACTCGTACTTCTGATTATTGGATGGAGTCAACTCATTGTTCACGCCGAAGTTGGTGAGTAGCCTATAGTGAGGTGGTGATCATTTGGGTTTATTTTTGGTGGCTTATGGCTGAAAAGCACTGTAGCTGGCTGAAAAAACACTGTAGATGACATAGGCTTATTTAACATAATTAAATTTAAAAAAATTAAAAAATATGTTAGCCTATCACAGACAACGCAAACGAATACGGGAAAAAAGAACGGGCAAAAAAGCTAAAAAAAACCAAAAGTTAAGAAAAAGACGAATTTATGAATAGTGAAAAATAAGTCAGAAGCCAGAAGCTGAAGCCGAAACGATCACAAACTAAAGGTGAGGATTTGGTTTTTGTCCCTACTCAGATTTTATTTGGATGAGTCAAAATTTCGGTCATCGACGGCCATAGACAGAGGTTTTAGTCTATCCACATGAATTCCGAAACAAGACCCACCTATGTTTGATCTTTTAAGATTGCGCTATGTTTGATCTTTCAAGTTTTGCGCGGTCTCTCTTATGAGACGGCCAAGGCAAGAAGATGGTAGCAGGTCCGATTGCCGTGGCAATGTAAAACATGTCAATGTTGCTAAGTTTAGTAACCAAGGGCGACACACACCTCTTTTTTTTCAGATTTTAGAAATTGCTTTTTTAGTTTTTTCATACTAATTAGCTTTCAAATAAAATATCTTTTTAAGGTTGAGTTTATAAGTTAATTGTAATACATATTGTAGTAACTTTATTTATATAGATCAAAACTACACATAAATTCATGTTACTTTATACTCTCTCATAAATAACTTAAAAATTATAAGTCATAATCAAAATCTATAAGCCTAGGAAAAAATTGATCCAGTTCCTGACTGTTTTGTACCACCTATATAATGGAAAAGCGAGAGGCTACGCGCCTTCGACAACAACGAGGTCTCCTCGCCTTCCTCGCGCCCGACGACCTGACGTGCTTCTCCGCGCACTATGACATCAACTAGACTCATAGGCGCGGCGCCATGCCGCGCCAACCACCGTACGTACCAAAATAAAAGAGGCGATAACTCGTGAGGAGTTTTTTTAAAAAAAATCGAAGGCAAATGCGTATTTTTGAAAAAGGTAAAGTGCTTTTTCGTAAAAAATGAGGACTTGTACGTAAATAAACGGGGACCCGTGCGCAATTTCGAAAACCGCGAGGGCTATCCTGCAAAGTGGAGGGGCTAAAAAAACTGACAGGGATTTTTTTGTGAGAACCAAAGACCTGTACGTAATTTCGAGAAAACGTAGAGGTTTTTTCGCAAAACGCCTCACCAGACCGTACGCAAAAGGCTGGGACACACGGCGGCCGTAGCGCGGCGCGGGGTGACGCGGCGCTCGCTCCGCGCGGGCATCCCCGGGCGTAATAGAGGTTTTATGCGTGCAGGTAGCAACAAAGCTACATCTACTGGTGCTACGCGAAACGTGCTGCCTTTTCCAATTTGTACAAAGTTTTGGAACAGATGCCAAAAAGGCCTGCGATGTCGATGAAGACGACAGTCCTCCTGCTCTGCTGCGCGGTGCACCACCCACTGGGATATGTACAATAACAAACTTTGTATCATCATAGCCAGTATTAAAAATAATCTATATAAGAAATTGTCTACCTAATTATCTATAATAATTTTATATAATTAACAGATTATGTATATTGTTATTTATATAATATTATAGGCACTAAAAAGCTGTTTGTAAAACCGTCTATTAAATATTAAGCAATATTTTTCTCTCTACTCTTTCTTTCTCTGTGTCATCTAAAATTCTACGTGATATAGTCTTACAGACAGCTGGTATATACATGCCCTCATGTCATGCTCTAAATAACTTCTAGCTTTTGGCTTTTAGGAGCCGACCTCTGAATGGAGTGTTCTCATTATGTTTTCTATAAGTTATTTGTAGTAGTCACTGCAGGAGTGTTTTCACTAGAGTAGTTTCTTAATATAAGTGTCTATTATTCTCTCAATCTCTTTCACAATTAACCAAAAACAAAAAGACCGCAACATTTTTTAACAGAGCCTGTCTTTTTTAGGAACCTGTATATCCAAAAGGGAAAATTTGTTCGATGATCGAAGATCAACGCTTTTGAAAATACCACTAAAAAATCGGGCTCCAGAAATTACCACCAAAAAATTCACCTCGCTTCGGAATTTAGCACTCTGGATAAAAATACCCTTACCCCTTGGGCTCCTCCTCCTCTGCCGCCACCTCGCTAACAATAACAGGATAACTGGCCGCCATGCAAGGGGGCGAGCCGGCCCAGAACATCGGTCGCCGCCGGAGCGGATCAGCGGCGGGGAGCGGTACTGGGCCTCGTTAACTGTGACGTTGCGGCCGCCGAGGTCCTTGCCGTTCATGCCCTCGATCGCGTCGCGCATCGACTTTTCCGACTCGAAGCTCACGAAGCCGAAGCCGCGGGACCTCCCCGTCTCCCGGTCGCTCACGATCTGAGAAATCAGTAAAAAAAAGCACGGATGGCGGCTTAGTACGTGGTGAGGATTCCACAAACAAGTACAGATCTATCTAGGACAATATTGGCCAAAAGATCAATGATTAACAGCTAACCATCTCGCCGCTGGGATTCTTCACAAATTTTCCCAAACCTATATCATTTTTTAACTTAGCGAGGTGGCGGTGGAGGAGGAGCGAAGGGGTAAAGGTATTTTTGTCCAGAGTGCTAAATTTCGAAGCGAGGTGAATCTTTTGATGGTAATTTCTGAAGTCCGATTTTTTTAGTGGTATTTTTCAAAAGCAGAGATCTTTCAGTGCTACTAAACAAAATTTTCCTATCCAAAAAGTCCCACAAAACTCCGCAAGAAAAGGTGTAAAAGAGGGAAAAGATCTTGATTTGCCTGCACGCGGCCCCCACGAAAAGCCCAATGTCCACGGCCCCACCGGCCAACCGAGCAACGGCACGCCGTCCAGGTGGACGGTGAGAGCCGGGAGGCGACACCTCCGGCTGGAAATCGCCCGTGGGCCCACACCGTCAGCGAGAGACCGCGCGCACACGCACGGACGGTCCCTCACACGGCACGCCATCACACGCACAGTTTGAGTCACGCACCCCACGAACACGAATCCCCACTATAAAAGAACCCACCAATGCCACCTCACCACTCTCCTCCCTCTCAAATCCATCGATCGATCGATCGATCGAATTAGCAAACCACTCGAGAGACTTGGGCTTCCCCAATGAGCGTGGCTCACCTCCCCTGCCTCTGCGGCCGCCCGTTCCTCGTCGTGCCCCGAGGCGGCCGGGGCCACGCCTGCCGCGCGACGTACGGCGGCCCAATGCGGCGGTGCGTGGCGGGGTGGGGGCGCGGGAAGATGGGTGGGGTTCGGGGCGCGGGGTCCGTGGCGGTGGAGGCGGAGGTGGAGGAGGAGGCGGTGGTGGAGGAGAGGTACGCGCTCGGCGGCGCGTGCAGGGTGCTCGCCGGAATGCCCGCGCCGCTCGGTGCCACCGCGCTCGCTGGCGGGGTCAATTTCGCCATCTACTCCAGCGGCGCCTCCGCCGCCGCGCTCTGCCTCTTCACGCCGGAGGATCTCAAGGCGGTGAGCTTTCTTCCGTGTACAATTCAGCAGTGCATTCGGCATTTTAGTTTGTCTGTGATATGTGTATTAGCTTTGATTCTCTCTTAGAAAGCGTTAGCTATGATTCAATAATGTCAGTTTTGTGCAATGCATGTATCTGTAAGTTTGTTCATTGGCTCTCTTACTCCGTTGCTTCATGCTTAATTGAATTTTGTACTGGGGGGACGGTGCAGAATAGGGTGACTGAGGAGGTTCCCCTTGATCCCCTGGTCAATCAGACGGGGAACGTATGGCATGTCTTCATCGAAGGCGAACTGCACAGCATGCTTTATGGGTACAGGTTTGATGGCCCGTTCGCCCCTCAATGTGGACATTACTTCGATGTTTGCAATGTCGTGGTGGATCCTTATGCTAAGGTGATGCATTAACTATACTCTGCTTGATGATGTTCATGATAGTAATTGATTGAGAGATGCTTACTTATCTATGTTTTGGTATTGCTCTAGGCAGTGATAAGCCGAGGGGAGTATGGTGTTCCGGGGCCTGGTAACAATTGCTGGCCTCAAATGGCTGGCATGATCCCTCTTCCAGATAGTACGGTATGCCTGATTTTGCTTGTATCAGTTACATTTTTTCTCTTTTTTTATTCACTTCCCCCCTCTCTTCTTCTTTTACTCCATGCCCGAGATAGTCATGATTGAAAATAACAATGTTATTATATATTTGTAGCTGGTTGCTAAAAGTTTGACTAAGAAATATATTTTGCTAATGTAGGACCATTGATCATATTATTTATGTTCTGTTTGCAAGTGAAAATGAAGTGAAATTACATTTACGATACGTTATTATTGTTTTAGTTGTTTAATATCAGAGTAAAAAGGTTTGCATCTACAGTTTGATTGGCAAGGTGACATCCCTCTAAGATATCCTCAGAAGGACCTTGTAATCTATGAGATGCATTTACGTGGATTCACAAAGCATGATTCGAGCAACGTAGAACATCCAGGAACTTACATTGGGGCTGTATCGAAGCTTGACTATCTGAAGGTACAGTTGCTAACTGCATAGTCAGATCCAATTTGTTGGATTACAAAAACTATTATTTATTAGAACGCTGTTACATACTCGTTCTTGAGACCATTTGATTTATATTTGGCAAAAAATACCCCATTTGACAACTTAATCATAACCTAGTATGTGTTACCAAATCTGTTTAGCAACTCTATACTATTTACATGAACACTTTGCTCAGTAGTTCGATGACTGATTCTTCTTTCTTTTATAAGTGGCCATTAAATGTACAAGTCAACTTAGTACTGGCCATTTCATACTTTTAGTTGTATGTTTATTCTTAGTTTGATATTGGGATACTCCCTCTACAGGAGCTTGGAGTTAATTGTGTAGAGTTAATGCCCTGCCAAGAGTTCAACGAGCTGGAGTACTTCAGTTCCTCTTCCAAGTACGTGGACTTAAATCCAGTATTAAGCTACCAACAGTGTTTGAATGGAGTTAATCCAAATCCTATGCCTGCAGAATTGATATTTATTCGAAAAGAGTACAACAGTCACTTAACTATTTTTAAACCCAAGGTGTTTCTGTAGATATGATTGATCAACTTGTTGTTAATGCTATTATCATATATTGTAAGTTGATAACCTAAGCTAGATTTTTCTTTGTGAGACATTAAGCCGTAGCTGAGGTTGGTCACGTCAATACCAAATTACATTTGAATATTTTGTCTCTCTGAGCAGAGGCTCCACGTGTTTAGATTTTGCATAATTGCATTATAATGTCTCCTCTCTATCTTGCATGCTATTGTTTTGATTTTTGCTTTTGCCATCTCCTGACTTACTAATATGGCTTCAACCTGTGTACCTTTCATTTGTATTGAGGGCTCTAATTGCGCCCTTACTGTTCTGTGTACCATGCCTATGTGTATTTACATGATTATGAGTGGCTACATTTTTCATTGGAGACATAACCAAATTTGTCATATTATTTCATATAAATTGCTCGTTATCTTACCAGGATGAATTTTTGGGGATATTCTACGATAAACTTCTTTTCACCAATGATGAGATATTCGTCAGGTGGGATAAGCAACTATGGGGGTGATGCCATAAATGAATTCAAAACTTTTGTAAGAGAGGCTCACAAACGGGGGATTGAGGTAACCAAGTTGATACAAGTTAATGCTTATCTAGTAGCTACTGCAGTGCTCCCTTTTCAACATATCAATTTTGATGTGAAGATATGTTACTGTTAGGTGATCTTGGATGTTGTCTTCAATCATACAGCTGAGGGTAATGAGAATGGTCCAATATTATCATTTAGGGGGATAGATAATAGTACATACTATATGCTTGCACCTAAGGTGAGAGATATTGCTCATTGTGTAATTGTTCTTTCATAGATGCATAGAATATAGTTTTTATTATGTAATTCTATCATGGATTCAGTTCTATGCAATCTAATAATTTGAAGAGCATCTGTTCCTGCAGGGAGAGTTCTATAATTATTCTGGCTGTGGGAATACCTTCAATTGTAATCATCCCGTGGTCCGTGAATTTATTGTAGATTGCTTGAGGTACAAATATAAATATAACTTCTACGAATAGTTCTCGATTTCTTCTCAGGGCTTGTTGTTTTGACAAAAGCTTAATTTGCAAACTTGTAAGCGGTTACTCTTTTGGTCATCATCATATTGTATTTTTTAAATATTGCAAATTCTGATGTTTTGGTGCTTATAGATTTGGCCACTTGGAAATTCTTCTGTTCCAATAAAACATGGAAAATTTATTGTATCATCTCATCAATTTTTGTATGTTTATAAATAAATGAAGAAAGAAAAGGAATTGCTACATTGCTTGGAATAAGCTTGAATCTTCTGCGGAGCAATCTTTCATCAGATATTTGGTGCATAGCATATTGGTGTTTATTCTATATATTTGTTAAGACAAACTCTTTATGCAATACTAATTAAGTTTGATATTGCAGATACTGGGTGACAGAAATGCATGTTGATGGTTTTCGTTTTGATCTTGCATCCATAATGACCAGAAGTTCCAGGTAAAATTCTATTCATTTTTCTTTTTTGTGTCTAGCCTTATCAGAAGGTTCTTAAATCTTTTGTTTCTTTTACAAGTCTTTGGGATCCAGTTAATGTGTATGGAAGTCCAATGGAAGGTGACATGATTACAACAGGGACACCTCTTGTTAATCCACCGCTCATTGACATGATCAGCAATGACCCAATTCTTGGAGGTGTCAAGGTACCTGTTTCATTTGACATTTGTTTCCTATCTACATTCAATTGTTTCACTAATGTTAGTGATTCATTTCCCAGTAAGAAATTCGTTCTATGCAAGTTTCTTGTATAAAACAGAATACCTGCTAAATATTGTAGAGTATTATATATCAGTTGACATACTTAACATATTATTGTGTTCCTTGGGAGCTCCTCTTACTCCTTTCCCCCATTGCAAATTGCAATTATAGCTCATTGCTGAAGCATGGGATGCAGGAGGCCTCTATCAAGTAGGTCAATTTCCTCACTGGGACATTTGGTCAGAGTGGAATGGGAAGGTAAAAACTGTATAACTTCAGCTATTTAAATGATCCGCTAAAGCAATGAATTGTTCCTTGGCAAATACTGAACTGAAACATATTTAGATAATATAATATGTTGTTGGGCTAAGCTTCAAAGGCGCACACAGAAGCTATTCCGCATTGGAAGAAAGGTAACACAGGAACTGAATGGTGAAGTGTGTGTTTCGAATAACAGCACTTCTAAAAACATTGGTTAAGTGTGCATTTTGTATTTATCAGGGCACGAACTTTGAGATCAGTAAGAAACAATTGGATACTAAGCTTGTATATGAGTTAAATGCTTGTGGAGTTTTGAGAAAGAACGTATGATCATGTGCATCCATCTTCTATTAAACCAACATCTGACACATTGCCCACTTTACCTCTGCACGTGCTGTTTCATCAAAGTACTGACTTGTGTGGTTGTTCCCCAGTACCGGGACATTGTACGCCAATTCATTAAAGGCACGGATGGATTTGCTGGTGGTTTTGCTGAATGTCTTTGTGGAAGTCCACACCTATACCAGGTATGTTGTGCCAATACCTGTAAATCATCCAGTACAAAGTGACCTGGATGGAATCTTTTGAAAATACCGCATGGTGGTACAGCGAACCTGCAAGTGAAGAACATAGTTGTGTGTGTGTGTGTGTGTGTGTGTGTGTGTGTGTGTGTGTGTGTGTGTGTCTGGTGGACCTTTGATAGGTTAGGTCAATCCACTGAAAAATTCCAGCCATATCATTTTTTTGTGTGAAATTTCATGTGTGGGACTATGTGGAAGTCTTTTGAAAGGACTGTCTTTTTTATTTAAACAAATGGGATGGTCTCATACTTCTGACATGTATAAGGACACACATAAAAACATCAGTGCAAATTAGCTACATGTATATTTTAATAAAAGACATTAATTTTAATCTGTTGTATAAGTCATTTTGTCACCACAATTTTCCTTTTGGTTTGCACAGAAATCAAATCGGTAACTTGGTATTCGCCATTGCAATTTTGGTTGATTAATCAGGCAGGAGGAAGGAAACCTTGGCACAGTATCAACTTTGTATGTGCACATGATGGGTTTACACTGGCTGATTTGGTGACATATAATAACAAGTACAACTTATCAAATGGTGAGGACAACAGAGATGGAGAAAACCACAATCTTAGCTGGAATTGTGGGGAGGTAATTCTGAACTTTCTTTTTTGCCTCTAGTCAAATGGCTGACAAATGATTGTATGGTTTTCTCCATAGCTAAACTGTTAGTACAATAATGGTTATCCCAAGCCGGATGTTGTATCTACTAGAGAGGACCCACCTTATATTTTGTACATGAGACAGTATACGAGTTATGGCCAGGGTTCGGAAAACCGGTACCGGCCTAAATCCTGCCGGGGGTGGTACGGAAAACCGGGAAAACCCGGTCAAATTTTGAAAGTTGAATTTAAAACCAGTAACCGGAAAAACCGGCTGGTTACCGCCCAAAAAAACCGCTAAAAAGCCGGAAAAACCAGTACACTATGCGATGCAATCAACAAAATGAATTTGAGATGGTATTACCTTTATTCATGGATGCTAAATGTAGACAATACATTACTTGTTGCCTCTTGGAAGTCATTACTTGTTGCCTGCATTTAATTAATTTGGTAGCATTCCTTATAGCTGCTGCTATTGCTGTCATTTTTGCACCACATGAAGAATCCAACGTTTCTTTTGCACCACATGCTGTCCAACCCTTCAAAATACTCAAAGCACCAACCATACATGGCATACAAATTCAAATTTCCATTTGATAAAATTCGGCCGGTTTTACCGCTACTGGAGCTGGGCGGGATTTCCAGTTACCGGCGGTAACCGCCGGTTTTCCGAACCCTGGTTATGGCTAAAGATTGGTACAGGCTGGTCGCTGATACCAATGGGGAAAACCATTGCAATCACTAGAATTTGATGAGCTCTCTTCTGTTTACCTTACGGCAGACCTGTGCCAAAACAATAGCATTTTCATTTAGTTCGCAACAAAATTTGTGTTAGAAGTAGCTTCGGAATCATGTGTAGAACACACATTGACAACTTCTTGTGAACAATGTAGGAAGGAGAGTTTGCAAGCTTGTCAGTCAGAAGATTGAGGAAGAGGCAAATGCGCAATTTCTTTGTTTGTCTCATGGTTTCTCAAGTAAGACTTGTTATCTGATCTCTTCAGTTTTTTGAGATTGCTAGTTTTTCACAAGGGCATATGAGGTCATTGAATGTGCATTGCCAATCAAAAGTTCGCCGGAAAGCATCATGGTTTCAATTTTTTTTCGTAGTTCCCTACATGCCAATCTATTTTTAGTCGAATTGAAGGGAATGCTAATCTCACAATGTTAAATTCTTAAATTAACCTTCTGTAACATTTCACACCTAATTTTTCCATTTGTTCAATTCTTTAGGGAGTTCCAATGTTCTACATGGGCGATGAATATGGCCATACAAAAGGAGGCAACAACAATACATACTGCCATGACCATTATGTCAGGCCAGTGTGGTCATATATTTTTCTAATCAACTATCTTTAAATCCTTCCATTCATCCATCTTGGTTCTTGTATAGGTCAATTATTTCCGCTGGGACAAAAAGAACAATCCTCCGACTTGCACCGATTCTGCTGCCTCATGACCAAATTCCGCAAGTAATTACTCTTTCTGTTGAATAATTTCTATGTCGAACCACTGGAGGTGCCTCCAAATGATAAACGAGCGAGGTCATTTCCAGTCTACATCAAGCTAATGTTGTCTATTTGTGTTCTTTTGGCGTGCACTGCAGAGAGTGCGAGTGTCTTGGCCTTGAGGACTTCCCAACGGCAGACCGGTTGCAATGGCATGGTCATCAGCCCGGAAACCTGACTGGTCTAAAACAAGCCGATTCGTGGCCTTCTCCATGGTACAAATATTATGTTCTCGCACATCACCAAAATTGTTCCAAAAATAATTTTTACCACAAAATAAATCAGTGAGAGGTTTTCTAAAGTAACGGATGGTTTTTTATGTATCTCCCACAGAAGGATGAAACAAAAGCGAGATCTATGTGGCCTTCAACGCCAGCCACATGCCGGTGGTTGTAGGACTCCCGGATCGCCCAGGGTGCCGATGGGATCCAGTGGTGGACACAGGCAAGCCAGCCCCGTATGACTTCCTCACCGATGACCTACCTGACCGCGCCCTCACTGTCCACCAATTCTCCCATTTCCTCAACTCCAATCTCTACCCCATGCTCAGCTACTCTACCATCATGCTTGTATTGCGCCCTGATGTTTGAGAGAACAAAGCGCAGCAAAGAATGTATGACATAGCCCTTTTGAATAACATCAGTGGTCTAATCAATCCACCGATGCATGCGCAAACTGCAAAGTTTGTGGTGATCAGATGTGTATTCCTCGTGACCAAAGGAGGGAAGATAATTGTTTGACAATTGGGAACCAGCAAATGTACAGAGTGTTCTGCTGATGGATATGGACGAAAGATGATCCACATTGCAGTCACCAGAAAGGCAAAGGATGGTAGAAGAAACGGCAAGAGGATCAGATCTCATCCAAATATCCATCCAACTCCATCCGTTGTGCCTCTGTTCATGAGTCATTTGTAGACCCTGCATCTCGGGCACAGGATGTACCCTGCCTGCAACGGGAAGACCGGTATCGGCGTCGGAATTCAGAAAGTAGGCTGAAAATGAAATGAGCAAATCTGGAGAGAAGCAACTCACAGCCTTGCAGGTCGGGCAGCGGCGGTAGATCCGGCTGCTCTCGGACTTGACGTTGTTCTTCTTCCCTTTGCAGTAGTAGCAGAGCTGCCACCCCGTGCCGCGGCACCCTTCGCACACTACACCTTCTTCCTTAGGACAAGGTCACAAATGGCAGGTGAGCAGCATCAGCTTGGAGGACGGGATAAAAAAAACTTGGCATCGTGCTGGTGAACTCTACATTCGCATGCACGCAAGTGTGAGATGCTAACCTCCGTCTTGGCCTCCGCCTCCGGCCGAGCCGTCTGCTTCGCCTCCGCGGCCGCGCGCGGACGGACACGCAGCTGATCCTGGCATTCCTCCTCGTCCACCGCGACGGCGACACGGCCGGCACCGACGCCCGGCACCACCGCCCTATCCAACGCTCCAGGGTCGCCACGCTGCTCCATTGCGCAGCCATTCCTCTGCCTCCTTCAGCTTCGCCTCCCCACTGTTCCCTCGTCGTGTGGATAAAATTGCGAGGGAATGGTAGGATCCCGCACTCTGACACCCTGGACCCACGTGAATCCACCCCGGATCACCACCACCACAAGTCAAACACGATTGATGTGCCAACTGCTAGCCTGACCCTGGGGCCCACACAGAATTCAACTCAAGTTCGCTAATTCCGCAAGCAGCTGTTTGAAGTCAACGCATCCGGCTAAAGCTTTGACCAGATCTCGCCGTCGCGTCCTCTCCATGCAGTCGTCGCAGTCACACCACCACCAACTTGTCCCCCCTCGCAGTCGTAACATTAGGCGCCGTCGTAACCACCGGTGTCTAGGAAGCTGCCTACGACGCGGCGTCCCAACAGGACGCAACAGCACTACAGCCGTACTAGCTCACGGTGCTTCTGAGCGGTGGCTCCCGCTCCTCCGCGCCATCATGGGTGCGTACGTCGCCCACCCACTCGTCCTCACTCGTGGTCGTGCTCTGGTGCAACCCCTTCGCCTCGGACCACCTCCTCCAGCGCTTCCCACCGCCCATCACCCTCCACCGCACCGCCTTCGCCTCCCTCAACTCCCGCTTCATCCCACACCCTTCCATCCACATCTCGCGGTCGTGACAATACCCCCCACCCTCGTGATCTCCTTCGTGTTCTCCACCTGGTAGCAGGGCCACCCCGTCTCCCTCGTTGACTTCTTCTTGAGATCCCACCACCTCGACTTGATGCCAAAGAGGTAGGCATACATCGCCGCGTAGCGGAGGTGCTACTTCATGGTGCTGACCAAGTTCATGGTCTTCAACATGGACCTCTTGCACAAATTCTAGAACCTTCATTGTTCGACAGTCACGAATTCGTTAACCCTACTGGCAAACACTGCACGATAAGGAGCCTTAGTTACCGTAACGGCAAAACACTGCACGGTAAGGAGCCTTAGTTACCGTAACGGCAAACACTGCATGACGAGCCTTTGTTGAAAAAAATCGCTGACCGTGGAAAGAAAATCGTATGAATATCTGACAATATCTCACAATATTTAGAATTCGCACCAGAACTAAATTTTAGAATTTCGAATTGCTGGGGCCTTCCTTAGGACAGGCGGCACCCTCCAAAAATTAGCGTATGCTGCTCGTTGTGGCGTGCACACGGTATTCTTTAGTAAAAGGCGAAAGAATAGTTCGCTTTGTGCTCACCACGCAGCTGCGTGGCTTTTTCCGTTGCACCCCGGCTCCATTTTATAGCCAGCCACCCCGTCGCCTCTCGCTTCCACTGCGATGTGGTACTATCCGCACGGAACCCGCCGTATCAGCCGAGGCAAAGAACTCACCTGGATTCGCCCGATCCGCTCGGCTGCCAGTCGCCCATATCGATCTAATGGGCTGCGTCCCTTCGTGTAGGCCCATGGTCGCGGCTCGTTGACGGAGCCCGACGTGTGAAAATGACGGTATTACCGTATTAGACGCCCATGGTGACTGGCGAGACCCACGCTCTACACTTGAGGGGTATTTCGGTACATTTGCTCCTGGGAGCCCACGCGATGTCCTTCTTGTCCACGAAAGGAGGGAGGAGATTCCAGAGGCTTCCGGAGTTGGAGTGACTTAGCTTCTCTAAGCCACTCATTCTCAGATCAATGGTTTAGATCTTCTAGTTTTTTAGTTTTGATTTTTTTTTACTTCTAGTTTTAGTTTTTATTTTAATTTTTTCAAGATTTTTCTTTTATATTTCTTTATATTATCGTGTTAAAATAATTTATTTTTTAAATATCTATTTTTAAAAATAAAGTATTTTAACACGATAATATAAATAAATATAAAAAAGAAAAATCTGGAAAAAATTAAAATTAAAAATTAAAAACTAGAAGTGAAAAAATTAAAACTAAAAAAACTAGAAGATCTAAGACCATTGATCTGCGCTCGCCCCTCGCCACGAGCACACCGAGATTGGCGGCATTAGAGTTGGATTGGTTGCAGTTTAGCGCGTAAGCAAGAGAGGAAAGCGGAAAAAAATGGTGGTGCTCATGGAGTCCCCCGGTCTGACGCTGAAGCGGAAGGGCGCGGAGGAACCGGGGTTGTTTATGCGCCCCGACGGCGACGGCTTCCCGCTCTCCTGCCGCGCAACCAAGATCCGACGGCTGGTGAGTGACGGCCACCACGATGATGTGCCGGTGCCGCAGGCGGTGACCAGCGTCAGGACGGGGGGCGACGTGATGATGGGCGAGGAGCCGTCGTCGGCGGGCGCAGATGAGGATGTCAGACACAAGCCGCACTCAATTCTTTAGTCGACTCAGCACTGCAGTCTTCTCTGGACGCAGAACTCTGAAATCTGAAGGTTTCGGATGATGAACAGTGGCAGAGAATTCAGAGAACACTAGCAGAGGAGGGGGAGGTCGTGGTGTACGACCAGGCCGACGCAGCGCGGGGGCGCCTCGGCCTCCTTGGCCGGTGGCGGCTCCGGCCGTGGGCTCCCCTGCGCACCGGTGCCGAGTGGATCCGTGACATGCTGCGCGAGGCGGACTTCCGGACGGTGCGAGAGATGTTAACCGGCGCCCAAGAAGAGGGCGCCGCACCAGCGCCGGCGTCGACTGGGGAGTCCACCGCTGAGGAGGCGGTGGATGGGGAGGACAGCAAGGGCACGGCGGCGATGGAGGTCGAGCAACAGAGGGGTCATCAGACCCAGACGTTCGGGGCCGGCTGCGGCGAGGGGTACTTGTGTCGATGGCCGCTGCACTGCATGGCGCAGCAGCAGCTGCCGGCGTTTGGCCAGGCGAGCCCGGTGACGTGGTCGTGGTGAACCACATGGTAGTATAAGCTACTGGAGTAGTGACGCATAGCAATATGCTTTGTTTTGTTTGCAATGTCTTTTTGCTGTAGAAATGGAAGTTGCGTATATTTCCTCTCTTGCTAATTTTTAGCCGATTTGTCTCTAAAACTAGTCAGCTATGCATGCCCAAGCTTGATGGTGCTTGGGGTTGATGACATTCCCAGTTGCTGAAGGGTAAACCGTTCTAGCAAAAGAAAAGCCGAGATCATCCATCATCACTGCTAGTGTCCATGTACACTGTTATAAAACGCACACGATAAAAATCCGAGACACATATTTAATTTGAAAAATTCATGCGGGAAAGTCACAAATGCACAAAAGCGAAAATCAGATATTATAACGAGGCTCTTGCCTTTTCCGATCGGCGGAGGCTCACGGTGCTAGGGAATTCAAGAAATGCTCTCGTTTCAATGAGGTCTGCTTTATGATAATGGTGCTCTGGGGATGCTATGGTAGTGAGGAATTGAGATTTTGTGGTCGGAGGTGGGAGTTAGGCCGAGGGGCTCACCAGGCTCAGGGGACTTCGACGGTGAGGCTACGGTGAGAGAGGGCTCAATTGAGTGGTTCTGGTGGATGGTAGGGAGTGGTGTGGGGCTCTCTGCGAAGCGATTGGGATTTAAGGGGGAAGTGAGGCGGTGCGAGTAGTGACCTTGCTCGGGTGGTGCCGGTGCGTTGAAGGGAGAGAGAGCGGAAGCTCTGCTGGGGCGAGGGCGTGCAGGGGAGGTGGCACTGGCGTCTCTACAAGAGTTGGTGAGGGAGTGACAGGGTTTGTACGGCAAGAGAGTGCGCGGCGGGCGGGAAAGGCGGTGAGTTGCGGCGGGAGTGAGCGCTGGTCAAATGACACATAGAGTGAGGGATGGAGTGAGGTCAGTAGGGGGCGACTGGGAGGTGGCGTCACGGCATCAGGAGTAGGTAGACTGGTGTGAACGGCGGGAGAGGACGCAGCTGCAAAATTGGGCCTGGGCGGCCAACCCCATTGAGGGAGGAATATGGAGGTAGTTGCGGGAAGTGGCTTTCCCAGAGGCGTCGGTCAAAGGAGAAGGTGGCGAAGCAATTATGGAAAGGCACAAATTCAAGGAGAATTGCCAAATTAGAAAGGATTTAGAAATTCAAACAAAAGTCAAAATAAATTCAAACTTTTTGAATTTTAAAGTGTTTCAGGTGTCCCGCGTCTTGTCGCTGCCGCCGCCTTCTCCATGTGTCGCCGTAGCGCGTCCATCGGGATCCTTAGCGCTGTCCTCTTCACCTTTTTGGAGCTGTCGGCGCAGCGCTGCAAGGACGGTGGTGGCCTCTTGGCCGGCCGTGCAGCGCTGGCGGGGGCGCGGCCGGGGCTGGTACAACACGCCGGGGCTCGCGGACGTGCGACGCTGGCACCTGCGCCACCCGGCTGGGTACTCTCTTGGTCGCGGGGTACTCGACGGCGTAGATGTCGGCTCCGGCGGACGTGGACACGACCTTGGCGCGGATGTAGATCACCAGCTACCTGCTGGAGACCTGCGTCAGCCTGGTGCGCACCTCGACGTCCGTCCCACGAGCGAAGCGCCGGCGCGGGTGCGAGGCTGGCACCAAGAATTCCTGAGCCGCCTCGCGGGGCGCGATCTTCGTCTTCTTGGCCGTCGCCTTCTTCGTGACGACGGCAGCCTTCACGGGCGCCGGTAGCGCCAGGATAGGAGCCAGGCGAGAGCTTCTGCTCTTGGTCGCCGCGACGTCTCGGGGGCGCGACGGCGGCAGCGGCATTATATTGCCCTAGACCCTAGTAGCTAGCTTGGCCTTCGCGCTCGCGTGGCTCTTTTTCGTGCTCGCGTGGAAACGGGCGATGAATGCAAGCGAAGCAGCGCTCCGTGGTGCCATGGCGCGGCTCTGATTCCCACTACATGTCCGAGTCCGAGTCCGAGTAATGGCGGACTAGCGATTACGCGGCGTGTGATCGCCACGCAACCTCTGTCTCGCTCGCCACTCCGCATTCGCTTCGGCGACTCGGCGCGGGAGAGCTGGGCTGGTAGGCCACAGTACCATTGGGGCGGTGAACATACGCCGGTGGGCTCTTTCCTCTTGGGCTGTGTAGTTGGTGGGTTCTTCTCTGTCGTTCAAAAGGTCCTTTTTTCTTTTTAGCTTGCGTGAACTTCAATTTCTAAGTTTGTTTGTTCTTCTTTGTCTTCCTCTACCCAATGTTGGTTCAACCCTGGAATAAAACTCACACATTATACTCATAGATACATATTGTCACAAGTGGAGAGAATAAACAGAAAAGAACATAGAAGAATTACCCTGACCGTAACTGACTAGCTAGAGCATTTCTTTTTCTCCGTTCTCTTACTCTTATTAAAATTGGTTACAAATCTCCTTATTATATATGCTAGTATTCTCTGACTAATATGCGTACTTAAATTTTGAGTTAGACTCTAACACATCAACTAATCTAAGAAACTTATCATCTAATACCAAAATAGATGGTGCTATATGTCATACAACACCATTACTTGTCATACAACTCTATTACTTGATAAATCAAGATTATTTATAACATAGAAAATGCGTGTGGTAGACTAGTACTTCGGCAGGTGACAACTGCAGCCACAAATGCTGAAATGCGCCAATCGGTAGGAAGATTTGTTGCGTCTCTCGTCGAGATTTGATCGAGTGGTTATCATGGCTGAATGGAATACATAGCGATGCCTGCTCGTAGTGATGTCCCATCGCATAAACCGGGATGGATCGATGCAAAAGACCTATACATTGGCGACAAGGTGCTCGCTTTGGCATCCCATCAGGTTGGGGAAATCCAGCATGAGATCCAGCAGGGTCAACAAACTCAAGATAGCCGCTTTTGACGACGACGTACACACGACATTGTGCCAGCCTACCTGATCAGAGTGGAAACCATCTCATATGATCTATTCATGCATGTCAGGTCTCAAAGGTGCTGTATATATACATGGAGTAGTACATTAATTGTACGTCCCAAGACATGCTCATATTCGATCATCGTAAGAACATCGTAAGAGCAGCTATATGAACAAACTTAATTTTGTACGCTATCATACGAGGCATCATATATATATTACATGAGCACACGCATGCAAGAAATTTGTGTTCTCTTGAGGTTTTCAGGCTTCGTCATCGATCCTGACCTCCATTGCAGCTAGCCGGCCAAACGACTTTAATGGTAGGTACTGATGAGACACTCATGAACAGTGATCGCCGGGCCGGGCTGGGCCCTAGCGAGGTATGTATCGTAATCATCGGCGGCATGCAACCACCATACCCAAGGTCCCTAGCGAGGTATGTACGCTCCATCAAGCAAGCCCTACCATCTCTTGAGCTGGCTGCAGGGCGTTGCCCTTGCGTGCGTAGAGAAGCAAATTGACTAAGCATCCGTATCTAGCTCCTCCTGGCGCCTTCCTGCGTTCTGTCTCTCTCTCTCTCTCTGTGAGTGGCGGCAGATAAGGCCGCCTCTTAATTCGACCCAATCCCTTCGGCTTCGGTTGCAGAGTTAGGCCGACGGATAGCGCCATACGTCCCATCGCGGCAACGCTAGCTGCTGATCGATGGACGCTGTTCGTCTCAGCTCCTCCTGCCTCGGCTTGCGTCGTTGGAAGAGTCACCGAGCAGCGGTCTGTTCTTTTCCACTTCTAAAAAACTGTTTTTCAGTTTTTCTATAGTAAATAATTTTTAAATAAAGTATTTTTTTAAGATAGCATCTACTAGTTAATTATAGTACATACTTTACTGACTTCATTTATATCGGCAAAAACAGCACGTGAGTTTCTGTTAGTCTGTAATCTCTCGTACAAACAGCTCGAAAACCATAAGATGTAGCCAAAAGCCATTAACCACAGCAAAAAAGAACAGGCCCAGCATGTGTCTAATCAACTATAGCTGGACCGGCCACAATCCCAGCTAGTTCATGTTCTTAGATTAGGCTGAAAAGCTGTGGTTTATGGCTAAAATTGTACTATAGCAGTTAAAATTTTACTGTAACTGAAGGTGGCTTATTTGACGTAATTAAATTTAAAAAAAATAAAAAATAGAAAAAAATATGCTAGCTCATCACAGAAAAAAAAGAATCAGCAAAAAAGCTCAAAAAAGCTAAAAGTTCAAAAAAGACAAAATTTATAAATAGTAAAAAATAAGCCAAAAACTAAATTGAAACAAACGGAGCCTTATTTATCTACAGTACAAACTAAAATAGATCTGACTAAAACCGTACCTGTCTAGATGTTCATCCCTGCTACATAACATGTATTACATGCATGTACAGTGTAACTTGATTACAGGGAGCTGCTTCCGTGCTCTTCCTTGCCAGTGACTCACCCAGAGAGATTACACACGTTTTGTAAAGGAACATTCCTTACGCGTAGTACCTCTCATTTTGAACTGCACGTGGAGCCGTCATATTCGCTATAACTGAAGGTTTTTAATTTTAGTGGCTAAAAAAAAGTAGTTTTAGGAGTGGACAAATGGTGGGAAGTGAGGGAGAGATATATACGTGAGAGTGAGAGAGGGTGAGGGAGAGATACATGCGCGAGAGTGAGGGAGGGATACATATGTGAGAAGGGAACGAGAGGAGTATGATGCGTGATATACCTGTTATCTTCTACTTTATGCTGGAGCGGAACGGGAGCGAGAAAAATAGATAAACCGCTTCAAAAAATAAGATGATCATATTAATTTCTAGTTTTTCTAAGCAAAAATTAATACGAATAGATCCTAACAGCCATACGTATAGGACCGTTCTATTCCAGGGAGAGATGTTCCCATGCATTCATGCTAACTCAAAAGCTATTCCAATTTCCAGCAAATAAGCCGTAATTAAGTAACACAGAACCGATGCTATTCTTATCTCCGATGATCGATTAAGCTAAGTGCGGCCACACTGTTGCA
The DNA here is from genome assembly GCA_036346245.1 of Bonia amplexicaulis. Classification (NCBI taxonomy): domain Eukaryota; kingdom Viridiplantae; phylum Streptophyta; class Magnoliopsida; order Poales; family Poaceae; genus Bonia; species Bonia amplexicaulis. The sequence continues at coordinate 1,782,636 of CM070756.1, read as the reverse complement.
GGATTGACACCAATCATGTCCCTATTGTCGATTAGCGGATCCACAGCTAAGACCTGATCTTTTGGAACACATCACTATGTCGTAGGATATGCACTCCACGCCAGGTGATCGAGTGTAAGGCTGTGATTGTTTCGGCTTCAGTTTCTGGTTTATTTTTCATTATTTATAAATTTATTTTTTCTGAACTTTTAACTTTTTTTGAGCTTTTTTGCTTGTTCTTTTTTTTTCCCGTATTTGTTTGCGTTGTCTGTGATGGGCTAACATATTTTTTATATTTTTTAATTTTTTTAAATTTAATTATGTTAAATAAGCCTCTATCAGCTACAATGTTTTTCAGCCAGCTACAGTGCTTTTCAGTCATAAGCCACCAAAAATAAGCCCAAATGATCACCACCTAAGTTTTACTTTTCTGAGAAATCCCCGTAGAACTTCCATGCGTTTCAAACGGGGCCAAAGAAAAAGAGAGGGTTAATTACTAGTACTACTGAACGTAGTACGTTTTTTTTCTCTTTTTTTTTTTGCGATCAAAACGTGTATACGTTCATGAAATTATTCCGCGCGTAAGAATCACTGTTCAGATAGATAGATAGATAGATACGCTGTATTTCTCATGTTAGGCCGTGCGAGGCAATTAGTCATATTCGGCGTCCATTGTGAGCGCGACAGTCGTAACATGCGATCCAAATCGAACCAACCTGCAGGATGCCTAGTGTGATTTCTACCGTATCTCCTTCGATTTGGATGCGCTCGTCGACGTATTCTTTTCTTTTCCATAGGGAGCACAGAAAAACTACTCTGAAAACATCACAATAGCACAGAAACACCACTCTGAAAACATCATGGACCTGTTTGGCTGCGGCTGCGACTTATGACTTTTGACTGAAAATTTTGAATATTAGCTATTTATGGTACAAATTACGGAGAGACAGATACCCACTTATGATTTTGACTGGTACAGATGTTGGGCTTTTAACGTATAGATTGTTTAGCTTGTAGAACTCGTTTTGAGAAAATACTTTGTTTGAAAGTTAGGTACTATAGTAAAAATCAAAAATCGTCTGTTTTGGAGAAAAAGAATAGACACATAATCGACCAATCAAGGTATAGAACTGGTCATTCCAAGCAAATTTAGAAAATTTCTTATCGCTCGAGGACATATAAATCTTGACACTGGATCGACACGCGATGAATTAATCTCTAATAAGAGGGAGTCAACCGCACTACTGGAGACTATATACCTACAGGAAGCAAGAGTATCAATTATTAAGGTAGTTCAGCTTAGCTCAGCTTGAGCTTTAGCTTAGGGTGAGGACAAACGGAGGTCGAAGTGGCGAAGGATCCCATCACCGATCGCCGTCGCAGATCGATCTGTGGTCACCAAAGCCTGGGACACGGCCACGTTACATGTCAAGCCTCCTCGTTATCAAGCGACTTAATATAACTCATGTTAATTAAGGGCTTATTAGTTATCAACCACGACCAAGATTAATTCCCTGCGTTATGTTATGCATTACAATAATCATCCATGGACAGCCTTGCAACTAATTAATGGTCCATCTGAAGTGTAGAAATTTTACTGGTGTAATTTATCCAGATTTCTTATAAAATCCTACGTCCAAGCAACTATGGCTATGGATTATGGTTAAGTCACTCAGTTCATCTCTTAGTCTCTAGCTAACTGCCTAACTACCTGTCGGCAGTGCGTGTTGTCGGGTTAATTTATCTTGTCATATACTAGTGTTCGATCGATCTGTATATCGCTTTCGACGAGTGGCTTGGAAAGTGTAACAGTAAAAAAAACAGCTGATTCGTTGTTGCAGTAGCTAGTCACCTCTTGGTTCGATGTGCTGCCGCCGCCGCTGCTGCACTCTGATCGAGATAGCAATATCGATCGATCGATCTGCATGTGGAGCACAGTAGGAGAGCAGTGATCGATCATCCTACCCATGCATGCATGCAGGCACACGCACTGATACGTGTCACTCCATGAGAAACACCTGCAACTGCAAGCTCACAGCTGCATGACTGCATGTCTGCGTGTTGTTCTGCCTGCGATCGGGCAGAATGATCATCGGTGGCCTGCCTGCCTGCTTGCCTGCGGTGCCCGTGCGACGGGATCGTGAATGGATAAGGTTTTCCGTACGATTAACGTCGATTTTTGGGCCTTCGTTTCTTTTAGAACTAACAGGTGACTCGTGTATCTGTGTGATTAGGTTTATCTAAAAATTTGTAGTATTAAATAATACAACTTAGATGCTTTAAAATATATTTATGTGTATAGTAGACTGTTTAGATTTTTAAGATATCATAGACATTAGAAAATGACAATAGAAGTTCAAAGGAAAATATAGCTTGAGAAACATAATTGAAGTATGAGATTTGATTGAATAAATTTATCGAGCATAATAAGTTATTGAGTTTTTAGAAACGTAAGTGCTCCTCATCATGCACGAATCATATGGCTGTGTGCATCTATTCTTCATCCATTAGATACTCTTTTTGTTAAATATATGCATGGACATGTATCGCTATTTAATCTCGAGCAATATATTGGTTATGTGTATGAGAAATTATCTTATTAATTTATATGATATTAGAATACCTTTATCACGCATACACTGATGCACAATAGATGATCTACTTTGAACTTATGTTCCTCACACGCCGGTTGCCCACCAAACGTGTGTCTGCTTCAACCTTCAACAACAAACCCAATTCTTGATTGATCCCTCTCAGTTGCTACCACTTTCAATGCAATACTTCTTTCTAATTATTGCTTAATGCTGACCGTTGTAACATCAAACATGCATACATGGCCTTCTAGAAATACATCTAATTCATATATTATTATCTCAGATATGAAACTCATCCCCCTAGCAACCTACAATGTGCTACTAGTATCTGTGTACTCACAATGCGCCAATGTCTTTCTTGATCTTGACAGTACCTCATACGAATGTTCAGATTGCATGTGCCAAACAAAACAAAAAATCCAGGAAGCATTATCTTGCATTGATATGGAGTATATACAAAATATACGATACTATCAACTTCGCCCATAGGTCGCACATATATGAGATAACAACTTCGCCCCCCTCGGTTGGACTGAAAAGCTATGTCTTATAACTAAAATTGCACTGTAGCGGCTAAAATTTCACTGTAGCTGAAATTGGCTTATTTAGCGTAATTAAATTTAAAAAATTCAAAAAATAAAAAATTGATAGTTGAAAAATAAATCAGAAGTTGAAGCCGAAACGAGCAGCCACGTCGATGCATGGCTCCTGAACTGAACTGAACTGAACCTGCTAGATCATGGACGAGTAGTAGTGCTAGTAGTATACTATATGATCATCAAAGAATAGGGCCCATCCCTTCACTGATCGACGGATGCAATGCTGAATGGCATTTATACAGCCTATGCCATGGCCCAGCTTCGGTTACAGGAAGAAGCTAGTGATAGAGTGAGTCCTTGGAATGAGCTGCCAACATGCAGAATTATTATTCAGCGGTTCGTGGCTGTTTGTTAGGCACGGATTGTTAGCTGGACGCCCTGTCCTCTAGGTGCAGCGTCACCCGCCGCAAACAGTATGCATGCCTCTAGCTAGCTAGCTCTCAGCTGCATGGAGTATATTGATTGATGTATAGCACCTAGCCCAGTACTAGGTGCAAGCGTTAGGTACAGGCATCGGTCTTCGTTTTAGGGTCTGGGCTCGAGATTATCTTAACTCTGAAAAGAAAAAAAAATGAAAGAAATCCTCAAGATAGAACAAGACACAAAAGCCCTTCAATCTTCAGAGCTAACACGCTGGAATCTACCTACATTTGTTTGTAGGCAATGCTTCCTAGAATTCCACTGATTATTTATGTGTCGTTCTTAGTTACTTCACAGCATGATTTCTACCTATGAAGGAAAGCATTCCACGTAGCTCGATCTCTTTTGGGCTTTTTTTTCTTCGGCCTATGACTTTTAGCTACGGTTTGTAGCTTTTAGGCTGTTCGTAAGGTATAATATAGAGTAACAGAAATTCGTGTACGATTTTGATCAATATAAATGAAGTCGGTACAGTGTGTACTATAATTAACTTATAGATCCCGCCTTAAAAAGAAACTCTGTTTGAAAACTAGTTACTATAAAAAAAAACTGAAAACGGTTTTAGAAACGAAAAAGGCCTTTACTCACCTTCCCACATTAAAACAAATACGTACGTGGACATGTATCCAACTAGCAAGTCAGTTCACCTTCTAGAAGGATTGTCGGTTTAGGACAAACTCAAGTTTTGAAACCCACTACTAGGCAAAACAATTTCGGTTTAACAAACTCTTAGACTTCTTCGAGAAATCTGAAATTTAGAAATTTTAAAAAAATTTCAGAAAAATTCGGTCAAAATATTCAGAAATACTATTTGAATTCAAGAAAATGCAAATATATTAAAAAATTACCAATTCCTGTCGAAATCTCAAGAGTCGCAGCTGCTGCTGCAGAAATATGTCGTCTTCTACCACCGCCGCATCTATAAGAGACAAGCCCATTCCCAACACGCCAAGACGGATTCCCACATCGATTCCCCAATCGGCATGGGAGAAGGGCGGTTGGGGAGGCGGCGGCGTAGGGCAAGCGGAAGGGGGCGGTCGTCGATCTGCTACTGTGGTGGAAGACGACATGGAAGACCTTCGTGTTGGTAGTGGAAGACGATATGGCTGCAGCGATAGCAAGTAGAAGGGTCGGGAGGCGGCGAGTGAGGGATAGAGAGATGTCGGTGAGCATTTGGGGGCGGAGTGGTAGCGTGATAAATTGTCTGGCACGGTTCGGTACATGAGTGAGAGAGATGGGGTGGTAGCCTGGCGGTTTGGGCTGAAAAAAATTGAAAATAGGTGTAATTTTTGATCGAATTGGGCTTTTTGAGTGGGCTAAAACCGAACTTTGACAAATTTCGCAAATTTCAGCTGAAATTGTTTTCCCTGCCCACTGCCATTGTTTCTGCCATTTTAGGTGCCATTCCCATCTCTAATTTCTTTATCTGTCCTTTCATCTTATGTAAGCATACACCTGTTTTGGGGGCTTCAGTTGTCCATTGCCATCGTGGAATCTTCAAACTTCAGCAATTCAGGTAATTCCCTTTTCGTCCATATGTGTATCATCCTTGGTTTCTTAACCTGTATGCTATGTAATTTCCTTATCGGATCAACTATTGTTTTGTTACCGTTACGCCACTTATCCAAATTTCTTCTCCTTGTATGAATTCCCTGTTGCACGTAATATCACTTACCTTCGTACTTACGAATCATTGCTACCTCAATTGTGCCCACAAAATTCTTTCAAAATTTATCGCACTACAACAACATACGACCATCACAAAATGTTATTGTGAGTCTAACAGATTTCGTACACTTGAGAATCTACCAAAATCACAAAATGACCAACCTACATTGTCTGCCCTTTTATTTAAAAAGCTGTAAACAAAACCTGCGTGACTTGTCGACGTGTAACCCATGGTTGAACGAAGGTATATTACTGTAATTTCGAACAAAAATAAGATTATTTAAAAATCGTGTTACGGCACTCCACTCGTGCGGGACCCGTGCGCGCCAGCATCAGTCGAGCGAAATTCATAATGCATGAAATTCCTGAAAAAATAGAAAATTAGGACGACTATGTCTGGAGGCTGCACATACAATTTTCTATTTTTTGAAGCTCGTTTGCTATATATAACAACTCCTACAAATATCATAATCATATGAATTTTTGGAGCTCTTTGTGTCGGGAGGCTGCATATAAAATTTATATTTTTTTGAGCTCATTTGCTTATTTTAAAATTCGAACGAGCAGTAAATATAAAATACTAATTAAGGTAACCGGCTTAATTACCTGTCGTTCGGTAGCAGTGCGGCAGAGAGGGAGGCGCACAATGATCGGGCGGCAGGCGTGTGGTCGCACGGTGGCCGGATGGTAGGTCCCTGCCGCAAGACCATAGGGCTCCGCTGGCCACGTCTCAGCTCCACGGCGCTGCCGCCCGGTGGCCGTATAGCAGAAGTGACATTTCTACTATTCTTGTGTATATTGATATTTTTATAAATACAGATTCAAAACGCGTTATACGTGCCAAAAACTCTAATATTAACATTATGAATAATGAATACTGAATTATATCTCATCTTCATGTGTTCATAACAACAAGGCATTTTTTTGCAGTTTTACATATGCTATTGTTATCAAAATAATTTTGCACGCTGGGCTTAAGCGCTTTTAGTACTACCATGTAGGATGATACTATTAGTTAAGCGCTTTTACTCCGCAGTCTATGGTTTCGCCTAACAGCAGTTGAGCGAGATTATCTTAACTCTGAAAAGAAAAAAATGAAAGAAATCCTCAAGATAGAACAAGACACAAAAGCCCTTCAATCTTCAGAGCTAACACGCTGGAATCTACCTACATTTGTTTGTAGGCAATGCTTCCTAGAATTCCACTGATTATTTATGTGTCGTTCTTAGTTACTTCACAGCATGATTTCTACCTATGAAGGAAAGCATTCCACGTAGCTCGATCTCTTTTGGGCTTTTTTTTCTTCGGCCTATGACTTTTAGCTACGGTTTGTAGCTTTTAGGCTGTTCGTAAGGTATAATATAGAGTAATGTAAATTAGTACGATTTTGATCAATATAAATGAAGTCGATACAGTGTGTACTATAATTAACTTATAGATCCCGCCTTAAAAAGAAACTCTGTTTGAAAACTAGTTACTATAAAAAAAAACTGAAAAACGGTTTTTAGAAACGAAAAAAGGCCTTTTACTCACCTTCCCACATTAAAACAAATACGTACGTGGACATGTATCCAACTAGCAAGTCAGTTCACCTTCTAGAAGGATTGTCGGTTTAGGACAAACTCAAGTTTTGAAACCCACTACTAGGCAAAACAATTTCGGTTTAACAAACTCTTAGACTTCTTCGAGAAATCTGAAATTTAGAAATTTTAAAAAAATTTCAGAAAAATTCGGTCAAAATATTCAGAAATACTATTTGAATTCAAGAAAATGCAAATATATTAAAAAATTACCAATTCCTGTCGAAATCTCAGTAGTCGCAGCGTCTGCTGCAGCAGCTATGTCGTCTTCTACCACCGCCCGCCGCATCTATAAGAGACAAGCCCATTCCCAGTCACGCCAGCACGGATTCCCCACATCGATTCCCCAATCGCTGGCATGGGAGAAGGGGCGGTTGGGGGAGGCGGCGGCGGCAGCAGGGGCAAGCGGAAGGGGGGGCGGCTGTCGCATCTGCGCTGTGGTGGAAGACGACATGGAAGACCTTCGTGTTGGTAGTGGAAGACGATATGGCTGCAGCGATAGCAAGTAGAAGGGTCTGGAGGCGGCGAGTGAGGATAGAGATGTCGGTGAGCATTTGGGGCGGAGTGGTAGCGTGATAAATTGTCCGCACGGTTCGGTACATGAGTGAGAGAGATGGGGTGGTAGCCTGGCGGTTTGGGCTGAAAAAAATTGAAAATAGGTGTAATTTTTTGATCGAATTGGGCTTTTTTGAGTGGGCTAAAAAACCGAACTTTGACAAATTTCGCAAATTTCAGCCTGAAATTGTTTTCCCTGCCCACTGCCATTGTTTCTGCCATTTTAGGTGCCATTCCCATCTCTAATTTCTTTATCTGTCCTTTCATCTTATGTAAGCATACACTGTTTTGGGGCTTCATTGTCCATTGCCATCGTGGAATCTTCAAACTTCAGAATTCGTAATTCCTTTTCGTCCATATGTGTATCATCCTTGGTTTCTTAACTTGTATGCTATGTAATTTCCTTATCGGATCAACTATTGTTTTGTTACCGTTACGCCACTTATCCAAATTTCTTCTCCTTGTATGAATTCCCTGTTGCACGTAATATCACTTACCTTCGTACTTACGAATCATTGCTACCTCAATTGTGCCCACAAAATTCTTTCAAAATTTATCGCACTACAACAACATACGACCATCACAAAATGTTATTGTGAGTCTAACAGATTTCGTACACTTGAGAATCTACCAAAATCACAAAATGACCAACCTACATTGTCGCCTTTTATTTAAAAAAGTAAACAAAACTGCGTGACTTGTCGACGTGTAACCCATGGTTGAACGAAGGTATATTACTGTAATTTCGAACAAAAATAAGATTATTTAAAAATCGTGTTACGGCACTCCACTCGTGCGGGACCCCGTGGCCAAAGATCGGTCGGCGAAATTCATAATGCATGAAATTCCTGAAAAAATAGAAAATTAGGACGACTATGTCTGGAGGCTGCACATACAATTTTCTATTTTTTGAAGCTCGTTTGCTATATATAACAACTCCTACAAATATCATAATCATATGAATTTTTGGAGCTCTTTGTGTCGGGAGGCTGCATATAAAATTTATATTTTTTTGAGCTCATTTGCTTATTTTAAAATTCGAACGAGCAAGAAATATAAAATACTAATTAAGGTAACAAGCATTACACGTCGTTCGGTAGCAGCGCGCAGAGAGGAGGCGCACAATGATCGGGCGGCAGGCGTGTGGTCGCACGGTGGCCGGATGGTAGGTCCCTGCCGCAAGACCATAGGGCTCCGCTGGCCACGTCTCAGCTCCACGGCTGCCGCCCGGTGGCCGTATAGCGTAGTGACATTTCTACTATTCTTGTGTATATTGATATTTTTATAAATACAGATTCAAAACGCGTTATACGTGCCAAAAACTCTAATATTAACATTATGAATAATGAATACTGAATTATATCTCATCTTCATGTGTTCATAACAACAAGGCATTTTTTTGCAGTTTTACATATGCTATTGTTATCAAAATAATTTTGCACGCTGGGCTTAAGCGCTTTTAGTACTACCATGTAGGATGATACTATTAGTTAAGCGCTTTTACTCCGCAGTCTATGGTTTCGCCTAACAGCAGTTGAGAAAAAAAAGCCCTCTCCAGTACTGATATGGTTGAATGGTTCCATCAACACCTCCAATAGATCATCATGCATATATAATTAATATACTCTTTAATTACCTCATTCAACACGTATACTATCATGCAGTTTTGTGGTTAAAGAAAATGCTGGCCTCTGTACTTGTAACAGTGCTATAAAACAGTGCATGCACTGACAAGAAAGCCAAGAGCAAGAACAAGCTGAAAAAGGTTACTGAAATTGTCCAGCTTGCTAACTTTTTAACAGCCCTAAAACTGATAAAGTAACAAATCAAAAGTAAGAGAAGATAAAGGAGCAACAAATGAAAAGTAGCAAAAGGGAAAACCGAGGAAGAGAAGAATGACACAAATGCTATATGTTAAGTACATATTTGACAAGATTATAAAAGATAGGATAGAATTAATTAAGATGATTTGTATCCGATATGGTTCCTTTCATATCTCTAGTAACTCTCCATATCTGCATTCGGCGTCTCCAGCCCGGATCTTGACACCACGATGCTGCCGTCGCCTCTTCCTGGATTTAGCCCTCTCCGCTGCAACCTCGCCTGGAGTCGCCCAGAGCCGCCCGTGCCGGACGACGCCGTCGCTCCTGCCCGTCTCCCAGCCTCTTCCTAGCTTCCCCCATTTCGGTCGCCGTTGCCTGGATCCAACCGCGCCTCCTTGGCGCTGCCTCGAATCCAACCGCCACCGTTCTAGATCCGGCCTAACGCCGCCCTGGCCAGCCTTCTCCCGGCCGCCACACCGAGCCACTGCCTCCCGGTTGCCGCGCCCACGCCGCCGCCTCTGGTCGCCATGGCCCTTTTTCATTATCGTCGGTTACTCCTCGCCGAGTCCTCTTCTTCTTCCGCCACATTCACATCTCTCCATGGCTCCTAACCATTGCGCGCTTCATCGGTGTTCACCGTCCTACTCCTCTAATTTCTTCTTTTTTTTCTTCATGGACATTGGACACCTTGTCCTCACCATTGTTGGCTTCCTCTTCTTTTTCTCTGAACACGTCACTCGTTGTTGTGTTGTTATCCCTTGCTATTCTCCATAGCCAACACATATTTGCCTCCACTGTCTATCTCTTTCTCTCTTTTGGTTACATGCATGCACCAATTGTTGACTTCGACAACCACCATATTGATCTATGTTGCCTCGACTATGACATACAACTTCACCATCGGCTCTTTGCATGGTACTCCTTGTCGGTTTCTACTTCAGTTTGAACATCCTCGTTGACTTCTTCTCCAACCTAAGCGTTCGCGACGCTCCCACTCCGACTGCAGGGGATGTTAGAGTACATGTTTGACAAGATTATAAGAGATAGAATAGAATCAATTAAGATGATTTGTATTCAATATGATTCCTTCCATATCTCTAGCAATCTTTTATATCTGTATTAGATTGACTTAATTTTTAAGTCATATTATACTCTATATATGTGGCCTCCAAGACTCAAGCAATATATCCAACAACTATTACGGCTATTTTATTCTCCTGCACTATACACTACAAACAGCCTTTTCCTCTCCTCTTCTCAAATTAAACAACAACAAAAGGAGAGAAAGTAGAAACATGTCCCAATGCCACATATACGTACAAATCAAATATAAAAATCCAATTACTACACTTTATTTTTTTCTTTGGCGAGAAAATTACTGCACTTTTTAAGTAGTACACAACCAACAAAAAAACTAGTACAAAGAAAAAGGAGGAAAAAGCTTTCCATACAGTCACGCTTGTACGTGTGAGTCCTGCATAAACAATTCTTCTGTACTCGTGTTGATTAATTAATGAGGTATTCGGCGAAGCCAACCGGTAATTAAGCAGCAATCAATTAACAAATGCATTAGCAGTACAGTAGCCAGTAGGCTCGGCCAAAACACTTCACTATTATATTACTCTTTTTCTTCGCTGCAACCGAGTCTCGCCTTGCGAGCTGCTCAAATTCGCCCTCCTCACCTCGCCGGCGATCCGGCGATGCCACCCTGGTGGCGGCAGCGGGGGCAGGCGTGACTGGGCGCGTGGTGATGGCGGCGGCGGCGGCGGCGATGGCGGCACCGGCGAGCTCCGGCGGCGGTGGGGGCGAGGCGGAGTGGGAGGGGAGGAGGACCAAGGTGAACCAGGAGCTGTGGTACGCGTGCGCGGGGCCACTGGTGGCGCTGCCGCCGCAGGGGAGCCTCGTCGTTTACTTCCCCCAGGGCCACAGCGAGCAGGTACTGCACCGCTGGCCCGCGTCTCCCCTTACTTCCGATGATTCTTCTTGATCAAAGCTCTTGTTCTCTCCCCTTTTCGATGAGCAAAATTGCCCCCTTTTGTTGTTCTGTTCTTGTGATTTCGCAGTTTTCTTTCTCTTGCCTCTTTCTTGTCGCCGCGTTCTCGCGTGCTGATAATTTCTTCTTTCGGTTGTCGCCGGTAAGAAGAGATGTGTCGTTTCATGGTTGCTTCGGCATCCGGCGGCAATTGGTTCTCGAGTCCCTCGGCTCTGCTTTGCAGACAAATGCTAACTTCGCTTTGGTTCTTGAGGGAAAAAGTAGTCTGTTTTTTTGTGTGGCCTTTTCTGCAGCAGCGTGAGAGAAATTTGGGAGCTGGATTGCTGGCCTTTTCTTGTTGTTCTCTTCTCCTTTCCTTTCTTCTTGTGTGGGATTTAATCGTCGTTTCGTGGAGGCTTGGTGCGTTTTGATGCAATGCTGGAGTCGCCCTTGTTCTTAGCAAATTCAGTTCTGACACCCTGTATTCAACCTCCTGTCTAGATGATCCTGACTTAATGCAAACGAAAGAATTGCATCAAGTACTCATCTGTTTTTACTTAGCTTGCACAACTAATGTGGAGTTTCATATGAGAAATCTGTGGTTTTTGTGCACAAGTTATATGCTAAAAGTAATACATAAAAGCGCAGGCTGCGCAGCTATTAGGGAAAGCACTTGCAAAATTTGCAAGTTGTGTGCAAGTGGTCTGGAGTTTCATGGCGAACAATTCTTATTCCTTGACGCCCAATTTCAGGTAGCAGCATCTATGCGAAAGGATGCAGATGCACAAATTCCAAGCTATCCAAATCTTCCATCAAAGCTGATTTGCATCCTCCGCAATGTCACTATGCATGTAATCTCTGCCTCTTTGAACACCACTACATGGAGAACAGCTGCACATTTAACTAGTGCTCTCTTATGTGGATAATTTAACCTTTTAATATGACGCATCTCTCAACAAAACTTGACAGGCTGATCCTGACACAGATGAAGTTTATGCTCGAATGACTCTCCAGCCAGTTAGCAATGTAGGTTGCACTTCCCCAAATTCAATTAGATCATTTGTATTATGTGGCGTACCAGTACAGCCATGATTTTGGAATCGGAACTGCTAGGTTACACAGTGTGACAAGGAGATATTGTTGGCATCAGAGCTTGCGCTGAAACAAACCAGGCCACAGACAGAATTCTTTTGCAAAACACTGACCGCGAGTGATACAAGCACTCATGGAGGATTCTCTGTACCACGGCGTTCTGCGGAGAGGATTTTCCTCGCCTTGTAAGCATACTTCACCTCTTATGCACAAAGTGGGTTGATTGCTTTTGGTTTCTTCTAATTTGTTCTCACTGTACTATGTGTAGGACTTTTCAATGCAGCCTCCGGCCCAGGAACTTCAGGCCCGGGATTTGCATGATACTGTTTGGACATTCCGTCATATATATCGAGGTAAGTCACCAAAATAATATTTGAAAATTCCCTTCGGGGCATGAGTAAAAGCTAATAGAAGTTAGCTAAGCACATATTCAAATATCATATATCTAACAAGGTCTTTGAAAATGTAAGACCCTTCAATTAGCAGCTGGAAAAGAAAGTTTAAGGAAAGACTTTTCCATGATTATCCATAGGGGAAAAAGATGTACTTTCCATACATTCAAGACTGGCTAGATAATTTTGTATGGTGTTTTTTTTGTTTTTACTTTTTTTTTGTAATTATACCCCTGTTAAATAATACATGTCTGCAGTAGGATCCTTTCCTACTGTTATTCCTTCAAAAAAAATCATATATCTGCTTTGGCCTTTGGTTCAAAAATTTTAGAAACCCGCTATTTCATTCACGATTTATCGATTTTGCTGTTTCATATGCATTCCTTTCCTAATTTATGAATAGTTCTCTTCCTCTTCATCAGGCCAGCCTAAAAGGCATTTACTGACTACTGGCTGGAGCCTATTTGTCAGTGGAAAGAGACTTCTTGCTGGTGATTCAGTCTTATTTGTTAGGTAAAATGTTGATGCTGAGGGTCTTTATTTTTGTGTGGATAGTCAGCTATTTCCTGACTTGGTATTGCTTGAGAGTTGATGAGAGAGACAAATCAATCTATATGGAAAGGTAACTAGTGCCACTAAATTTCCTGCCATTGTGATCATAGGGATGCAAAACAGCAACTTCTCTTGGGGATCAGGCGAGCAAACAGGCAACCTACTAACCTCTCATCATCTGTCTTGTCTAGTGATAGTATGCATATTGGAATTCTTGCTGCTGCAGCCCATGCAGCAGCAAATAACAGCCAATTCACAATATTCTATAACCCAAGGTAAATACCATCTTATGCGAGCTTTAACATATGAAGAAATGATATATTCGGAGTTTCAACTGGATTGTTATTTTTGTTTCTTCAGGGCTAGTCCTTCAGAATTTGTGATTCCTTTTGCCAAGTACCAGAAAGTAGCCTATGGCAACCAATTATCTCTTGGCATGCGGTTTAGAATGATGTTTGAAACTGAAGAATCTGGAACAAGAAGGTATAAATTCCATATTTACCTAATTTGTAGAATTCACAACCATCCTTCTTTCTTCGAGATCACTTTAAAAATATCCTTGGAGTTTGTTGTGTACCTGCTTCTTTTTAAGTATCACTTTGCTGCATTTGAACTTGGTGCATGCGCTCGTGCTTTTATGTGTTTGAAGTTTTATACGGAGTAATAAATTTTCTAAAAGTGGAAGTTGTGACATCTGCATGCAGATACATGGGTACAATAACTGGTATAAGTGATCTGGATCCTGTAAGGTGGAAAAACTCTCAATGGCGCAATCTTCAGGTTTGGCCTGATCCATACATAGTAAACCTGCCAATGTGACAAGTCATGTCTCCTTTGTTTTTGTTGAAATAAGTGTATGTATGTGCAGGTTGCATGGGATGAAGCAGCACCAAGTGAGAGGCGCACCAGGGTTTCCTCTGGGAGGTTGAGCCTGTCATTGCTCCATTCTTCATCTATCCCTCGCCATTATTCACTGCAAAACGTGCTAGACAACCTGGGATGACAGGTAACTAGTGGACTACAGTTCCACTTTGTTCATGAATATTACGTGTATCATCATTGTATCACCAAAGTTATCAATTGCATATCCTTTCTAACAGATAAGTAGATAACAACAATTTCTTTTGCTATATAACTCAGTTGTTTTATAATAAACTATATTTGTAGATGATGAGACCTCTGAAATGGAGAATCTTTTTAAGAGGACCATGCCATGGCTTGGTGAGGAGATTTGCAAGAAAGATCTGAATACTCAGAACAGTACATTGCCTGGTCTAAATTTAGTTCAGTGGATGAACATGCAGCAGAACCCGTCACTTGCTGGCACAGTTATGCAACCAGAGTTGCTAAATTCATTAGCTGGCAAACCTGTACAAAATTTGTCTGCAGCTGATATATCGAGGCAAATCAGCTTCCAGCCCCAGTTCCTGCAACAAAATAACATCCAGTTCAACACTTCACTGCTACCTCAACAAAACCAACAGACCGAACATTTAGCGAAAGTGATAGCTACACCAAACCAACTGGGAAACCAGAAGCAGCATGTGGTTACTCAATCAGTGCAAGGCAGCCAGCCAAAGATAAACATCGCACAGCCTCAACATGTTGTCCAGGCTCAATTCTATCAACCTCAAGTCATTCTCCAGGCTCAACTGCAGCAACCTCAAGTCATTGTCCAGGCTCAACTCCAGCAACAGCAACCACTGGTCCAAAGTCACACTGTCTTACAAGGAGGCCTTCAACAAATCCAGCTTCTGCAGCAACAACAGCAACAACCACATTTGCAGCAGCAGCAGCAGCAACCGCAACAACAGCAACAACCTGAACATCATCAGGAACATCAGCAAATAAAGATACAACCTGTTCATGAGTCCAGTGATGCAAACATGAATACACAGCTATCTGATCATCAAATGAAACTACAACTACTAAAGTCTCTACAGCCGCAGCAACCTCTGATCTTGGAGCAGCAGAAAATGCTTTTGGAGTTGCAGCAGCAAATGGTAAATTCACAGTCAACTCTTCAACAATGTGCACAAGGAACTAACCAAGCTGTTGGTATACATAACAGTAACACTATCGAGTGCCCAACACAACAAAAGGCTCAACCTCACCAACCAGTTCAAGATTTGCCTGGGAATGCCATTCCCATTACAAAATCAGACGTTATTACCTCCATGGGTGCTAGCTATTTGCATGCAGCTGGTGGAATGCAATCATTGAGGACAGATGATGTTCCCTCTTCGTCAGCAGCACCATCCACTAACAGTAACCCTGTTCTTTTGCAGTCCATCCCAAATAGCTCCAAGAACCAAAGTTTACCTACTGCAGCAAAAACATCTCAAGCATCTGTTGTGTTGGGCCCTATAATCGGACAGGACATGAAGCCTTACCAGAGTGTTAAGCCAACAGCGATGATTCCCAAGATGGCTGAACAAAGGCCAGCTACTGGACAGGACTACATAAACAACAACCCTCAGATGGATTACTTGGACACATCCTCTTCAGCTACTTCGGTTTGCCTTTCTCAGTCTAATGGATCATTGCAACAAAACTTTCCACCTTCATCCTTCAATCAGCATCAGCTGTTGAGAGACACAGTTCCAGATAGTGAGTTTGAAGTTACAGATCCAAGAAATAACCTTCTATTTGGGGTGAACATTGATGGTCAACTGGGCTTACCACTTAATGCTGATGCCTTGCTTGAAAATAACATTGAAACCGGGAAATACATGGATCAGATGCCAGGAAATGGCATTTCTAACTATATTTCATCAAAGGATTCTCAACAAGAGTTATCATCTTCAATAATTTCACATTCATTTGGAGTTGCTGATATGGCATTCAAATCTATAGATTCTGCAATCAATGATACCCCATTCTTAAATAGAAGTTCCCGTTCTTCAGCTCCTGCACATCAACGCATGAGAACCTACACCAAGGTTTGTCATTTCATACCATCAGTCCAGTATTTATCAAGTTAGTTTGTGCTTCATAGTATGCCACAGGAATACTTTAGTATGGAGAACAAATGAACTATTTCACCTTGTAGAAAATAATTACATAATTATCTCTATATTTCTCCACCGTTGCGCTATTCTGCGCCTGCGCGCACTGTGCGCGCCGGAAAGTTACTGCAGTGCGTGAGTGAAGTTATTGTCAAATACATATAGAGTTATTGCCAGTTATGTAGTGTTACAGCAGGCAATAACTCTACATGTGTTTAGCAATAATTTCACTCACACATGGTAGTAACTTTTCGGCGCGAATTC
The DNA here is from genome assembly GCA_036346245.1 of Bonia amplexicaulis. NCBI lineage: Eukaryota > Viridiplantae > Streptophyta > Magnoliopsida > Poales > Poaceae > Bonia > Bonia amplexicaulis. Next base: position 1,766,138 of record CM070756.1, on the reverse strand, counting down.
TACACCTGCGCGCAGAATAGTAATTCTATATTTCTCCATACCTATATAGAGTTTGTTAAACCTAACTTCCATGCAAAATGATGACCTGAGAAATGTATATGCTTATTTCACTATGAGCTAGAAGTTAATAGCCAAAAGTCACCAGTAGTTTACCAGAGATTAGCTGTAGGCTCTTAGGCAATTTGTTTTTGTGTTGTCTTGTTCTAGCATTGTACATTTGAGCACACAGCATCACTCTTGCAGTGAGCACTTTACTGACCAAAGTATTTATGTACAGGTGCACAAGCGTGGTGCTGTGGGAAGATCTATCGACATCAACCGATATTCTGGATATGATGAACTGAAACATGACATTGCCCGGATGTTTGGCATTGAGGGGCAGCTCGGTGATCAAAATAGAGTTGGCTGGAAACTAGTATATGAAGATCACGAGAAGGATGTTCTACTAGTTGGTGATGACCCATGGGAGTAAGTCAAACTCCATAAGCTCGTTTTTCATTCGCCCATGCAAAACTAACTAGCATGGCTTTCTGGAAATGTGAAAAGGCTACGCAAAGATAATATTGATGGGTCATGGGTGACATTAGGCAGTTTGAGTGAACATGACATTTGGGGAGATTTCGCTTGATGCTTCTTCATTGGTTGCCAAGTTAGTTTGATGAGTAGAATCTAAGTGTTGAAGTATAAGTGAATTGTCCACTTTTCCTCATCAGCTTAAGCTTTTGGGTGAACTGATTGGTGCATGCAACTCAATATGGTATCAGAGCCAAGAGGTCTCGAGTTCAAGACCTAGCTGACGCAATTAAAAAAATTAATTGCAGTCCACTTCTATTCCACGTATTAGGCCTAAGTGAGCCCACACGTGAGGGGGAGTGTTGAAGTATAAGTGAATTGCCCACTTTTCCTCATCAGCTTAAGCTTTTGGGTGAACTGGTTGGTGCATGCAACTCAATACTAAGTAATATTTTCTCTCTTCAACTGAATATTTATCTGCCAAAAAAAGTTGAGAAACTTTAAAATAAACTCTTTTAACGGTGTAACTTAAGCAATTTTACTCATTCTTCTGCATTGATTTCACCTGATGGACAAATAAAATCAACTGAATATTTATCTGCCAAAAAAAGTTGAGAAACTCTAAAATCAACTCTTTTAACTGCGTAACTTAAGCAATTTTACTCATTCTTCTGCATTGATTTCACTTGATGGACATAAAATGAGACCACATTGTATTCAATTCTGCATGCTTATTCATTTACTCTCCTAGTCTAGATATTTGTGCCACTCTGTTTAAAGAAAAATCGGTGGATTTGCATGTGTAGGGATTTTGTGAATTGCGTACGGTGCATCAGGATTCTTTCTCCACAGGAAGAAATGCAAATGAGATTGGTTGGTGACTTTGGAGACAGCTTTCTACCCAACCAAGCGTGCAGCAGCTCAGATGGGGGTCGCCCCTGGAGGGTCACTGGTGACTAGAAACTTGTCAAACATGATCACCTGACCAACTTAGTTGCTGGTGCCGCGAGACCGACATTTTTATCTGTCAGTCTCATGATAAATGTGAAGGATGATAATTGACGGTAATTTAGGCTTTGAATTCCCGAGCTTAAGAGTGAATTTATTGACGCAGCAGTTCATGAAAACATGAAGATAAAGAGGAAGATTGTAGTGCAGTGGAAGTTCCTCCAGAATGTGTACTGCATAGTTCGTACTGTTGTCTGTGTTGCAGTCTTCGTAGATGTGCTATTCTCTTATGTTTTGACGGCCTTATAATCTACATATATAGCCACCCATATATATGTATCTACTACCATGTATATGTTTTTGTTGTAAGCTGAAACACGGAAGTTGTCAGATATCACTACGTGTAATTTGCTACAGAGCTAAATGAAGAAGAAATCACTTCACATATGTTTCCTTGGTCATGAATTCGGTGTCCCGTGATTTACCTGCATACTGATACCGGTTCCTTGGCTTTTTTTGTTTTTTTTTCAAATATACTAGTCTACCATACTAGACGCAACCATATTTTTGTTGTCTATACTAACGTTCTAAGACATATTTTTGTGCGGTAATAGAATTTTTCTGATAAGTTTCATACAAACTAAATACATTCATGTTTGGTTGGTGGGAGTGACTTGGTGGGAAGGAATGGAAATTTATAAGGTGAGGATTATAAAATATTATTTTGGTTGGTGGACATGGGAGTTTAAGTGGAACAGGAATTGCCGAATTGGTAGTGTGGAGATCTCTCTCATCATTTTAGGGTATATTTGTATTGACTTTTACAGATGATTAAGGACATATTTATATTGACCTTTACAGATGAGTTTTGGTTATGGCTGATAAATAATAATAGTTGATAGAAGCAACTGATAAATAATAGTGACTGATGAATAGTAGTGTATTATATAAAAAAAGATGGTGCAACGAAAGATACTATAACATTCGGATTGTCATACGATTTATGGAATTATGATATAATAAAATATAAAGTATATTTCAATACGTGAAAGCGAAAAGTAGTGGCAGATAAAAACGGTTTATAGAAATTGGAGTGTTCATATTGACTTCAGTGTTAGACATAGAAATCAATATAAACAGGCAATCCAAATAGGACGGTAAGAATTGTAAGGAAATTGATTCTTTATAGAGGATCAACTATTAAAGGCTCTACAGCCGCAGCAACCTCTGATCTTGGAGCAGCAGAAAATGCTTTTGGAGTTGCAGCAGCAAATGGTAAATTCTCAGTCAACTCCTCAGCAATGTGCACAAGGAACTAACCAAGCTGTTGGTATACATAACAGTAACACTATCCAGTACCCAACACAACAAAAGGCTCAACCTCACCAACCAGTTCAAGATTTGCCTGGGAATGCTATTCCCATTGCAAAATCAGACATTATTACTTCCATGGGTGCTAGCTCTTTGCATGTGGCTGGTGGAATGCAACCATTGAAGACAGATGCTGTTCCCTCTTCGTCAACATCACCATCCACTAACAGTAATCCTGTTCTTTTGCAGTCCATCCCAAGTAGCTCCAAGAACCAAAGTTTCCCTACTGCAGCAAAAACATCTCAATCATCTGTTGTGTTGGGCCCTACAATTGAACAGGACTTGAAGCCTTATCAGAGTGTTAAGCCAACAGTGATGATTCCCAAGATGGCTGAACAAAGGCCAGCTACCGGACAGGACTACATAAACAATAACCCTCAGATGGATTACTTGGACACATCCTCTTCAGCTACTTCAGTTTGCCTTTCGCAGGCTGATGGATCATTGCAACAAAACTTTCCACCTTCATCCTTCAATCACCATCAGCTGTTGAGAGACACAGTTCCAGATAGTGAGTTTGAGGTTACAGATCCAAGAAATAACCTTCTATTTGGCGTGAACATTGATGGTCAACTGGGCCTACCACTTAATGCTGATGCCTTGCTTGCAAATAACATTGAAACCGAGAAATACATGGATCAGATGCCAGGAAATGGCATTTCTAACTACATTTCGTCAAAGGGTTCTCAACAAGAGTTATCATCTTCAATGATTTCACATTCATTTGGAGTTGCTGATATGGCATTCAATTCTATAGATTCTGCAATCAATGATGCCCCATTCTTAAATAGAAATTCCCGTGCTTCAGCTCCTGCACATCAACGCATGCGAACCTTCACCAAGGTTTGTCGTTTCATACCAGTAATCGAGTATTTATCAAGTTAGTTTGTACTTCATAGTATGCCACGGGAGTACTTTTAATATGGAGAACAAATGGGCTATTTCACCTTTCAGAAAATAATTACATAATTATCTCTATATTTCTCCACCGCGCTATTCTGCGCACGATCTGCTGCCGGAAAGTTACTGCAGTGCGTGAGTGAAGTTATTGTCAAATACATATAGAGTTATTGCCGGTTATGTAGTGTTACAGCAGCAATAACTCTACATGTGTTTAGCAATAATTTCACTCACACATGGTAGTAACTTTTCGCGAATTCTACACCTGCGCAGAATAGTAATTCTATATTTCTCCATGCCTATATAGAGTTCGCTAAACCTAATTTCCATGCAAAATGATGACCTGAGAAATGTATATGCTTATTTTACTATAGACTAGAAGATAGTAGCCAAAAGTCACCAGTAGTTTACCAGAGATTAGCCTTAGGCTCTTAAACCAATTTGCTTTTGTGTTGTCTTGTTCGAGCATATTGTACATTTGAGCACACAGCTCACTCTTGCGATGAGCACTTTACTGACCAAAGTATTTTATGTACAGGTGCACAAGCGGGGCGCTGTTGGAAGATCTATCGACATCAACCGATATTCTGGATATGATGAACTGAAACATGACATTGCCCGGATGTTTGGTATTGAGGGGCAGCTCGGTGATCAAAACAGAGTTGGCTGGAAACTAGTATATGAAGATCACGAGAAGGATGTTCTACTAGTTGGTGATGACCCATGGGAGTAAGTCAAACTCCATAAACTCGTTTTTTATTTGCCCATGCAAAACTAACTAGCATGGTTTTCTGGAAATGTGAAAAGACTACTGAAAGATAAAACTGATGGGTGACATTAGGTAATTTGAGTGAACATGACCTTGGGGAGATTTCGCTTGATGCTTCATTCATTGGTTGCCAAGTTAGTTTGATGAGTAGAATCTAAGTGTTGAAGTATAAGTGAATTGTCCACTTTTCCTCATCGACTAAGCTTTTGGGTGAACTGATTGGTGCATGCAACTCAATATGGTATCGAGCCAAGAGGTCTCGAGTTCAAGACCTAGTGACGCAATTAAAAAATTAATTGCAGTCCACTTCTATTCCACGTATTAGGCCTAAGTGAGCCCACACGTGAGGGGAGTGTTGAAGTATAAGTGAATTGCCCACTTTTCCTCATCGCTTAAGCTTTTGGGTGAACTGGTTGGTGCATGGGATATTTTCTATCTTTAACTGAATATTTACCTGTCAAAAAAATGTGGAGAAACTCTAAAATCAACCCTTTTAACTGATTTAACTGAATATTTACCTGTCAAAAAAATGTGGAGAAACTCTAAAATCAACCCTTTTAACTGCATAACTTAAGCAATTTATCTCATTCTTCTGCACTGATTTCACCTGATGGACAAATATAATGAGACCACATTCTCTTGATGTCTTCAATTCTTCATGCTTATTCATTTACTCTCCTAGTATAGCTATTTGTGCCAATGAATTTGCACGTGTAGGGATTTTGTGAATTGCGTACGGTGCATCAGGATTCTTTCTCCACAGGAAGAAATGCAAATGAGATTGGTTGGTGACTTCGGGGACAGCTTTCTACCCAACCAAGCGTGCAGCAGCTCAGATGGGGGTCACCCCTGGAGGGTTACTGGTGACTAGAAACTTATCAAACATGATTACCTGTTTATAGGACCAACTTAGTTGCTGGTGCCGCGAGACCGACAATTTTATCTGTCAGTCTCATGATAAATGCGAACTGCGAAGGATGATAAGTGACGGTAATTTAGGCTCTGAATTTCCATGCTTAAATTTATTGACGCAGCAGTTCATGAAAACATGAACATAAAGAGGAAGATTGTAGTGCAGTGGATGCTCCTCCAGAATGTGTACTGCATAGTTCGTACTCTTGTCTCTGTTGTAGTCTTGTAGATGTGTTATTATCTTATGTTTTGACGGCCTTACTATCTACATATATAGTCACCCATATAATTCTACTACCATGTACATGTTTTTGTTGTAAGTTGGAACACGGAGGTTGTCAGATATCACTACGTGTAATTTGCTACAGATCTATATGAAGAAGAAATCATTTCACATATGTTTCCTTGTTCATGAATCCTGTGTGCCCTGTGAATGATCTGCATACTGGTCCCTTTTGTTGTTTTTTTCCTTCAAAATTTACTGGTCTACCATACTGCCATGTAATTTTTTAGTCTATATTAACGTTTAAGGCAGTACTTTTTTGCGGTAACAGAAACTTTCTCATTTGTTTAATACAAATTAAACACACCCACGATATATGATTTACCTCGTCACTACAAATTTTAGCAAAATAAAACAGGGATAAAATCAGGCGAGATTTAAGAGAAATTTGATCATTTACCATAAAATTATAGTGGTGTGAGACTATATGGAGGTCATCCCATAGTTGTGATAAATAATTAACTTTTGGATTAAAGTATGTGTGAAGGTTGAGTTTTATTTCGAGGAGTTTTGCAAAAAATCACTTCTTGGTCTGTCGACTTTGTGGTTGGTCGGTTCAATCGGCTGTGTTCGTTGTTTTCGACTGTGTGGTCAAACGGTCCGATCGGCAAAACGATCACACGATGGTCGAAAGCTTCAGTGCTAAACGACTATGTGTGATCGATAGTCGTACCTTGATAATCGATGGTTGTAGCGTACTGCCTGGTTGTGATCGGTAGTTGTAAGCCGTAGTGATTGGTTGTGTAAGTCGTAGCCTGTGTGATCGATAGTCGTAGCTGATGTGAGCGATAGTTGTAGCGATCTGTGTGGTAGTCGTAGCTTGTGCGTTCGATGGTCGTAGCGTCTGTTATGTGGTCATAGGCCGCTAGTAGGAACTCATGGGCTTCGAGTACATCATCCCCTGAGTATCCGAATACATGTAAGTCATATTAGACCAGTCGGTGAGCTAAGGTTGTTCACTAGAATATTGGTGTTCTGATCAGGGTTGACCAGGGTGTTTGTTGCTAATGTGCACATGAGCTTATTGCTTAGTTCTAGGATTAGAATCAGTAATTTAGGTTCTAGGATTAGAATCAGTAATTTAGGTGCATACATTTTGATTGTGCAAATTGATGATCTTTATGTATCGTGCGGTGCTACGTGATGGTTTGTTTGTTGGCGTTGATTGCAAGAATTTGGAGCTAGGTCATGGTGAGGCGTGGAAGGACCGGGACTATGCACAGGGAGGTGTTGAGGTCCGAAGCGGTCAAGGCAGCAGAAGATGACTAAGGCTTGTGGGGTTGGTTGCAGCCGGGGCGGCGGCGAACTAGGCGGAAGCTACAGGTGGTGGACATGATGGGCAGACGTGGAGGTGGACCGAGGCGGGCTCTCGGGAGGAGGTCGAGATCCGGATGGTGGAGGCCGAGAAGTCTTGTGTCTTGCGCAGGAGAAAGCATGGTGCGCCAAGTGACTTGGGTCGTTTGCAAGCGAGGACGGTTCGGTGGGATCTGGATGCGTCAGAGGTTTGACGATAAATCATTGGGGCCACATTAAAGATGGCGAAGCATGGACGGAGCTTCGTGGCAAAGGAAGCGGGAATCTTCGAGGAAAGCGGTAGAGGGGCATGTTGGTAAATTGCCCATCTGGAAAAATAGCGTGTGAAACCATGGTGTTGGCCTAAGTGGTTTAGGTCTTGTATCTGTTGAAAATGTGAAGTGGATCAAAGTTGGTTCAATAATGGGTTAATGGTGTAAGCCGTTTTGAGAAGCGTGCGTGAGTAGGGATTTTGTGAATTGCGTACGGTGCATCAGGATTCTTTCTCCACAGGAAGAAATGCAAATGAGATTGGTTGGTGACTTTGGAGACAGCTTTCTACCCAACCAAGCGTGCAGCAGCTCAGATGGGGGTCGCCCCTGGAGGGTCACTGGTGACTAGAAACTTGTCAAACATGATCACCTGACCAACTTAGTTGCTGGTGCCGCGAGACCGACATTTTTATCTGTCAGTCTCATGATAAATGTGAAGGATGATAATTGACGGTAATTTAGGCTTTGAATTCCCGAGCTTAAGAGTGAATTTATTGACGCAGCAGTTCATGAAAACATGAAGATAAAGAGGAAGATTGTAGTGCAGTGGAAGTTCCTCCAGAATGTGTACTGCATAGTTCGTACTGTTGTCTGTGTTGCAGTCTTCGTAGATGTGCTATTCTCTTATGTTTTGACGGCCTTATAATCTACATATATAGCCACCCATATATATGTATCTACTACCATGTATATGTTTTTGTTGTAAGCTGAAACACGGAAGTTGTCAGATATCACTACGTGTAATTTGCTACAGAGCTAAATGAAGAAGAAATCACTTCACATATGTTTCCTTGGTCATGAATTCGGTGTCCCGTGATTTACCTGCATACTGATACCGGTTCCTTGGCTTTTTGTTTTTTTTCAAATATACTAGTCTACCATACTAGACGCAACCATATTTTTGTTGTCTATACTAACGTTCTAAGACATATTTTTGTGCGGTAATAGAATTTTTCTGATAAGTTTCATACAAACTAAATACATTCATGTTTGGTTGGTGGGAGTGACTTGGTGGGAAGGAATGGAAATTTATAAGGTGAGGATTATAAAATATTATTTTGGTTGGTGGACATGGGAGTTTAAGTGGAACAGGAATTGCCGAATTGGTAGTGTGGAGATCTCTCTCATCATTTTAGGGTATATTTGTATTGACTTTTACAGATGATTAAGGACATATTTATATTGACCTTTACAGATGAGTTTTGGTTATGGCTGATAAATAATAATAGTTGATAGAAGCAACTGATAAATAATAGTGACTGATGAATAGTAGTGTATTATATAAAAAAAGATGGTGCAACGAAAGATACTATAACATTCGGATTGTCATACGATTTATGGAATTATGATATAATAAAATATAAAGTATATTTCAATACGTGAAAGCGAAAAGTAGTGGCAGATAAAACGGTTTATAGAAATTGGAGTGTTCATATTGACTTCAGTGTTAGACATAGAAATCAATATAAACAGGCAATCCAAATAGGACGGTAAGAATTGTAAGGAAATTGATTCTTTATAGAGGATGAATGCATCTTAGTCCTTTGTTACGATTTATCCTTAAATGACTTAACAGCTACAAATTAACTATCCATAATTTTTCATCCTTTCTGCCCAACAGAGGATTTAGATTAAAACACAGACACCCATGCCCAATCCCCCTCCTTGACTCCCGTTCCCCTTCACAATAGTTGCCACACAGGCCGCAAAGCTCTACGCCGGAGGAGACACCGGCGACTGGGAAGTGCGGAATAATGGGTTATGGTTAGCCGTTTCAGAACTCCGCCATTAGAATCCGGTGTCAGATTCGGGTTAAACCTAATATCGAGAGGTAATGGAGAATCCATTAGGTCTTGCGTTCATTAGCCGCCTATAAATGGCAAGAGCGACAAGAGATAGGATTTGAGAAAGTTGGCTAAGCCTCGTGGCTGCTCCTCTTCCCCAAGTGAGTTAGGTTCCAGTGTGTGTGCGCTCTAGGCTAGACTTTGTTCCTCCGGGGGTGTTGAACCAATCATCTCAAGTGAGCAATACATCAATTTCACCCCCATTTGCGTATGTTTTGTCCGATTGAGTTTGCTATGTCTTGGATTTGCTTCCTCCCGGCCGGGCACTTCCACCTTTCTCTTCTTCAGTCTCAGTGCCTTCTCCCGTTTCAATATTGTTCTTGTTTCAGCTTATTGATGATCCGACTTCTTGTGCTGCGGACCATACCAAAGCCATCTCGGCTATTCTATTCCTCCGTATGGTCTACTCCTAGGCGATCTCAGTTTGGGCAATGCCATCCCTGACGTCCATTCTCAAAGGTTTCATATGCTCATGGTTTTTTCAATTCAAGATTGGTACACTTGAGACCCTTACAGAATCTTGTTGAAAGTTTCATAGCCATTTGATCTCGTGATCAAAAGAGTTTGATGTTTTAGGTTTGCGGTCAAGCGTTGCTCTATTCTCAGAACCAGGTTGCGACCTTGTTCAAGTTATTCTTGCCATTCCGATTTAGAAACGCTTGGAGGATTTCATATGCAGTTGTTAGCCTGGGTGGCTTTTGCGTTATGCCGCACCTGGTTCCGATCATTCAATGGTCAGTGAATCTCATCGTGGAACGCACTACTAATCGAATTGGTTTCAAAAGGTCTTTGTGCTGGCATTGGTGGTGGAGCTCTTCCCATGTCCATCAGAATGGGACTTTGCTTCAATGACTCCGTTCTTGAGGCTCTTAATGTTGTCTTGATCCAAGAGTATCGATTTGATTTGGTGGATGTTATTTCTTGCTATGACATGTGGATCGTGCTCAAAGCCTTACGGATATTCTCTTGCTCACAAGCAAGACTGCTCATTCTTTCAGATTCTCGGTTGTGCTTGCTTTAATTTGCAAAGTGTCTCAAAGTTGTCATGGATTTCTCAATCTAGGAATGGAATAGCTTCTTGAGACCTTACAAACCTCAACATCATGGTGTTTTGATACTGAATGTAATCCCTCCTGCTGCAGACGGATCCTTCTACAAAGGGCTGATTGATGTTCTTCACCAAGTTTTCTCTGAGTTGTATGAAATAGATGTTGGCAATGGTGAAAATTTTGTTCTTATTGCCACAGTGTCACCGAACAAAGCCACCCTCACTGATAATTCAGGACACTTTCTGACAGAATTGAGGAAATTAGCTGGGGAATTTTTGGAAAATGTAAGGCAAATTTGACATTCCAAGTCATTATGTATTGCTGTTTGAAGTACCCTCAAGAGAGGCTCTTCCAGAATTAAATTTTGTTTGGGTCTTTATATATAGTGCTGAGATGATGGCTGTATTAGGATTTGACAGTACTGTTCTGATATCAAATCAAGAGAGCCCATTTGAGCACTACCACTGGGTTTGCTGTTGCAGATACCTCAGCTATTTTCTATGTACAACTTGAGCATTTGCTGCTGTATTTTCAGATCATATTTAACTGGACAGGTAACTGAGCAGCCTAATGTCTTCCCAAGCTGAGTACTGTAGGGGCACCAACAAATTTTGGAAGCAATGATGAGGTTACCGCATATCAAAGAGCTGCTAAATACGGAACTTCTGTAAGTTCACTGCCAATCCAAGAGCTGCCGAATACCCATTTTTTGCAAGTTCATTGCAAATCCAAGGCAAATGACACATGTTGACAGCTTGGATAACAATTCAGAGTACAATAAGATCAGCTCCAAGCGATTCGATGTCCTCTTAACCTTCATCAATTACAGGTGTATATGTTCATGAAGATTTTGCTGCCCTTCCAACCATGATCTGACAGTACGATTCTCGTCAAGACATTACTAGACCCTGCAATGTACAAAATCATTTGTATGCCGGAATTATTCTCAAAATGAAGATTAATGCTTGAATTCTTATTTTTGCTCTTGACAATTTATTTGAAACTGTGTTTTCCCATACATTCCTTTAACCAGTAATACATTACAAACTAACTTATTTTTAATATGTTCCAAACCGAGTCTAGTTAATAGATAATCCATTATCTTATTTTGTAATTTTTATTGGGTAAATGCTGTTCGGTTATTTTCTTAAGTTTGCATTGTTCATTGCACTAATCTATGGCTGAGTTCTTTTTTACTTATGGCTTATGCTACAGTAACTAGCTTTTAAATGGTGTGTTTTTTCAAGACGGGGTCACCAGAAAGATTGTAATAAAAAGTGTACGTTCAACTGTACCGGCCAAAATTATATGCGACTATTTTCCTCTGCGTACTGCCTCTCGCGAACAGTCAGAATTCAAAATTTTAATGTCACAGGCTCTCGATCTTAAGGAGTAGCCGTATCGGAATCTGAAGCACTTGGCCTGCGGCCAAGTCTTCCACTTGGTGCCACATTGAGGAAGATAAGAGGTAAACTAAAACAGAGAAAACTCTTTATTATTGCTTACCCTTTCCTTTGGATCTCTTGGGTATATATAAGAGATCCTTACAGTTGTAGAGTCCGATCTGGACTCATATTAAACCCTTAATCTATATGGAAACCGAGTCCTAGTGGGACTCGGCAATATCTACCCTTGGCGGTTTGAGCTTCTTTTGGCCGAGTGATAGACTATAACATCTCTCCTCCTCTGGACGCCGTCCTCGTTGAAAGTCCAGATAGGATTCTTGAAACGGGACAAAGGCATCCATGTAGCATCCAATCTTGCCCATCCATTGCACTAGAAGCTGCTGATGGCCTTGGCGCCTGGAAGATTTGAGCACACGTAATGGAGTGGGCAGCACCCGGCCATAATGTAGCTGGGGTAAAGGTGGCGGTGACGAAGGTGGAGCCCCTTGAAATTTCTTAAGTACTCCCACATGAAAGACATCATGGAGTTTAGCGCCGGTCGGCAGTTCCAGACGGTATGCTACGGACCCAATCTTGGCAATGATTTTGTAGGGACCAAAATATTTCGGTCCAAGTTTGGTGGTGGTGCTGATGCCAAGAGAGGCAGCCGGTCGGTGAAGAAGACGTAACCAAACCCAGTCGTCTACCTCATAAGAAACATCACGATGGTGTTGATCATAGTATTTTTTTGCATATGCTTGGGCTTGAAGGAGGCGATCACGGATGTCCTGGATGAGTTGGTCCCGAGCGAGCAGTGAGACTTCCACGGCTTGAACGACGGCCTCACCCTTTTCATATGTGCGCATAGATGGTGGATCCCTGCCATAGACGACTTTGAAGGGGGTCGTACGAAGGGCCGAGTGGAAGGATGTGTTGTAGCAATACTCTGCCCATGGTAGCCAGTCCACCCATTGTCGTGGTCGCTCGCCAGTGAGGCAGCGCAAATACATGGTGATTACTTTGTTGACGGCTGTCGGCCGTCGGATGTGGGTGGTATCTGAAGCGAGGTGGAGGCGAATTCCTGCTAGACGAAACAAGTCTTGCCAAAAGTTACTCGTGAAGACCCGATCGCGATCGCTGACAATGGATGTAGGAATTCCATGTAGGCGGACGATCTCATTGAAGAAGACGCGAGCTACAGTTGTAGCGGAATATGGATGTGCCAAGGGAATAAAATGGGCGTACTTGGAAAAACGATCAATGACCGAAAGAATGACCGATTTACCATGGACGCGAGGGAGTCCTTCAATGAAATCCATTGCAATGTCAGACCATGGTTGCAGTGGCACATCGAGTGGTTGAAGGAGGCCGGCTGGGCTGAGATGTTCCACTTTATTGCGTTGGCAAACATGGCAGTTTCGCACGAAATCCTGGACAATCCTTTTTGCTTTGGGAATATAGAAATCCTGTCGTAAACGGCAGAAGGTTTTTTGGATGCCTTCATGTGCTGCATGTGCAGACGTGAGGATTTGTTGCAGTGAAGATGAATAATCTGGTACATAAACCCGGCCGGAGTGGAGAATGAGACCGTCTTGGGTTGACCATGGTGCTGTCAACTGGCCCGAAGTGATCTCGGTCAGGAGCTGCTGGAGAGCCGGGGTTTGTAAAACCTCATTGCGCAATTCAGGAAAGATTGAAAGTGCAGGTGAAGAGATGGCCATCAAACTGGTCGGGTTGTAGTCACGCCGAGATAAAGCATCAGCTACGGTATTGAGGCGGCCCGGTCGAAACTCAACTGAAAAATCATATCCGAATAGTTTGCTCACCCAGTGATGTTGTGGAATTGTGGAGAGCCGTTGATCAAGTAAGAATTTCAAACTATAGTGGTCTGTCCGTATAAGGAAAGCTCGGCCCCAAAGATATGGTCGCCAATGACGAACGGCTTGGACCAAACCAATCAATTCACGCTCATAAGCCGGTAGCTTGGAATGGCGTGGCACGATTGGGCGACTAAAAAATGCGAGAGGTCCCCGGCCTTGATGAAGGACAGCCCCAATGCCTGATCCGGAAGCATCACATTCGACAATGAACTGTTGAGTAAACTCTGGCATATGCAACACTGGTGCCGAGGATAAAGCTTCTTTAAGTGCTTCAAAAGATTGCTGAGCGGTTGGTGACCATCCGAATGCCTCTTTTAAGCATTTGTTAATGGGCGCAATCTTGCCAAAATTTTGAATAAATTTGCGATAATAGCCCAAGACCTAAAAACCAGCAAGGCTTTAATTGTCTTGGGTTGTGGCCAGTCTGAAATTGCTTGGACTTTGGCTGGATCCATGGCTACTTGGCCGTTGGAAAGAATATGGCCCAAGTAGGAGACGGATGAAGATCCGAAGGAACATTTGGACCTCTTGAGGAATAAAGTATGTTGGCGAAGAAGCAAGAAAACCAAGCGTATGTGTTGCAAATGGTCATACCAAGATGAACTGTAAATCAATATATCATCGAAGAAAACAAGGACAAAGAGGCGCAGATAAGGTCGCAGAATTGTCTGCATTAAAGCTTGGAATGTGGCGGGGGCGTTGGTCAATCCAAAGGGCATAACCAAAAACTCAAAAAGACCTTCATGAGTCCGAATGCGTTTGAAGATGTCCTCGGATGCATGCGGACTTGGTGGTAACCGGCGAAGATCGAGCTTAGTAAAAACCGAGCTCCTTGCGTTCATCCAATAGTTCATCGACCACGGAATTGGAAACTTGATTCTCAATCAATATAAGCTTCAGGGTCATATCTACCAGCGAATGGAGGAATTGTAAACTTGACTTTAGTTAATGAATCATCATCACGTACCTCTCGTTGAACTCTACCCATACCTCGTCGATTGTGGCGGCATCGACGATGATCATGATCATTGAAACCCTCAAGTTCCATATCAAGGTGCTCAACACGGGTGTAGATCATGGCAAGGGTGTCATTGATTTGATCCAACACATTGTAGGTGTCTTCAGTTTTCTTGTTGACCACATGTTCAAAGTGTTGCACGAACATTCTTGTACAATGAGTGAGGGGCCCTGAATCCTCAAGCTCTGAAAATTGCTCTTCATCCTTGCTACGATGCCTATATGTATATGACTCTACCATTGTTAGTAGGAGACAAGAAACTCACAAGAAAGATGTTAGTTCCCTATCACTACTAGGTGTTGGAGGTTTACAAAAGTCACACACACTCAAGCCCTGACTAAATTCATACAAATTCTTACCAAAGTAAACAGGTGGTACAACCAGTGGCTGGTTCGTGATAAACCTGACTTGAGTGATGAGTATAGTGATTGCTGGTACATCGAGATCTATAACAGTTAGTAGCAGGTGTAGCTTGGAAGGCTCTAGATATGTAGCACTGGAGAACAATCAGTTAATTTCAGTAATTGCACAAAATTAAATTATAGTTTGTATCTAGGACTTAGCCTATGTTGCTGATCAATCAAGGAAGAAAGAAGGCCAAAATAAGTGTACAATAATGTAAAGGAGTGGTAAACACAAGATAATTCAACAGAATGCAATATAGAATTGAAAAGCACAAGGATTGACCCAAATTTGAAAAACGGAAAATTTATGTCCACTAGACAGTACGTCAGTATTTTGGCCGTAAATTTTTGTTTGATGCCTCTTTTTCAATTATTATTTTTTCCTTTTTTCTTGACAGGTTTTTCTACAAATTTAATTTTGGGGCCACATTCTGAATTCTGAATTTTGGGACACAAAAATCACAACTGATGACTACTGCAGATTCAAACTAGAAATTTAGGTCAACTTTCACCGCATATATCTCTCAATTTCCTCACTAGAATGATGTGAGTTTTTACAGACTGATGAATAATGAAGTTATGAATCTAATGGCGGTGGTCTCACTCCAAAAGGATCACGGAATCAAATGTTATGGTGTTTTTTTGTGGCGGTTGTAGAAGAGGGAGTCTTCTAGCCGAAATTGGGAATTAGGGTTTCGTGTGTTCTTGATGGTTTTGGACATGCGATTTTTTTAGTTTTATGGGACCAAAGATATAACCAGCAACTAGACAAGGCTAAAACGGACGCAAATTCAATTGAGCAAACCGAAACTAACAGATTGAAAGGCATAACGGGGTTTGGACAGCGGAAATTAACTCTTTATAGGGCAATTTTCTGGTTATAGATATGAAAAACAAATCTAAAACTAGAATCTCACTGGGCAATATGTGCTCTGATACCACTTGATGTAGGATTTGATCCCGATCTTTCGGTGGATGATAATTCAATTGATAGAAAAACGACGTTGACGACAAGGCTACTTGACTGAAACATGATGAAGCCATCTAACAATTGCTACACCACGCTCTTGTCATTATCAACCTTGCCAAGAACAATGGTTGACCTGATCACGAAGATCAATTCCTGCATGTAATCGAAGAACAAGCAAGAATTTAAGTAAAAGAGCAATTCAAAAATTGCAAGATATATACATTGCACAAAGATAGTTGAGATTTTGTAACATGGATCTATTGGTCTTGTCGACACAAGAGACGACGTGAAGTTTGCACACAAGGGGCTAAACTAATTTAAACAAAACCTGAGAAAGGAGGATCATAGGGCTATTTATAAGAGAAAGAGGGGCAAGGGTGATAGCCAGGGAGGTGGGCACGTGTGACATCCCAAACTTTTGCTTATTTATTTGGTTTATTTTTCTAGAATTTATAGCCCTTTTCTTTTCAATTTTATTTTGGGCTAGAATAAGAATCTATTATTCTTGGCGTGAGAGCTTTTCTTCTGGTTCACTGCATGTCGCAGGATTGTGTTATTATCTTCTTATTATTATTGTACTATTGACCATTTTCTTGTCTAATTTCGTTGAGTAGTTCACCTTAACAGAGTAACAAATGTATTTGATGTGAATTTGCGATTGATTTTTAATGTAATGCCCTTGTCGGCTTGTTTATGGTGTGTTGTTCAGTTGAATGTTTAAAGGTTGGTTTGTATCATGTGGTTTGCTGCCTGAGATGCCATGAGCAAAATGGAAGCCGACAGCATGCTTGGGAAACAGGAATTGTGGACTGGATACTCCTTTTCCTAAACTCTGGTGCTCCAGAGATACCTTTGAAATGTTGGAGCAGGACTTTGAAATGTTGCAGCAGGATTTAATATATCAGTGTGCGTATCATCTATGTCACCATTTTGATTCTGCAAACAGAATTGAAATGCCAAGAATGATGAATGCCAGTTTGCGATGGTCTTCATAGCATTGGCAATCTGTTGGTGTTGGGCAGGGCTATGTCCTGTACAAACGAATGGCAATATTTCCTTCACCAGAGAAGCCATGGCTCCTCCATGAGATGATATGGTTTCCCTCCTCCCTCCACGACCGCTGCCTTCCCCTCCCTCTCCTCTCCCTTCCGCTCGTCGTCTCCTTCCGGAGCTCCACGCGCGGCTCGCCTTACCGTCTTCCTCGTCTCGTCAGGTCTGTCTCCTTCCTTCCTTCCTCTCCATGTTCGTTGTGCAGCGAGCTCCGTTTCTTGAGCTGAACTCGGCCGCGTTTTGGCACGCATGCAGGCGCCGCGGCGTGCCGTGTCCTGTCAAGGACAACCCCAACAGATGCTGACGCGGCCCTCATGGTCGCGCACGCGAAGGCCGGCGACTTCGTGCTGGCTCAGTCCATCTGGGCGCAACTCCTGCACAGCTCCGCCGCTCCGTGCCTCACCGCCGCGGCGCCCCGCCGCCTCCCGGCGTACGCGCGCCTCCGCCGCTTCGACGAGATCCTCCTCGCCATGCGGGAGCTCTCCGCACGCGAGCCCGCCGCGGCGCGCGGGCTCTACCCGCTCGCCGTCTCCTGCATCGGCGCCGCCGGCAAGCTCGCCCTTATGGAGGACGCCGTCCAAGAAATGCCCGGCTTCGCCTCCACGTCGACTCCGCCACCGGCAACGCCTTTGTGCAACACTACTCGGCCTCCGGCACCGTCCCGCAGATGGAGGCGGCCTACCGCCGGCTCAAGAGGTCCGGCCTGCTCATCTCCACGGACGCCATCTGTGCCGTGGCCTCGGCGAGTTCGTGAACGACGTCGGCCTCGGCCGCCACAACACCGGCAACCTACTCTGGAACCTCTACCTCCTCTCCTTCGCGGCCAACTTCAAGACGAAGTCCCTGCAGCGCGCCTTCCTGGAGATGGTCGCCGCCGGCTTCCGGGCGGACCTCACCACCTTCAACATCCGCGCCGCGGCCTTCTCTAAGATGTGCATGTTCTGGGAGCTCCACCTCAGCGCCGAGAACATGAGGCGCGACGGCGTCGCGCCGGACCTCGTCACGCACGGCTGCTTCGTGGACGCCTACCTGGAGCGGCTGCTCACGCGCAACCTCACCTTCGCGTTCGACCGGCTGGACGGCGCCGGCGAGCCCGTCGTGGCCGCGGACGACATCATGTTCGAGGCATTCGGCAAGGGCGGCTTCCACGCGGGCTCCGAGGCGTTGCTGGAGGCGGCGGTGGACGTATTACAAGTTGCTCGGCGTCCACCTGAGGAAGCAGCACAGGAAAAACCAAATCTTTTGGAACTATTGATACTGATATGCTTAGCAGTGGTGCAGTAGTTGCAGATGATGTAATGTACAGTGTTATATTATGCTTGCAAAGCAAAAATCAAAGATGTAGAGTTTGGTATGATCATGCCAACAGTGATTTATATTCTCCCTAAAAAATTATAATATTCACATCAACTGTTTTTTATTCTGAAATGGTAGCTGATACAACCTCACAATCCTGAAGAAACAAACTATATGGAACTTGGAATTGCCAGGAGGAAAACAGAGATATATGATTACACCAGGTATGAAGACATAATATTCCAGCTAATTTTCATGTGCGCAGGCATTGACGCGATGAACCTTAGGAGATTGGGCTTCTCCTTGGACCATGGAGCGCCATTATCATGCCACTCTCCAGTGTTGCTCAGGAACTTCGCGATGTTAGGGATCACCATCTCCCGGCAATGCAGGTGCAGCAAAGGGACTTTAGAGAGAACACTACCCTTCTGAACCTCCAAGCCTTCAGGCCGCCTCAGCTTGTATGGTTCGCCAGTGAATGGCTCAAAGTCTGGTTGAGGATTCTGCTTCCACCTTTGGTGCACAAACCACCCATACTTGTAATCTCCAACGATGGGGGTCCCTAGTGCTTCTGCGCAATGCACTCGAAGCTGCAGAGGGAGCAGAATATCAAGACTGATGTTGTCAGTTCATAAATATCAATTACATATTAAAGATATGGGAACATATTGTCTGTATTTATGAAATAACTTGGGCATTTAAGAAAAAAGATGTACCCGTATGAACAAAGTAGGGAACATCTTCATATATTTAACAGAATTATACTTAGCAAAGAGTCAACAGAATATGAGTATTATGCGGGCACCTGATGCTTCCGGCCTGTCAATGGGTGCAGCTCAATCCATGAGCAGCCATTAATGGTTGGTCCCATTACCCGATACTCTGTTACAGCTTCTTGTGCACCATCTATGCCAGAGGGATGGGCCAGAATGACCCTCTCTGCTTTCCCATCATCAAGAAGTACCTAAATAAAAAAAAATCCTTGTTTCAGGACACATATCTTACCAAATATGACATGATCTATGAACCAACTTGTTTCAATCTGTGGTAAGGATGAACTAAGTGTGATGGTTCAACTGAATAAGAAAGTACCTTTGAAAGAGGAGCAGATATCACTCCTTCCCTTTCTTTAGGAGTTCCGATGACCAGTGCCCAGTACCTCTGCATGTATGCTTCACAGGCAGTATTCCATGTCTGCAGGATTTGCCAACAATATAAGGTACTACTATCTAGCTATGACAAAAGGTGAGTTATTCAAAAGAATTAAATGGAACACAACACAGTCACAGGCTCCATGAATTGGTGTTTACCTGAGAAGTTGTTCTCGCCAAATTTATGCTAGTAAAAAGCCAGTGCAGTCGAGTAAAGCTTTCTTTTGTTCTCCCCATCACCATCAAACCACTACTGTCTCTGTCCAGTCGATGGACCTGTGCTCACAAGCCATAGGAAAATATAATAGAGAGAGCTTAGAATTATACATGGTGGTCGAATGAAGACAAACAACTCTTGACTCTAGAGCTCACCAATTTTGGGCCATCTTCATTTCCGTATGGCAGTGCTGCTGCTGCAAGCACATCCATGCTGTTATGTACTGGCAAATGTCCCTTCATGGGCACTTTAGGGGGCTTGTTAAGCACAAGTATAGCAGAGTCCTGTAATCCCAAATTTCCAGCATGCAATGATAAATAATGAAAAATAAAATTAACAAAATCTGACAAAACAATGTAATGATGATGCAAAGTTGACACCTGTCATCAAGAGACAAGCACAATAAATTATGAATAATATTCTTATGATATTGTGGAGATACCATAATATGTATAACAACATCGATTTAATCATATCAATACACTGTATGCCCAATTTTGAGTATACTGAGTTATTGGCAATACAGAGGCTTACACAAGTAGCAGAAAAGCTTTTGTTACTTCTGGAATTTTGTAAGCTACTAAGCATGGAACAACGATGGCAATGCAACATACAGCAAAAAAAATACCCTGTACATGACAAGTCTTCTCAGGTACTCAATCTCATCTTTATTGGGATGAAGCGTGGCAGTGGGAATTGTCTCATACCGCTTCTTTATCTCACCCTCAGCAACTGACACTGGGAGATGAATTCTCATGCCAGGCTCCATCACATCATTATGTTTAATCTGCAACAAACTGCTAGGCATATTTACTTCATTCACATAGTACAACAACATATACAGAAGAAAGAAAAAAAGAATACAGAATAAAGCCTTCATTATATACCTTTTTCAAATGATGCTTCTGGCTTTGAATGCTCTCAGCTGAAACCTCATGATCTGAGCACTCAGAGAAAACCTGATAAATGGGTAGCAGTTAGTTTTATATCAGACAAAAGAAGGGTGCCATAAATAAACTTATCGAGATCGCAAACTCCTGAAGGAAGCTTATGATCATTATGCTATCACGAATGTTGCAAAGACTGATAGCCTAGTTGTGAAAGAAGCTACAACGCAAACCCTACCGAAACAGAACTTTGCCACAACAGTTCACACTCACCGTTGCAAAGGCAGATAACCTAATCATGAAAGAAGCTACATTCCAGACACTACCAAAATAGCACTTCACCGCAACAGTTCACACTCCAAACAAGCAATTAATGCAACAGAACATCAGGCCCATTAGGGGATGCACACAAGGAGGAGGGGCAGCAGCATGGAATAACCAGCACACATGCATATCTTCATACTTGGAATAGTTAGATGCATATCTTCATAGTTGGTTTGATTATATGCATATCTTTATATTTGAATAGTTTAGATATGATCTTATCTTTAGTTGATTGGTTGCATTAGATATCCTTGTTAGGTGGCTGGCTATATAAGCACAGCATTGTTATCCCCTTCCATCAAGCAAGAGATAAACAAAAAAGGTTCATCCCAGCCTTAGTCTCCTCTCTCCCAACCACGCTGTTGCCGCCTGGCCATTCTCTTGGCGGTGTTTATCCCGTTATGATCTAAAGACCATGACAGTAACACTTTTTTTTTCAAGAATTCGCAGGAGAACTGTGCATCATATCATTGAATCCACATATGAACACTAACTACAAAATAAAAGATGCAATCTTTGCACTAAAGTTGAAAATTTAAGATCATGAAAGTATTATCAGTGTTGCAAAGGCAGAACACCTAAGCACGAAAGAAGCTACATTGGAGATACTACCTTGACCACTAGATCCCACACTCCAAACAAGCAATTCATGCCGGGGAACATCTGAATCCCATTCTTCCCACATATTCACACTAACTAACCAAAAATATGTAGCCTTTGCACCGAAGTTGCAACTAATAAGAATGCCTGTACAAACAAAAAGAGGCGCCCATACCAGCCTCCTGCACGACCTCCTGTGGCACATCGGTGAAGCAGTGCTTCACCCAGCTGACCGCAGTCACGCGCCGCGGCACCACCTTCCTCCCGGGGAGCGGCTCGGTCCTGGCGGGGAACGGCGGCAGCGAGAGTAGCTGCCGCGGCCTAGGCCTGGGCTTGGGCGTGCCGAGGCGGGCCACGTTTTCCCATCCACGCAGACCACCGTGTCCACCGCAGCAGCATGGAATAACTAGCACACATGCATATCTTCATATTTGGAATAGTTAGATGCATTTCTTCATAGTTGGTTTGATTATATGCATATCTTTATATTTGAATAGTTTAGATATGATCTTATCTTTAGTTGATTGGTTGCATTAGATGACCTTGTTAGGTGGCCGGCTATATAAGCACGGTATTGTCATCCCCATTCATCAAGCAAGCGATAAACAAAAAAGGTTCATCCCAGCCTTAGTCTCCTCTCTCCCAACCACGCCGTTGCCACCTGGCCATCCTCTCGGCGGTTTTTATCCCGTTATGATCTAAAGACCATGACAGTAACATTTTTTTCAAGGATTCACAGGAGAACTGTGCATCATATCATTGAATCCACATATTAACACTAACTACAAAAAAAGATGCAATCTTTGCACTAAAGTTGAAAATTTACGATCATGACCGTAGTATCAGTGTCGCAAAGGCAGAACACCTAAGCATGAAAGAAGCTACATTGGAGATACTACCTTGACCACTAGATTCCACACTCCAAACAAGCAATTCACGCCGGGGAACATCTGAATCCCATTCTTCCCACATATTCACACTAGCCAACCAAAAATATGTAGCCTTTGCACTGAAGTTGCAACTAATAAGAAGGCCTGTACAAAAAAAGAGGCGCCCATACCAGCCTCTTGTTGAAGTGTGCCTGCACGACCTCCTGCGGCACGTCGGTGAAGCAGTGCTTCACCCAGCTGACCGCAGTCACGCGCCGCGGCGCCACCTTCCTCCCGGGGAGCGGGTCGGTCCCGGCGGGGAACGGCGGCAGCGAGAGCAGCTGCCGCGGCTTAGGCCCGGGCTTGGGCGCGCCGAGGCGGGCCACGTTGTTCCCGTCCACGCGGACCACCGGGTCCACCGCAGCGGGCGCCGGCGGCGCCAACCGCGACAGCCGCCGCAGCGCGGCCGGCCATGACACCAGGCGGCGGTGGCGGCACAGCATTCTGCGAGCGATACTCTGGTGGCCACTGGCCATGACGGGCCTGCTAAATTGTGAAACCAGGGGCGGAGCCACCGGGTGGGCTTCGTCAGGCTTCAGCCCACCCTCCGGCACGCCCCGAACCCCAAGCTGGGCCGGCCCAGCAGAGACCCACCCATGCGTCAGGCGAAGCACACCACCTCACGCAGCCACCACCACGCAATCCACGCAAAGACCGCAGTCCACAGAGTACACAACACACGCATGGGAGAGACGAGGGCGAGGGGGTTCGTACGCACCTAGGGCTAACGGCGGCGGCGGTGCCCTACGGAGAGCAGAGCAGAGCCGCGCAGATTCGGGGGCCGTCGCGCGGATCCGGGCGGGCGACGGCCGTGGCGGACCTGGCGGTGGCGCCGAGGGCCTAGGCCGAGCACATCCTCGGGGGCCCCGGGCCGGCTGGCCGGACGGGCGGCGCGTTTGTGGCTCCGCGGCTCCGCCGAAGCTGGAAGAGGGCCGGACAGCGCCGAGTGGGCAGCGCCAGCTGCAGTAGGGAATTAAGTGGCGTTTCACTGTGACAGTGTGACTCCTTGTGAAGCACTTCCTGGTGACTACACCGAGGACTAGCAACAGGAACAGGCGAAAAGCTTGGAGAGTTCAGAGTTGGATTGGATTCCTGGTCCTCTTGAAAATTAGAGTCTTGTTGAGTTATGATGTTCTAGGGTTTTAAGACATAAAATCTTATAAAATAAATTTGACTTATAACTTAAACCTGTGTACTAGTGGTATGTTATATTCTTCTTGAATATTCATGATTATTTAAAATTAGTTACCATATGACTAATTTTACTATTTTTTATATGCAGATGACTGATCTCTACTCATTGAAAGCATATTTACATATCTTTGAGATATATTTTCTTTTACTGAGGTATTTTTATTGTGTTTCTCTCTTTTTTATTTTGTTTCTCTCTTATTCAGTATAGATTTAAATTATACAAGCATAAAATATTATATTTATAATAATATAAATTTTGTTCCTTGCTTCCTTATTGTGTGAAACTGACCGGATTTAATGCTAAGCCCAATTAGAGACCATATTTACAGCCCAAGACAATTATTTCTAGGCGAGTTGGGCCCATAATCCATCCCTTGATGCAGTGTGGCGGGGACCCTGGCGGTGTGGGAAGGGGGAGGAAGGGTTTGGAAGTTTGGGATCGGGAAGCGGAGTGAGGAGTAGGAGCTTTGCCCTCGCGTTAGGCCCTGCTCAATATAGCTTATGGCTTAAAGCTTAAGTTTATTTTTGCACTATTTATAATTTCGTCTTTTTCTGAATTTTTAACTTTTTTTTGAGTTTTTTTGTCGGTTCATTTTTTTCTCGTATTCGTTTGCGTTGTCTGTGATGGGCTAACATATTTTTATATTTTCAATTTTTAAATTTAATTATGTTAAATAAACCTCTCTCATTCTGGTGTTTTTTCACCACTCACATGTTTTCACCATAAGCTTTCAGCTTTCAGCCGAACCGATCACCACCCGAACCGATCACCACCTTAGAGACTTGCAGAGTTGGAGGAGGTGTTGGGGTGCGAGCAAAGGTGGCGGCTCGGGGTGACCTGCCTTTTTGGTGTTGCGTCTCGATTTTGTTAAGTATGTTTTTATTTGCTTTGGAACAAAGTGTTTGACAGTTTAGGTGTTAGCAGAAACTGATGGAGTATTGGAGTTTATGCCCAAATGGCACTGCAATTTTTTAATATGTTTGGGGTGGATGCCATTGTATACTTTCTTTTATTGATTGTTGAATTTGTGTATAAATTTATTGTGTGTTAAATTTATCGGTTATCGAACTATCCACATATATTATATGTTTTCGATCCAAAACCGTTATGTATCCACCGTAACGATATCGTATCCGAAACTCTGAATACTTTAAATTTATATTTATATTTAGGGCATGTTCTTTTTTAGCTTTTGACTTCAGCTTTTAGTTTTTCTACAACAACTAGCTTTTAAATGGAGTGTCTTTTTAAGATGGAGTCTACTAGTTAATTATAGTAAATATTATACCGACTTTATTTATATCGGTAAAACCGCATGTGATTTTTTGTTATTTTATAATATCTTACATAAACAACCTAAAAGTTACAAGCCACAACCAAAAACCAAAAATCTCAGCTAAAGAAAAACAGACCCTTAGTGTTACCCTATCCAACTCTAAGTCCAATAAATAATATCAGTTAAAATATGAAATAAATAGTACCCATCCGAATCCAATCCGGTGCACCCCTACATCCACCCGTGAAGTCGTAGGCGTTTCGCGCTTTACGCCGATTCTTTTCAACACCACGTCGCCACCACCCTTCTTTCTTGCTCTCTCTCTCTCTCTCTCTTCTCCTCCTCCCCTTCCAACAAAAGACGCAAGAAGCGGCGAAGAGAAGGGCGCCACCCTTTTGCGCTTGGGCTCCTGCCGCCCCTCGGCCATTCAAGGAACCGAGGCCTGAGCCATGGGCATGGAGGAGGTGGCGCGTGCCGGCGGCAGCGGCGGCAAGAAGCTCGCGCTCGCCAGCATCGGCTTCGCCGACGTGCGCGTGGGTGCCACGGCGGGCGGCGGATACAAGGAGGACCTGCTCGTCGTGAGGCTTCCCAAGGACGACGTCCTCGACGGCGCCAAGGCAGTCGTGCTGCCGGACGTCGGCGCGGCCGTCAGGGTAAGGAACTGCAGATCCCAGCGTCTCGGTTAGTGCGATATGTTAGCTTTGTTATGAATATTGTGTGTGTATTGATATGAGACCCAAAAGACCATATATATAGGAGTACATGAGAGGATATACCATATAGAGATAAGGATTACCCTTAACAAGCTTTACCTGTGTATATGGTTGATGCAAATCGAGACGTTTGGGAAATTGCTTGGGCCGCAAAGGCGCGAGCTTTGCTTCTTTTTGTTCTTTACTGAAATTCTTGTGCTTGTTCGATCGTAGAGGAATAGGATTTTGCTTGGACTTTTGGACTGAGTTTGTGGTCAAGGTGACGCCTTTTTTTCTGATTCCTCGCTGTTTTTCTTATATTTGTTCTGTAACTGATTCATCGGGGAAACAGTTTCTTTTTCGTTGATGCTTTTCTCTGTTTGGTTTCGAACCATCAAGTTTTTTTTCTTGCTTGAAAATTTAACTTCTGGTAGTTTTTATGCCTTCTGTTTTGCTCTATTTTAACTGCTTGATGTATCGATCCCAACTCGTTGTTTAATTTGTTCAAATATTGTGATCATGCTGTTGATAGCTTAGTCTTAAATCTTGATCAGGGTGCTTATGATAAAGACATAAAGTTGCTTCGTTATCCATTGCAATTGTTTATTAGTTAATAACACTTTTAAAAATTGCTAATTTGTTGTAAAGTCGTCTTGATCTAGGCGGGCATCCCAAATTGTTGCTGGTGGCTCGTTGTGGTGAAGTGTAATAGTTAATTTGTGTCGTTGGTTTTAACGTCTATTTTCTGTTAGGCATACTTTTACGTGCTTTCCTGTCCATAGAAGTGCTGAATTTGAGGCTCTTGCTATGACACTATGACTGTTAGTATGTCTCCTAATTTTAGGATTAGTTTGACGCGTGCATACGTCTATTTCCCATTGCCATGTGCCCATGCCCCCACAGCAACAGCGTTGCGGAGTGTTCTTTGTACTTATCTTAGTTAGATATTTCTTCTGAAAAGACCTGGAGCTCATCAGTTGAAAGCTATACATATATGAATAATCTGTTCTAATAACATTGTCCGCGGTGAATAAACGTTTTTCCTTCTTTTTGGAAAAACATTGTACTTATCGTGTTCTTTGTATACCAGAAATTTTGGAAAAATTGTAAGCTTCCGATAATCGCTATCATTTAGATCCTTAGCTAAATTTTAACGTGATTAGAGAAAGTAGTTTTTGTGTGTGTTTAGCTGCTTTAGTGGATGAATTTGATTGTTTTGGGAATATTATTCTGACTTGTTTGGATGAGGTGTAAGATGTTTCTTTCAACGATGACACAAATTTTGTCCTTTGGTACCTGAGATTTTTCTTGGTCTTCCCGCATCTACCACGTGTAGAATAGCACTATCTTTTAGTTGTCCCCCCCCCCTTTTTTTTCTTTTCCCTGTCAACTTCCAACTCCCAAATTGGACTGGGTCATGTGGAACAAAAACAACAACAATTCAAATTTGCCCTGCTATTTGTGATCTTGCCCCTCTGTAGGAACTTTCATGCTGACAACTGGGTAAACTCAAGTTACTCAACCCATTGAGCTGCAGTTTAGGAGTTCACAAGGGTGATCAGAGTTCCAGACTGGGGTAGTGTCCTATGAATAAAGTGAATGATGTAACATGGATTAGATACTGATAAAATGCAAGAAATAATAACTGTAGACAACACTCATCCAATCACCTGAATGCACTGGGGACCTTATAGATCTTATCAGATATTTATGGCTTATAAATCCACAAACGAATGCAACGGCTGATTTTGCATGAATTGTATAAGATGCTGTTGACACTAGCTGGTCTTATTCAAAAGGAAATAAGGGGATTCTAGCTGCGCATTATGTGATGGAAATTTTACTACAAGCATCTTTGTTACAACTTCTACCATGTCAAAACACTTGCAGATGCTATTGGATGCTTGTCTTAATATGCATAGAGGAAGGGATGAATGGCATCAAGGTTAGATCTATATTGCACAACCCAAAGGGCAATATATAGTGAATACAAAATACGCATAATCCTAAACCCTAGACAATAGGAAAAGACACCAATACCCTTAACACCCCCTCTCAAATGTAAGGCATATGCAGTAGCATTACATTTCAAAAGGTTAACATTAAAATAGGGAAAATCCGAAGTCCGAGTCTTGAAAATGTCATCATAGCGTGCGGCTCTTGGAAAATTGTGTCGAGTACCAACCATTCGGAATCGTGCAGCAGCCCAGAAAACACAAAGTGTAAGAGCTAGGAAAGTAGAGAAAAGCGGGAGCAATCTCGACCGCGGCAACACTATAAAGAGGATGTGGAAGGTGGCACAAAAAGAGAGAAAGAACCGTCAAATCAAGCCAGAGAGAGATCGAAGCATACCAACGCAGATCGAAGCCTGAGACGGCGGTGGCGCAGAAGAGAAGCGCGACGTCCTTGGAAACTCGGGGCGGCGGCTCTAAGAAAAGCGGCGGTATCATAAAGACTTCTACGGTCTGTAGCGGCTCAAAGAGAAGAGCGGTGACTGCAGCTATGCGAAAGGAAGGAGAGGACCACACTCATCCGAGAGGATGAACCGTGGCTAGCAAAGCAGTCGACTGACTAATAAAGATTTTGTGAACTCGTACAGCTTTGATGAGTTGAGAGAGGTGCTATGAACTTGGATGGACTTAACAGAAGACTCAAAAGAGAAAAAAAACTCAAATGCAGCGGAGTGGGTACTAGCTGCAGAACAACACCAAAGATCTAGACCTCCAACATAGTCGTAATCCCACTGTCATCTCTCTTTTCTCCCCAACCGAGCACATTCCCCACCTTATCTCTTCTTCCCCCATTTCTTTTCTTTCTCCATTGCTTCACTCCTTTCCGGTGACTCCCTTCTCGGCTCCTCCAGTACGGCCATGCGCTTAGCTCCCAGCCGTGCGGGCGGCGCAGGATCCGGCGCCCCAGCGAGGTGGGCGACGGGATCTGGCGGCTCGAGCAGGAGGGGGTGGCACGAGGGTACGGAGGCGGCGGTGTGGGCGAGGCGTGGTGGCCAGGAGACGGAGGCGGTGTGGCATGGCGTAGGTGGCGTCGGTGGCGGATCGAGCGGCGGTGGTCGGTTGAGGCGAGGACCGGCAGCGAGATGGAGGGCAGCCGCAGCTCCGTGCCCGGCGGCGGCGGGAGGCGTGATGATCGAGCTTGAGGCGCCGGTGGCGGGGAAGAGCTCGGCGGCCGAATTTGAGACGGGGAGGCTGGGCGGCCGGATCCGCCCGAGACGGCCGATCCGGCTTTGCGGGTGGGAGGATCCACCCGGCTTCTCCATCACGCGTGGGTAGCCATGGCGCAGGCGCGGGCTTGGGTGGACGCAGTGCCGGTGCGGGCTCGGTTAGGGCGGCGGCGGCGGCATGCGAGCAGGCGGCGGAAGCGAGCCGCCCCCCGGAGTGGACATTGAGCCTCCCGGGGGTAGCAGCGGAGATGTGGATCGAGCTCTAGGGCTCTGATACCATGTTAATATGCATAGAGGAAGGGATGAATGTCATGAAGGTTAGATCTATATTGCACAACCCAAAAGGCAATATATAGTGAATACAAGACACACATAACCCTAAACCCTAGACAGTAGGAAAAGACATTATTACCCTTAACAGCTTGCAGAGGGGGAACTTCCAGAAATGGTGTTTTAGTTATCTATTCATAGTTGCTTATGAGTTTAAGGCTCTGTTGAATGCTGATGGAGGTGTGAGTAGTTGACATCTGAGCCTTTATATCTAATGTAGACTTTCCTGAGGAGTAGAGAAGTCGGAGAATTTGTGAGTGGGGCATTGGCTGGTGCTATGGCTAAAGCTGTTCTTGCTCCTCTAGAAACTATCAGGTATTCATTTTACTTTCATCTGTACATTCATTTATGCACTTTAGTAAGTTTGGCTTCTTTTCTGATTATAATACATTATGTTTCGGTTGGTGGAATGAATAAATTAGGCACCAGGCACTCTTCATATTTGTTTTGCTTATCTTACTCTTATTGGTGGACCTGAGGGGATTCGAAGAAGTTAATATCATGGAAGTGAACTTAAAGTTTGTACTTACTTGAAAGCACTAGATTTTCTTAATCCACAAGTTGAGCTTGGTTTATCATTATTTTGTTGGCTTTGTAACTATCAGCCTGTCACATGCACCCTTTTCTGGATCGGAATAGCATAATCTGAAGATAATTGCTGCTCCTTCACTTATGAACACTGACAGTTATTTGATCAAACGAAGTGCTCGTATGAACTTAACGCTTAGTTGTGAAATAAATAGAAGTGGTAATGCATATTGCATTCTTATTATGCTTTGGCTGCAGATGGAGGTTATAGTCTTTACTGTAAAACATTGTTACAATGTTTTAAATTTACAAAAACTTATTTCCAATGTGCTAGTGTTGAGGTATGTAGTCATCGACTATCAACTACCCTCGTTACCATGTATACGCTGAAACATCTATGCATTTCGATGATCTACAATTAATTGGGTGGCAGTTGCCATTGGTTTTGAGAAATACTAAAAGTGCCTCAGTTCTAAACCCTCTTTTTAGCATAACAACAAACAAATAATGTCATAGTGTCTGATTGATTTTCAGGACAAGAATGGTTGTTGGGGTAGGATCAAAACAGATTTTTGGTAGTTTTGTGGAGATTATTGAACAAAATGGCTGGCAAGGACTTTGGGCGGGCAATACAATAAATATGCTCCGCATTATTCCTACTCAAGCAATTGAGCTTGGCACATTTGAGTGTGTCAAGAGGAGTATGACATCGGCACAAGAGAAATGGCAAGAGGATGGGTGCCCAAATATACAACTTGGTAATTTGAAAATCGAGCTGCCACTTCACTTATTGTCTCCAATTGCTATTGGTGGTGCAGCTGCTGGAATAGTTAGCACCTTAATGTGCCATCCTCTTGAGGTTGTTAAGGTACTTCAGAACCTACTCTGTATTAACAGACTAAACTATTTCTTGACTTTTCTGACTGTTGAAACAGAAAAGTTGAAATTTTCATGGATGCTATTCATGACGTATTTCCTTTTTTATTGAACTGTATTCTTTACAGTTGTATTTCCAAATCAGTGGCAAATACTGATGAACTTCATGATAGCTTTGTGTAGTCTCAATATAATTTGACGAATTTTTAGACCCTTCTGCTGACAAACATTTCTCCTTGTACTGATGTTCTATCACAGGATCGCTTGACTGTCAATCGTGAGGCTTATCCCAGTATCACCCTTGCCTTCAGCAAGATATACCAAACTGACGGCATTGGTGGTCTCTATGCTGGCCTCTGCCCAACGTTAGTTGGTATGCTTCCTTATAGCACATGCTACTATTTCATGTACGAGACAATCAAGACTTCTTACTGCCGTGCACATAAAAAGAAGTCTTTGAGCCGTCCTGAGCTACTAGTTATTGGAGCTCTTTCAGGTCAGGATTCAGTGCCACCTATAATGTAATTTGTTTCACCTGCTGTTTACCAGTTTCTTGAAAATCCTTGGAAATGGGATGTTCGAGATTCCCGTAAAATTTGACATTTGAGTAGGCCGCTATTTTCACATGTTGCTGTTGGATCTTCTAGGCCTTACTGCAAGTACAATCAGCTTCCCTCTGGAAGTAGCAAGGAAGCGGCTTATGGTCGGAGCCCTGCAAGGCAATTTTACATTACTATTGGAGGAGTGCCTCCACCTGGACCCAATCGGTCCACTGCACCAAGAGGTCCGTTAGACGTGTAATCACGTGGTTGGCCCAAAAAAGCTATAGATTAGGGAAATGAAATGTTTGCCCTACAATTGTAGACCCTGATAAAGACATTTATGTAAGCAACCTCCTTGTGCCTATAAATATATACCTCCGCAGCTTCTCAGGCTTTGGGCAGCCCCTGTGGCCTCCCCGTAGCCCCTATTGTTTACTGTTTGGCTCGTAGCCACAATAGTTGGCATTGTTCGTGGAGAACAACGTAGAAGCTACAATCCAAAGAAAGATCTTTTGGATGTAATGGCACCAAAAAAGGCGAAGACGTCGACCCTCAAGCGAAAGAGTAGCACTGCTGCCGAGACCGCTATGGCAAGAATAAGGGAGCTAGCCTAGAAGGGCCCCGCCTGCATGGCAATGACACACCGACACAATGGCGTCTAGAGCCGCGATAGGTAACGAAGGTAGTTCTTCGGTAATTGCACCAATCACAGAGTAGGAAGCATCACAAACGGAGAATCCGATCGCTGTGGCCAACTGAAACGTCAGGGTTCGTACCACCTAAGCAGTGGTCTCTACCAGCATCAACACCATCGCATCACTACATAGGGAGCGGAGGGTGTCCTCCCCCACCCCGCGTTGAATGCGGGCGGAGGTGCCCTTAAGATGATCTGTGGAGAGCTATGCACGAGATGCAGAAGAGTTAGAGCCAGCCGACGCCTATCGTGGCAGTAGCTGAGGTGGTCGTAGAATGGACAGAGAGTCACGAGGGCAACACTGGAGCTCACTGTGCCTCTCGACGGGTGTACCCCGAATCCCCCTCTCCACAGGCCTGCAGTGGAGCGCTTGGCCAGAAGACTTCAAGATGTCCACAGTGGAGCCATACAAGGGCGACATGAACCCTGCGAGTTTCTACGCACCTACGAGATGGCCATCGAGATAGTGGGGGAAGATGACTAGACAAAGGCGAAGGGGCTGTCGCTCGCTCTTTAGGGAGTCGCGCTCTTCTGGTTTTTTACTATCACCTTCGGCTTGATGTATGCATGGGAACAGATCTGGAATCTCATGCACAACAACTTTCAAAACAACTATGTAGATCGAGTTGACGTTGACTAGCTCTTCCCAGTGAGACAAGCGCCAGGAGAGAAGCTGTGAGTCTACTTCAGACGCTTCATAAAGGTCCGCTGCCAAGTGAAGGACGCGAAGACCGAGGCACTAGCGAGGGTGCCCTCCGAATGAGCTAGCTAGGAGTATACGGCGAGACGGACAGTGGCGTTCGATGTTAGCTGCTGAAGCTCCAGCTCGTATAATCGGAGGAGGTCACCCATGAAGTGCGTGGTGGGGATTCAAAGCCCGGTGTCGAAGTAGGCCGCAAACACTAGCGTCTCGCCCTCCCATGGCCGTGGCACGATCTCGTCACCGACAAGGACGTAAACGAGCTTGCGGGATGAGATCTTCCCGTAGCGTACAAGGGACTCCACCAACTCGTTCGTCGCGATCGATGGACCGAGTGTGTTCACGAATACACCGCCGACCTTCTCCTACGCCTTCCATCACTTGCCGGCAGCGGCCTCAGAGCGCTCATCTCCACCATCGTGGCTGCTCGACGGAGCTAACGCCCTACTGCGACTATTCCGGTCACTTCCACGACGCCTTCCATAAAGATTTTACAAGCAACGACAGGCACGTGAGAGAGAGCTGGAGCAAATATGCTGGAAAGACAATCGCCATGACACTTAAGGATTGCGACAGGACCAATTAACGCCAGCACAGCAGGCGTGAGAATCCAAGGGACATGTGTGACGCCATAACTAGCACGACGACCCATGTCGCACGACTGGAAGGCGTAGCGTCGCCACGTGTAGCCTAATCCCGATTGTCACGTTGCCGACACCAGAGCCGACAAAAAAAGGCGAAAAACCAAAAATGCAATGATCCAATGGGCCGAAGGAGGCCAAAAAATAAATGGCATGGTCTCAACTCACCGAAGTCTAAGGCCCTGTACCATGATAGGCTACTATTGGAAAAGTAGCCCCCATCTTGCCTAGTAAGCCTACTGCACCAAGAGACCCGTTAGGCATGTAATCGCATGGCTAGCCCAAAATGGAAAAATGACATGTTTGCCCCCATAATTGTAAACCCGGTAGGTGCATTTATATAAGTAATCTCTTATGTGCCACTAGCACTATGAAAGGGAGATTCATTTTTTAGAGAGAGAGACTAGATAATAGATCACACGCTGGTGCATATATCTTTTAGATCCTATCTTCATGGCTTATCAGGCTTCATGCAACCCCCGTGGCCTCCCCATAGCCCTATTGTTTACTGTTTGATCTGTAGCCATAACAATTACCAAGCAGTCAACGTATATATATAGCATACAAGCCAAACCACTAACTTATATTGCACACAGCTACCAACTATCGCGGTTTGATTCTATAAATAAGCACACCCTAATATAGATACACTGATGCACACCGCTAAACTGTGTGTCTAGCACCTATACTACCCTAAAGAAAGTCACAGCTATACAACGAGTTTTGTTAGCCCTTCTGAAGTACTGGAGTTCAATCTGTTTTGCTTTCTTCCTTGCTGATGGATCAGGCGATACCGAGGCACACCCATCCTGGGAAGAATTTGCTGATCATCTAAGAATCTGACTCAGCACCTCCTGTCACAGAATTAAAGAGATTGCTTAAAATACTGCACCTGAAGCAAAGCTCAGAGAACTGAGAAGATTCATTTAAAGCATTACTAGTGGAAGACGAAGATCACCTTCACCACAAAGCTGCTCAACTCGGCTCACAATATGTTTGCCATAGGTGTACTTCCTCAGTGCTTGCAGATGACCCTTTACACGGCTGAGCAGAAGTTCCCGCTGTTGCTCGTTGCATGTCTCAAGTATCTTCTGAACCACATAATTAGCATACTGGTCCTTCATCATCGCCTAATCGCATAGAAAGTCGTTAGCGAATCAACGCACATGGAGATAACGGCAAATAAAATTACGGAATCTACGGTCAACAGTATCAGAAACAATGAGCAGTATAGATACTGGGCTTGGATAGTTGGATTCCTGGGTGAGGACACCACTGGAATTGTTACTGTGGTTATTATCTGATTGACTGGTTTTGTTATGGATGCAAAGACATGGGATGCTACTGCCTACTGGGTACCTGGCTACAGATTGTGCTCCCTGTACCTTGGAGCATTACCCCCTTAACCTCTTTCAGCCGAAAAAGAGGGATGGGAAAAGGACGGAAACATTGAGTTACAGTTATCGACTTATCATACATACCAGCAGGTTATCATTTCCCTCGGTCTGCTCCACAATCTCCCTGATCAGAAGATGACGCTCCGCAATATCCCCATGTTGAAAACACTTCTCTATCACATTTGATGCAAATTTATTTTGGCTCAAGGTAACAACCTGCCCAGCCAATTTACTGATAATTTCGGCTCTCTCATGACCTTTTCCTCTTTCCAAAACATGCTGCAAAAGAACCGGGAAAAACGATAAGCTGATAAATAAGATGACATAAAATAGCCATCATTAGTAGGAAGAACATCATCGAAGGATTCAAATTGTTAAGCTCGTGCACTTCATTCATGGCATCATCCCCTATCATATATTAGCACATGCAGATTCTTGTGCCAACAAATCAAAACTGGCAAGGTGTTGTGTGTATACCACAGGCAGTTATCAGTTTGCAACTATCGTATTCTCAGCTTAAGACTGAGAGTACATAAGTGGGCAATGTTGTGATGGATAATTGCCAGGGTAGAGAGCTAGAATTCGGCTACAAGTATTGTATCAAATTGCAAATAAATTTCACCTGCATAACATAGTTGCCGTACTGATCTTGAGCGAGGATGCAAGCCGACTGCAATATCTCATCTATTATGCACTGGCCTTGTGAATCGCCACCACAATGCTCCAAAACTCTCTGCCGAGCAGGATAAAGATTAAAGAGAGAAAGAAAACATCACACCAGGATCTAGCACCAAATTCGTATAGGATATCATTCTGAACTCACTTGAATAACACGGCAACCATATGGGTGCATTGAAAGGCTAGCAACTTGGCCCCGAAAAGCAGATACTACAAAGTCAATATGTTCTGTAGGGACACATTCAATGCACTTCTGTATAACGTGATTCCCATTTTGATCACGAACACATCGCATAACATGTCCATCAAGCTCATGAACTACATCTATTTTCTGGTCAAGCTCCATGACTTCAAGAGCCTACACGTTTCAAAAGAGAAGTTAGACAAAGCAAGAATTAATAATGATAGCAAGTCACATCAGATACTAAGCTGATATTGGTTGCATCCAGATACATCTGTGTCATGCCAATGAATAATCGCCAGGTCCATAATAATAGCAAGTCACATCAGATACTAAGCTGATATTGGTTGCATCCAGATACATCTGTGTCATGCCAATGAATAATCGCCAGGTCCATACAATAGTTACAGTAGCAGATTATTCAGTTGTTTCTAGGTCTACAAAAACATGTTATCCTAGGTAAATTTTCCCCAAAATAACATAGTTTTTACATATAGAATATAGATAGCCCTCTATTCCACTGGTATCTCACGTACTACTGAGTGTGGCTGAGAGAAGCTTTTAAATGCACTGCATGCTGCCATGCTCATATAACCCAAGTTGAAGTTTTTAAATGAACTAAATTGGATCTTTTGTTCGGTAGCTAACACACCTTTCAGTATCAGAAGTATACAGTCCTACCAGCCTGAAACCATCTAGGCATCTACAACTAAGTCATGTATTCCCAGGTAAATTCCAGAATATCTAATACACTAAAACTCAGCAGCTAATATTTAAGCCAAACAGCATTTAAAGTGAATAGAACATCGCAAGTAGAACACACACACACACACACACACACACACACACAAAATGCTACAAACAAATGGAGAAACGCCAGACATAGAAAGAAGATTTGGATAGCCATAGTCCCATGTCTTTACAATTGCCACTCACCCTTGATTGAAAAAAAGTAAATGTTAAGACTTAAAGAGTACCTTCTGAATTACTCGGCATCCATACATCTGAAGGCTCAAAGGTAAAACATGACCAACAAGCTTATTGGCTAGATCCCTCCTTTGCTCAGGAGTTCCATGTTCAAAGAACTGCAGAGATTACATGTCATTTCTTCTCATAGAACTCACAGTTGTTACTGGTTACAAGGCATAATTATGTGAGATGAAGTTACTAGACCACAGCATGCAATGTACAAAGATTTTTTGCTACAGACAATAGGTACTGACAGATCCACTCTTATAACGGCATACCTTTTGGATCACATAATTCCCAAACACGTCAGTCATTAATGATGAAGCATGAGGAAGAACTTCTGCAAACACAGATGCCTTCTCTTCAGCAGTGCAGTTCTCCAACTTCTGCTGGATAAATCGGCTACCGTGTTGGTCAGCGCTGAGGTTAAAAAATAGGAATCAATGTCCAAAACTTGTATTTGAGCATGAATGTCTAGATAGGACGATAAATAATCAATACCACACAACTAACCTGTATTCTACTATACGACCTGTGATACCAGATAGCTCAACCCTAAGAGCTCTGTTGGACTTTAGTTCTTCAAGGAAAGAGCATGCCTTTGGGTCATCAAATTTCTCCCTTTCTCGCTGCCTTTGAATCCCAGAACTAGCAGTCATGTTTCTTGAGGGGGATTGGAACCTCACAGAATTATTTCTCCTGCCAGGAGGAAATGTTCCAGGAAAAGGTTGTCCCTGAAACACTGGGCTTGTTGGATAGGTCATTGGTGGGCTTGTTGGACAAGTCATTGGTACTCCAACATAGGGTGAGATGCCTTGATAATTTGGAACACTCCCTCCTCTTCTAGCTGTAGGAGAAATAGAAACTCCAGTTCTTGGAAATTGAAGCCTCTGATCAGATGGATATGTAGCTTGAGGTAATACCTTTTGTGGATCAAAACTATCAGAAAGATTTCCAACAACACTAACCCTTGGACCCATTGTATTGTATTGATTTCCACCGGCATATTGAAGTAAAGAGGGATGCTGAAAGAACTGAAAAAAGTTTGGATCGGGAATGGATGGCTGCATAGCAACCCCAAGTTGCCCATACATTTTGTATGGCTGCATAAATTCTGTTCCTGCTGCAAGATTTCCTGCTGAAGGAAAACCAGATGGCCTACCACTAAAGCTTGGAGTGATAGGGCTGTCAAGAGGTGTAGCAACAGAACCCTGGGGAGCATAGCTAGTCAAAACAGGTGGCAGAACTGAACCACTCAAAGCATATCCAGCAGTTCCAAATGGAGTTGGCAATACACTAGCCGGATGCAACTTCTGATAATAAGGGCTTTCAAATGAATTTGGTGTGTAAAAAGGTGTTGTCATACCAGGCTGCGGTAAAAATTGCTGCATGTCACCAGTGGGTAATTTTAGCTGAGTATGAGACAAGTTGTCAACAAAAGGAAAATGGGGAAGATGTGTTCCTTGAGGAATCATTTGAACAGGGTCACCTTGGACTGGAAGTGAGGAGCTATACTGCTGCAAGACATTGTCCTGCCACTGCTGCTTAACATGTGAGGTAGTATGGTTATCCAAACTCAACTTCAAATTCTTCATATTGGAGCCCACAGTATCAATTTCGGTAACAACTGCACCACTCCCAGGCATATCATTTCCATGCTTGATGTCTATGCTCAGCTTTTCTTGCTGAGAAGTTTGCATACTAGTGTTGCTATCAGAACATGATGAGCTGTCAACCAATGCAGATGAAAGACTGTTGCTAAGTGTATTTCTCAGCGTGCTGGTTACAGGTATAGGTGTCCATGAATTCAACCCTGATGGCTTGACAACATCAAGTGACAAATTCTTTGATGAGTTAATGTCAGAATGGGCAGCTATATCAGCGCCAGTGTTGCTATTTGTTGGATGAGAAGAAGAATTATCATACAAAGAAGCAGCATTCTGCTGAAAGCTCTCCTAAAGAAAATATAAACAGATGATGAGAAGATCAGTTGTAACATAACTGAAAGCAAATCAAAACGATATTCTAAACTTCATTTGCAAGTGCAGCAATTAAAGAAAAAAAAGTAACTCGAAATTAAAATAAACAACCAAATACGAAATGGTTAAATCATAGGCTCCACTGCAAACAGATGTTGTGCCATTCTAGATGTCATGTTAAACCAGCTAACAGCTTATAACTTTGTTACTTATGGTGCATTTAGCATTGCAGTGAATATTGCTTTTTGAAAAGTATTTACATTTTTTTTACTTCTATTTTACCATTTTATATAGATTAAATAATTCAAAACTGCCTCCTAGAAATATTTTACAAGAACTGATAAAGATTATCATTATTTATAATGTTGATCCACAGCACCGCGTAATTTTCATATATATTAACAAATTAATAACCTCCTTTTTGAACACATAACAGAGTTATTATTCTATAATTGGTAAAAACTCTATAAAAAAAACTTTACACCACAGAAAAGGAATGCCAAACTGGCCTTTAATCAGTTACAAGGAATCCAGACAGGCTATTCAAAAATTGAATAAGTATTTTGAAAACTAATGTTGGCACAGGAAGACTAAGATTTCTGTAAGGCCAGTTATGCTAGTGACTTTCAGAAAAGCAGCGAAGCTGTCATAACCATTTGTTGACTGCTGAAGAATTTGCTATGACGTAACATCAATTGGTTTTGACACTACACCTGTAAAGGGTGGCAGATGTTGAGCATTGTATTGCAACAAGGAAATAGAACACAAAAGGACATCTTCAACACTTTTAATGGTACATTTCATTTTCTACTACAACAGTAGCATTGCAATCAAAGAAGTAGTCATTTATGAAATCGAAGATTTGAAACCATTAATTGTACATTTATGTTAATTTTATACAAGTAGTAAGTGACTTAGTGATTTGGATATTGTTAACTTTTAGTGTTGATATATTGTCTGTCACATCAACCTTGTTTTGGTATTTCTCAAAGACATGCAGTAAGATTAGACAATCGCTTTAACAAGTCAAAAGAAAACCTTAAAATTTTCTAATCAAAGAGAATTGATTCTCCCTCAAACTGGAGCTGAAAGATTTGTTGACAACTTGACATTGCCATAAGAGCAACTGAGCAAGGTGGTCCATTTGCAATTTTGTACAACAAACTTGGCGGCCTCGTAACAGAG
Organism: Bonia amplexicaulis; assembly: GCA_036346245.1. Lineage (NCBI taxonomy): Eukaryota > Viridiplantae > Streptophyta > Magnoliopsida > Poales > Poaceae > Bonia > Bonia amplexicaulis. Next base: position 1,726,832 of record CM070756.1, on the reverse strand, counting down.
GAAAACAATTGCAATAATTTTTTGACCTACACTAGTTATTTTCTTCCTAGTATAAGCAAGTACAAAGCCTATTGCATCCTGCTCACTCCTGTTCTATACAGCCAATCATAAGTTGGATATGATCAAAGATCAATCCAGTATTCAATGTAACCTTGGTGAAGTCATAAGTTGTACCGTGTATAGTTAGCAACTTTGTAAACCATGGTGTACTAGAGTCTAGAGAGAGGTTTGGTGCATGTGGAGCACTCACCGGCACAAAATCCACAAGATTCATATTGTGGCTGTCAAAGATGGATACACTTTGACTAGAGACAATCTGGGCATCCTCCACTGAACTTGAATCCAACCTTGGAGACTTATCATCCTCAGGTTCTTCCCTGTGAGTTGATAGAGTAGATCGAGGGATAAACAAGGAGCCTTTGCTGCTGTCATCTTGGGAGACCACTCTCCATTCTTTAACCTTGCCAACCCGGTTCATGAAGCGGCGGCTCTCCCTTGAGATAAGTGGTGGAGGAAGCCTTGGGTTCAAATTCACCTTGGAGCCATAGTAGTCAAAGTATGCTGGATCAGCACGTAGCTGCTCTTCAGACTTGGAACTGTCAGTCACATTGTTCAAATTCCCCAAGCTGGCTTCAAAATTACCACTCTGCTGACCTATGAGATGACCAAGAGTGGCCAGAGATCCTTCCATGCTAGGTGGCGCGCTTCCACTGCGATTTGGGATGGACTCCCTCCAGCCCCCATAAACCCCACTGCCATTATCCACAAACCCCAGCCCTTCTCCTGAAATATTACCGAGTGAAGAGTCAAACGAACTGAAGTCCTTACTCCAGTTACCAGCCCCAGTCCCTCCAATTAACCGGACAGCACTCTCTGTGGCCATTACACTGCAGAGAGAGAGAGAGAGAGAGAAAATGAATATTTAGTGTTCATCCATTGGCTATATCTGCAAGTTACATTCCCATTTTTGTCACTTTCGTAGTCTGGCTATTCAGAATTAACTGGGTTCGGTAATGTAACAGGTAACAAGATAAGTTTGGTTCAAGAAAATGCTTTCTCAATTTTACTGACACATATTGGGCAAAGAATTAAGGATACAAAAACAACATACAAGAAGGCTAACCAAGCGTGCTACTTAGGTCAGATGCTTGCGAAGCTATCAAGCCTCAAAACCTCTCAAAGATGCAAATGTGGCAGTAAAACTTGAGCTTGGTGGAACTGACTAATCAACAAAATGCCAAATAGGGTAACGCAATTGGTTACACGCTTGCAGTCCAACCCTCCAATGCCACACGAGAGCGCATCATCTAGCGCCCAATTGCAGTTGCATCATCAATGCGCAGAAAGGCCAGCAAAAACAAGAACTTTGCAGCGAAATCATGCATAAATCCAAGGAACACCTGGACATAAACCTAGGACCTTCCCGACTTCAGCAATCCGGCACCTCCGAATCAGCACAAAATGGAGGGGGGAAACAAACTTTTCATATGAGTCGCCCAACTCCACCAGCAAAGGCTACCAGGCACTTCAAAGCAAGACGAAACACCGCAAAATGGGCAAAAAACAGCAACCCCCATAAACCCTCGTGGATAGAAGGAACAAATTCTTGTGATTCCATCAAACGCAGCATTTTACCAGCCCCCAAAACCACACAAGCACACATTTGCCTCGCGCAGAACCACTCCTAACACCAAAGCACCGTCCAAACCCCCCAGAAAACCCCAAAAAAACGAAGGAGAAAAAGCAAGCATCACGCCACCGCACCAGTCAACGTGACAGAGAGAGAGGGGAAGAGAGAAAGGAGCGACCTTGCAGCCTCCGAGTCGGCCGGAACCCGAAACCCTAGGTGAGCACCAGCACCAACTCCTCCTCCGCCGCCGCCTCCTCCTCCTTCCCCTCCTCCCCCCTCCTCAAGCTCGAAGCGCGACAAGGCTTCAACTCCTCTCCTCTCTCCCTGCGGAGACGCCGACCAGCATGAGCTCCTCCTCCTCACCCTAGGCTGGTCGCCGCCGGTTGATCTTATCTCTCTCTAACCCTTTCGAAGCTTTCCTTCTTTTGTTACCTCTTTTTTCTTTGAGGTAATTGATCTTTTGCCACACCTTTCATTGCATTTGATGATTTGCCCTGTGATGTCTCAATGACATGTGGGTCCAAGGCCCACATGTCAATGAGACAAATGGGGCAAATTATCAAATTCCATGTTTATGTATGGGGCAAATGCTCCAATCTCCCTTTTTCTTTTGCGTTCGCGTGACTACGGAGGAGAGCAGAGGAACGGGTGTCGCTTCCTGCGGCGGCGCCCCCTGCTTTGAGGTTCGTGCTGGGAGGTCGATGTGCGGTGAAGATGCGGTGGAGGGAAAAACACTTTGTTTGTGTAGGCGACGGTAGGATTCTGCCGAAATGTGTGTGCTACGCGTACCCCAGAGATTCATGTTGTGTTTTTTGAAGAACGAAACAGTGGATGGCAGGGAAAGTTTTATGTTGTATGGATTGCATTTCGTATCATGTACCTTATTTGGTTGTTTATGGATTTATGTTGTGTTTATTCATCCATTTGTGCATGCTTACCCATTGTTTAAATTTTTTTAGATAACTTTAACAGAGTGCACTGCCATAATTTTTAATGGACAAAAAAAGATTTCTAGCTGTTTTCGTAAGGATTTAAGGATAACCGGATGAGGCAGCGTGTCTCTAGGTGTGTCATTTGTTCTCCCTTAGTTTAGTAATTTTCATATGCCCCTTATTTTATGTTTTCACGCTATCATATCCTAAAAGGCACCCATATCTTTTTAGAGAGGTAAGCCATTGGCATCTATTCCTATCATGATGGTTGTGTTTTTTTTTTTTGCTGTGGCTGATGGTTTATGGTTGTGACCGATGGTTTTTAGCCCTAACATGAGTGTTTATGTGAACGAACCAAATGCTGATAAGCCGTTTTGAAAGGCCTATCCCGATAAACACTTTAAAAACATAACGGAGAAACCGTCTATTTGTTTCTTCGGGGAAACTATAAACCATAAGCTAAAAAGAAAGAAATTATTAGTATGCTTACCATTTTATCATTTATGGACCAGTCTATCTTCAGCATTTTTTCATTTGCTGATCATCACTCTCGGTGCATTCTAGATCTTTATTTTTGGATTTTTTTTTAGCAAGGGATGAGCTACTTGATCAAACAAAGTTGTCATTCCTTAAATATTAGAGTGCAAACGGACCAAATAATTCCTATCCGTCGGACCGACCGAAGGCTTGTGGAACTGATACGAAAGGGGTAGATGGATATCTGGTATTATCTGTGTCCGACTCTGACTCCGAGGAAAAAATATAAAATAGGATACCAAATAAGTGATATCCGTCCGTATATATCCGTATGTCAAGTGATATGAGGAAATCTGTTGTGACTTCACCTAGGAACAAGATAACATATAGACAGATTGTCACATCTAAATAGGTGGGAGTACTGAGTGTTCTTTCTTTAATATCTCAGTAATTAGTCTCTCCATATTCACTCTGATTGTACCATATTGTCCAATGTTCTGTGCAAAGAAGCGGATAATTTTCGTCCGATCGATCGTCTGAAAGATTATGGAACAGATACGGAATGGAGAAATAGATATCCGGCATTATCCGTGTTCGACTCCGACTTCGAGGAAAAAATATGGAATATGATACAGGATAAGCGATATATGTCCATATCCGTTCCGATTGCACCCCTATTAAACATTTAAGCTAAAATGTCACAAATGGCTCAACAAGTCAGTAGATGTTTATTTTTATTTGTTGCTAATAAATCATACTATCCTATATCTCGATGATGCAGTGTCTAGACTTTTGTGTTTGTATTGCATGTCTCCTTGCAGCAATTCTGTTATTTTAATCTTATTGACTTCTTGTAGTGCTGCTGCTAACGCAAATGTTTTGGAAGAAACGTGAAGGGAAAGCACTCAACCGTATAAAACTAAAGTAACCATTATATGATATTTTTCAATGAGATGTTCTGTAAAAACATGCGAGTATGTTCGTTTTCTTCATTACCAATTTTGCTGGACATATTCTACATTAATGCATTTTGTCATAGGGATGAGCTTGATAGATATATTTAAGGTCAGTGAAGTTATCTGCAGTCAAGAAGTTAAACTTCTATTAGAGTTCTTTAGAGATAATCACTACCACATGAATTAAAAAAGGATACAGGTAATCACTACCACATGAATTAAAAAAGGATACAGGTAATCACTACCACATGAATTAAAAAAGGATGTGATGGACTCCAGATGTAGAAACATGGAAACTAAAGTTCATTTTAGTAGGTCACAGAGGTTGTGATGACCAATTCGGCACTCCAGATGTAGAAACATGGAAACTAAAGTTCAGTAAGTCCCAGAGGTTGTGATGACCAATTCCTATTTCGATAGGAAAAGGAATTCAGCATATAGAATGATCTCCATGTATTGTCCATGTACTACAAAAGTGGGTCCACGACAGTAGTTGAGACTTGAGAGCCCTAGGATCTGGTTGGTTTTGTTTCACTCTAGCTAATAGTGTGGTTGGTTTTGTTTATCTTTCAAAATTTAGGTACCAGGTTGGATATTCAATGCTAGAGGTAATGCATGCTGGTTAGCCGGGTAATATTAAGGTGGGGACTGTCAATAACGCTAGATAAACAATTGTAAAGTGATGGCAGAGGCATTTCATAGATCTGATAGTGATGATGGCTTTATGTTGCCTTTTGGAATTTTACAACATGTAATAATTTTTTACGAGATTTTACAATATGTAGTAATTTTTTACGAGATTTTATGTTGCTTTTGGGATTTTAGTTTGCATAGATATATTTTGCTTGGCATGTGTGTGAAAGAAAATTTATATTTATTGTGTGGTCTATGACCATGTTTCACACTCTTTTAGAATTCCGTTGTAACATACAGACACTTTACTAGTATATATATACATGTATATACATATATGTATATGTGTATGTATATATCAACCAGAGATGTCCTCTCAGAAATAGAAGAATCAAACTCAACACCAAGAATATCATCACCATGGGTAACGAAATAACTAAGTTATATTCATATTAGTTTCTGCTTTTGATTTTTGATTAGAGAACTTCTGGAGATAAGAAAGTGAATCATAGTCGTATTACGCACCCCACTTCTCTCGCTCCCGTCTCGCGCGCGTATCTCTCATTTACTTTCCTCACCACTCATGCTGCCCTCATTATAAAAGTCACTTCTTTCGACTATTGCTTATTTATTTTCAGTCAAAAACCATCAACGGTAGCTAATATGAACAGTCCCTAACACTCCCACTAAAGCAATAATCATCGGTTACAATAATCAGCCCTGTAATAGCATTTTTCATTTTTAACTACAAGACTACACATGTAACTGCAGACTTCTTTATCTACTTATAACACCACAAGTTGAGGCATTTTGTCATCCCATGACACCTGGGTCCCGCATGTCATGCACTATGGACACACATTAGAAGCTGTTTCAGGATTTCCTAATGCTGCGGTTGTGCCACGTTCTCCTCTTTCCCGCGCTCCGGCGCGCGCGAGGCGCCGGCGGCCGCCGCTGACACCGCCGCGTCGTAGCAGTCCGCCGACGACGTAGCGAACTCTGCCATGGCGCCGCTTACCGCCGCCATGCCGGCACAGAGCACACGCCCCGCCATGCCCTCCATGCCAGTGGCCGCGCCCGAGCACACCGACCCGACGCCGGCCACGAAGAAGTCCAGCCCGTCCATTACCCGCGCCTCCGACACCGCGTCGACCACGCACGCCCACTCCATGCACACCAGGAACGCCGGCGGCAGCGCGCCGTGGGCGCGCGCCACGCCCCGATGCCGAGGCAGCGGCGCGCCCACGCGACCAGGGCGCGCGCGTAGGCACGCTGCGCCGACAGCCAAGTGTCCAGGGCTCCGCGCCAGGCTCGGATCTCGCACTCAAGTGCAACCGCGGCCGGAGGGGGAGTTGTTGCTTCCGAGGGGCCAAGAGCGATGGCGGTGGTGGGCGACGGGTGGTGGTGGAGGAAGAGAAGCTTGGCGTCGTCGATAGTGCGCTTCTGAGCCTTGTGGCGTTCAGCCATGGCGCGCCACATCCGTGACAGACTGCATGATGCAACGACAGTTTCATTACTTAAGGTTGCAGCCATGTAAAATTCTTGGTTTTTTTTCTCGCTTCTTTCGGCTGTGTTGCATCGCTGCATTTGCCATTTCTAAAAACAAAAGCTCAAATTTTAATGGTGCTTAGACACTATGCATATGGTAAAACACTACATCATAAGCTGTACTATCTGCTGAATATAAAAAAAGCTGTACTATCTGCTGAATAGCTATGATGGGAAAAGATGGCTTTGTACCTGATTAAAGACAATATGATTAAAATGTCAGCCTTTTTGTTGCCTCTACTTATGCTTCTGTTTAATTATGCTTGCTGTACGATTTAAGTATGATGGTTGCAAAAGCATCGATTTTGAGTTCTGCTTGTGTTCTATTACATAAATGAAGATTGTTTATGTTCCATGGAGTATAACTAGTTAAAGCAATTTCTCCCCTTCTAGTTAGTAATCAGCAGATTACTTACTCAAGTAACCATTGGTCTAGGATGATTTTATCATTCATTTCTGACAGGCACATCCCTTTAATTCACAAGCATTCCTACAACGGCATGCCTATTTGTTATCACTTCCCCCATTAGCTAGCCACCTTACATTTACTGAAAATTTCATGATATCAATAGTAAATTTCAAGTACATGAACTGGTGACACAGTTTTAACAGTTAACATATTGTCTCCTAAGCTTATAGCTTTAATATGTAGCTCCAAGAAAAAATTGGACTGGTTTACAAGTAGTAAATGTGTAGAAAATTATCACTATGCAGGACCCTAAAGGGAATAGGAGCATACCCTTGGATCAACTCCATAAGCTGAGGGTGCAACTCTTCATCCCTTAGAACTTCAATCCTCCTTGATATTGACTGAACTGTGTGTATTGACACCTTCATCCGAGTATGTAGGCTTCTCAATGCTGCACGAGTCTTATCGACAGAGGAAGGTTCCTCACCTTGCACATCCTGACTCCTCAAATGTTTCAGCCTCTTCTCATACTCAATTCTTAACCGCTCGCCCGCCTATAAGTGACAAAAACAAGCATGAGTCTCACTTCTATTGATCTATTGGTGCAAGTTCCTGACAAGAATCTTACCTTTACTTCTTTGTATAATTTCTTCTCCCATGTATACAATCTATCCAGAGTGGAGTGATGACTTCCAGACATTGTACTACAAGATTCTTCACAGTAAGAGCTGCTTGTCTCATTGTCATAGAGATCCTCTATTGAGCTAGAGGAAGCAAGAAGGAACCGGGAAGATGATGACCGGGATGATGTAGAGCGCAAAAGCGCTACTGGGTTTAGCATCTTTACTGCATTATAAAATTTATGAGTAAGTTCAGCGAGTTAAGTCTGAAATGTTATTAAGTAACTCCAGTATTGGTTTGTAAAGTGGTACCAGAAAGATCGTTTGAGGTTGAGTATTGAGCTCTACTTGCCTCCAACATCAACGAGACTTCCTGAGCAGCATCGCAGATTCCCAGGAACTGACCTTTGATATCCTCCATAGCCTCGACCAGACTCGCTGGCCTTCGGTTCAGATACACTGTGAAACCGGGCGTTTGTTCTGCATTTGCTACTTTGTTCCTCAACAGTTCTTTCTTATGTGCCTTGATCTCAAGTTCTCCTTGTTACGGGTTCAGATACTTCTGCACACTGAACGCCTTTGGATTCAAATCCCTTTGTTCTTTGCTTGGCATTATTGACCTCAGAATTCACCGGATGAGCACCCTCATTAGAAGCCATACATCTTTGATCATCATCTGAATGCTCACAATCCCTGTCTTCATCTTCTTTGCTGTCATCATCATCTTCTTCTTCCTCCTCCTCTTCCTCTTTTTGTGCATTTGTTCATGTTCTTGACACTCGTCATCCTCCTCTTCGAGTTCTGGGATTCCTTCCTCCTCTCTTACCCGCTGTAACCGTGCCAATTCATCGTCAGTGACCAGATTGTCATAGCTACTCTGAGGACGCGGATATGCATAGCTGTCCGGCGACGAGAATGGGTTCCAGAAGAAGTCCCACTGTGATGATTCCTGGTTCTGGGGTGACGGAGGTGGGTAGCTTGGCCTGTCATAAGACGCGTAATAAGGAGTCCTCACTGGTTCCTGGGGTGATGGGGTACATAGCTTGGCCTTTCATAAGGCATGTAATAAGAAGAATTCCTCACTGGTTCCTGGGGTGATGGAGGTAGGTAACTTGGCCTGTCATACGGTGTGTAGTAAGAAGACGACCTCATCGGTGAGGAATGCGTTGGGAAGAACCTATCCATGCCACCATAGTTGTCCATGGGGTAATGTGACTCGATACGGATCGTTTCCACGGGTCTTGGGGGCTCTTCAACTGAAACTGATGGGTTTGGTCCTGACCTCAAGTACTTCGCAACATGAACGGTCCTCTTCTCATATGAACCATAAGGAAGGCCAAGCATCCCTGGCTTTTGTTGCTTGACAGGAGAGGTAAATGTGTTGAAAATGAGCTCATGGTGATCATCTCCAGCAACAAACTGCTTCAGGGCCATCGAAACACGCTTCAAGGACGCAATGTAGGCAATGTGAGACGATGCAAAGCGGTTGCGCTGCTCCAGTGCCTGCTTGATGAAGTCCCTTCTGTCCCGGCACATCTTGACAGCCTCCTCATCTTCTAACCTAGAAGCAGCACATCCCATGTCTCCAAAGCCTTATAATTTCAGGAATCTGTCATGCTCGGATCAGAACTTCTGAGTTTAACATGTGAAAAACAAAGGGAAAGTAACAGGTAAGTTTCAGCTTCAAGAAACCAGGTACATTGCTACATGTATTACTGCAGAAATTACCTAATATTGTAGAAAGGTCGATTGTTGGTAACAAGTACATTGCAGCTGAAGCCAACGAACGAGAAGATGACCTGAACCAGCCTATAGTCTGAAAAGTTTCAGAGAGATCAGAAGGCAGAGACGATGCACAATGATTATATGCAATCAAATTGTGTATCAAAAGGGCATAGGTCATTCACGTGCAATAGGCAATCAAGAGTGCTGAAATCGATGGATTACAACCACAAATCGACAACTTAACAAGTGACCAAAGCAAGTTGAAAACTAAGAGAAAATGAAATCTAGGTTGCCCAGACATGCCTATACAGATATGGATATGCGATACCACGATACACCATTTCTCCAAAAACACCGATACAGTGAACCAGATCATCACCACATCGTAACTAACTAGCCCACCAACAAAGAGCAACCCACTGACCCATTTGTACAAAACAATGCACCAACATACCAACCCACCGCAGCCAGCCACTTAGGGTTACCCATCTCGATATCTCTCTACTCCCATCTGTAGCTACCACCCCACAGTAATCCCATCTCAATCTCTCTCTTCTTCCTCAACAAGCACATAGAAGAAATAAAGAAGACATGAGAGTGAAAAGAGGGAGACGAGAGCAAACCAGGAGGAGGTGGTAACGAGCCAATGATGCCCACCAAGTGGTGACATCTGGAAATTAGGACTCTCTTCCTCCTCCATCTCCCCTCTCCAAAGCCAGTCACCAGATCTGGGGACTAGGGGGAACGGGAGCAGTGTTGGCGGCCGGTGAGCACAGGAGAGTAGTAGCGGTGTGGGTAGGAGAGCAAGGAAGCGGCATCGGAGATGAGAGGAATTGCGTGCCCTATGGGAACAGAACGAGTGAACAAACAACTTCGTATTGAGTGGATAAGAGGTAAGAGTTGAGAGATATCAGGAAAATATCAGGAGTTATTTTCTTTTTTGAAAAATAGAAAAATCCCCGATACGGGAAGGATATGTATCCAGCCGTATCGGGGCGTATCCATATACAATAATGATACGCCAATTTTTATAAGTATCCGTACAAGGTAGCATGAAATGCAACTACTTCTCGTAAGCCCTGAAATATCTTTACTTAAAGATGAGTGAAAGCTACAAGGCTACAGAAAGATGCTCCTTTGCAAATGAAATACCCCACTGCAAAATACTCTACACTGCACTACATTTGTTCGGTAGCAATTTCTCCTGAAAGAGGCCTAAAAAAGCAAGAAAGTAAGGAATATAATCCTCGGCCTAGCAAGAAATGAAGGGCCCTACTGCCTACTTGCATAACAATGGTCACAGTAAATGGACTCGACAATGAAACTAAATTCAGTTCAGTGAACCGTGAAGAAAGAGGGTCAGGACAATGCTACGAAAACCAGGGGTGCTAGTACATTGGAATTCCAAGCTACTTTTCTCAGGGAAAGTAGTACAAAAACATCATTCTTAATGTCTAAAAATTATAAGCAACGAGAAAATACGATATAAAGAGATCTCAGAGGTAAAATAAGGGATCAGCTTCTGAAGATTTAACAGTAATTTTAAATGTCAGACATGCAAAATTGTTGCTTTTGGATGGACTAATGTCCCACATCTCTATGGTATACTCATTTTCGAGTGTTTAAGCAGTTCGGCAAAGGTAAATCTTTACAAAATTACAAGCCCAAGCCGAAATCTCAGGTGATGATTACGGGTAATAATAACTCTGTCTCTTGGTACACCCAAAAGGAAAAAGAAGTCTTCGCAGCACAAACTAGCTCCAGGCCTCCAACCTAATGTTCAATTTCTCTTGCTAACCGGAGAATGGAAGGGAATGGAAGAATTTATATTTATAAAAATCTTACTAAAAAAATGATCTTGGACACAGCACAGCAGTGCTCACTGTATCTTGGTTTACCAAGATATGAAACAAATGGTGAAATCTGGACCCCAGCTAAAAACATAACACTCGTAGGCAAGGACACTCATAAGCATATAACCCGATTCTCACTCCGAAACATTCAGATTCCCTGAACTGAAGCAAGGAGAAGGAAAGGAGAATTAAATCTTGGACCAAATACTGGAAACCGGGGAATGTATTGTTTCAAACTACTTCTACTATCTCAAAGTAAAAGAAACTAAAGCACAATCCTGAGGTACGAGGAACCAGGGAAGGGGAAAGGATGAAATCTTAAGAAACAGAACAGCGCTTCCAGCAAGAACCAAGAAACTGTTAATCTCTGCTCAATTCCCTTCTTGCCACGTTTAAAAAAAGGGCAAAAAAGGAGAAAAGATCAAGTGGACAGGAAAACATCATTCTGAAGTGTGAAGGAAGCAAAGGCAAAGAAATGAGACATGCAGAGGGAGGAGGTCTTGGGCACACACAAAGAAGGCCAAACCAGGGACATACATGTTCTTGAAGCACTCAAAAGGAAGCGCAAAATCTAAAGATCAAGAACAGCTCCACCAGAACCCTCCATTTCTCTCACTCTCCTCTCTCTCTCTATACTTTGGCCCCACAACTTCTCATCCAACCACATCAATTGCGAACATTAAACAACACAAAAGGAAAGGTGGAAACGAAAGGAGTACCAATGCAAGGATTAAAATAAGAGCAGAGCTAGACCTGAGAAGAGGAGGCCTCCTCTGTCCTTTTTCTCTTCCTTTGGGGGCTGTGTGGCCTGCGCTTGTGTGTACAAGGAGTGGAAGGCTTTGTGCACAGAGATAGAAGGAGGGGAGAGGAGTGGTGTGGGTGGCAGTGGCAGAGAAAAAGCGATGCAACAACGGTCAAAAGACTTGAAAGTAGGAAAAATCGATGAGGAGGGGAGAGAAGCGGAGGGGGGGCAGTAGATAACTGAATTGAGGTATGACCCTACATTTATTGTTATTTCCCAATAATGCCCCACTCATTTATTTATTGCCATTTTATGGAAATGGTTCTCAGAACATTTGCTCGTGCATTTCAGGCAATTTCTGTCATGGAGCTGGGATATATTTTTTTACATCTGAATTTTGATGTGTTAGAGAGGAGTGAAAAAATGTTATTTTTTAATGAAATAGAGTACTGGCTCCAAAAAACTCATGCCCTTGGGAAGTATTGCATCGAACAATTCATGGCATGTCTATCCCCGAGTTGTTCGTCCGAATTAATTTCTTGTATGCATCACCACAACACTTCTTACGTTATACAATAGAAACTGAAGTATGTCCATAACATACTTGAATTGCCGTATTGGGATTAGGAAATTGGTGTTATTATGGATGATTTAATTGCAATGGAATATTTTTCAAGACAAAACGCTATTGCCTATATCACTCCAGCCGATTGGGGATCGAAATCTCTCGCCCCATTTCTGTCCGACGCCAAAAACATGAACCTTTTTTTTTCTATCTTGTTTCTTTTCACTGAAACTTTTGCACAAACTTCTGATCAAGTCAGTTAAGTTTGGCCGTCATGCATGCCGCTCTACGCGCTTCACACCTCTCTCATTTCCTAGGGGACAGTTCGGTTGTACCAATAAAACGCCTTTGAAACAAACCAAAAGCTTTCTGCTTCATTTCCTACACTAAAAAAAACTGATCAGAGAGATCGAAGAAGAAATAATGAGATCCGTCAATCAATCCTGTGGACTGCCACTGCATGCGGCACCTGGCTACCATGCATGCACAAGGTGTGGGCTACCACGCAAGTTGGTGCGAAATAAAGGGTCCCAAAAGGCCTGAGAGAATAGATGCTCATCTTTCTTCCAAGGTGTTGCTCAATTGATAAGAAGGTTCCTTCAGACACCTGCGCTAAGCTGCGAGCTACTTGATCTTAGCTTGTTTCAGACTTGATTCGAGGTCGGTTTGAATTTTAAAGAGCTAAATTTGAGCTTAATCTCGAGCTTGCAAGCTTCACAAAGCCGAGCTTGAATAGTTCGTGGGTCTCGATTCGAACTTAAATGGTGATACATATTAATTCTTACCGAGCTTACTCGAGCCGAACTTGAGCTCGAGCTTTTCTTATTGTTGAAAATTAATATATATTTGAATTATTTTGATTGTTATCGAGTTTACTCGAGCCAAGCTCGAACTCGAACTTTTCTTGTTTGTTGAAAATTAGTGCATAATAAAGTACTTTAATTGTTATCGAGCTCCAATGAGCCGAGCTCGAGCTTACTTGAGCTTAGGTCTAGCCGAGCTCGACCCTAGATCTAGGCTCTGACTCTAACTCGAGCTCGGCTCAAGCTCAGCTCAAAATTCTATCGAGCTCGAACCTGAAAGAGCAGACTGGTTCGAACCCGACTCATTTACGCAAGTTGGTGCAAAATACGAGGATAAGGATCCAAAAAGGCCTGAGAGAATAGATGCTCATCTTTCTTCTAAGGTGTTGTTCAATTGATATGAAGGTTCCTTAAAGACACCTGCGCTAAGCAGTGGCTAGTATTTTCAGCCTAGGAGCCCATGTGGCCTCTCTGGTCTCGTCTAGTAATTTGGAGGACCGAACTTCCATCGGATGGCAAGCTTCGCCATTGCGCGGACTACCCGCCCGGGTTTGATATCTGGGTTAGTTCTGGTTGTCTCATCTCGCGCACACTCATATATTCAATGGAAAAGTTAAAGGTCCTAAACCCTCTATTATATATTTATCGGTGTTTTAATATCAATTTTACGTATAATTTATTTAGATTTAAGAAAACTCGTAGAAGACTAGACTAGGATCATGCAGATAGAAGACACAGAAATTTTTATACAGATTTAGGCCTTCTTCTGGGAGAATAATAACCCTACATCCTGTGTGGCTATTACTCGAAGAATTGATTATAACTGAGAGAGTAATGCGTAAATGCCTAACACTATCTCCTGATCTGATCTTCTTCCATCCCTTTCCTTCTGGCGTTAACCTTTATATAGTTGACAAAGCGACGGTTGTTGTCCTGCGCCAAAAGATGTCTCAACATTTCGGGAGATAACCGTCTGGCGAAAATTATTGTCAAAGAGACGTGATGGCTCGTCCGTCATGCAGCGGTTGTTGTCAGAGAGAGATCGTGTGCAGTTATTAGGAATAAGCGCACGCTCTAACCGCCTTGTCAGACAGACTCACTATGCAGTAGGTTGTCGTAAACAAGCCAGTCAGAGAAAGACTAGTCGCAGGAAGGTCTACGACCACAAGATGGTCGTAGGATGACTTACGACTACATGATCGTAGAAGAACTTACGACTATGAAAGGTCATAGAAGGACTCACGACTAGATGGTCGTAGAAGGTCTTACGACTAGATGGTCATAGAAAGACTTATGACTACCCTGTGAAATCTCTCCCTTATTGATAAGAGGCATGTTCGGAGAATATAATAACGTAATGATTAGAGGATTATTATATCCTTGTCATTTAGCCCCCAAACTTCAAGTGAAAATAACTTACTTGAGAAAGTGAGGTCGTAGACGAAAGATGGTCGAAAGTAAAACCTTTTCGATTTTCATCGATCAGAAATTAGCTTGGTCAATAAGATAATTTCACTTGAGCTGTGAAGATAGATGGACTTCAAATAGAGCAATTAATGAATTCCAATTGACTTCCACCGGTCTGTCCGTCAGATCGGTTCCCGAGATAACCATTCGGCTCCCGAGATGGATAACTCACACAGTTATAAAAGCTTACCACGAGATAACCTTTAGTCTTCTTACTTTCCTATAACCTTTAGTCTTCTTACTTTCCTCTTCTTCTCCGATCCGCTTCGAGCCTTCCGCCGCCGACTAGATCGTCCTCAATCTCTTCCAAATCCAAACCAACCACTCAAGAAAAATGACTAAGTCTTTGTCAAATTGATCGGTATCGAAGATGGATGATGCAAAATTGAAGGTATTGGAGGATGCTGAAAAGATTCCTCCACGGAGATTCATCAAGTGGATCAAAGTTGCTGAACAACACTGGCCATCGAGACAGTTGGAGGAATTCCAGTGTTTCAGACATACTGTGAGTGCGGCCTTCGTCTCCCTGCTCATCCCTTCCTCACCATTATACTCGAATACTTTAGGGTCGAATTGGTGAACTTGTTTCCCAATTCGATTACCATGCTTAGTGTATTCATATATTTGTGTGAGGCGTATCTGAGTATTCCGCTAGACCTCGAGCTCTTTCGATATTGCTACGAAATGAGTCGACAGAACGGAATCATCAAGAGCTGCGGTCTAAAGCTACACGATGGAAAGATGGAGCTAGATATCCAGATGTTCACTCAGTCTTCGTGGTCGAATTGGAAGAAGAGATGGTTCTACTGGGAGACGATCAGCAAAAACAACATTTCTTTCGTGAGGAAGGCTATAGAAAAGACAATTTCATGGAATTCGGTCCCGAAGGACCTCACTCGGATAGCCCCCTACATCTCAGCCATCAAAAAGTTAAAGGACAAGGGGCTCACCGTCTGTCACGTGATGATAGACTTCATCATCCATCGCATCAGCCCCCTGAAGAGACGAGCACATCCTTGTGGATGTACTCGGGAGTCTCGTATCCGACTAGGGACTATGAGAATGGTAAGCAACAATTGTACTTATAGTAAGATTAAATTTTGAGCACTATTTACTGACCTCTTCATATGTATGAACATATCTTGATTTTGGGGAAATTAATTCTTCGGGTCAAGTCCATCTGCAAGAAGGCTCCATCACTTGAAGTGGAGGCTCGTATTCTAGTGGTTGTATCTGTCGAAGAAACTATGTCCTCGTTGCGCCACCATGTCCGCATCCCTGCCGACTCCAACCTCCTCTTGCTGCACTATTCGCATCACCGTGGCTGTCTCGTCCCTCTGAACTCATCCCCGACCTCCTCCGAGCCGCTCCGCCACTGTAGATCCCCATTGTCGACCTCCTCCACTACACCATGGATGCCCTCGGCGCTGGCCTCACTCGCGCTGCCCCAGGCCAAGCTGCCACTACATAAGGAATCCCCAAGTCACATCGGGCTCATGTGCTCGATTTCCAACGCTGGAGATAGCCAGAGTTCACTAGCAGCGACGTTCTCTCTCTTCCACGATCGCTACCTTCTATCCGTTGTTCAGGCTATCGTAGTTCTTCCCATCCTCTCATGACACCAAAAATGGGTTCCCATGTCTAGGAACACACCGTGCTCCTATCCACTTTGTCGTTCCACCACTAGAACGTCGTCGCCACCTACGCTGTGACCATCCCTGCTTTGCTGCAAGATGGGGAAGAAAGGGGCAGTGTGCTCCCGATCTATTCAGGATATAATAAATAAATAATTAACATGACTTGGGCCCATTGTCAGTGGTTGAGATGGGAAAATTAGTGCTTAATTTTAGACTAAAAGCAAATGAGAACACTATTCACTCCAACTATGTTTATGCTATTCCTGTGTTAACACTCAATTCTATAAAATTCCTTTGCTTTCTAATCATCTGTTTTACATATGCATTTATACTATATATTTATGTTTTTTATTTTCCTGCATCTTTAGAGAATAAAAAAGGCCAAGACACCCAAAGCAATTTGAAAAGGGTCTCTTGTATGGATGGAGAAGACCATGCATGGGAATTTTCAAAAAGATAAAGCACAGTTTGCTGTTAGTCTGCCTCCCTCTCAGAGATGAAAAAGCAAAAGAGGTGAAAGATTCGTCCACGTGTCCATGCTCCTAGATTTTTTTTTATACACCCTTTTCTCACGCCTTATCTTACTTAGCTGCTTAGGTTGGTCCGCTGGTGCTAGCTCTTTCAATAAAGCCCTCATAGCACGCTTATTTACTGTGATAGCCCTTGCCCCTTGCTTGAAAAACTCTTACTACATAGATTCTTCTCTTAATCTTCTCCAAAAGGAAATCACGCAAGAAATAAATGATGGCCATTTCACTGAATTATCACATAACCATGGGGAAAAACACCTGCACCCAAGAACAATGCAGCATTCGCAAATGATAGATTTTTCAAACATAGAATGATCGGAACAAAATGTAACTTTCTGTGGAGGCTTGTTGAGTACTCAAAAATGTTTTGTCTAAAATTCTGAAACTGGAGATTATAAGTGGTTAAAGGAATAATGCGTGTTCAAATGCACATGTTAAAACAAGACAAACAAGGTCTTTACGTAGGATAAGAGTTGGGAATTTTTATCCTTGTGCCCATCTCCTACTGAAAAGAAACCGAAGGACTACTGACTACTTCCTCATCGGATGCCACACTATAAGCTAGATCCTACAGTTGCAGCCTTGCAGGCTGCTTAGAGTTTGCCATTATCAAAACATGACGAATGACAAGCACACCAAGCTAGCTTTTTTTTCAATGTCTCATAGATCAGAAGAAGACATGATTGGCAAACATGGCCATTTTGTCCTAGTTTACTGCTGCGAGATCCACAGTACAGGCTAACCTTAATCAAATGCCCTACTCTTCGGACACAACAGGAATCTTAACTTGCTCTTTCCATCAATACAATGTGGGCCACCACGGTGAGAAAAGAAAGACAGAATTATATATATGACAGCAACTACACTGAGCACTGTCTAATGAGACGCATGCATACTGTAGCCTGAGTCTGGTCAATTTGCCATCCATTATACTCCTTTTTCTAACAGCACTTTCTCCTGTTGAAAATGCAAGTACTACTACTACAATACTAGACATGTATTTTTTTCCTACAGATCAGCATATTTAATTGATCTGTAAAACCCTGCAGGAAAAAGCTGGCATGAAAATTTCTTTAAAGAAGAGCTAGCTTCTCTCATCAAGAACCACAATTGCATTTGCATGGGTTTATAATTGTAGTGTGTTTTTGTGTCTGCAACTTGCAAGAGCAAACTGTGGAAAGTAGCAAATGGATCTGTTCATGTTATGCTTCTTTTCTCCCTTCTGCTGCATGTACTAGTGTATAGTAGGACTGCAGGTTGGGTTGGGGCCTTGGGAGTGCACACACAGCTCGCTCACTGGCAGAAAGTCCAAAGCTTCAGGTACGGCTGCACATGGCTGTAAGAATCAAGATCCCAATGCAGTTTATTTGTACTTTTTTTCGTCCGTATTTGGTTTAGTCTTTTCCATGCATATAATCTACCAAAACCACCATACTAAATCAAACTTACTTTTTTCTTCCTGGTGAAAACTGTAGAGCCTAATACAGGATTTCTCCTCTCAGTCTGCATTGAAGAATGGTTAGTTGTTGCCTTCATCACATGACCTGCTGCCAGAGTCGACTCCTCTGCATCTAATTGGTACATACTTGGAAAGAGGCTTTTGTAGCGAAGAGATGACACACTAGTTACTCTACACTGCCTGCACCTGCTTTCAGGGCAATGGCAGATGAAGGAAGTTTTGCTTGCATCACACCAAGGAATTCCATTTGGCAGATGCCATCACTATCAGTGTCAAATGGACCTCCATTCGATGTGACGATTCAGAAAAGTCTCAACAAAGTTTCCAAATCGGCAGGGAAGTAGTAGCAGTGTGAATGTGGTCCAATGCATTGGTCCATGCAAGAGGAGGGAGAGAAATCTGCACAGTGCAGTTTTATGGCACATAAATTGCAGGGCACAGTGAATGATCAGTTTGCCTACACAGGAACACACACAACCACATTGATGACCCCCCACCCACCCACCCATTGATGGCTGTGGCAGTAGCAATTTAGTGGAAGCCATTTGCTGTGTTCATGGACTTCGGCTGATGCAGAACATTCGGACTTCACTTGCAAACAAGGCCCACTGGTTAGATTATAGAACTGAGAAACTGACATGCAGGGGTCCACAATACCACTGGTCCTCCCAAGCCCCAAGGGGAGCCAAGTCTTCATATAGTATCGATCTCTGCAAACTAGTACTGCATATATGTTTTCTCCATTTTTCTCATGCCATTTTTTCATTAATAACTTAGTAAGTGATGATAAGCGGCACAAATCGCTGTTATTTCTTATGTTTAGGTGTTTCCTGAAGGTAATAGTTTTATGCTTACTAGACATTTACCATGCCATCGATCAGTTTGCTTTCATGTTGCTTTGCTAAGGGTTTGATCCCTAAACCTCCTGAGATGTTCTGCTTAGCTAGACAAGCTTTCACTAGCAGTGCGTGTTCTGAAAGAAATGGCAGCAGCTTCTAAAGTTGCATCATGGGGCACTATGATTTTTTTGCAGAGTTACATACATGCTTGCACGAGGTGGCTGGCTGGATAGGAAAGCTTGTGGAGCTGGGGGCATGGAGCATCCCTGAAGAAAGCTAAGTGCTCAGACAAGGAAAGGCAGGGGAGGGTACAGCACCTACCTAAATATTCAGAGATTGCAATAGTCAAGTTAGCATCTAAGGTTTTCTTTCAGTTTGCAAGTCGGAACTGACAGTAAAATTTTTTGCATGGGATGATTGATGAGTAATTGAGTATCCTTGCTTCAAGACCTTGAGAGAACTAAATGGTTTTGAATTGTTGTTGTCTGTTATTCACTCTCATTACCACCAATGCATACGATATTCAGAATTCACCTGATGATTTCTAGCCACTGTCTAACTTCGATATGTTGCAGACAAACAGAATGGAGATATAACAACAATCTCTTCTTTAGGTATTACTTTAGTATAGACATTTCAACCTAAAGGCATGTACATAATATAAAGATAGGCAAATGCTATCGGCTCATAAAGCAGCTATGCTAGCATGTAGCAGGTGCCACACATGGCATGCCACACAAGGGAAGGCAGTGCCTCAGACACCGCGTCAACAGGGGAAGAGGATGGGGGATCCATCACGCCGCAGCTTGTTGTCGGAGAGATCCAGCTTGCTCATCTTCTCCTCGCACCACAGCAGCTGCTCCTTGCTGAGCTTTGCCATTCTCAGGACCCTCGACACGACCTTGATGTCGATTAAGGCAAAGAGCAGCTGGACTTCCTCCATTGCGGTTGGCCAGGTCTTGTTCTTCCATCCTTTTTTCTTCTTGAATAGCTCTTTCACCTTCACCTCCTTCTGCAGGTTTGGAGATTTGCATTGGCATGCTAGAGTATCACATAGACATGCACAGCAAACTATAGACACACAAACATCTGAGCAAGCGCACTGAGTGACTACTTCAAGCTAGCTGGGCTCAAATTGCTCAAAATAATTATTACGCTCACAAGACAGATATTTTCAAGGTGGCCTGTTTGGTAATGTAATGTTGTAAAGATATGTTTTCAAGGCATGCAGATCTCAACAACCACGTACATCTACCATATATATGCAAATAAGCTTTGAAAGTTTTTATTTCATAATGGAAGAACACCATAAGTACGCTAAGAAAAATGTTCCTACTACTAGCAGTTTGTATGCATATTATGGAAGAAAGAGATCACATGAAAACCAAGGCAATGAAAGGTAGCAACAAGAAATTGAAAGATACCCGTGGATACACAGAATAGCCAGCAGCATATAAACTATGAATACCTTATTAAGGGGAGGTTTATTGAGTCTATCAGCTATGTATCAGAACAACATATAACCTTATCGAGAGAGGATTGAACTTGCTGAATCGAGCTTCCAGTATGACCATGAGCACCCACGAGGGCACTATTCTTTTTCTTGTCCTTCTTCAGGAAAAGACGGAAGGTTAGGATACACTCCTCTAATAATTTAATGAGATCAGGTGCAAAGATTGATGTTTCCATTTGGTCTTCAGCAGTGTCTTTCCTATCTGCAACTGAATAGAGAAAACAGAAATTAAAAGCACGATAACATATGAAAACATGTATGGCATTAATTATACAAAGTCATGTCAAAAGTATGTTATACAAACAAAAGTTAAAGGGTGAACTAACTCACCAAAGTTCATTCCCTAAAAACAGACATCAACATTATTTGAATTTAGAAAACTCGGTTCTAAAATAAAAGCACAACAGGCTTTCTTTTCCATAACAAAAAAAGTTAAGAAACGAAGCCATGAAACAATGACACGACAAAAGGAGAACAATTCAGTATATTGCACTCAGGACTTACTGCCTTATTTATAGATCAGAGTAAAATCTGATGCAATGATTTTGCTACAGGGTTTTATGTACTAGACATTGCACATCGCAGCAGTAAGAATTCATCAGCCGCGTAGCCAAGCATTACGGAAGCATAAAGCTTTGATTCAACCACCCATTAGCTGTGTCTAGCTAATAGAATTTATACCTGTACCATTCTGCTGCCAGTGAGGACAGACAAAAATCTTGACAAAGGGTGGGTTTTTTTCGGCTTATGGCCTATGGCTTCCTCCAAACAAACTAACGAGATGGCTTCTCCACCACTTTTTCAAAGTGACTTATCAGAACAGTCTTTTCAAAGCGGCTTATCGACATTCAGTTCGTTTGTACGAGCGCTCACATTAGGGCCAAAAGTCATCAGCCGCATCCATAAGTCATCAGCCGCAACCGAAAAAAACACACCCAAAGTCTTATGCAATCAATGACGAAGTTCATGCATGGCATACAGACATATCTTAAATTTACAATAAAGTGCTCTTAAAACTTCTGTGCACCACGTTGGTCATAGGCTGAGTACATATTATGGAACTTAATTGTAGGAAACATGCAGCTCTTAATTCTTAAGCATATATAGGGTTCAGGTGTTACCATCTTCACAAAAGTACTTACTGAGTTACTGATGTTATAAAACTGACTGCTGCTAATATTTTCCTTAGTCACAGATGAACGTGAAACAGAAAAGAACCCAGATTCAATCATTCAACATTAGTACATCATTGGCCATTAATAGTGCCATAGTGTACAGCAGATTGAATTGGCTTGTAGCATGTGCAGTATGTCTAGGCTATTCAATCTAATCTATTTACTTTACTATTCACCTAGCACAAGCCAAAGAGAATCACACTCAAAATAACCTACGAAGGGGACACTATCTGCAACTCATTTAATATGACAAACATGACACTATCTGCATCTCACTTAATATGACAAACATGCTCCACGTGTGTAAACCAGATGTCAAGATCTACCTCCTATTCGCCTGCAACATAATGGACCTTAACCATTTCCACCATGATTAAGACTGTAGAAGGGAGAACTGAGACCAATATTAAGCCACTGTCAATTAGGTTGTACTTCTGGGAGACATTTTTCCATGTATAGAAACAACATCAACTTAAATGCTAAGTATATATAGCAATTATGAACATCACTAGAAACCAATGGTACATATGTAGCAGTCACAATCCATGTCACCTCATAATGGCACGAGCTTTATTTCACCATTTCTTTTAGGACATTACTAAGAAACAATAATAAACCATATGAGACCTACATGTTTTAAACATAAGTGACATTTGAAATGGAAACTATCAGGAATTAGCTGAAACTCACCAGTTGTCATCAAAATCTCGATTATGCCAATGAATGAACAGAAGTTTTAAACATAAGTGTCATTTGAACTAGAAACTATAAGCTGAAACGTACCAACTGTTACTGAAATGCCGATTGTACCAACAAATGCACAGCAGAACAGTTTTAGATCATAAACTAATCTCATTTTGAACACTATATATATTTTTTAAATACATCTTCCAGGTACAGCTTAGTACCACTTTCGTGTACTATTGGGCAAGGGCAATAGAACCTACCACTGAGCAATACCACATTACCTGATTGGATACAGTGTATAGCAATGCAATTAGTAGCATAAAGAACAGAACCAGTTGACGAGACAAAAGATGTACCAGTAACAATAAAGGTCCACTGTCAGGTACATGACAAAATTAAAATCACAAAAGCAAATAGATAAAAATGCATCGGTAGTCTTGTGTTGTGTGGGAGCATCCTACGACAAAGGATGCATAAATTTGTTAGAAGGCCACATCATACTGTACAGTATCTCGAATGCACCTAACCATAGTCAGTAGTACTTCTAGAACTGCAAAGTAGGTATGTCCGGTAATGTTTTCCAATGGCAAAACATGGTGTCATAGTGTGTACTGCCATTGTCGGAGCTTGTTACTACATATATCAGAAGGTTAAGTACAATTTGATGGTGGTCAGAAGTTCAGAACAAGAAGGCACTAAATCTTAACCAAGCAAGCATAATGGCTGTTAAAACAAGTAGTGGTGTGGCGAAGCAAGTTGATTAAAAAAAGTCAAATAAGTTACCAAGAGGATTCAGAGCAAATTATACTGCCCATATAAACTAATTTCAACAGTCCAATGATAGGTTACAATTGTATTAATAATGCGATAACTATAACCCAAAGAATCATACCTTGAAAAGTGGGGACCTGAAGCAACTTTGACAAGGAACTCCGAGACCGCGCATATATCTCAACTCGAGAACCTTGCTCGAATGGCTCATTCTCAACAAATCTCTGCAATAGAACCTGGAACTGCTGAAACGCTTGAGCAGCACAGCTATAGGTGGCAGGATTCTCAGGCTGTGCTGCAAGTATCAGACTCAAGTGCACATACGTACAATGGAGAGCCTCCCAGCTTAAAGAAACCTGTGCAACATACGCGGTCTCAAGTGTTTGGTAAGGATCATCCTCGCTCTGCTGTTGCTGAAGATGTTCACTATCCTCCTGGTGCTCATCCCTTCTTTTGAATGAGAGGCTGCGCAGGGTTGATGCCAATTTGGATGCTGATCTAGGTGACTTTTTTGAGATGTTGAATGACCCTAGGATGTTTTTTTATCAACCATTACAAAGATGAAAGTATACAAAATGCCTGATTAATAAATTATCGGCACTCAATAGAATAGCAGAAGAAAAAAACATTCCAATCTCATAAGCAAATTGTACATGCATAAGACAAGTAGTACTACACAACAAAGAGGAGATGGAACCCGCAAGTCCCCCCGAAAAAAGCTAATAATCAGTAACGTATGCAGAAAAGAAACAATGCAGAGGAAATATTGGGCTTCATTGGCATTTCAAAGAGGTGAGTCAGAAACACAAAAGGTGCAAGGAAACAGATGACAAAAGTTATATGGACGCAACCTACAGTCAGAAAAGGTGAAATTCTTGGAATCGAAGACGACAATTATAATCATACCAAATGATAGCTTCAGTTACCATAAGAATCTCCATATTAATTATATAATTCAATACACTGGCGGTGTATGATGTTCAATCACCATGTAGATTTCTAGAAGTATATGTCATATACTAAAATCGATGATGCACAAAACTGCATGGACCAATTAATCTAGTTCTATAAACAAACGAACAGTGAAAACTAAAAGGTTGTTTAAGATTGGAAAAATTGCTCCCTTGCCCCAAAGTTTAATGGCGTTTGCTCAAATGCCCATGATGTCTCACGACATGCGGGTCCGGGCCCACATGTCAGTGAGACATCATGGGGCATTTGAGCAAACGCCATTAAACTTTGGGGCACATGAGCAAATCCCCCTTTAAGATTATGGCTAATCAGATAGCATCAAACAAGTAAAACTCAAGTCAACATGCAAAAACTACAAGCGCACAAGAAAGACCACAACGGGCTAAATGTTTCACCTGGATCCTTCAAGAGATGTGTAATCATCTTATCAAACACCACCATCCTCTCACAGTACTTATCATACAGCGAATCAAACCCGCACAGAGGGTACCCGTCAGCCACGTCCGACTCCATCCACTCCCTAGAACTACTCCCTTCCTCCTCCTCCCCATCCTCCTCCACCTCAGCACATTCCTCCTCGGGGATAAGCACCATGAAGCTGTTCTTCCTTATCTCCTTGAGCCTCCGCTTCACCTCATTCGTGATGAAATCGTCGTCGTCGTCGTCGTCCTCCCCTTCCTCCTCCCCCCCATTGGCCACACCTGCACCCTCACCCGCCGCTGCCGCCTCAGCATTCTCCTCCAAGATATCACCTTTCTGTTCCTCGGAGACCACATTCCCGGCGTTGGCATCATCGTCAGATTCTACGGTTTCTCCCCCACCTCCGGCGTTCTTCCGGGCCTTCCCAAACTTCTTGATCTTGAAGAAATCCATCAGCCGGAAGCTTCTAGAGCCCAATGAAGCGAAACAGCGCTAAAACGATTTCTCTTTTGCCTTTCCTTGATCCAAAGGTCGCTCCCTTTTGGTTTCCCTGCAAGCAGCAGAAGAATCGACCGAATGGATAAAAGATCGAGAGGGACCAGAGATTAAAAAATAACACATCACAAAAACCCTAACAAATCAGCAACATGCAACCCGGCAGCATGGTCTACGGCCAGAAATCAAATACCTCAAGAAATGA
The DNA here is from genome assembly GCA_036346245.1 of Bonia amplexicaulis. Lineage (NCBI taxonomy): Eukaryota > Viridiplantae > Streptophyta > Magnoliopsida > Poales > Poaceae > Bonia > Bonia amplexicaulis. The sequence goes on along the minus strand of CM070756.1, from coordinate 1,701,769 downwards.
TCCACCAACCTCGGCTCGGAAAATGGATCCCCCAAGAGGAAGAAAGCAGCGACCGGGAACTCCAAAACCTCCCAAGATCCACAGACCGGACCCCGCGAAGCCCCGCCACCTCGCCGGGCGTACCTCGAGAGGCTCAAGAGCACGGCGACGGCCGCGAGGAGGCGGCGAGCTCCATGGGGGTGGAGAAATCGATCGGGAGGGGACGCGACGAAGGCGAAGCGAGCCTGCTGTGCTTTCTAGACTAGTGGTTTTGCTCTCTCATTAGCCTCATGAGACTCGTGGCCTTCGGGGGCGGGAGGTTTAGGGGGAAGTCGGCGAGGTTTCGGGGCATAGGGCGCGGGGTGGGCATTCGGTTAATTAGATTAATTCGGTTCGGTTTTTTTATTAAAAAAACTTCTGATTTTTGAAATGTGTCTACCGAATTAACTAAAGTATAATCTTGGTATCAAAAATGAAATATCTTCTTCCGTTTTCCACCTAAACTTCTCTCCCTCCACTTTCGATCGACCCCCTCCTCTATCTCTTCCCTAGCTTCTCGTCATCTCTTTTTCTTTATTGTAAATTAACTTGGCTGTAGATCTTCTTTCTCCTCCCCCCAATAGTTTCTCTTCATTCAACAGTGGCCAGCGGCTTGCGTCGACGACCTATAGGAGTGGATCCCGCCGTGGAGCTGGTCTTTGTTTGCCACTATGACTCGATGGTTCAGCTTCCTTTTCTGGCCCTCAGATCTGGATCTAGAGCTAGCCCTCTTTGGTGAAGCTTGCATCAGCAGTGCCTGCGTGAGTTCCAGCCGAAGAGGCAAGTGAATCCGATTTTCTCATGGTCGGCGTTCCCCTTCTCTGCACCTCCTCACCGTCACCACTATGGAAGCTCAGCTAGTTGGTTACTGGTGCCGTGACGATCTATGTGAGGCCACCATCTACCTCTTCCTCCTGGTACACACCTAGTGACCAGCATATGTGGAAGACATGGTATTAGCTTGCTTTGGAGACCTTGACCAAGACTGGTGTGTGCATCCTGGAGTATTGCTATAACGTCGTTTGTCGTCGTCCCTCTAGGCGATGGTCATGTACATCTTCAGCACGGCAATGCCTGGTGAGCCTCCTCTAATAACCAGATTCCCTATGTGGACTTGGCATCAATCGTCGTTCAAGTCGGCGTGCCGCTTCTTTTCGGGCTTTATGTATTTCCCCTTCTTTTATATCTGGATATCCCCACCCGCCGCCCTGTATCCTTGCGGGTGTCGGGACTGATGATCCAAATATCACACCTTAACATCATTGTTGTAGAACTTGTTGTCACGGTCAAGGCAGGAGAAGTCGATGCTGGCGCAACACTTTGTGGCATTCCGCATAAGAAGCCTCTTTGACCTCCGCCACGACGCCATCAGGGGAAAAGGTGGGCAACGCCGCCACTCGTTGGCTTGTCGCTTGCCCGCTAGCCCTTGGTCCCTCGTCGCCTAGCGCCCTAGCAGGTTAGGTCTTAGGTGGGGTCGCCACTTGGTCAAGGTGGGGATCGATTGCTATGAGCATAGAGTAGATGGTCCTTTAGACCTTGCACCATTGGTTAAGTTTGGGTGGGAATGACCTAGTGACATTGGTCACTGAGAATTTTGGTTTTTTTGGCTCTTAGATTTCTGATGTGAAAACACCGAGCCAAACACCGTACAACAAGGAAACATAAAAAGCAAACCAACCATATAAACCATGAATTTGATTAGTTCGGTTGGTAATTCGGTTTTAGTAAAATTAGGCCCACCCTCATCGCGCGACGCTTTCTAGCTTGTCGAGGCGCTAGCTCGAATTTTAACCGCGGGCTTAGTAGGGGTTTAAACTGTGGATGCCGGGTAGCTTTACCACTTTAAGCTATGATTAGTTATTAGGATCGGTAAGATGGTGATTAGGGCGGTCAAAGGGAGGAGGGGACCGAGGAAGTGGAGTGAAGTGCATGGGAGATCACGCGAAACGTATGACACCTGTCGTGATCTCGCTCAGGGGGTGGGGCCCACCTCACCTCAGTCGCACGTCGCGTCTAGACTGGTACAGCAAGAGCTGAAACCCAGAAAATCGAGCCCAAACGTGGCTTAACTGGAGCAGTGAGGCCCAGGTTTTTGTAGCTTGTATTCCTAACCTGAACAAGCTTCGTGCAGAGCTGAATAGGCAGATCAATCCAGTGGTCGATCATGACGAGTAGACGGCCTTGTCAGGGGTCGTCGTTGTTCTCCATCGAGCTTACAATCTTGCTAGAGTATCGCCGTGTTATTTTGATCTTTTGCTTTTTCTAAAAATCGAAATAAACGGAGCAGTTTTCTAAGTGAATTCTTCAAACGGGTTCTTACTCTAAAACCGTGTGCGTTGTGCGCGTCGACATCTCTATCGTCTATTCTTATCTTAAAAAATACAAATAAAAATCATCAGTCATATTTTAAAACTAGAGGAGTGCTATAGAACATTCAACTATTTTTAAGGGCAAAATTAGTCAGATTTTGGGACATTGGTTCTCAATCCAATGGATCCTCCATACAAGCCCTCTCCGAAAAAATAATCTGAGATGTTGGATCTCTATCCAACGGATCTACCGATATAAGCCCCCTCCAAAAAAAATGATCTAGGACGTTGGATCTTCATCCAACAGATCCATCCATACAAGGCCCTCTCCAAAAAAATAATCTGGGACGTTAGATCTCTATTTAACATCTCAAAATTTGATTAATTTTATTTTAAAAAATAATCGAATGTTGTATAAACACTTCTTTAAGACTACCAGCTATAGGAAAAAACGTTTGCATACATTGCGTTGAGACGACACCTTAACTCCCACATGCCGCGGTGTTATCCAATTGTTGTAGCTGTTTCCATCACCATGTCCTGTTGCCTCCATGAGCTAGCCTTGGGACCGTCGAAAGGTCGGCGAGGTGCTCATTTCTGACCGGCATGAACACCGCCTGAATTCTGATCTAGATGATACCCAGCTGAAAATCTAGAAAGTGCATCTGGTTTTTGTGTGCTTGGTTCTCTTCGATCTTTGTCTACACTCCCTTGACTACTGAAAATCAATTTTTTCCTTGTTCACCTTTTGGACCTTCTCCGCCGTAAAACATGTACATGCAGCAAAAGTCAAAACTCGCATGAAAAGGTGGTACAAAAGAAAAAAGTGGTCGATGCCAGGTGCCTATGTTAAGGGGTGTTCCTCGTAGCTGTGTTAAGAAAAAAATGATTTTTAGAAGAAAAAAAAGGTGAACGGTGAAAAAAGTGATGGATAGATGAGCGGACAAGATAGAAACAAGAGGAGTAATGTGTGTGATACGTCCGTGATCCTCTACCTTATTATCGGAGCTAGAGAAGTGGAAAAGACACTTTAAAAAATCAATTGTTCATATTAGCTTATGGCTTCTCCAAACATAAGCCAATACGAACACCTCCTTAGGCTCCGTTCCAAATAGTTTTTGGGAAATTAAGAAAAACGAAAAACCAAAAGGCTAGAAAAGGACGAAATTAAGAAGATTGTTGTCTTTGTCTTCATGCAATTAGGATCATCCCATATTATCCATGGTTAAATGGATGACACAACTAAAACAAGAAAGTATTAGGATATTAGCTACCTTTTCTCAGTCTTAGGGAGTTGTGTTGGCATCTCCTTTAGGTTCTTCTCACTCCGCCGCCTTGCATTTATTAGTATGGTGGCCAAATTGCTTACATCTAGCATATTGCTTAACCTTGTTGCCCCCACATTCAGTACTATTTGGGATTCTCTTCTTCCTCGGCCTTCTAGTTGACCTTCCCAAGCTTAGGTGGTACACTACTACAGAAAATATCATCACAGACGGTTTCATGAGCCGTCTGAGTTTGTGAGTTAGTAATGACATGAGGTCATCACCAACGGTTTTTGAACCGTCTATGATGCGTACTATCACAGACGGTTATTAACTCATAACCGTCTATGATAGTTGAGTATCACAGACGATTTGTACTAGAAACCGTCTATGATATCTCATGAATCACACAGACGGTTTGTACTAGAAACCGTCTATGATATCTCATGAATCACACAGACGATTTCTACTACAAACTGCCTATGATAGTCAACTATCACAGACGGTTATGAGTTAGTAATTATTTGTAATATTCTTTTGTATTCCTAAAACAAAAACACAACAAGTACATGTATATATCTAATTTATATTCATTTCAGAAATAAGAACACACATTTCATAAATCAATTAACTGAAATGAAATAAAGTAACCATACATGAACAAATACACACATGAACAATTAAGCTCAATCTTATCCCAATCAAATTCATTCTATATTGTGCAACTCTCCATCTTTGTTTATGACATGAGATATCTAGAAGTACGCACACTATCCTCCAATTTGTTGGAGCTTGTCTTATTCCAACGCAGTTGTAGCGATGGATGCAACATGTCGGTAGAAAGATTAATGTCGTCCATACATATAAATTGATAAGTATGAAATAATTATTGCAATATTGACAAACCTAAGGATCATTCGTCTTCGCGGATCCGAGGAGTAGTTCCATGTTGTGGCAAACATAGAATCCACAGGTGTTACCCAGCGGCTACTGGTAGCACTGCAAAAATAGAATTTGTTAGTTCGAGAGGCATTACTATGAAGTGTGTGTACTAGTGAATACTAAAAAATCTAGATCATATCGCAGGGCGTTGATCCCTCCCTTGGATTTCCATACAGTAGCAATGTATGAAACGAACGACCTACGTGATTCAAAAGGTTAGCCTTAGTCGTTGCGAAGGAAGAAAAGACTACAATAGAGTTACATATAGAGAAAATATATATACCTATCGATTAATTGTTGAATAACTGTGAAGTTGGTTTTAGCCTTCTTTAGTGAATCAAGGTATATTACCCTATTTTAATTTGGTATAACTACAATTAAAATCCAGTGGAACCTACATAGGTATGTCGTCATGGTCATTAAACATAAGTCCGTGTTGCTTATAAAGTACAAATCAACAAGCATAGCCACTAGTGCGGCACTTACCCTTGGTTGTAGGGTATAAGTATGAATTCCTTGTTGCGGTGAGCCACGAATGCATTCGCCATGTAATCCTCGATGAAGGATGCATTCTCCTTGATGATATCCATAGAGACCAAGTGTGGGCTGAGAAAACCTACTAGTAATTTCATTAATCTGGCTTCGGTCACCATGTATACACATACACACATAAAAGCAATGAGTTATATATGACATTTTGGTATTACATGAACGTAGACTGTGATTATACACACTTACAGTGTCCAGCATCCAATAAGTGAGGCGTCGAGTTTGAAGAGAAAGAACAAGTCCTCGAAGGTCACTGTGAAGACACAGTCATGAATATCGTGCTGAAGATGATACGTCATGAACTTGACGTTGATAACTGAGCGCCGTTGTCCCTCTGGCTTATTGGCCTATTCCTTGACTATGCATGCAATCTCTAGCAAGTCACTCCTATGGTTTAGAGGCGCTCTATAGGGACGACCAACGGCTTGCCTAGCTCAAATTTTCGGGCCAACGGTAAGTAGGGGATATCATCGGTCTTCTTCGGTTTGCCTTTGTCGCCTCGTTTGTTAGAGGTCGACTTCACGATAGTCAACCTGGCACGAGATGTAGATGCATGTGATCCACCGCGCTCTTGCCGCGTCCGTGTAGGTAGCTTTAGTGGACTTGGCGCCGGTGCAGGTAGCTCCCATGGACTTGACACTGGTGCAGGTAGCTCCCGTGGACTTAGCACTGGTGCAAGTAGCTCCCGTGGACTTGGCACCGGTGCAGGAGTCTTCAAGCATATGTCCTTCAGGCATATCATCGATCACCCAGCCAGCCTGGTTTAGCTTCTAATCGCGCCCCCAAACCACTTCTTCCCCAACCTCAGCCGTCAATTATCGCCACCGTCGTGCCCTGCACCGGCGAGCCTCCAAACTCAATCCCCACCATAGCGAACCATAACCCAATTAACCATAGCCTTAGCATCACCCCACCACTGCAAACCCCACCCATACCTCGCTGACCCCTCCCTCGACTTCTGGATCGCCGGTGCTGTGCGCTGTTGTCCAAACCAGGCCACAGTGGCCATCCACGCTTTGACCAAAACAACCTTAGCCGCTTTTGCTAGCTTCCTAGCTCGTCGTAGTATGTAGATGCTCAAAACACCTAGGAGCTCTATCGTGTCGTGGCATTGCTCTAATGAGCTCTTCCCACTGCTAGCCAACTTCGGTGATCCTCGGTCTTTGTGCAACCCAAAAATGGAATCCCTAAACCTCCTTGGTCCTAACCACACCACCACTCGCCGTCTGCGATCACCGCCAATGCATGATCGAGCTCGCCATCACCTTGCTCTGCTCTGGTGCCATTGGCATGCGCCTAAGCTGACTAGGCCTTAGGCCTGGCAGGCTGCTTGCTTGGGCTGTTTGAGTCGGCACAAGGCCATATGACAACCCAACCAGCTAGTTGGGCCGAGCGCAACAGTAGTGGCCCAATACCGTTCCAGCCTAGCCAAAACTGTTTAAGGCCCAAGCCCATTATTGTTCAGCCTAAACAGCCAGCCCAAGACCATTATTGTTCATGAAACTCGGCTCATTGGGAATAGTGCCAACCCGCTACTATTCACCTAGCCCGTTAATATGCATCCGAAATCCATTTAGCGTGTTTATAGCCGTTTTGAGTCTGTTTAAACCATTCCCAGCTCTGTTCAGCCCAACCAGGCTTTGAAAAAACCCAAACCCATCTATGTTTGATTTTTTCGAATTTTATTCCTATTTTATTTTCCTAGCTTAGATTCTTTTGAGCACGAACTTATTTGCTTGTCTTTTTTGCGATAGCTCTCGGATACACCGAGCCATCTGTTCCAGGAGCAGGTTAAGACACAAAAGACATAGGACTAGTCGAGTACTTTGAACATCAAGACAAGTCACATATTTTTCATCATGTTGATTTTACAATATTTAATTATTTAATTATTAGTACTTTCATTATTATTATTTGTGCACTGTTATTTATTTTAAATAATTATTTATAATGACATGATAATTAGTTAAGTCCCACTACTGAAAAAACCATGCTTTACTCGAAGGTCATATTCACCTTGTCAAACTTAATAACAATAAACTACTGTATAATTAATCATCAGAATACTAGATAATCAAATAATTTGCACTACTAAGTTATTTCGATATTTTGCTGATAGATTATAAAATAATGCTAGGGGTTAAGGATGACTCGTGAAAAACCACTAGATAGTTGTAGTCCACGACCTTACCATAAGGTGAAGGTTTTGGTATGAATTGGTGGCAGTGCCGTAACATGCTGGGTTTGTGATTGGTTGCATCACTTGTGAAATGTAAGGACTAGAACTTTATGCTGAGTAAAGGGCACAGAAATCGCTTAACCATAAGTTTTGACTTGTTAGACCTCATTTAGTAGCTGCTCATTCGATGAAATATCTATAGGAGAGTTAGTTTTTCCATTGCGATAGAATGACCTATGCACAACGGGGACTTGAAAAGTATCTTTGATATTTCAAAACTGTAGATCCACTTAGAGTCGGTTCATGATTTTCGATTTGGCCAATGGATTACCGATAATGTGTAGCCATGAACTTACCTGGTAGAAACTAAAAAGACGAGAGAAGCGAAAAACCTTGTTATCTCATTTTAGTCACACGCTATCTGGTTGTGTGTCTATTATATGACATTGAGAGTTTGAGACATCTTATAGGTAAAGCTGGGCAATTCTACATAGTAAAATTTATAGTATTCAGATACGTTGTGCTTTTCAGTAAATGAATTTGTGTTTAATGGATGAATCTAATAGGAAGGCATAAGTAGCTTTGATAATATTTTTCAATTTGGTAATTAAGTTGGTTAAACCCACCTTTCCTTAAGAAGTTGACATTTTACTTTAGAAAATTGTTTATAAATAAGCATGCATCTACAGATATAATAATAAAGACAACCTACCCTTTCTCTTGAAATACCGGCAAATAGTTAATTTGTATTCTTTTTGTGACTTGTTGAGTACAATTGTACTCATACTTACTAAACTATCAACAGAAGAAACTAGAGGAGATAATGAAGAACCATTCGAGGAAGACTCCACGGATTCTTTTGGAGCAGACGATTATTGGTTTTAGATCTCATTCTTGCTTAGGCACGTATGTGGTTTTCGCTTTTGTGATGTAATATAACTTTAGGTTTGGACAACTCGTTGTGTAAAACTCAGCTATTATGCCATATTCATGTAATAAAATTTGCTTTTATAGAATAAGTTTATGTTGGTATGATGCACACCCGACTAAGTACTCTGTAACTAAATATACTGAACAGTAGTTGCGAGGAATTTTACCGGCCTCGTAAATAGAGGCGTTACAAAATCTTCGCATGACCGATTGCAAACTCCTGAGGACGTATCATTGGGTGATTAATTAGGCCAAAGCGAACCAATTAGAATTTAGAAGTAGAAAACCACGGCGACTTCCAAGCACCGGAGATTTGTACTGGAAAGCAATCTCGACGCGATGCAGATGCGTGCGAGTCGTGGCCGATACTGGCACGCCCACGCGCCAGCCACCTGTCCCGAACGGCGGCCACCCCACCGGCAGTGACCGCGTGGGCCCGCCGCGCAGCGACCCAGCCCCATCACGTGTGTCGTCCGCTCCACGTGCCACGTCACGTGCGCCGAGGCCTCATAAAAAAAAAAGAGCACGGCACGAGCACGGGCCGCGCACTCTCCCCGCTACTACTACTCGTTCGCGGTCGCGGCGTCGTTAGAACCGAAGGCGCGGGTTGGATTGGATTCAGAGGAGGCGGCGGGTTGGAGAGACAGGCGATCTCGATGAGGATCTCGAGGCTCCTCCTGGTGGCGCTGGTGATCGCTGCGGCCCTCGTCGCCGGAGCAGCCGCCGTGGAGCAGGTGGTGGACGCGGAGGAGATCGCCGCGGGGGCCAAGGAGGCTGCGGAGGCGGCGGCGCTCAGGGCCGAGCTGGAGCAGCTCAGGGATAAGATCTCCGCCTTAGGTCAGTGCCCGTCTCGCCTCGGTTTGAATCGGTAGGGTGGTGCGGGTGCGGGTGTTTGGTTTGGTTTTGGGGGGCTGGGCTGGGGCCGGGGCCGATTGAATCGGTGCTGCAGAGCTAGGTTAATTTGTCCTGTTTCGCTGGGTTGATGATTTTGCGGTGAAGCGAGGGGTTTAGGGGCCAATTCGATGCGATGAGGTGGATTTGGCGCTGTTCGGTGAGCTGTGCCTGTGCGGGATCCGTTTGTTAGGGGGTTCAGTGCTTGCATGATGAATTGATCGGTGTTTTTGGGTGGCTCGGTGCCACAGCGCTTGATTGATCAAGCGGCTTGATGTTGTTGTTGTGGGATTTTCCCGGTTGCTACGGTGCTGATTTCGATCCGACATGCGCTATACTTGGAGTAATTTTTATCCTTTTTTTGTTTCGTTATGGTTTGAAACTTTTGTGTTAAAAGGGATTTGATCATTTGGCCCATAGTTGGTGTTCACTTGATGATTTGTCTCATGATGTCTCACTGGATCCACATGTCAGTGAGATATTATGAGGCAAATCATCAAATGGGGCAAATGATCAAATATTTCTTAAAGCTTTGTGTTACTTTACAAAAGGTTGCCCTTTTTGGGGGCATTCTTTTACTATAGTGGTCCAGTGTGTAATAGTTCTGTTGTGCTTCTGCCTGTGAGTGAAACTTGCGGTTTTTCGTTTAACTGGTGCGTTGCAACGGAATTTATTAGATGTATAAATAATCATGCTATGAAAGAGGGTTGTTTTGATCGGCTGGGAAATAGAGTGGTAAGAAGTAGAAGGAATAGGGTGCTACCAAGAGTTTAATTGTGTTTGTAGTAGGAAGTAATGTCTTTGGTAATTGGTAGTACTACTGCTCCCATAGCAAGTTTGACCAAAAGTTTGGCAATTTCTAGTTTGTCACTGAAGTAGTGACGAGTCTGATTGTTTTCATCCTACAGAGTCAGGCATCGCAGAGCGATCCCAGGAACTGAAGAGCAAGGATGACGGCATCGCAAAGCTGGAGAAGGCGATCGAGGAGAAGTCACAAAAGATTGCTTCTCTGCAGAGCGAGATTGCTTCCCTCCAGGTATGCAATCTAATATGCTGAGATACCTCTGAAACATTACCTTTTGCCCATAAAAACAATTTCACTTTCATTCTTATCCATATACAGGCAAAGGGGTCTGTAGCTGCTGAGGAGCTGGCAGGCAAGGCCAATGCACGGGCAGTTGAGCTTGAAAAGCAGGTCCAGAAGATGCTCTTTCCTTTTTTTTTTTTTGAGACCAAGGGCATGAAATTTCACGAACAATTAAAATATACCAGTTAGGAACTTGTGGTTTCTTATCTTCTCTATTCTAGATTGACAAGCTTAAGAAGAATGTTGAAGCACAAAGTAGCAAAAGAGCAACTCTGGAGAATAGGGCTAACAATGCGGAGAAGAAGGTGCAAGAGCTGAACGCAAAAATTGAGGCAGTAAGTACAAATAATTGCCTTTTGTACTATTGAACTGTTTTAGTTTGGTTTTCCTCTCCTCCACACGCACACAAAAAAACTTTAGTGCATATCTTAGGGACAGCTTAATTTTCTATTTTGTTGGTGAGAATGTAAACAAGTGCGCAATGAGCGTTATTAAAATGGACATCTTTTATTACGAGCCCATCAAAAGTTGGCAGACCACCATCTTTTTAAAAGAAAACTGGGTGAGCTGATCCTATACTCAAAAGTGAAAATTCTAACTAACATTTTCAGTGATATTGAGGGCCCGTGTGATAAAAAACATTGAACAGAATATAACATGTTACATTTTCGATGAACTTATTCTTATTTCTCTTTTTGGCAGCTCCAAAAGGCAAATGATGAGCAAAAGCTCAAGCTTCAGAACACAGAACGGGCTCTTAAAGTTGCTGAGGTTTGTGATACGTCTGATGACTATCAGTTTGCTTCCCTCTGGTGGTTCTATGATGTGTTTGTTCCGTATTTGTTCATTTGTATCTGTAGGAGGAATTGATGAGGGTGCAGTTAGAAGCAACATCCAAGTCAAAACAGCTGACAGAGGTAAAGATATATCCTGTCACTGTAGCTGCTTGTAACGGTTTTCATTAATCTGAACTTGATGCAAATTTAGCAATGTCAATAATGTGATAACATGATCTTAGAGTATATCAATGATCTCACAGGGCAAACCGCAAACCTTAATGATTTTTTTAAGCACAAATACTCTATTCTCACAAGCTAATATGTTTTGACATGTTAATACTCTATTCTCACAAGATAATATGTTTTGACATGTTCTCAAGATACTTTTCTTTGTCTTTCCTTCCTTTTTTGGTTGTCCTTTTTGTTGGTTTTTTAGAGAGGGTTGCTCACGAGTAGCATTCCTGTTACAAAGATGTCTGTTTACCTACATGTTTCTTTGTTAGGCCAAGCATACTGTGTAACAAGAGACCCATTCTATCTGCGAGCCACAAATTAGTACATGAACAAATGGATTTAAATCACAAATATGCTTATGGTTGCCCAAAATGGTATTTGCTGTTGATCTGTAAACATACTGCATTCCATCAATTTCATGGCAGTACATCAGTTTTGAATAGAGAGAGAAGTTTCAACAAATCTTAAGTTGCGAATGCAAGTTATGTGACCAGCTGGTGAAGCTCTGATGAAGTTGCACATGCCTTGTAAATGCACCTGGGCATTTTTCTTTTGTCTGTCACTTCTAGTGCATTATTAAAACTTCTGCTGATCACACGAAACTTACAATTTATTCTAAACCAAGTAACTGCCTATCGTGCTTTTAATACCCTGAATGGTTTATGCTCATATCTTGGATGTATTTTTATTGGGATTGTGCCAGCAAAATACAATTTTATGATTGTGTTCATTCTTTTTTGCCAGGTTCATGGAGCATGGTTGCCGCCTTGGTTAACAACACAGTCTGCACACTATATGGTAACAGCGGAGCCATAAAATGCGCACCTGTGAAATTTATTAAGTTACTAGCATTCTCTCATCACTGTCATCACCATCTTGTGTAGGAGGTGATTTCAGGTCACTGGAAAGAGCATGGAAAACCTGCCATGGACAGTTTTTTGCAGAAGGTGCCTCTTCATCACACTTTTTTTGTTTCAATTTCAAAATGCATTCCTTCAATAGCGCCACCATTAACATATGTCTGTGCGTCAAATTGCTTCAGGCATCAGAAAAATCAGCACAGGCAAAGAAATGGGCCGAGCCACATGTGGAGACTGCTAAGATGGTAGCGTATCATGCCTACGAATTTAGTCCTTTTTTATGTATCTTTCACTGACAATATAACTTTTTGTTATTGAAGAAATGGATTCCTGTTAAGGAAAAATTGGTTGTGCTCAAGAAAAATACAGAACCTTACGTGCAGAAGGTCTCGACAAAATCAGTGGAGGTTTATGAGGCATCGAGGGATGCTGTTACACCTCATGTTGTAAAAGTTAAAGAGATTGCTGATCCCTACTTCCAGGTACTTATAGCACTTGCTATTTCAAGAATTTATATAATTCCATTCGTCTCTTCCTTCGAAGGCAGCACATGGTTGATCACGGTTATTTGGTGTTATTGTGGTAGCTATATACCATCATTGATCTGTATTCATTTGACTATGTTGATTTAGGAATACAAGAAGTTCTCCAAACCATATATTGATCAAGTTGCTGAGGTCACGAAGCCACATGTTGAGAAAGTTAGAACAACTCTTAAGCCCTATACTAAAAGAGCAGTTCATGTGTATGGGACATTTCTTGCGTCGGCAACCACATACCATCGGCAGGTTTGTGTTTTCATTAAAAATTGTAATATATGCCAGCTTTTATTCATGTCAATATTTCATTACCAATCTCTGTTCTCTGACCTTCAAAGATTTTACGTATTGAACCTGTGACAAATAGTAAACAAACATGATTTCTGAATGTTGAATAATCCTGTGTCAAATAGTAGACAAGCACACCCATGTATATATGTTAAACACGGATATCAATTGTCAATTAATAGTGAATAAACCTCCCAAGTTGCATGAGTTTCATGTGTTTCCTGTTCTATTTTTAGCTGCAGTTATACATGTATAGTTTTTCTGTTACATCATTTCCAAACTAGGTTGTGGTCCTTTCCAAGTCCGTCAGGTAGTTAACATTTGCACCTTGTGATCTTTTTCTGATGTGTACTCCTAGATGTATTTTAGATGTGCGAAAATCTCAACTTATCTTTTCTAGGCTCAAGCAACCATCTTGGATTGCCTGCAGCAACATGAGATAACAAAATCACTTGCGACGAAGGAGTTGGTTTGGTTCCTGGTAAGCACTCCTGGAGAATTTAACCAGAAACTGAAGGCCAATGGCCATCTAACAAACATACCATCTTTCTTTACAGGCTTCTGCTTTGCTGGCCCTGCCTGTCTATGTTATATACAGGCTTCTAGTAGAAACCTTCTGGTTAGTTTGCTTTATTTTTGTAGCTACCCTAATATTAATTCCAATAATTACCACTGTGACCTTATGTGAACTGATTATCTGTCGTTTCTTTGGAAACCTTTTGTTCATGCAGCACCAAAAAGCAGAAAAGATCCCCTCGTGGTGGTAATGCAAACCATGGCCACAGGAGACACAAGCGCCGACACGCTGATAAGTAGACAACTGTCGCACAGTTTGGGGTTTGCCCGCTATGTAGGGTTGCAGGTACGACCACTTCTTTTCTTTATCGGCGGAAACAGTTTCACCGTTCATCTTTGATAAGCGAAGTGTAGACTGTAGAGTTGATGGATTTTGGTACTGTGCAGATCTCGGAGCAGAATCAGATCGCTTTCTTCCCTGAGGCTGTTGTCCTGAGCCATGGTGGAAGGAGATTCGGGACATGGGTAACCCTTACTGCGAAAACGCTGTAGACCACCAGATTTTTCGTTTTTTTGCCCCCAGTGTAAGAACTCGAGTTGCAGCGGCCTTTTGTATCTGCACTTTGCTGAGGTCTACGGGGTTGGGCCTCGGCATTTGTTTTATTGGTCATTGTTTATTGTAACTTTGTTAATGCCCCGTTTGCGTTTGCGTGCTAGTTTTGTTTTTGATCCTGACCTACATCCTAAGTAGGGGCGAAAACGGGTCGAATTTGGTCAGATATTGCTTATTTTATATCCTATTCTATATTTTTTCTCAAATTCGGAGTCGAATACGAATAGTGCCGGATACGAATACGAATCCGAATAGTATCAGTCACAGATACGGAATGAATACGGAGTGGATGCGAATACGATAACGAATATCTCGTCGGATATTACGTAGGAATACCAAAGGTATATATAGACGGGTAGAAAATGTAATGTAATAAATTGGTTGAAAAAACTATCAAACCCCACATGTAAACATGCAGTTTTTTGTGGAATATCTTGGAGTGATCAGCAAGTTTATGCATATATAGACTGGTAGAAAATGTAATGTAATCTAATGTAACAAAAAGCATATATAGACACAAAAGGCATATACAAAAGGCTTCTCCAACTGGATAATACCACCAAAGAGTAATTATGATGAATTTCTCAACATTCTTATGTGATCGTAAATACTGCTGCTTCTCTCCTTTGCACCATGTCATATACACACATGTACACAGAGAAGCATACAACTAAGCATGTTTTTGCAGATTTACCAAGCAGCCAAGCATACAACAAAAACTAGCAAACACATGACAAGCAGCCAAGCATACAACTATCTGAATCCGACTCCGAATCCCGGATATCCGAAAAATATATCCGGGTATTATCCAATAAAATCCCGGATAGTATCCGTATCCGTCGGATAGTTATTTTCCGAATCCGAATCCGTATCCGAAAACAACTATCCGAACCCGATAATTATCCGACATAACTATCCGAATTCGATCCGACTCGGATTCGACGGTCGGTCGGTCGGTCAAAAAATATTTGATCCGTTTTCACCCCTAATCCTAACTATATACGCGACGGTACAATGGCATGTCTAAATAACCCATACGATTGCTGTCCGTCATCCCTCTCGTTGTCTGAATGCAGCTCAGTTCATGAAAACGCACATGCATCGCATCATGATTTGGTGGTTGAATTTCAATCGGTGAAGTGAAGCATTATGGAAATGTTGGCGTCTCACGTAATGTTATTAAGACGGTAAGGCGACCCACCCTCCTCACACCTTTTAAGCGATAAGGCGTGAGGCGAGGCGACGCCTTACACACATCATAAAGCGGAGAAAACGGAGTTCAGGAGGGCTGAATCAAAAGAAATTTAAAGATTCAAAGGACTTATAAGGACCTAATTGTAATTTCGTAAACCTCTCATGACTAAATTGTAAAAATATCATCATCTCATTTAACCCTAGCCTAACCCTACTACTGTCTCACTCCAGCCACCGCCTCCTCCCTCCTCCCTCATTCCAAGCGATGCCTCCCTCCCTCCTCACTCCCAGCCGCCGTCTCCTCCCTCATTCCAGGCGACGCCGACGCCGCCTCCCTCCCTCCTCACTCCCAGCCGCCGCCGCCACCCTCCTCCCTCATTCCCAGCTGCCGCCACCCTCCTTCCTTACTCCCAGCCGCCGCCTCTCTGGAGGCGGAGGCGGCTCGACGGCGCCCTGGAGGTCAAGGCAGCGCGAGGACGTGGGGACGCGAGATGGAGGCCCCGCCGCCTAGGGTTCTAGACGAGGTAAGTACTCTTCGCCCTTGTCTCTCTGGTTTAGCCGCCGTTCCCGTCTCAGTTCTGGTTTCGCTCTAATCTAAGGCGGACGAACGGCAAGGCGGGGGCGACGCCTTAACCCCCTAGCCGCCTTACCGTTTAAGCATCACCTAAGCGATGCCTTAATAAGCATGGTCTCACGTAATCACGTTGCAAGGGTGCATCCGTCTCTGTCTGCCGAGCTTGAGGCTCAGCTTTGTCAAGCTGATGTGAGCCGTTGGATGGAGCCGTCGTCGTCTCCCTAACCCCTCCTGTACGCTACTTACCAATCGATTCCATCCCGAGACGACGCGACTGCTCTTCGACCTGTAATTAGATGTTCTCGTATGCCATTAGCATTCAGTGCAAGTTTAGTTGGCGGATTCTGTTGGGGATTACAGCAAATCCTCCAGTAATCTGGGATGATTAAGTTGCTAACGAATGCTAACCTTTTCTCTTTTTTTTTTTTTTAAAAAAAAGAATAGCCAGACCCCGACGGCTACCATTCCAAATTCATGATTTACTGGGGCGACGAGTGCCATTTCGAGGAGATCATGTAACACCTCGGCCCCTCTTTGAGTCTAAAGTGCTATCACCTATTCTATAATGTTATAACTCCAACTTTTCCGCTAGTCTTGCGAAGCAATTCTTTTATTTAAATATCAACTAAACGGCAAAAGACGATACGCTTGACACTAAGCGCAACAGGAGTATAAATTTGCTAATTACCAAAAAGGTACTCAACCATTCAAGGCTAAATATGTCAACTGTAGATGATATATGAATTACTGTTGCACGTGAACAACTGTACTACTCCCGCCCATGCATGTCGCCTTCAACAGATTCCTAAAAAAACAACGACAAAGCAATGGTGAGTCCGAAGATTCGGCAAGCACACGATAAAACAGTAACATCACTTTAGCAACTCAATTAATTTCATGAACCGTAAGTCAGAATCAACTCTATAATCAGAAGCGTAAATCAAATCCAGAATCAAATCCAATCAGAATCAGAAATCAGTAAATCCAATCAGAATCGAAATCGTAAATCAATTCTATGTCGTTGGTACGGTAATCATCAAATCACATTTATGAACTATAACCGAGAATATCTGGATTTTCTCCCTGTCCCTTGTTCATTTCCTGCAAATGCAATGCGATGCAATGCACCTCTGTATACAACTTATACCGGTATAGTGGAGTTGCTTCACCCGTCGGTGAAACCCTTGCCTCCATCTCTGGAGGTACCTACTGAAGTAGGTCTCGATTTCCCCACCGTTGTGGGAGGCCTACCGTCGTAGGTCCATGAGTGTAATGCATAATGCGCCGTTGTATGCCATTTATACGCTATAGTGGAGTTGTGTCACTCGTCGATGAAGCCCCTCTGCCTCCATCCATGGAGGTGCCTACCGAGGTAGGTCCTGTTATTCCCACCATGTGGGCTGTCTACCGTCGTAGGGCTTTCATGATGCTCATGGTGCAATGCAAATGTAACATTCTTCAAATGTTGATATTCAATCATAAGCATCACTCATCGCAGTACAATCAACAGATAAGTCGGGATATCATTTCATAACACGGCATAAATCATGGCATAAAAACAAATATCAGGCATTCATCACAAATCCACTATTCTATCATACACTTGCCTGATTATTCCCGTGGACGATGCGTGGAGGAGCACTAAACCAAACCTCCACCTGAAAGCATCACCTGAACTCTCAACTCAGCATTGCAATTCACACAAGCATGCAAATAACAACGGTTCTACGCGTGTAGACAACCAACTACGTCCCTACGCGCAAACCCGATACCAACAATCTCTCTCACCGGACACCTCCCCGATGCATCGGTGCCCAAACGATCATAGTTTAATGATCGTCATCTATAATCGCAGATAAATCTTATTTACACGTCTACCATTTTTCTCTTCATTTTTCTCCTCTTTTCTTTTCTTCTTCTCCCCTTCTTTTTTTCCTTTCCCCTTTTTCCTTCCTCCCCTTATTTTCTTTTCCTTTCTCTTTTTTCTTTTCTTTTCTCTTTTTTCTTTTTTTTTCTCTCCGACGACGCTTTCATTTCTATTCAACCAACTGAGCAGCCTCACCGACTCGGTTGCTTCTTCTTCCCTCGCCTCACTTCCTCCTCTCCCAATCCCGATCGAGTCTCGGCACCGTGCCTCCGGCTCTCCAGCGCTGCACCGCCTCGGCCTCTTCTCAGCCTCGGCGCCTTCACCTTTAGCTCCTCCATGCGTCGCCTCCCCTCGGCTCGGCTGCACCATGGCTATGCCGCTACGCCTCGTCTTCGTGCGCTCCTTACCTTCGGCATCTCTCCTCAGCCGCCCTCTCGACCGGTGCTGTGATTTTCCCTCTACTACTACTCCTCCGGCCTCTCGCCAGCTTCGGCTCCTCGTCGCCCGAGCTCCTCGCGCCATTCTAGCAACCCTAGGTTGACTCTAGGTTTTGGGCTATCGCCCGGCGGCTCCGGTTTGCTCTTCCTCTTCTTCCTTGACTCACTTCTTCTACTCCCTCCCCCTTTATTTATTCGATTTGATACTAGATTTTGATTTGCCCCTTTTTGATTTTCGGATCTACCCAAGGGTGGTTGTTCGGTGGCTCCGACGGGCTCGAGGTCATGCCACGCGTCGGGGGAGCATGCCATGGCCGTCGGGTGCGCGGTGCCCTCCCTACACCACGGTGGCTCACCTCCTCGGTACACTCTGCTCCTTCTGCTCTCTTCCTCTACCCTCGGTTGGTGTTCTCTGTGATGGTTTCATGGTTGCCCAGTGGTGCTAGTTGACAACGAATAGTGGCTTGTTGTGTGTGGCCATGCAAGGTTTAATATTGAAATCGATGCTAATGTTATGGGTGATTGGGGGGCTACCTTTGCCGGTAGATTGTCGGGTTGCCTTGGTTGGCTGTGTAGTGTTGCCCTTTTCCTCCTACGGCCTGATGCCCTAGGGCTTGCTTCGTGTCTCCTGGTCAGCGACCTTGGTTCGGTTCTTGTGGTGGCCGACGAGGCTTGACTGTGTGGTTTCTGGGTTTGGAATAGGGAAGAGAAGAAGAGTTGGGTTTTCACTGATGCCATGCTCAATGTTTCCACCGGCTTCTCTTCTCTTCTTATCCGACTAGCTAGGTATGTCTCTCTTTCTTGTGGCTATGCTATCCAGAGGCGATGTTCTGTGTTTTCTGGAGGGTGCTGTGCTGGCTTCACTGTTCTATGTGGATTGCCGGTTGATATTATATTGCAACCAAATGGAACTTTGCCTATTTTGCTTGGCTGGCTTCGGCCTGGGCTTCACACATTGCTACGCTGTCCTTTTACTGTGGCTACGTGCTGTTTATGGATATTTGGTGACAGTGGGCTGGTTTCCAAGGTTCTTTGAATATTTCAGATTTGTTTATGCTGAGTGATAACACTATGGTTGTGAGAGGTGCCGACTGACCCCCGGACGGTCAGTATCCCTGTGAACGGATTACCCTGCCCGAAATTAACCTCTAGGGCTCTGATGGTAATTTCTTCGTTTTCCTTCCGTTTCTTTCCCACAGGTATTACATTGCAATATTCATACGAATTGGCAAGCTGTTATGCAGGAATCCCCAAATGAACATCTGTACTTTCCTCGGGCAATCAAGCTTCCAGCCTTTCTGCCATTCAATACCACCATTTGCTGGACCATGAATAGCAGAAGTGCTTCCTTGTTCAGTATCACCAAATGACCCGATGCAAACTTTGTATGCAGAATAACTGAAAATAAACCTTTAGGATCATAGTGCCATGCCCAGAAATCTTCCATGTCCTCCCGTAGAATTGAGCAGATAACTTGCACGTCATATAGATCTCTTAACCCCAAACCTCCGTATTCCTTTGGTTTTGTCATGATCTCCCAAGAGAGCCAATGCATCTCTCTCATTTTCCTTCTCCTGCTGACTCCACCAGTAACTGCATATAATCGTACTCATGGCAGGCTTGTAGACCTTTGGTAACTAGGTGGGACATACTCATGTAAGAGATCGGTCATCGCAGGAATAAATCAACAGAGCTACAGTTTTTGTTGAGAAGTGCGGACTTCACATCCTTGTGTTCCCAGGTGAATGGCAATGAGATACTTGCTTCGATCCCCCGTGATTCATTTTACACATTGCGAAGTAACGGAACTTGAGACAAAAGCCTATCTGTGTTCCTCCACAGTAAAATCTAGCGGTGAGGGAAGGTCTTGTTGCAGCGCAATATTACCTACAGTTTTCCAGAGACAAAAGGATCATACAGCATGCCTCTACAAGCTTCGATAGTCCATAACAGTCACTTCATCTTCAGGAGCATCAAGGTCTTGATAGCTGCAAGCAAGGTTAAGACAGGTGAAAAAAACAGATAACGGGCAGGAAAAGGTATCAGGAATATCATCTAGAACAAATATTCAACTATGAAGCGCAAGGGCTAACTTGAAACAGAAAATCGATAACCATGTACATAAGGGCCAGTGCTTAATCAGAAGCATAAATTTTGCAACACTGACATGCAGCAGGGAACAACAATATCTTAAAACAGAAACAATATTTGTAATCATGTAATGCATATAGGGCAAATGTTTTAAAAACAGAATAACAAGCTATAACTTGGAAACACCAAAATTACATCCTAGTCGGTTTCAAAAAAAAGTAAGCACTGTACAAATAATACTAGGAACATGGTTTACAATGTTTCAGACTGCAGGTGCTTAATGCAATCTAATTCTTTGTGACCTTGGTCATATTTTTCAAGGTATACGAATTCCGAATTAATCCAATTACCAGTTTGAGAGTAAGATGCCCTGAATATGCACATCATTATAATGTACGACACAATGGCATCAAAGAAAAGTCCAGATACAAATAATCAGTGTTCTTTTTGTTTACTATTCAGCACATGTTTCAGAATGTTGACAAAAAAAGCTTGCATTGCATGGTGAGGACTGAGGACAGCTTAGGGAACACAAGTGCAAGGAGGTTGATATATAAGTACCAACCTTCGTATTTTACGAGGATCATGCAGAAGAGGAGGAGGAAGAGGAGGAGCAAGGATTGGTGATAGACCACCCATCGGGGGACCACCACCCCTCCCAGCTTTCCTAGGACGTGGACCAGCAGTTGGCTCAAAAGGTGGTGGCCCACCTTGATCCCTCAACATACGCATTGCAACTTCCGGTGGTGCAGGAACAAATGGTCCTAGTGGGCTGCAATGACAATGAAGAATGAACCAAAAATGAGTACATCATTGTGTTGCACAATAAGCAGAAGTTGCAGACTTACCCAGCACCAGGCACAGGCATCAGCACTGGAGGAGCAGGAATATCCGGAGGAAAGGTGCCATGCATAACCGGATCACCATAAGAATCATACATTGAATCATCAGGGGTTTCACTAGATCCATCATGGGTTGGTGAATCAACATTTCTGTCAAGCCTACGATTGCCACGCTCATCTCTCAGCCGACTCTCCATTGGTGGCCAGTGTCTGCCTTTTTCCCTCTGTAACATTGGCCAATACAAACAAATAGACAGGAACTTAAACAGTTGGCAATTTGCAAACGAATATAAACAAGGTAATGAGGCTTACTGGAGCAGCTTGCTGCATGATAGGTGTTCCGCCAGGTGCCTTGGGATCACTGCATTCAAGATAAAAATACCCCATAATTGTCTTGCAATAGAAAACATTAGATCAGTCAAAAGGATGACGATGCAGAAAACATACTTCATATAGTTCTCAAAATAAATATCCTCTCTCACTTTTGATGTCAGCTCCACCACCAAATCTGCATGCTTGAGTTTGAGATGCTTCTGGACAAACTCAGGAGTATGGAAAAGCTTTGTGCAGCCCTTGGCTCCACAACCATATTTCCATCCATACTTTTCATCCCTTATTTTTCTCACATGTGGATCCAACACTTCACTAGCAGCTGCATCAATCTTCTCCTTTGCTTTCAATATTTCCAATGGATCCTGACCTTCAATCCTGTCTTGCCAAAATGAATCAAGTTTCTTCTCCCATTCAGCTGCATTTGAGCTACCACCATTATGCGTCCTTGAGTCTGCTTTCACATGCCTTAGGCCTTTGGGCTCATTTGTCTCAGACATGCCATAATAATCCACACTATGGATACGCCACAAATAGGTAATAAGTGTGTCCAACAACTCTACACCCTCAAGACCCTTTACAGTAGATGAGCCCCGTATTATTACAATTGGCCCCATTGAACCATGTGATTTATCCCTGTCTGTTTTGTCGTGATCACTACTTGATAGAACATTGTTCTCAATACCCTTCTCAGAATCAAGTTTACAAATGAGAGCTTGACCTTGTTCAATGTCAGTTCTAATTCGCCGAGCCTCAGAACTAACTGGATGAGCCTTGGGAGCAGCATAATATAAATCATCAAGGCCCTTTCCAAGTTTCCCTTTTTTTCCATTCGCATCCACGTCATCTAAATTTGTACCACTATTATTTCCAGATTTGTTCGCTGCAGAACTCGTCAATCCTGGACCACTGCACATTGGCAAATAAAAATAAGTAAAACACAAACTCATGGGTTTTTTTTTATTTTTGTCTCTGTGTGTGTGAGAGAGAGAGGATCTCACATGTCTAAACTTCCACTCTGCAACTCTTGGAAGAACTCATTTGCAGTAGTTCTTGCAAGTTCATTCCTTCTGCTTGCAACAAAGGATAATATAATAATATAGTTATCACTTAAATAGACTGGAACATAAAGAGATTATAAGGATATTAGCACAATATCATAATATTCATTATTATACTAAAAAAATAGCTAACCTTTCCATAACAGACTCAAGGTTAGTAGGATGGTACTTGTTTCTCAACCTACAATGAAAGCAATAAATGCAACACTAAAAGGTTATTGAAGAAAATTAGTCAGTAGATGATGCATCAAAAGGATGTAATCCAAAAAAGTATTACCAATCTTCATTCTTATGAAGATCAAAGTAAGCTTTCTTCTGAGTTGTGATGTACTCTGACTTGTACTCTTCATATCTAAAGATTAGCACAATGAATGGAAATGTCAAATTACATTTCACATTAAACATACTGAAAGTACAGTGCACAGAACAAAATTAGGGCATGTTCTTTGGAGCTGCGGCTTATGGATTTTGGTTGTCTTATTAGTCTAATGAATAGTGATTGCTGAGAGAAGCCAAAAGCAGCTGAAAAGCCAAAACGAACAGGGCTACATTTTTATCTCAACAAAAAGAGAGAGAATGGTCGTAGTTGAAATATAAGTCTGCCAGAAATTCACAGTTCAAAGAAAAGAGGTTCAGCTTAGCACACCTGCGTTGAGCTTCAACCGGTGAAACATCATCTTCGAGCTCCTGCATGAACTGCTTGTAAGACATCAGCCCTTCCCTACAGAGTATCAATATTGGTCACTTTGATTGCTTCCCATAGTGTTTAAGGAAAAGAAAACAGAAGTAATGCCTGACAAATCTAAGGTACAATGTCCTCCAACAAAAGATGAAACAAAAACATCAACACAGTGAACTACTATGAATGGTTGTCATGGCGGAGTCGGCGATCACGGCGAGCGAGGGGCGCCTGGACGCCTAGGCGAGGGCCCGGCGATGCCTAGGCGACAGGCACGGCGACGGATTCGAGTGATCGAGTCTCACGCGTATATACACGCCGACGCCGACTGACTCTCGCGCGTATATACGCCGATGCCACCGACTCTCTCGTGGTCTCGCCTCAGTCTTCCGCCTCTCTCGCGTCGTGACTCCCTCTCTCTCCCGTCGCGTCTCCGTCTCCCGACTCCGGTCTCCCGACAGTGACTCCCACTCCGTGGCCGATCTCCCTCCCGAACGCTTCCTCCCCGCCACCTCCTCCTCCGGCGCCTCCTCTCGACGCCTCGCCGCCTCCTCCCTCGGCGGGAGCACGAACACGGGAGAGAGACAGTGGAGGGAGGGAGGAGGCGGCAAGGAGCACGGCTAGGGTTCAGGCCAGGCGAGGCGATCCTCCCCGGCGTCTCCCCCCCGGCACCAGGACGACTTGGCGTCGCCTAGGCGACGCCGTGACAACCATGACTACTATCTCCTTAGCCAAAGGCATTTGTGTGATTATCTAGCTTTATTTGCTATTGATTTTACCATCCGTAATTCATATGTGGCAGTGGCAATGCTGGCAATCAAATAACCTCAAAAACAAAACCATACAAGCTGTTTAGGCAAGGAAGACATCATTGAGAATCAAACCTCCACATTCTGAGCACAAACAATTGAAGAATCAAGAAGATAAATAGATAATAAGAAACAATATGTGACCATGCATTTGCTCAGATTCTAATGGAGGTATCTCGAGAGATGTCAAAGATTGCATTTTCCTTTTTTTTTTTTGAGCATGTAATAGTAAATCATGAACAGTAACCAATTCCTTCAATGGTCCCTTTGTTGGTCAACTACCATGTACTGCTCGACAGATACAAAGAATACTATGAAAACCATACGTAACTGTTCAAAAGGTCAGTGATGATTGATGCTTTTTACTGTTTAACTCACACATGATTGAAAAAACTTAGCATACTTGAGGTGGTTTGCAATGATGGTTGCTTCTTTGATCACTCAATATATGGGAATAAGGATTGGCGTTTTCTTTTTCATGAGTATTTAGTTTAGGTCCTGTAGAGTACATTAAAATTTTGCATTATGATGTTTGCACAAGAAATTTCCAAGTACATGCCTTATATTCAAAGCTTGCCACTCAAGCCATGACAAGCTCAGTTGGTCATAAAATTCGACAATGGACCAACCAGAAGTTCTGAAATATGTATAGGACATAATGCAAAGGATGTAACCAGTCTCATAATTGTTTCATCTCCGAAGGTATTATTTGCCACTAAATAAATTAGAAAATACATCATCAAAATACATGAAAATCCAGAATTACATACGTACCTACGAGAGCTCCCCGAGCCTTCATTCCATCCACCACGTCCAGAATCAAGCCAATCTATAGAACATGTTGGAACAACAACAAAATGCACATCATTAACAGGCAATTCTATCGACAAGCAACTCAAGTAGACAAGAAATAATTTATGTACCCATATGTTATAGTTTTTATCAACCTCTTTTATAGTGTGCTACACTTTTAAGATAAAAATTTAAAAAAAAAACATGACTTGACTTTACTGTGATTCAGCATAAAATCTGAGGACTCCACAATATGCTGCATGCTCGACAGTCACAACAAAGATCAGGACAATCGTACAAGATACGAGGCAAATGAACCAGAGCCAGACTACTTTTCAATCTCACGTGGGACTTAAAACTACTAGCATCCACACCAAATGACAACTAGAGGATACCGAGCAACCCCTCATCCAACAATGCATACCTGGTCCACGATTGTATCGGCCCTGGCCTCTCTCATCACCATATCCACCTCTTCCTCCTATGCCACCATGATCATTCCCAGACCTACGAGACAAAACAAACTTCAAAAGCTGCAGTGGCCCTCTAAACAATGTGCAAGCACAAAAAAACAAGAGACCAGCAGACACCCAGACCATCAGGTAATTTCCTTCTTTTCGGCTCATAGTTACAACAAAGAGCAAACTTTCCAAATCAAAACAGCACATCCAGTATTGTGAAGAGCGACCATACGCCCATAAGAACTATTAGTTGCAACACATCGACGAATAAGTTTGCTTCATGCCTTCATATATATATTAACAAAATCGGAGCCTTTGAATATCCAGCTTATTAACAGTGCCTTCGGTTGAACTACTAAGCACAGTCATTGCAGGAAGCTCCGGTTTTTGATGGTGTTATTGGGATTCAGGAGCTAAACATAGGAACTATAAAAACACCCCCATATTGTCAATGTGATGAAGCAATGTTCTTAGAGACAAAAGGCCTGACAATTGTGAAACAACAATGAACCTCAAACCTCTTCCCTCACTCTGCTCCAATTCTAAAACCACTGTTACAGCAAATGGATGCATCAGCAGCGCCTACTGCACGCTGCTAGCCCGCTGCGCTACACCTAAACAGTTGATCTAATCGTCATGGCTAAACCAATCTAAG
Source organism: Bonia amplexicaulis (assembly GCA_036346245.1). NCBI lineage: Eukaryota > Viridiplantae > Streptophyta > Magnoliopsida > Poales > Poaceae > Bonia > Bonia amplexicaulis. The sequence goes on along the minus strand of CM070756.1, from coordinate 1,675,978 downwards.
ACCACGATTTCCAATCAGCAACGACCAACTTCGACTGGCAGAACAGGCAAAGACCCTAGTAAGCTCCAATCGGGCCGTTTCAGCTACCAGGCTGAACTCTCCCCACACCGCACCAAAATTCCCAAAGGCTCTCTCACCTCCTGTCGTCCTGCTCGAACCCTCCACCCCGAGCCGGCGCCGGTCGAACCCGCCGCCCTCGTCCCTCCGGTACCTCTTGCTGTGCGGCCCCGGCGGAGGGGCCGGGGGCGGCGGCGGGAGCGCGGGCGAGAGCGGCCGCGCTTGCGGTCGCCGCCGCCGAAGGGGAGGGGGGGAGGGAGGCCCGGGCGTCGTGCGGCGGGGCGCGTCGGCGACCCCGGCCATGGGAGCGAGGCCCTAGGCTGCTTGATCTGGATGATCTCTCGGGTCGGGTCGAGGAAGGAGCGGAGGGTGGTGCATGCCAACTGCCAAGGGACGGGTGATGTGGGGTCGGTTTGACACGTCTCTGGGAGGCTGGTCGGTGGGACCCACTGCCCAGATAGTTGAGCATGGAAAACCTTTCAAAGTATTCCGAGTGTTTTTAAGACGGGCATGTACAGATTTGCAGGCCGAATTACTTACTAGGTAAATACATGTGAACTACCGAGTGTCCTATTTGAAAAGCGTGAATTTTTCACACGGACTTATTCAATTCTCACGTGAATCCAAGGAAATTTCTATGCTCCAAACGGGTCATTAATTAGTGGATTATTTGACAGCCCACGAGATTGTGCTCATTCTAGCTTATGCTTATGGACTTTTAGCCTTTTTTACTGTTTAAGAATTTTTTACTTGTAGCTGTTAGTAACTTTTTCAGCGTAATTAAATTTAAAAATTAAAAATAGAAAAAAAAACATGTTATATCAGAATTGCGGATATGGCAGGTTGCTGCTAGCACTCGATCAGGCCAGATTCCACATGCAGTTCATGACTTAGTGCTAGGTGAGCAACACCCAGCAAGGCGGGTCGCTAGCACTCCACTACATTCAACAAGGACGGGGCAAAAGGCGCTAGCACACGAACGGCGCATGCGTTCATGCACTTGCTCAAAGATTCAGGTACATGAGTACAGCAAAACAGATAAAACATTTGTAAGACAAATATGCCACACAATTGAAATTAGCGCCAAAATCATCGGACGCTATTATTACACAATCAAACTTCTAGCTGAATCGCGGCGTGCTAATGCTGCTTCACTGCCAAAATTACATGCTGAGATGAGGGAATAAGCCATTTGCTCCACCAACAAAAACACACGGTTTCCACAAGCAGCAGGTGCATCATTACTGTTATAGCAATACGAGCATATGTACACACTCTTGGCCACACGGGGGAGAGAGATTCTCATTATTAAAAAGATAGCCATCGCACTTGTGCATGCTATATTACACGATTATTAATTCTCTTTTCCGGATAGCCACACAGGGTTATAATGCAGTGCAACCGAGTTAAAAATGCCAGCTCGCGCAATCCTCCCTTTACTTGCTGCTTGTCTTGATTATCTTGTGGAGTGCCCTCTTGGCTTCCTCTAGAGTCTCCACCTTGTGAGGCACATCAAACGCAAGCCTCTGAATGTTGAACTGCACAGAAGAAATTACAAACTGAAGGATGTGGGGAAAAGAAAAATTCTTCCTCAAGAGAATAGCCTTGGTGGTGATGGTAGGTAATTTTGCACAAAGTTTACCTGCGCACCCTGGCGAACCCTTATGTCTATCCCTTTGCTGTCTACTGATATAAGAGCAGCATCATCAACATCCCCTTCGGATGACAAGAACTCTCTAAGTGGTTTAGAGAAAATCGCATTCAACTCCTACATGTAGAGCATCCATCAGAATCTGTTGAGGTTTTACTGTACTCACCTATTATAAGTACTGGCACATAGCTAACATGCTAATCTGCTGACAATGTTATACCATAAACATGGTATCGGTGATTCGGTATGATTACCTTTAAGCTTTGTTCACCACCATCAACTGCTATCGTGTCAGGTTGAATAGCTTCATACTCCTTCACATCTACCCATGCAACAGTGCCAAAGCCTCCAATAAAGTATATGTCACTGTAATTATTGAAGATAGTTTGTCACAAAGTGTAATACCAGTAGAAGAAAAAGAGGAAAGCAAAGAAAACAAAAGGTTTTGCAGTCAAAACCTTTCGGCTTTAGAAGGCCGAATTAATTAGTGCTCATCGAGATACCTCGACCGTCCGGGGCGGTCAGCACCTCTCACTTAAGTGGATCTCATCATTTGGCGAAAAACCAAGCCCACAACCTATTTTGCCATTTTACCGACTTACCTCACGTAGTAGAAAAATCGAAGCACAGTGTCGAAATCACCCCATGAACCAAAGGTCCAAGGGTTTTTAACCAACGCACAGTCAGCCAAAAGGGCCAAGGGGATAAGACCAAGGCAGCCACGTCATTGCACAAAGTCAAGAGAGAGGAGAGCCAGCCTCCCACCTCCTCTTAAGTAGGCCAGCACCGAGAGAGAGATGACATACAACCAAGCAGCTGGCCACAAAGAGCCACACATAGCCGAGCAAGCAAACCAGCCCACACAGAGAGGAAGTGAGGAGGAGAGAGCCGGAGAAGAGGAGCTAGAGACGGTGTGAAGACGGAGGCCGCGACAACCACAAGCCACCAAGGACCACTGTGACCACGCCGAATTGGACCGGGACAAGGAGGCGTTACCACCACCATGGCCATCGTCATCACCTTCTCGTCTCCACCCAACCCGAACCGAGTGAGGTCTCCACAACCATTCCACATCACATTCACGACAGCATAGCACAAACACACCTATGCGGCGGCGGCAAGTCCACGGGGTAAACTGCCGCGTGCCCTTGGGAGGCAACATGCTCCCCGGCCAAGTCCTGACGCGGAACCGCAAGCTTTACCACGCCATGCGGAGTTAGAAATTAAAGCAAGATCAAAATTGCAACTAAAAGTAAAGTGCATAATGTAAGGGGAGTAGAAGGTCTCGGGTAGAAGGAGGAAGCGGTGAAGTGGGGAGAAGACAGTGGCGATTGGGGGGTGGCGTCGGGGCCGATCCCCAGAGGAGGCGAGGCACCGAGCTCCTACCGGGCGGCTAGCCGGAGAAGGCGGCGACACATGGGGGTGATGGCATGTTGGAGCCAAGTGAGTAAGTAGCCACCAAGGGGGAAGAGGTGATACTAGGGAGGCCACGGTCGGGAACGGGGTCGGCACTGAGCGGGAGCTTAGGAGTCGGCCGTGGTCGAAGCCACGACGGCTCGGGCGGAGGCCAGGGAAACCGAGGGAGCCGGCGGCGCTGGGCCCGTGGCGCCGTGGAATCGAGAGAGGAGGGTAGCGATTTGGGGAGGAAGAGAAAATGGGGAGTGAGGAGGGTAAGGCAAGGAGGCGAAGGCTGGGAGGGCCTCGTAGGGTGAGAAAAAAAAGGAATGAAAGGAAGGGAAAGAAAAGAAAAGGGAAAGGGAAAAGAAATAAGAAAAAGGGGGAAGAAAAAGAATATACATGCGCGATAAAGTTTTTACTTCGTAAATCTTTAAATTATGGTCATTTGAGCATCGGGTCAGCGGGAAGGTGTTCGGTGAGAGGGATTGTTTGTGTCGGGTTTACGCGTAGTAACGATGTTGTTCGACTGTGTGCATATATCGCTATGGTGTATTGAGACTGGACGATGCTTGTATAGGTGGAGGTTCTAGTTTGGTGCTGTTCACGCATCGTTCTCGAGGTTAAGCAGGCAAGTGTACTATAGAATAGTAGGCTGCGATAGATACCTCTTTATTTTTTACAGTATTTTGTGAGATGATATCTACGATTACATATTAATCATACCTTGATAAGTGATGCATATGGTTGAATGAAAACATTGGAAGAGTGTTGCATCATGCAAAATGCATATGAGCCAGGTGGTGAGTAAATTATATAGGTAGTATGGAACGCATGAGTCAGGTCGATGAGAAAACTATATAACTAATCCGAAGTGATCTTGAGTAAGTCCTTCAGAAGTAGGCACCTCCACAGGATGGAGGAAAAGACCTACGGTAGACACTCCACAGGAGTGAAGTTTGACACCCCGTATGAAAGAGAACGGGGCAAGAGTGGTTCATCGATGGGTGAATACTTCGCTATACCGGTATAAGATACAGTTACAAACGCATCGCATCGCATTACATGAAAAAAACAGGAAACAGTGATACAGTTACAAAGATTATGATTTACAATACACATATATGGAATTTACTGATAGTTATAGAGATTTGAGATTACAGTTACAAATATGAAACTTACGGAATTGTTGTGTTGACACCACTGTTTTATTGTGTGCTTGCTGAGTCTTCGGACTCACTCTTATTTATTTGTTGATTTTTATATAAACAATGAAGATGGCATGCACGGGCAAGAGAAGCACATTTATTCCACGTGCAAACAGTAATTCGCACATCACCTTCAATGGATGTATTTACTTTAATGACATGCTTAGGTAGTTAGTGTTAAAACAATATGTTGTTTATCGTATCGTTGAGTTGAGTTTTAAACAGAGGAGTTGCTGCCTAAATCTAAATGGTAGTGTTAGCATTCCGGACTCAGAGGTTAGGCCGGGGTGTTACACAAAGCCTAACTTACATAAGCATCTATGTCAAGAAAATATTGTTTTGTAATGAAAATGAGAAGAAAATATTTTCAGTTGTACATGTGTGTAATAAATTATAAATGGATCAGCCAACATGAAATGATAGAAGAGCATAACCCTCAAATGAAGTCACAGACCTTATGTTCTGCATCCTGTAATAGTAAAAATTTCCCCACTGTTGAGATGCCCACTGTTGATGTTTTGCGACATATTGCTTATGAGCCCATTCCTGAGGGATGCATGTAATCACTGTCAGTTTATAATATCTTGGAAATCACGAATGGAAGAATAAATCTGCATTCACTATTAAAGACATATCACACATTCCAATCGTGCGTTCTGCAACAGCCATGAGAAAGCAACTATTCTCTTTAAGCCCATGCCATGAGAAAAGTGCAGACAAATAAGGAAGACCAGAAACTAACTTCAACAAAAATTACTAACTTGGAGAATTAATTGTTGTGAAATCTCAGTCCACATATGGCTTTCACAATAGGACTTAAGAGCCTAATTCTTAATGATTAACATGCCAGTCACCAACAGAAAAGTATTTACCTAGCTGATTGCAATATCAAACAACAAAGGCAGCTAAATATGAACCTGTTGTTCAGCTGGCAAAGGGTATACATCGCCAAATATTGTAACACGCGCATTCGATAATCCACTCCATCCAGGTACCTGTGAAGGAGAGCACGCTATTATTATTTATTAATGTGGAACCTTTATGCTCCGGTAAACATATTAAACATATTGAGGAACTTCATACCTGGACAACAAGTGTGCATCTTGGGTCAGAGAGCAAGTTTCTAGTGTGGATTGCTAAGGGTGACAGCGAAAATATTGGGTCTGCACAACACATCAAAACAAAACAATTAAGTCTGGGGATCTAACAGTGTGTGTCATTTTTATCCAAAAAATAACCAAGTAGCCAACTTACGGCCCATTGAATCATTAGCAAAGTCAACAAGTGAACCAAATGGATATCCAGTACGCCGATGATGCATGCCAGACATGACAGTGCACAGATGAGCAAACCGCGCCTGGTAAGCACAGTAGTATAGATAAAACAGGAATATGAGACTTCATCCAGCAGACCTAAAAGAAGCTCGAGGGGCTAGCTACCAGAACGTACCTGTTCCATCAAATTGCGAACAGCCAAAGCCGGTGGAGGCAGACCATGGGCAAAAGTTGCGCTCTGCACACCACCAGATATAGGTGTTCTAAACAGGCCAGCTCTGGATCCACTTGAGTCAGGAGTGGCATGAGTTGATAAGGTCGTGTGTGACTTGTCAGTTGTGATGGGCCCAAGAACTCCATTTTGACTTGAGTCACCCTTAGACTGTGAAGTAACAGCCAGTACGAATTGAACATGTATGACCGATCAAAAGGCAGATGAAAGTAAAATGAACTACTTCATATTTTGTATTATTTTTTTAGAAACAGGGAGATGAAAAATATATTTGTGAACCTAAATCCGGAGACATGATTCGTAACTAATTTCATCACTCGGTAGTTTTCAATTGCTTGGTAGAAAAGAGCCTTATTTTCATGCCATCTGAAGATCTCCTCAACCGAATTCGTAAGAACAAAAATGGAATAATCCAGGTCTAGGCATGCCCCATACCTCGCATACAATCCAGCATCTAACAAAACTCCCCAAACACAAAAAAAGCCAACCTCTTTCGAATCCATCCAATATCCCAGACCGCCACACCCATCTACTCACAGTCTCACAGCAACCAACACCCAAGCAAAACCTTCATCTCTTCGTTCTACCTCCCGTAAGCGACCAAGCATATAGGCTTTGTTACCTTGATGACGGGAGACCCATTCGGGATGGCGCCGGCATGGGCGTCGTCCTTGCCGCCGCCGGGCTCGGCGGCCGCGCGGAGGGGCCCGCACGGGCGGGTGCGGAGGGCTAGGCGGGGCGGCGGCTGGTGGTGGTGCGCGGGGATGGTCGGGCGGAGGGAGGAGGAGGTGGTGCCCGCGAGAGCCTCCATGGGATGGATGGAGGAGAGACAGAGAGAGAGGGAGCAACCAAGGAGGCGTCGAGCGACGGAGAGCGGAGAGAAGTCGTTGCGGGGGACGGAGGAAGGCGGCTACGGAGGATGGGAAGGGGAAAAAGTAGGGGTTTGGTCGGGGGATTTTAGAGGGGAGGTAGGAGAAAGGGGGAGACGTGCCGAATCTGGAGGCGTTGGATTGGAATTGGACGGAGATCTGCACCGTCAAGGGATTCTTTCGCTTCCTTTTCTTGGGTTGAATCATACGGTGGAAACAGAAAAGTTGGGTGACTATCGTTCCGTTACTTTTGTCTTTTTAGCTTATTCGAGAGTGAAAACTATAAGAGTCAAAGATTGCCAATATCATGACATGTATTATAGTATGTACGATTCTACGATTTCATCAAAGATAGATAATATGGATCAGAATCAGATAATATCGTAGTGAGATCATGATTCTACATGTAAAATCATTAGGATCTAATAGGATCGTAGTAATATCGTAGTGGGATCATGATTCTGACAACAAACTATATTAGCATATAAAATTTGATATTACGTATTGCTAGGTCAGATAATATCGTAGTGAGATCACGATTCTACATGTAAAATCATTAGGATCTAATAGGATCGTAGTAATATCGTAGTGGGATCATGATTCTGACAACAAACTATATTAGCATATAAAATTTGATATTACATATTGCTAGTTTAATTCATTTTGTTTTTTTGTTTACATGTTGTTCTAAGGTAAAAAAGTATTATTTTTGACATATTGCATTTTTAAATAATTAGTTTATTAAAAATAATTAAATAAGTTTTAAAAATCAACCTTAATTCAATATAACATAAATAAGTTGTACTCAAATTACAAAATTAAATTAAAAAATCTACTATAGGCTTGTATATTTGGAAATATAATTTAATTTTTATATAAAATATACATTTTTAAAATTTTGACAAAATCATGATTCTACGATCCGATACCGTCAAACAAAAACGATTCTACCAGTATCATGATCCTGACAACTTTGATCAGAGCAACTTCCTAAAGCAGATTAACCAGATGATTTTTCGAACTCGAAACTGTGAACGCCGTGTCTTAAAAGAGTTAAAGAGTAGATACTTCGTTCTGTCCAAGTTAAAAAAAAACATAGCCTTGGTTTTTGGAACATGGATACAAAATTTGAGCACAATTGGCACACAGGAAATTGCCACATCTGTTTCTAGTCCAAATTTGATGGGTAGTCACCAGATCAGCAGTAACCTTTTCTGGTCACAGAGAGGCAAGAACAGCTATAATTTCACTAAACTACTACCAATAACGTCTGGTGAAATCATTAAGCAACGACAATTAGAGTTACGAACTTACGATGTTTGCCCTATATTATTCGCTACACTGGTTATACACGATGATCGAAAGGGTTATAAGGTGAAATCAGTTGGCTTCATTGATCTCGGCCTTCGAGTCCGCCCTTGCATCTTCGTTGCCCTGCAATCATTCATCCATTAACAGAATATGGATACGAGCAACTGGTAATATGAAGAGTTCAACAAACAAGTTTAGATGATTGTGACAAGATTGCTGACGGCTAACCTTTATACAGACATAAATATAGTGAACGTCAGGTTTTGGGCCAAGTAGACCAACAACTGATGTGCTATCATCGTCTAAAGGCAATGGCTTCGTCAGATCCCATGTCTGATTCGAACTTCTCTCCCATCTGTCTGCAATCGTCCCAGTGTCGATGCAAAGTCGTAAACAAAAAGAGTTTTAACACAACAAGAATGGATAATAGGTAGAATCTTTACAGTACTCACTAATGACAAATTGTTATTTATAGCTAGGCAAAATTAAAGAATAGATCAAAAAGGTCAAGAGTAAATGAATGGGGAACATGATTAATTTGAACTGGTGGTAAAACTCACTAACCTATGACATGGAGCTTTATTGTCCAAAGCTGCAGGTCCTTCAGGAGACGCAATCGATAACCTGGATCCCCATAAGTGATCTGTAGCATTGTGAGACTCAAAAAATGTTTAGAAGAAAATCACATGGTTTACCATGATTAAATAAAATACTACATCATTTACCAGAATGTAGACCCCCTTATCCTTGAGAATTCTGCAGATAGAAGAAAGAAATAGAAGCTATAGTAAAATAAACAGAGATATCACAAACAAATATCAGTGTACTATTTACCTGTTCACCTCCTCTAGCATCTTAGTTGCATTCTCTTGTGAATTTTGCCCACACTGCAATACAAGTAACACGATTCTGAGTATCATGCAGGAAGAATATCAGAGTACCTGGCAACAATTGTCTCACCATAATAGAATCTAGTGTCCCTGCAAACAACAAAATGGGTTAGAACACAATGCCATGTCGTGTATGCGTGTAGAGATGTTAGCAATTGGTAACAGTAGCAAGTATTACATTGGTAATGGTACCTTTGTCAATAACAGCATCAAATGAACCAGACTCAAAGTCTGGCATGTTCCTTACATCCATCTTCATATCTGTGTAAATCATAGGAAAATAATATCATATTAGGAGGTATACACTCCGAAGGGATTCAATAATAGAAGGTTGGGAACAAACAGTATACATTTCAGATGAGGCTTATCATGGTATTTCTTCTTCATTTGTTCGATCACCACCAACGATATATCGATGTTGACAATGTCCTGATAACCATCGTTAACCATGTCTTCACCAAAAACTGTGCAACACCCATCGGTAGATTAAAAAGATAAGTAATGTCAACTAAACCAAGATCGGACACACTGACAACAATGTAGCAATTGGCATCTAAAGACAGAAAGTGCTAAATGCTATAGTATGGTACTTATATAAAGAATTTCTTGATTGAAAATTAGTGGTTGAAAATACATTAGTTCCGAACTATCAACAATACAATCAGTAAGCACGGAAAAAACAGATGCACAGATATTTATGCATTGCAACTTCAAAAGGGGTAAGGATAAAATTTCTTTGTTTTCATTAGCCCACGCCCTACTGTCAACACAATAAGTACTCAGCAAAAAAAAGACAAGCCTGAAAAAACATTGTGCAACTCAACCCTTTCCATGCCTAAAAAGAAGAGGCCGAAAAAATTTCATGAACTTTCAGTGGACCTAGATGTGTGAAGAATATAGACTCGTCATAATAAGTTAATGATATATTTTGGTAATAAATAATAATCATATTATGAGACTAATATTTTTCATGAGTTGGATGAATAGATTATATCCCATGATAATGAAGACTTTGGATAGCTTCATGTGTTAATCATCATCAAGTCAAACAAAGGACATCATATGTTGATGGCTAAAGTCAAAGACCTAAGCTTGAAGTGACGATATTCACTATCGATCTTCAAGAAGATGCGTAAGGCAAAGATATAATTAACATAGGCTAAAGATGTGTTTCCTAGTTGTTTTGCCAATCTTAATGTTTGAAGAAAGACTAAATTACTAGTATATGTTGTCGTACTATTAAAGGGTTTTGTCGTGGGCGTGGGCCTTAAGCCCAGTCGGTTCATTATTAGAAAGTAGAGATTAGCTTCTATTTAAGTTAGAGATTAGTTTCTATTTATTAGAGATATGATATTAGTTTCTATTTGTTAGAGATATAATTGAGATTGGATTCTATCTATTAAGGGGAGCCCATCTATATAAAAGAGCTATTGTGGTGACGGTGCCACCCTGCTCTGCCTCCGCCAACGCCGGCGTCATGCTGCCGGATAAGATGGAGGACGACCTCTCCCGCAGCCCAGCCGCGCGCTCACGAACCCCCGCGCTAGAGCCCGGCAGCCAGACTTAGTTAATTGTAGTACATACTGTACCGACTTCATTTATATCGGCAAAAACTGCACATGAGTTTCTGTTACTCTGTAATCTTTCACACGAACAACCCAAAAGCCACAAGCCAAAAGCCATAAGCTTTAGCCGAAAAGAACAGGCCCCATGACCACATTTTGCATATGCTTTTAGCCAGGCACTGATTGTTTCAGGTACTCTGCTACATTGACCGGATAGATCACACACTTACTCATTTCCACAATGAAGAGCGGTACAGCCTTTCTCATGATGTACCGAAATGTTAATTGATTTGATTATATTATTGCATTTATTCACACAAATGGCATACCATTAAACAAACCCCGTGTAATGAAAGCCTTTGTACTCCTCCATTTCGCTATATCTATCCGGCCTCGGGGGTATCCCTTTCAAATATATTTGTCAATCGAGGAAATCTAGTGTAGTTATTGCAAGTTTTTCTCTATCTATCCCTACTTAAAGATTCAATGGTTGTGATATGTCATCTTAATAGGAATATGTATTTTTAATAGAGATACATATGATCATTTTTCATTAAGTATTTTCTTAGATTTAGGGCTTCCTTCATCAGTAACACGTCAGGAACGCGTATGACCATTTCTCATTAAGTATTTCTTAGATTGAGTGCTTCAACCGTGCGCACGGTGGGCTGTGGACAAATATAGCAAAAATGGAGGGAGTATACAGTGGCATTCAAATCAATTCATTCTACAAAAAATAAAGAATCCATAGAGCACGGATGGCTACATTGCACATCACGTTGATCAAATCGATAGTCTCCCAGGAATCCAAAACCATCTCGAAATCACATGAGGCAACGCCCAATTCTAACAACGGTTGCGCTAAACACTACAGCCAAGAACCACGAAAGAACCGAGTTTTTTGTAATAAAGAAAAAAGAACCACGAAAGAACCTGACCACCCACCAGCCAAGGAGCAAAGAGCTCCCACCCCTACCGGAACGGGGTACTCACCAGAGTTACCGCAGCCGACGAGGAGGAGGCGTTGCTGCGGGCGCACGTAGAGCCGGAGCAGCGGCGCGAGGGCGGGGTACTTCTGGTACCAGTCGAAGGGCCCGGCCTCCTTGCCGTACCGCTCGTCCCAGTACCACGCCTCCCCGTACGCCTGCGACGCGGCCCCTCCCCCTCCCGTCATCCTCCTCCACTCCTCCGGCTCACCAAGGCCTCAGATCTGGTCGCGCGACGCCGGAAATGGCGGCTTCAATGGCCGCTCCGGCCGGCAAGGAGGCTTTATTTATAGTCTAGGGAATAGAGGATTCCGGATCGGTGGTCGCCTTGGTGAGGTCGTCTGGTTCGTGCAGCGGTCGCGGTTTGCGCAGTGCGATGCTGGTGCTGGTGATGCGATGCGACGCGATAATGGGATGCGGTTTCAAAACGTGGACAAGGATCGCCATCAGCGCTGCGGCTGCCGTAGTTTCAGCTTCAGATTACTCTTCTTTTGGTCTTTTTTTTCTCGTATTTCTTTGTATTGTCTGTGAATCTATTTTTTATTTTAAATTTTGTAAAATATAATTATGTCAAATAAGTTATCATCAAATATAGTGAAAAAAGTCATAAGCCATTGCCAAACTATAAAACTAAGCACCACCTAGATGTAATCGGATCAGATTCGAACGGATATTGTTTATATTGTTTTTGGATTCAGAGTTAGATATGGTAAGATCGAACGAATATAAATTCAGAGTTTCGAATACAGTATCGTTGGGATGGATAAATAATAGTTTTGAATCATAAACAGATAATATAGATGAATAGTTCGACAACCGATAAATTCAACACGCGATAAATTTATACGCAAATTCAACATAATTCGTAGTCATAAGAGGAAGTATGTAATATCATCACATCCCAAGCACATTCAAACATAGAATTGCTGATGTAGACTATGGGCTTGTTCTTTAACGGCTTCTAAAAGTGGTGTTTGGTTTTTGTTACGGTACCTAACTTTCAAACGGTGTATTTTCTCAATACGGGGTCTACAAGTTAATTATAATACACGTTAAAAGTCCAACATCTGTATCAACTAAAATCGCAAGTGAGTATCTCTCTCTACGTAATCTCTATCGCAAACAACTAAAATTTAAAAAAATTAGCCAAAAATCGTAAGCCGCAGCCATATCAAACAGGCCCTATGATTGAAAATACTATGACTACATCTAGATGACGACCCACCTATGATTGAAGAGTTGAGGATTTGCGAAACTTAGGGCACCTATGATTCGAAGGGAGAACCATACTGATGGGCGATGGCACAAAGCTGCAACGCCTCAATATACTAGCGGTGGAAGGGCGACGCTACGCCACGCCGCGCTAGCTATTTTGTGGATCGAAGCAAAAGAGTCAACAATTCATAAAGGAGGCTCGGCTCAGCTGGTTAGCTTGATTCTAAAAGCATTTCTAAACTATAAATTAAATTGTTGCGGCTACTGGCCAAGCAGTAAATTAGGAGAGTAGTAGAGTGGTTGTGATGGATGAACTATGCTTGCCCCCTCTCCATGTTAAGGGCGCATATATATACACCCTCCATAAAAGCATAATTACAATATTACCCTTACAATTGTGTATCTCCTAGAGGAACATACATGTCATTACACATATCGTATTAGGCCATATAACCCCCAAACAGGCCAAATGAGCTCAGATGAGAGCCACCCCTACTACATAAATGATATTAAATTAAACTGTATCAATTTCAAAAGAAACCGACAATGTCTTAACGTGATGTTCACTCCTAACTGGGCCCAGCCCAGGTTTATATGGGCCGTATTATGGTAGCAGGGTGGAAAAAAGCCCAAGAGAGCCAGTCGTATTGGGCCTGCCACCATGGAGGACACTGGCGGCCCGTGCGCCGTATACTCCTCGATGTGGCGTCGTCTGTTCAGGCCGGAACAGAAGGATGCGAATCCATGTACTTTTTCTTGTACTGTATAGAACGTACGGTTAGGCTTTGAGTATGGGTTGGTCAGGTTCTTTTTGTCTTTTTAAAGACTTGTAATTTTTTTATTCTAATAATTATTATTTATTAGATTAATAAATTATAGCCAAAAGTTATTAGACACATGTCAAAAAAAAAGTCCCTTTCTCTTTATTTTAAACCTAAACATATCACTGTTCTACGCCCTTCATTTTCCACAGTCCATCGCTTTTCCTAATCAGGGATCGTCGTTCCGTGTTTTCCACAGTCCATCGCTTTTGCTAATCAGGATCATCATTCCATGTCATCCGATAAGGTTAGTAAGCAATGTGGCGTGTAAGGTAAGTACTACATGTTAGTCATCATTTCCGTGTTTTTTTCAGTTTATAATTTATAACTTATAATTTTTTAAATAAATAAACAGGATGATTTTTTACCATCATATTAAAATGGTTTATCGGTATTCGGTGCATTCATATAAAAACTCAAGCTAAAACTAAAAACTACTAGACACAACCGTGAACTATTAGCAATAAAACAAACTATGCTATCGTCTCTGATCACCTAGGATCCAAAGCAGAGTAAATAAAGCCCCTAGATTGGAAGTGGTGGGAAGCTGATGGTAAAGAACTTCCAATTCTCAGGAAAGGGAGGAGAGACGAGTGAGCCCTCCACCTACCACGGCGGTCTGTCACTCCGAAAACCGTTGGCAGCCCAGCCAAGGAGCTGCTAAAGCTATTAGGATTCTTATTTTAATTTGGAGAAAACTAGTAAGACACTGTATAAAATTATGAGTGGCGGCTACGGAGAACTTAATCACAAATCAATTCATCCAAAGCTGAAGGTATACGAGAGGATTAAAGCAAGAATCTGAGGACCCTAAAAGGTTCGAGTGTATTATGATAGAGCGACAATCCCCTAAACTCTTTTGAGTTCGTGTTTAAAGAATTTATGGCCGATTTCATCAAATCTTTCCCTCTCATAGTGATTATTTTGTCATCATTATTTTCATTCTCTCTACGGGATTTATCTACTTCATTCTTAGTATCGTGCACGCTTATGCCATATTCGCAACATAGATTCGATCTGGGGGCTGCTGTGTATAAGGAGGGATATTGGAGTATAACAAATGGTATCAGACCCAGGCCAGATTAATCTGATTTGCAAGAAGATCGACAAAGTGTCAGGTGTCACGAGATCAAGATCAATATCAACGATGTTGAATCAAGTAGAAAGAATTGACAGCGAAGAAATTTTCAGTGTATGGCAATGTGTGATTAAGGATGTCCTTGTCCAGCAAAAGTTAATTGATGCTCTTGAAGGAGACAGACCGGAAAAGACGTCCGTTGAAGACTGAAAGGTGATGAAGCAAAAGATTGTCAGTACAATCCATCTATGTCTCTTTAATAAGGTAAAGTACTCGGTGATCAGGGAGAATTCACCGAAAAAATTATCGAGTGACTTAAAAGAACTATCTATGATAAAGTCGCTAACAAATCGGTGAGTAAAAAGCAAAGAGCAGCAAAGTCACCAAGTCTATCTATCTATCTATCTATCTATATATTTGAATATGTGATGTAATAAACTTATAATGTAATGAACTTATGCTATGTGATGTAATGAACTTATGCACTCTGTTTTAATGCCTTATGTAATGCGAACATGCTTCGTGTATGTAATGCGAACATGCTTCATGTATGCTCAATGCTATGCCTATGTTGAACTTGAAAGTGTAATCATATTATAAAATGCATTTTGTGCTCAATTGTTATATTATTGTAATTTATCTTCTCCCTCAAGTTCAACAAACAAGGGAAACTCCGCCAAACTTTTCTTCAAAAATTCTTATGTGTGCTTGCAAAATATTCTCACATTTATATTCACATGTTTAGAGAGAGCTTTCCTTGTATTGACTTTAAACACAATTAATCTTCTAAAACTCATGTGAGCTCATTGCAAGAATTACTTGTTTACAAAGTCACAAAAAAAATACACAACTCGTCTCCATACGAGTTGTATATTCAAAACCTTATTCCTCTCACATAATATGTGTGTTGTCATCAATTACTAAAAAGGGTAAGATTGAAAGCATCTAGACCCCTAAAAACAGTTTTGGTAATTAATGACATTATGAGAATATGGGACTAACATGTTTATTGAGTGTTTGAAAGGTTTAGTCCCAATGATGAATGTGAGATGCATGCAAAGATTCAACATGAGGATCAAGATGGTTCAAGACAAAAGTATAAATAGTCTAAGACCCCTTTTGATTTTACTGGTCTTAAAAGAAAAGGTAGAAGACCGGATTATAGGTTAAATACCGTACTATTAAGATGGATCATAACTAGTAGCTTTAATGCATGTCTTTGTGTCATTGGGATCAATTTAGGATCATGCATGCACTTAAAATTAAAATTGATATCAAACTGTGTATTCTCAGAAATATCAGAAGTACCAGAGTGAAATAGGCGGTACTTCAACAACCCGGAAGTACCGGTGTGAAATCGGCGGTACTTCCACAACACGGAAGTTCCGATAAAACGAGCGGTACATTTTTTCAGAGAGCACCCGTGGAATCATTTTGTTTCTCTGGAAAATGGAAGTGCCGGAGTTTTAACGGTGGAACTACCACGGAGTGGAAGGACCGTACCTCCTGAGCGGTACTACCGCATCTTAGAAGTTCTGGAAAAATCGGGCGGTACATTTTTTTTTCCAGAGAGCGCCAAACGGAAGTACCGCGCCAGTTTTTCAGAACTATCGATGATCGGAACTACCGCAACTTCAACGACGGTAGTACCACACCGGTTTTCAATGGGTACTTCTGACACTCTGATATAGCCGCTACTGTAGCTACAGTACATGTGCGGTAGTTCCACAATTGTACAGCGGTACTACCACTCGCCCTGATTTTTCAGGATTATTTTATACAACGGCTATATTTGGTTGATGGGGGTATAAATACTTCCCCCACCTACTCAAGGACAGAATGAGGAGATTTTATTGAATATCCTTGAACATTGAGCATTCACTCCACACCTCAATTTCACATTGTGCACTTATTTGAGGTAGTTGAGCTAAATCAAGTGTGTTTCATCTCTAGATTGATCCTTGTCACTTGATCGCCATCAAACGAAGTTGTGATTCATTACTCTTGATGTTTACTGGCACCTAGACAGCTTAGCAGGAGATTGTGAGGTAACCTCTTCAAGAAGATGTTGAAGAGGCCCGACACCGAATTATGAGTGGTTTGGTGTCCACCATCTCTGGAGAGGAGAAATGATAACCACTAGTAAATTGATGAGTTGAGGCTTAATTCGTGGAGCCAGTCCAAATCACTTGGGCTTTCCTCAACGTGGATTAGGGGAAACCGATAAATTTTCGAACACTACGGTAAAACATTGCGTATCAAATTGGTTACTTCTTTATCTCTACATTCCGCACTTATATTTCTAGCATATAGTGATCTTTGTGATTGTCATATTTATTTGTGCTAGAGATATACTTGTAAAGACTTGTGCTTGTGGTGTCTTAGACATAGTAGCATTATGTAGGTTTGAATTGCTTTAAGAACTTGCTAGACTTTAAATTGTGATAATTGTTTTAGAAGACAAGTTTTTTTAGAACCTCTTATTCAGCCCCTTCTAATCCATTATTCTTGATCCTACAATGTGAACAACACCAAATCACATTTTTTGAAAAAAAAGAATAGAAATTGGTCACATCGAACCATCGGTCAGACCGCCAACCAAATTCCGGTCACACCAGACTGACGGCCAGACCGCATTCCAGAAGCCGGTTGGACTGTTTTACCCAATCTGGTCTATCTGTAGCCTACAAGCTGGTTTGACCGGTGAGGTAGACACAACTCTAAAAATGAATGTAATTCGTAAAAATCAAACTTAAACTTCGATACCATCTGAACAACATAATTAAATACTTATCAAACACCGTAGGGGGACTCCACATAATCTCACAGTAACATTATTTGGGAAACTAAGCACCCTTAAAGTGTGTAAGTTCTTCATGTAGTTGGCTACTCGGAGGGCATGTTTGACTTTTGGCAATCTTCAACGGTGAGGTTGATCCAATGAACCGAGCCGTGTCCTCTGTTGATCATCACCGGAGACCTGCGAATTGTTCACTGCACCTTCGCTATGGCAGTTTGGGAGGGTGGCTCGGAAGTCAATTTTCCATAGCATCAGCGAGCTTCATATCAACTGAGGAATGGCGGCGTACTGTTCTCAAGGGCATCTCGCAACGGGTTCGATTCCATCACGACCTTGATACACTCGTGCATATGGAAGGAGCGAAGCAAGCGAATTTTCCAACAGCAGGAATCACTTTTGGAGGACGTCGTGTGGGCCGTTGAAGAGGAGTTCGGCTGCTGGAAGGAGGCCATGGCCAGCTACTTTTCGTCTAATGGCGAGCCTGGCGAGTAAGCAGTGAGCAGCAAAAAAGGTCGGTTGCTGCTCCTGACCTGAGTTGTTTTTCTTTTGGAATATAACTGCGTTCGTTTCCTTTTGGGACCGGCCTAGTTAGAGGTGAGAGTTGTGCCGAGCTATTTTGTGCCAGTCTGACCCAGTTAGCTCGATACGGTCTAAGCATGACACGAGCACGTCACATGATAGGTCTGGTTGGTACGACACAGATGAAGAACCAGACTGGGCCTAGAAAATCGGCTCATTGGATGGCATGGTCTGCCCAGCATAGCGTGCCATGCTCGGATCAGCCCGGCACGGCGGGCACGGACAGCACGCGCCAGACCCCATAGACGTGGTTGGGCGGACACGCCTCCGCCTCTCTCCCCCAAACGCAAGATGGCCAAACCCTAGCTCTCGATCTCCCAGATGGCCTCCCACCTCTACTTCCGCTACCTCGACGAGGGCCTTGGCGGCGAGCGCAAGCACCGGGAGGCCGAGGCGTAGGCCACCGACCCCATGGACCTCGATGCTGACGTTGACATGCCCTGGCTGTCCAAGCTTTGGGTCATGCCCTCGCTGTCCGACTCCTCCAAGCCGGCCTCCTTCGGACAGCCCACCTACGATGGTGTCATCGCTAGGTGCGTCTCGGGGCGGCGCTGGAAGGAGCACCGCACGTGACGCGCCTTCACAATGATGGCGTCTCGGAAGCCGACCCTACTGGAGTAGCCGGTATATGACTGCTTTTTTTTCTGTGGTTTATGGTTTTTAGTTGTGACTTATTAGTTAATAAATAGTGATCCAAACAACCACGCTTATGTGATCCAAACAATTCACAGTAAAACTTGTTTTTACGAAAACTCATTTATAATGGTCGTGATCCAAACAGCAGCACCCATTTGCATCAATAAAAGAGGAACATTTACTTCAGATCTACACACTTATACATGCCCATGTTACTTTAATCTTATACAATCTTCTGGAAGAACGAGAGACTATACTGGCACAATTTTAAAAACTTCTATTCAATTAGGAATTAGAGTATGAACTATGTGAGTAATAGATGGGTTTTGGCACTAGCACGGTTATTTTTATGAACGAACTGAATACCGATAACCTGTTTTGAAAATGTGGTCCTAATAAACTATTTTGAAACGACGAATAAGAAATTATCCTGCTTGTTTGACTAAGGGACGTATAAGTTACAAGCCATGGGCTAAAAAATGAGTCATTAGCTTCTTTTACCTCTAGTTTAATATTATAATAGACAGACAGACATCAGGAGCTCGCGAGAGTCCTGAAACCTTTGGGCCACGCCTAGAAGAATAGCATTCACACGAAACGCGGAGGAGACGACGCCACAGCACGGCTAGGCTATGTACATACTTTTTTCTTGTTTGGTTTCTTTTTACTTAATTTTGTAGAATCCGTATTGTTAAAGTTATAACTTAAAGAAAAAAAAAGTCAAATAGAAGAGAGCGGAAGAGCACCGAAAGGCAGGGCGAAAGAAAGGCGCCACGCGCAGGGGAGAGGGGGAGCGCGCGTGTAAATAGAGGCGCGCCGCGCACCACCGAGAGGCGAAGAAGACGAGAGGAAGGGAGATTGTTTCAGCTAATTCAACCCCACCCGCTCATACACTGCCAGCTCCAGATCGGAGAGGGGGGAGAGAGAGAGGGAGAGGGAAGGATAATTAGCCAAGAAATCAACAGGCGGCTGGAAGGAAGATCGAAGGAGATTACACGGTCGCTCCCTAGCTAGCTCGGAATCAGATTCGCTCGTCCGATGGTACGTGCGCCGTCCTGTTCTTAGATTCTTGCAAGTCGAAGCATGCGTGTTTATCTCGATTTATAGCCTTAGAAAACTGCCGCGCGTGTTGATTTTTTTCCTCCATCGGCGTTCGGCCGGCGCCGGCTCCGGCGCCGGCGCTACCGTGGCTGTAAGTAAGACTCGCGCGAGGGGGCTGTTCGATCTAGCTGCAAGTGGCCGGCCGTGGCCTGCGCACACGCCATGGTTGATGCCTCCAATGGTTGCGAATAACGCTAGTTGATGCCCACCGGCCTCGCTTTTTTTTTCTGTCTTGAGCTTTTTTCCGTTCACGTATTCACTGATGCGCACCATGCTTGCCTTTCGTTCGTTTTCTGCTCCTCGGTTGAAGAATCCCAAGTCCCAACCGCGTCTGGGACTGCCTGTGCATGCAAAGTTGCACAGATAGGAGCGATCGGCGCCGGCCATTCGATTGGACATTGGGACTGCATGCAGAAATTGATTGGAGTGAAGGGCGTGGAGGAAGATAGATAGATGACAGTGAACGCCCTCTGCTTTCCGTTGCAGAGAAGAAGGGAAGCCGAAATGGAGCTTCAACTCCATCTCCCTCCCTTAGCCGCGTTAAGGATATTAGTACCAACTTTGTGCTGGTGGCCAATTGGCCGGCCATAGCAGCAGCTTCTTGAGACGGCACTCAATTTCTCTCAACTTTTAGACCTGCTCCAACAGCTCGGCGACACCATTACCTACTAGGATTTTCTTTTTACAAGACAGAGACAAGTTCTGAAGAAATGATAAAGGAAATATAGCACCGTTCTAAGTACACCGTTGACCTACTAAGATATTCGACGCCATATATGAAACTGAAATCTAATCACCACGGGTCTGAGTCCTTGATCAATACCAGACTTTTCTTGGAACCTCCCCTCTGAAACTGAAAAAAAATCACGTCCTTTTCCAATCTCCTATTTTCTTTGGACCTGTTCTTTTCGGTTTTCAATCGGTTTTTGGTTTCGGTTTTTGTAATAATTATTATTCATTAGACTAATAAGTTATAGCTAAAATTTATAGACCGCAGCAAAAAAAAACAAGAAATTAGTTCTTTGTTCCATCTGCAACTTTCACATGCAGTACACGAAAACTGATGCAACAAGCAAGAGCTAGCATATATGGACCAAGCAAGAGCTACCATTCATTCCATTTGCACGCAACCTATCCTCTGTCCCTGATCATTTCATTATATTGATGCAGGTTGAGTCGGAGAGCGAGGCGGCGGCGGCGGCCGTGGCCACCACCGCCGTGCTTACGGCGCCGCTGTCTCTGGAAGGAGGGCTCGCGGAGGAGCTCCAGCCGGCGAACCTGGTGCAGCGGGTGCTCAGTCTCTTCTGGAACGTCCGGCCAGGGTCCGACCTCTCACACTTCCAGGTAAATTAACTACTCACTCTCATGTGTCAAGTTCTTTTCGGTTTTTCAGCTGGTTTTTGTCTCGATTTCTTTTAATAATTACTATTTATTAGATTAATAAGATGCAGCCCAAAAGAATGCCCCCGTATGTGCCTACGTTGCCACTCTTGATGCTAGGCAAGCAACCTTCCAAAGTGCATGCATGTGAAACTCCAATCTCGAGAGCCCAAGTTGGATTACTAGTTTACTTACTTCAAGTTAATTAGGGGCACTAAGCACCCTGAAACCAGCACAATTTAGGGGCCTGGCTAGTATACTAATCAGGACAATTAATTAATTTGCTTATGGGAAAGAGGAGTAGGTGGGCATCAACTAATCCACAAAACAAGCTTCAAGAGTTGGCTTCTTGCATATCATCCGTAGTGTATAAAAATAGAGGGTCATAAACCACCTTAAGATCGACCTTATACATTACAAGATTGATCATAAGTAGGTCATAAGCAAAAAAAACTTAAGACCGGTCCTTAAGCTAAAGATCTGACCACAAGCATTAAAATACAACTTTCTTTTAATCCTGATGTTCTCTCTCCCTCTACCAGCCAACAACCAATAACCACAAGCATTAAATTACAATTTTTTTACTGCCGAGTGAGACTCATGTTACAGCCAAGCAGTGGCCTCAAACATAACGAGTCGACCTTAACAATTAAGTAGAGCCCACCTTAAGACCTATTACGACCTTATACACTCTTGATACCCTGAACATTATAGAAGGACATCATAAGACTTCAAAATTTGGATGTGATTGTTCCATCTGATCATCTGACCATACTAGAGTTTTCAGTTTCTCAAGATATGTTTATTAGGGGTTGTGTGGACTGTGGAGATCATAAGGATTGAGTAGTCCTTTCAGGCTCCTAATTGTTAGTTCACTAATTAATCCACGAAGTTACGTAACTGTACTTCAAAATGTTATTCTTTTGAGAGAAAGAATTTCTGTACTAGAAATGTGCTACATGGGTAATCACCATGACTGCATTAATATTTCAACAGTGTTTAATCATACTGCAGTACTGCACTAGTGTACTTCACTGACAAAATGACTGTGGATGACGTATGCATGCCGTTTTTATTCTGAAAATTTTCAGCTGCCTGCTACATTCAACCTGCCGAAATCACAGCTTCAGTTGTATGGGGAAGGAGTCTACTGCACTGGAGATGATTACCTGGGCAGATGTGCCCAAGGAAAGGACAGACTCGAACGGTTCACGTCGGTCGTCGCGTGGAGCATCTCGACGACGAGGCCTCCGATCTTTGGCTTCGCGCCGTACAACCCAGTTCTTGGAGAGACGCACCATGTCTCCAGAGGATCACTCAACGTTCTTCTTGAGCAGGCATCTAACTTGGGAAATTACTCATTTTCAGTTGCTCAACAACTTGCCAAGCAATATTGTCCTTAGCCTTTCTTGATGTAGAAAAGTTAAGAACA